>CP136885.1:21055674-21655674 GCA_033000465.1 Sciaenops ocellatus
AGATCAATGCAGGTTTTAATGCCATTTTCTGTCAAATCACTCATTACACTGATACAGTGCTAATTATGAATATGCATCAAGTTGATTGTTAAGGGGGAAAAATCCTTGATGAGTTACAAATTATGGATCCTGACAGGCAACTCCCATCTACAAACACAACTAAAGAGGTTTGCAGTACTACTGTACCTGAGATAATAAATCTTACATCGACGACTGTTTCTTTAAGGTTTCTTGGGATTGGAAAGTTAAACTCGACTCATTAATTACACCGTCTGTGTATGTGAGAAGACGGAAACAGATTTCACCAGCTATGATGCTGAGCATATGAGCTTATGAATTAATCACACACTCAGGAGTGTCACAGTTACATACATCTCTGCATAATGCAGAGGCTTCAGTGTAGTCAGATGTAATGATGGCACATTTAGAGCCAGTGGATTAGAGTCTTATGAATACAGTGTGATAATGACCCAGTGGGAATAGTGCAGTGGAAGTATTCGTGCTATATTTAACACTGGAGCCTATAGCCATCTCTCCCACTGCAATATGTGGATCTGAAGCAGTGCAATTTATCTGCTGCCTGCCCTCTTACATGGTCCCTGCTATTAAAGAGCTCAAAACTCAGGAGAGCTCCAGCTAAAAATACGCCAAACTAGGTTACAATTGGAACTGAAATAAAGACTTGAAGAGTGTTCCTGGATCTGACGGGCTCTGGTTGGCCGGTCGGATCACAAGAAGCTCCACACCGAGCCGTCAGACCTATACATTATGTAGCAAGGGTAACCCTGTATGGTGGCCAATGCTATCCACTCACTGGACTGTGAAATGCAATCTAATGTCCGCAGATGCAAGCACACACACACACACACACACACACACACACACACACACACACACACACGCCCACAAGCCTGTGCGCACACATGCCGATGACCTAGTTGTGGAAAAAAAAGTGTCAATGTCAAAGACTCGCAGAGAACGCTACAAGCTGAGCTTTGGCTCGGTCATCGCAGTGCATCAGCCGAACCACGAGCAATCCATCTTAGTAATTAGGGCACAGACTGCTATGTGTAGTCAAGCCAATAGATGCTTCTTTTCTACTTTGTGTAAAAGTTTGGCTTGTTTTAATGTGTTTGTCTTCATTTTGGCATAATGTGTCATGTTCCTGTGCCAGTTCTTTGACCCAGGTGAAGTGCTGTATGCCTACGACAGCCCAGCGGGCTACGGACTGATGGGCCTGCAGCTGCTGGCCTACGTGTGGTTCTGCTACGCCGTGCTCGTCTCTCTGAAACACTACCCTGAGAAACAGCCCTTCTACGTTCCTTTCTTCACCACATACACACTATGGTGAGACCCACACAGCTTCCCCCCACTCTGCCCTTGCTACAGATAATAGCACCTGAGTGAGAGATTGCAGGAGTAAAATACATATTTCTCTGTTTGAGATCTCTTCTATTTGAATAATTTATGCCACTATGTAAAAATGTGCACAACATAGCTGATGCTTTAGTGGTCCGGGAATGAAAAGTTGTTTATTTGACACTACCCGTTTTACAACATTATGTGTCCAACCCTTGAGCTCTACTAACACTGTAGATAATTGTACTTGAGCGAATGTTTGCTAGAGGAAAATGTCTATTTTTACTGAGCTGATTAGGTCTCTTCAATTAGAATAATTTATGCTCCCATATATGCGTGCTTGATTAAAAAAAAAAGCTTTGTACTGGAAAGTAGCGTTTTTCATTTACGCCACTCTGAGAAAAAACCCTTCTACATACACCGCTCAGCTTCTCTGCCCTTCACTCACTGTGTATAATAGCATGGGCTTGAAATGAAGAGTCGATTACAAAGACTAATATTATCTCTGTATTTCTCTCTCATTGATGCCATATCTCCCGCCTCATTATCTACGCCTCTCCTCCCGTCTTTATCATTCCTCTGTGCTTTACATCTATTTCCACTCTATCTGCTCTCTCTTTCTCTCACCATCAAACTCTCTTCTCATTTTTTCTTTTAATGTGTTTTCTCCACGCCATTATCCTAAATCTACTCACTTGTCTTTCCGCAGGTTTTTCGCAGTGCCCGTTATGGCTCTGATTGCCAACTTTGGGATTCCTCGTTGGGCCCGGGAGAAGATCGTCAACGGCATTCAGCTCGGCATCCACCTCTACGCTCACATCGTCTTCCTTGTTCGTAACGCACACGCACACATGCACGCTCTCATGCAGACCCTTGCACTTGTACATAGTTCATATTATTCACGAGTCATTATTACCACTGTCAGTCATACATTATTCACTATCCCTGAGTCATAACTGCCTCATGCTGATTGTCTCCTCCACACATCATTATCTACCTCCTCCTCACCTTCGACACATTGTTCTTTACTAATGGGCCGTACAACTCACACAAATTTCCTTTTATATTCCTGCTCACTGCATGCTGTACAATTCCCACTTCTCACTTGGACTTTATACTACAGTATCTGGCTGTGTGTTAGCTACAGTATATACTGTTCATAAATAGATTTTATAGCTAAAAGTGGAAATCATCAAGTGTTTTCATCCTTTTGAACCTTAGGTTATCACGCGACCTTCAGCAGCCAATAAGAACTTCCCATATCATGTTCGGACGTCCCAGATCGGGATCCTGTTGTCCAGTCCAAAAGGAGGAGAGGGGGCAGAAAGTTTCCCCCATCACGCCTATGGAAATAGCTCCTTCCTGGGAGACTCTCAACCCAACTTCACTGAACTCTTCTCCATCCAATCAGTGAGTTTAACTTTTTGGATGCATGCTTGTTATCCTGGATCGAAGCTGTCGAAGCTGAAAAACACAGAAGAGCAAGTGCTGCATTTATGCAAATGAATGAACAGACACATTTATGTGAAAACAATACTTATAATTTATTCATTTCTAATAAATTTGCCTTATTTATGAACAAGTAAATACAAGCATCAGAATGCTAATTTATCTCTTGCATAGTACGTGTATCTAAATCCAGTTCAAATATTTCCCGACCATTCTGCAGCGCTTGCTATTTGTAATTAGATTCATCAAAGTTCACTGTGTCAAACCTAGCTTGAAATTAACTGCTGTCTCATCTAACAAAGATGCCTCAAATTAGAAGGCATCAGTGTAACGATACAGTTTTAGAGGGGACGTGTTTTTAAGGGTTATTGCTTGGCGGAAACCGCCTTCTCCTCCTGTGGGCTTTAGGTGAATGACAGTAAGCACAGCATAACATAGCACACGCACTGATATGAAAACACTCGGGCACAAAGAAATAATGATTAAATGGGGACTCTGACAAGACTAAATTAAGGTGTCGTGTTTCCTGTGATGAATTGTCTAGCTTTGGGGAACTTTCAAATCTGTGGAAGTTGCGTTTTCACACTGCACAGAAGTGAGTGACAGAAGAAGATCTCTGAATCTTCATTTACACTGGTACAATGTGCAGATACTAGCAGGAATAGCACAGCATGAAGGGGCAACCCAAAGTGGACAAAATGCACGACAACTGATACAAAGTCATAACAAGGACAGACAAGTTTACAAGTGTATCACCTCTGAAACACAGAGGCAAAGTGCTTATTGTGGGGCTCACCTTGTGAGAGCAAGTCCCATGTGCCAGGGCTAGGTTTAATACCCAAAATGGATACTAAATAAAATTTGATGCTTAAAAAATAAAAGCATTTAGTATAAAAAAGCATTAAAACTTAAAAACAACGAAATTAATAAAGTTACATGTGCACAAAAGTGCAGTACATAAAACAAGCAGGTTTTGAAAGTGTCTAAGGATGAAGGAAGTTGGTTAAGTTATAAATCATTATGTTTTACTATCTAGTAATGGCACTTTAATTTTAGCATATAGCAAATGAATTGTATAACTTCCAGGAAGCCAGTGTAAAGAGGAGTAATGTGCTTAGTTCCCCTGGTTCTTGTTAGAAATCCAACACCAGAATTGCTGCATTTGCTGCAGACATTTATTTGGAAGACACTGCAAAGAGCACGCAAAAAAAGTCTAATAAAACACCCTGATTTTCAACAGCTTTTAGTCTTTATTACTGTAGTATCAAGGTGGGCAATAAGAGCCTCTCCTCTTTGTTGCAGTTGTTGAATGAAATGTTGCATGTAATTACTTGCATTGACACAGCGAGTCTATTGGACCAGAGTCATTTGGTGAAAGAGCAAAGTAAATCCGAGTGTGGCATCCAGTCTTATTGTTGTGCAGTATTTGACCCTAAGGGTGAATTTTTCACAGTATCACAGCTCCTTCTGTGCAATAATGTGGTCCTCAGTCACATTGAACATTGTCTTAGAAAAGCTTTTACAGATAAAACTAATTCTCCACAAGATGAGTAAGACAAGAAGTGTAAAATGCTGTATTTAGTATAAAAGCATCCAATCTGGAGAAACTCAATTCTGTAGCTGCGGATTTTAGTAACTTTGGAAAAATGCCTGATGAGCCATTCATAGGCTGTAGTACATGAAATGCTATAGATGTACTGTAGCTGAAATAGTGTGGTGTGGATTATGTGGAACAAACCAAATCATTAGTATGGTGTTTACAGAGGCAACATGAAGGCAGGGCTGGCTGAAATATCATTTGATCTTATCATGTTATTTTATCTTGATTACTTGTTACTAAAATGTTGGTTTTACACATGAAAAGTTTGTGGAACAGTTTGTTGCATTGAAAATCAGTTTTTTTATATATCATTTTTGTTGCAATGAGTCAATTAGTCAGTAAACAGAAAGAGTATTTTAATTATTGTTCAATAGTTTAAGTCATTTTCAAGACAAAGGACCAAATATTTTAAGGCTCCAGCTTTAAAATGTGAGAATGAACGTCATAAAAATGTCAGATATTATACTATATTATACTAAATTCAATATCTTTGGGTTTCAGACTGTTGGTCAGAGAAAAGAAGACATTTGAGGACAGGACCTTGAGCTCTTGGAAGTGTTGAAAGAAAGAAAAAAGAACTTGGCAGATTAATCAATCATGAAAATAATCACTACTTGCAGCCCTAGATTTTGCACGCATTTGCCAAATTGTGATGCATATTGATATAAAAGATGTCCTTCATAATATGAATATATAAATGTTGCTCCTATACAGTAAACACTAATATGCAGTAATTGTAGTAGTTTGTGCAGAATTAAGTTACTGAACTGGAGGTCAGGAAACCCAAACGTCTAAGTTACCCTGACCTATATAACCACCACAGCATCTGTGAGCTGTGGAGGAAGCTGTCAAAATGTGATGTATAGTGTGGTGTTACTGACGGACTCTGCAAAGACCCACTTTCTGGCCAGGGCAACACATTTCCATAACCTTCATCCAGAGGATCAGACCAGGTCAAAAGTGTAAAACCTTCCCTTCTTCTTTCCAGGACCCGGTGAAGACTGTGGAGGAGACGGTGGCCCGTAAAGGACCCGAGGTGCCAAGGAACAACGAGCAGAAGATCATCACAACTGCTGCTGACTTGACATCGATATTGCCCCCACCTCCGCCACCAATACCCCCACGCCCGGCCACACGATCACCCCCACTCCCGCCCCGGCTCCCTTCCTTCACCGAGTATTTCAGCATGCAGACCGGAGGAGGAGGAGGGTTTGGGACAAAGGCATGAGATGGAGAGAAAGACGGGACAGAGGGAGAGAGGGGACTGCACGGAGGGAACGGATAGAATGACAATACCAAGTAAAGGAAGTGTCAGAGTGGAAATCAAGGTATTACTGTTTAAAGACAAAAGGGAAACAAGTTTGGATGGACAAAGAAGAGAAATCATCAGAAAAGTAAATCCCTAAACGGTCCCTTTTCACCTGTGAATGGAAATAACCCGAATGGAGGAGAGAGGGTTGGAAATGGCTGTGAGATAGGAGTGCTGAGCTTGTTAAAGAATAAAGAAGCAATAAATATTTGATGTTGACCAGTAAAAGGCACAGAGGGAGAAAGATGACAAAGTGGATGTAGCCAGAGCAATAGAATGATAGCTGTGCACGATGCGGAAATGAACAAAATTCCTGAAATACTTTTATTCAAAAATTTATGAGGCAATGATGGTGTGCCTGGAGGAGTGTGTAAATAGCTAAAATGGGAGGGAGCTACAACTCTATACAGTTTTATTTCAAAAAAACGAAATTTGTTTTCATGTATTTCTTTTCCACATCATTAAATTCCAGTTGGTGCTGTGACCATCAAAAGAATCTCATGCAATTACATGTATCCAATTCATGTAAAAAACAAAACAAAAACAAAAAAAACTTTTTTTATGTTTGACAAATTTTGATAAAGCATCTTTATGGAGTTTGTTGGGTTAATTTATATTCTTATATGCCTTCATTGCAGCTGGTTATTCTGGATTGATATGCTGATGTGTAAATGTAAAATGTCATGTTTACTGTGGGCACTTCTAGGTACTCGTAAAACACGCATGTTTGTAACGTATTTCCCGTCCAAAAAGCTGATATGTGTACTCCACGTGACCATACAGTATTCGCTTATTGTGTGTATTGAAATCTATACTTTTGTAAATACATACAATAGGCTTTAGTATATTTTTGACTGGATAAAATTCTGTTACTTGTTATTCCGATCAAAACACTCTTGCGCTGTCTGAAACATTTAAACCAATATTATACTTTATTAGTTGGATTTTCACTGGAGTGCAGAATACGCCTGCTGGAAAATGTCATTTCTGTGTATGTAGACGTTGGTGAATGTACTGATGCAATACAGCACAAGGACAGGGGTGATTTTTAAGTTACTGGAATATTACAGTAGACCTTTGTCCAATTTCTTTTTCTCTTTCTTTGTCTTTCAACTACAACACATCCATGATTTTAGAGCAGGAGGCTGCCTTTTCTTTAGAAAAAAAAAAAATACAAGTAACTTCATCCTCACCCCTGTCTAGTACCTGAAACATGAATATTTGTTGACTTTATCTCACTGTAATGTCCCAAATGTGCGAAAAGCTAAGCAAATATTACTAGTTTCATGTCCCCTAACGTTGAGCTATGACTTAAAAAAAAAAGCCTTGTAGATGAACTGTGAAAACGGCAACACAAATGTACATTTTGTCTGTCCTGCATGGAGCACTTTAATGTTCCTGGTCTTAGTCTGTTTATTCGTGATGATGTCACCTTATAAGACTGCTTTAAAAACCTGTATTCACACCACATCGAGTAGTATTCCAGATGCATCCACCTGTAAATACAGTCTGAAAATGTCATCTGACTGTCGGGACATTTTTAGGGAATGTATCATGCTTTAGTCGATGTAATTTAACGCTGAATTACTGAAGTTGCTAAGAGTGTCATTGTAACTGAGTTTACCACCAACTTCCTGCAATTCAGAAACTTAAAAAAAAAAAAATCAGTGAAAGGACGCTAACAGATTCACCAGTTTTATCTTGACCATTCATTAATTTCTGATCCATAAAAATGGTGGTACTCAGCTAATAGTGCACAGATTTATCAGTGGCGATCTTGCTGTAATGGAGTACTTTAGGATGTTAGGACTGTGGTGTGTAACTTGTAAGAGGTGTAACTTAGTCTGTGAAACAGAATGATACTTGAATTAGAGTACTAGTCGTTATTTCCTGATTATGTGTCTGGTTTGTATTAGGCATGTCTGCCATTTTGTCTGCTGTTGCCTATTGTTATGGTTGCCATGACTTAACTCAATAGACACTGGGTGACTCGACTAACAGACGGGCCTACTGATACTCTTATCACTGCTTCGACATTGTGTATATTGACATACAAATACAGGACTGAGACACATTTAAGGGAGAGAACTTGAAGAAAAGAGATTATGTATGCATGACAGAAAACAGCACAGCTTTTAGGCTACTCAGAGCGATCTGGTTAAGAGCACATCACTGAAGCACTGTTCAAATGCATTTTAATGGTGTCAAATGACAATTCTAAATACGCTGTACATATACACTTTTTGCCAAAATAATAAAAAACTATGGTTTTATTAGAGTCCTTGTCTGGGTGTACTTATTATTTGGCTACTGGGTCTTTGTTCCAGGTAGGACAAGGGCGTGCGTCCAAAGGAGTCGATCTAATATCTGTAAATCATATTTAGAATCTGTTCTCATTACAAGAGTCCATTAAAGTAAAACACCACAGGGACAGACTCCAGGCTGGTCACAATCTGCTGTAGGCTAGCCTAATTATTTCACAGTCACTGCCAGTATCCCGCTCGGCTGTGAGTGCTGAAGTGCAGAGTCGCAACAAACTGTGCCTGTCTGTACTCGTTCTCCACTAACAGTCTAAATGTGTGAATGGCTTTCAGCCTGAACGCTGCCACAATCTTTCAAAGAAGGATTTAAACTTCTTACATTATTTGGCAACAATTTGTGAGACAAGTTCATTTGCGATGAAATAATTTGTCCTTATCTTTTTACATCTGCATTCAGCATAACACTTTTCACTGCAGTCATTGTTTTAAGGGTTTGTGCAGTGTTCACCAAATTCAAGTTAAGAATCTAATACGTTTTTCACCAGTCCATAACCATTATATCACGTTTTCATCAGTACTTCCCAGCTGTATACAATAATTCCTAGCAATATTGATGAATTAACATGAGCAGGACTTAAATAAATAGAAATTGTGGATTGGTTTAAACAATGATTTTTGCTAAAATAGACCTTTTTCACAGCAGCCATTTTGACATGAAATAGGGTAAACTCAGGTGTTTCCAATGATACTAATTAAGGTTCTGTTCCATTGATTGTAACAGAGCCAACATGCACCGCGGCAGCAACCTGACTCCGTTTGACCTGAATGGACCTGAACCTTAATTAGTATCATTGGTAACACCTGCGTTTACCGTGCCATTTCATGTCAAAATGGCTGCTGTGATAAAGGTCTATTGTCACTTGTCCATTGGAAAATGGCTGGGGAAGTTTTCAAATTGTGTGTAAGAATTGTTTCAGATATATCCAGTTATTTTTAAAATATCCCGAAAAAAAAAACAAAACAATCTAAAGGGACAAACCACTGATTTTTCACATGAAGATCAGTTTACTCACCATGAAGAGTACTACTAGCCCCAGGGTGCAGAAAATGACTTTTTTGTTTGTCTCTTCTGTGACTCTGCAAGGAGCTTTCATGAAAACCTGATGATGTCAAAGTGATGTCATCACTTAACTCCACTTGTGCTTGAAGGCTACAAATTTATATATATAAAAAACAAAACACCTAAAAGAAGCAGGGTGGTCTTATCCGACATCCCATTACAAGTCTAAAGAGTTCCAAGTGGGTTTTTTCTGACTTCCGATGTAAACGTGTAACAGTGCATCTGCTCAGGAAAACACTGATGCCTCCTGCAAGGTGATTTTTGTATGGTCAGTCTCTGAACTGCAAAGCATCTCCTTAGCACACTTTAAAAGAGAGACGAGAGGAGTAGGCTGGTACTGGATCCTTGCAAAGATATCTATCAAGCACAAACCAACTGAATGACAATGGAAACAGCAACTACAAAGTTCTTAGAGCATATTTCACAACACAAACACTACATATAGTAAAAATATGATAAACTTTTCGCTGCGTGTGCCACCATACTGTTGTGCTTCGATTTTTGACCACTTTCGTTTCTTTCTTTTTTAAAAACCTTCTTGCAAGTCCCAAACTTTATGGAAGTTCCCTTTAATGTGTACCAGAAAAGATAATTTTTTGTGTGCTGCTGTTGTGTTCCCTTGATCAACAGAGCAAACCTGCTGACCAAATGTTCAGAGAAATGAAGTGAAAAGCTGTTACCTTTGTTAAGAAGGAATATTTATTTATCAATACATAATCAGTCATAAAGTCTTTTACAGAATTCTTCCTTTGACTCGGGAGCTGGAACTGTTGTTTTGATGAAGATATGCATCAGTCTCTGTAACCCACAATCTGCAGTATCTCTTCACACAACCATCACCCTTCAGTGACCACTTAGATGGAGGATGCAACCCCAGGATGGTTTTAATTAAGCTTTTGTAGCCAACTGTTGTGCCCTATCCTCTCTGTAGCCTCTGAGAAGCTGATTTATGAGGGTGAGTTCATTTTCTTTTTTCACAGGATACAGAGGCGGGAAGGGATTGCCTTTGTACTCCAAGACGGCCATCTTAGCTCTGTCCAGGTTCTGTCTGTTGGGGATGCGTGCCATCCGGGTGTAGCCATTTGACTGAGTCTCAAACCGTGGAGCGAGAACATTGAAGAGCTTTGGAACCAGGTCCTTTTCCTGGTGAGTAGAAGCAGACTCAAATTAAACATCAACTTCACATCGACTGTTTAACATTCAGAGAGGCACAACGTATGACTTCACACAGACGAGAAGAGGTGCAGAGACGTACCGTCAGCCAAAAGCTGGCCATTTTCATGGCCTTCTCGTCTGTGTCTCCCCTTTTGGCGTAGTCAACCAGCTGGAAGAGACAAGAAACACCTACAGTAAGAACCATTGTGTGCGGAAGAAGGATAAATTCTTTATCTTCATACAGAAATAATCTTGGTGAGTGCAATTACATAAAGTTAGAAATGTAGAACATTTCAGGACAAAGCAAAATCAAACTGGCATGTGATGCACTGATTGTCAAACTAGGCCCAAGGACCCTAAAGCATCCTGGAGGAGGTCCCAGAGGTTCTGCAGCAAGACTTAAAATGTCCTTTCATTGCAATCACTCACAGTTTGCAGCTTAAATTTTTATAAAAATGACTAAACTGATCACAAGCATGGCTGCGCTTCAGATAAAAACATCACAATAAGCATAACACATCGACGTATACCAACACATGCAGCATCACATATTAGATAATCAGTAATCATTTGTTCGGATAGTTTTATGGCACACTGATCTAACTGTATGATGACGGAAGGTAGTAAACCATTTAGTGAGTCTTTAGGTATTTAGACACCGCTGTCCTCACATCTGTTGTTACAGACTGTGAGCCAGGCCTCACCGTCCATTATCAGTGCCACAAACCTTCTCCCATCCAGAAGAGTGGAGGCTGTTGCAGCAGCATATTAATGCCCATGGTGTTGTAATGAGATGGTCAATAAATCACATAGTGGCGTACTGTTGAGAGCCCGCATGCTTTTGCCTTTATTACGTGTCCTGACTGGACGGAATCTGATTATAAGAGTAAATGTGGCCCAGATGATTAAATTAATATTGAACTGTATACTATACAGAGAGGTGGCTGACTGTGTGTGTGCACATCCTGCTCAAAATTATATAATATGACAAAGCTGTCAAAGCAAAAGTTAGCTACTGTTAAGATTCTCAAATATAAAACATAACATAATAATACTTTGTTATACATGTTTTTGTTTACTCCATAATTCCAAAATGTCTGCGGTGTTAATCTACAATAAGATAAGACAGAGGAAATCCACTTGTTACAGCAGCTGATAATCACAAGGTGGATAAGAAAATACTCTTGTAAGAAATAAAATAAAAAAGTCTAAAATACACTCAAAATAAAGTTAACAGTTATGTACACTATATACACTTTCCAGTATAGAGATATATTCACATTAAAACTGGGCTGTATACACGCATGGTGTGTAGCATTGTATTAGGATGCACATACGTCTATATATAACAGGAAGTGTTGTCATGCAAATATAGTAGAGCGTTTCCAGGATTACAGCTTATTGTAATTGTAGAGTGTAAATAAATATATGTGCACAGGAGAAAATAACTACACAGGGCGTAAATATAATTAACATGGGGGGAAAATAGGAATCGCACGGCATAGTATAATTTAAGTGAGCTGTAAATAAGGGTATGCATGTATAAAGTGAAATTATAACTGTGCTACACGTGGTGTGAAAGACTGGGAAGCGCTCTGCAGGTCTACAATGAAATAAAATAAAATAAAAAACACTGATTGACAACTGTGTCCAACCTTTTGACTGGTACTGTATACAATGTTTACAATGAAGCTTGTGGTGTTGTCATGTTATGCTGTAACTCTTTGTATTTAAATATTCAGATGTATTCATGCATCAGTGTGTATTATTTTTGTAATTTCTTAACTATTTTGACATTTGATAATGTGCCTGAAGAGTGATATTGTAGGTTTTGTTCCCTATATATGTATATTAATCACTTTACCATGACATCAGATGATGAATATTAATTTTTAACATACATATAATTTGATTTTTTACATTTTTAGAAATTCAGTATAACAGGCTGATGCAATGTGCTCATTATGTTTGCCTTTTTTTATTTTAATATGCATCAAAACAAGCATTAGTTTATCATTCAATCATGACAGAGTTTCATTTAAATAATAAATGAAATATTGCCCAGACATTATCAGAGATTTCACACATTTCTTCGGTAATTTTGTTAATTGTTGACTCAACTTCACTTCACCATGTGTCTGCCTTCATATCAACATTTCAGGACGAAACATGCTGTAAGAAGTAGTAAGCTTCATGTCAGCTGGCTAGCTTCACCACCAGGTCGTCGGTACCTTTTCGGCGTAGAAACGGACTTCATCTGCTCGGGCCATCGTGGTCTCGATCCTCTCATGTCGGACCAGTCCTGTCAGAATGTTCCGCAGCATGTTGATTCGGGACTCTGGACCCAGACCCATCTTCCGGGCCACCCGGCCGTGGGAGATCAACATTTGCAGCGTGAGGCGCATCTTGTCCGGTCAGATTCGCCCGCGAGAGTCCGGCACACACACACACACACTACACACACGGAGAGGAGTTCCGAGTGAAGCGGAGTATCTGATCAAACCGTGCTCTGTCTGGAGAACAGCACAGTTACCTGAATGTGAGAATCACACCTGAGTGAGGTCGGTGAAGTCAACGTTGACTGGGTTTGACATTGGTGGTGCGTCGTGAAATCCGTCCGACTGGATCATGAAACTAAAGGACAGGACAGTTCCGCTTAACTCTAACGGCCACCAGAAACAATGAAACCAAGAGAGCAAAAATATCGAGATTTATTGTTATTCTGAGTCTTAAAAAGCAGTGAAGGACACTCTGGTTTAAACTTTTGATAGATAAATTATGTTCAATATCTAACACTTTGCCTTCTGCCTTTCTTTCAGATAACAAAGAATAAATTGTATGGAATACGTTAAACTTGAATGAAGTTGATACAAATTTTAACCTCATGTTCATTTTAAACATGACTTATTATGAGTAATGCAAAGTCTGTTAACATTTAAGTTTAAAACGTATCACTCTTGCTCTTCTCTTTAACAAAATCATTCAGAAAGTAATGTTTTGTGTCACATCTACAGATATATAACACCAACAGTTATGTCCTTAGAGGTTAACGTTTAGCACATTCAAATGCTTCATTATGTCAGCCAAAAAAGCCAAATCTGACAGCCATACAGTATCTGACAATCCTAGCAGGCCATAAATAATATATTATAAAAACGAAGCTGCGGGCATGAAATCTGACCGCGGGTCAGGATTGGCCCCCGGGCCGGACTTTGGACACCTACAACAGACCCAGCTCTTCAGAGAGTACCTCGTCCTCTCCTTGCACTACAAACAACTGGACATGCTGAGTCTATCCCTCTTCTCAAACTGTCACTTGATTCTATACGCGTAGTACTTATTGCTGCACTAACATGTCTTTGTTGCACTGTATTTTCATTGCTTCCCTTATTTGTGAGTCGCTTTGGATAAAAGCATCAGCTAAATGTAATCTTCATACTTTTGTTCTGTTATGTTTGTAAATTATAACTGCATGGCTTCAGTATTTTTAAGGTCCTAATATGATCTTTAATGATAACATTAAAAACATGCAGGTTTAAAGTCATTTGAAGTTAGGAAACCCTCAGAACTCTCATTTCATTTGCCATGTAAATTTTCCGAGCAGATCAAGAGTACATACTAACAGATGTTACACTTTTATTTCATCTCCATTACAACAGGCACAGTGTCACTGAGACAGGATTTTGCAGTATAGAACCAGCTGTAGCAGAGGTGTGATTGGACCGGACTCAGTAAGTGGCCATGGTGCTCTGCAGCCAGTCTGTGAAAATGCAGGTCTGATGCAAGAGAGAGGGTAACATAAATGGAAAAGGCATATTGAAAACTTGTCACATCAGGATTTCTGAACATTTCTGTGGCATAAATGATTGCTGTGGGAACTTTTTTTTTTTTTTTTTTTTACCTTTGCATAGACACCGGGGTGGTTTCTCTCTGCACATCCAATGCCCCAGGATACAACACCCTGCAGCTCACCGTTACACACAACAGGACCACCAGAGTCACCCTGGGATCAAAGACAAGACATATATGAAAGTGTTGTGTCCCAACTAAGTGCTGAGGACTATACGAGTCATGAATACTTCCTGTGACCGCGGAGATACACACCTGGCAGGAGTCCTTGCCTCCTTCAAGCTTGCTCAGCTTGATAAGCATGATGTCATTGCTAATCGTCCAGGACTCATAGTTGGGATGAGGGATCACACGGACAGCAGAAATGATCTGTTCATTGCCGTCCATCCACCAACGGTTGTGATCACCAAGGACAATGTCCATTTTGCTGAAAGAGAGAAAGAGAAGTTGTGAGTGAGACAGAGGTGATGGAGACCAAGAGGAATGACTTGTGAGAGACTTTCTTTTGTTGTTTTGTTATTTTGGAGATGACCCACGATTTGTAGCAATGAGCAGCAGACACCACCCAGTTCTCATTGACCAGGGAGCCTCCACAGAAGTGGTACCCAGAGTTCAGAGACACCTGATGGGGCTGAGAATGAGGCGTGCACTCTTTCCCCCCAACAATTTTGTCATCCTCTGTGGCAACTGAAAAAAGTCATAATAGTTCATCTACAATCTGAAAGGCGATGTATTTTCCCACTTTAAAAATAATGTTTCTAAATGTTGACACTTTCTGAATGTGGCCCATACTTACACACAGCTCCTAGGAGCAGAGCAAAGACCAGAGACCTCATGACTGGCTGATGGCGGATGGAGATGAAAATTTTCCTGGATCCGTGTCAGGTTTTTATTGACTTCTTTAAACTGTGCCAGCTGTTGAGACACACCTCTGGTGCTGCTGACCAATCAAAACCCTCAGACTGATATTGAAAATTCTGCAAAAAGAGGCCACACAAGACCCTGATTTAAGGATTTTGCTTAGTTTTGTTACAAAAATGCATAATGAAACTACAACAAAATGTGTATATAATTTTAGTTTGATCAGTTGTTGCTCTGGCCTGATTTGAGTACAGTACAGTATGTTTTGCACAGGTTGTAATCAGCATCCTGACCTTGACTTGGCACCAGACATAGTCCCAGGTGGAGCTGCTCCCACAGACTGACTCACTGACCGGCTCTGGCCTTCGCAAATGAAAACTGCATGGAAAGCTCTCGTATATAGAGCAGCTACTTCAGAAATGCTTATATGAATTATTTCTCTCAGTTTAGTTGAATGGAGTTCACTTCAGCAATTTAATGGTATGCTCTTGTGTCATGTCATGAGAAGCATATTGTAAGTGGCAAAGAATAAAGAAAATAAATAAAACAATTCAAGCGAATACATTCAGATAAAATAAACAGGTTAATATAAGAGAAAAAGTCAAATATTGATAAATTAAAAAATGCATTAAATGAAAGATAAGAAAGGTAAACAACAGTTCAAGAAATACACTCACATGTTGTGCTGCTAGATATGGTACCAAATTAGTTTTCTACAGTATTCTGCGATAATATAATTATATTTGTTAGATCTTATGGCAATGAACATCCCGTTCTCTGTCTGAGACTTTCTATCTGTTATGATTTTTTTCCTTCTTAGGTTTCCAGAACTGCTTGTGTCATCGTCTTGTTGTCCAAGCTGTGTTTACTCTGTCTGTATTTTTATCTGCTCTGCTTCAGATGTCTATCATTTATACCTGCACTATATTTATACATCCTGTTCATATGTACATACTCTGCACTTTACTAATCTGCACTTCTGGTTAAATGCTAACTGCATTTCATTGTCTAAGTACCCGTTACTTTGTTCATTGACAATAAAGTTGAATCTAATCTAATCTAATCTAATCTAATCTAATCTAATCTAATCTATCAGATTAGAAGATTTTCTGCTTCTCCACTTTCTCTCACAGATTTTAACATTACAACAGTGCTTTTATTCTGTTTGTTACATGTGTTTATTTCATTATTTATTTAATTTCTCTGCATCGGTGTTGTTTGCTCTATAAATTGGCATTGATGTGACTCTCTCAATGTAATGGACTGCAGAGCTGATTCTGACTAAATTTAATAGAAACTAACTTTAAATAAGAATGCTTCATAAATTAAATCAATTAAAAATAAACTCAAAATTGAGTAAAAGGAATTGCCCACCAACTGCACCCCAACATGTAATAATAATATCATAATATATAGTATCAATAGGATGATAACGTTTAGAGTGTAAGTATTAGAGATTCTGCATTTAAATAGCTTGAACACCATTAAGGAAAGTGCAATGAGTGACAGTATTATTTGCCTTCATTGTTCAATAATCCTGAACAATGAAGGCCTCTGAATGGATTAATTTCACTATAAGCTATTCACTCATTATGTAAAAGTCATTATGTTTATTAAGTTCTATTCGCACAAGGCTTTTAAACCAATTCAATACTAGCTGTAGTAATTTAAGCATTAAAGTCGCACACAGTACCTCTAAAAGGATGAACTTATGATCTTTTTCTCTCTCTCTCTCTTTCTCTGTTTGTACAAGACTGTGCTTCTTCCTGTGCATCAGTTAACAGGACATTGTATTTTTGTCATTCTACCAGTTTGGACATCAAAATGTATAAAGTATGTACAGTATATGCAAGATAACCCTTGTCTCTACTGTATTTTGTTAAGTGGCAAACACCTTGACATATCAAAGCACGGTTTTAAGCATTGTGATAATATCATCATAAGGACACAGGCAAAGAACAGAAAGAAAAAAAATTGTTGATAAAGACTTTATTGACTCAGATGGAAATGGCTGCACATTGCTCAAAACTCTACAACAGTATTGTTGTTAGAATGATAGAAGAAAGGCAACAGAGTACAATGGCGATCGCAGGATCAGACTTAATAGGAAGCCATGGTGCTCTCCAGCCAGTCGTTGAAGATGCAGACCTGTGGATGGAGACAGAACGAGGTGTGTTAGCACAAACTGCCAGAGGCAAATATTATTTTAAATAGATAGAGCGATTATTATTCAAGAGATATTTTAGCTTTACCTTGGCATAGACACCAGGATGGTCCCTCTCAGCACATCCATAGCCCCAGGACACAACACCCTGCAGCTGACCGTTGCACACCACGGGGCCACCAGAGTCACCCTGAGAACAGAGGGAGTAGAGTGTTAAATAAAACTCAACATGCAACATCAGGGTCAAGTCATAGAATTATTGATGTATTCATGTTACATACCTGGCAAGAGTCCTTGCCTCCCTCCAGGTATCCAGCGCAGAACATGGCATCGGTGATCATGCCAGGGTAGGAGTTGTCACAATCCCTGTGAGACAGGATGGGGATCTGCAGGCACTGCAGCTTGTTCCTGTCAGCACCTGAAGATCAAGAGAGATCAAGACAGAGATTAAACTGGAGCTACATCGCAGTAAAAACATCCATGTTCAGAGCACAATGCAGGAGTTATTACTCACTGGAGCTCATGGTGTTGCCCCAGCCAGAGACTGTGCACATGGTGCCAGCGGGGGCACAGCTGGTGGGCAGAGCCACAGGCTGCACATACTGGTTCAGGGTGGCGGGCTTGCTCAGCTTGATCAGCATGACGTCATTGTCGATGTTGTAGGAGCTGTACTGGGGATGGCGGATGACACGGGAGGAGGAGATGAACTGCTCGCTGCCCTCGGTGACCCTGATGTTGTGCTCTCCAAGACGCACCTCCACACGGCTTGAGAGGAAAGAGAGGAATAGTGACAGCTGAGTTTCTTGATGCCTCTTAAAAAATTCATTTCTTTGAAATATCAAGGGGTCACATACGACTTGTAGCAGTGAGCAGCAGACACAACCCAGTTCTCGTTGACCAGGGAGCCACCACAGAAGTGGTACCCAGAGTTCAGAGACACCTGATGGGGCTGGGAGTAGGGTGTGCACTCATACCCTCCGACGATCTTGTCGTCCTCGGTGGCAACTGAAAACACACACACGTGTCAGCAACAAACGACAAACTGTTGAATGAAACAAATATCTCTTTAAGTGCAGAATGTCCTTTTCTGTATTTTTAGTCAAACCCCAAAGTCTGCATTATTCATTTGAGGATGGTTAGGGATCAATCAGCCATTCAAAAACTTCGCTTTAGGGAGATGCTATTTTGGACTATGTTCTGGGATGAAGGCCAACAGACTGTTAGCAGAGAAGAAGGCAATCTGCTGGAAAATAATTTCACACTCACAAGCAGCCCCGATAAGCAGAACGAAGACCAGAGACCTCATGGTTGCAGTGTGATCTTTTCGATGACAGGACTTCATCTGGACCCCTGGTATATATCCACAGTCAGGTGAGCTGCCCTGCTCTGTGACCGTCCTCATTGGTCAGTGAGGAACCAATCTCTGCAGTGTGACGTTGGGATCAATGATTTATTTCCAGAATTACATAAAAAACACTTTCCACTTAGAGTTGAAGATGACTTTCTTGTCAGTAAATCCTAAGTGAAAGTATGAATATGGATCATATTGGCTCATGGGCTATGTATTTTTTTATTTATTATGCTAAAATTCTGATGATCCATATTATCTGGAAAATGTGTCATTTTAACCATTTTTATACATTATTATAATTATTTCTTAACTAAATAACTACATTATTTCTACAGATTTCTTAATGCCCACACATGACTTGTCTCATAAGATTAACACTCACAGACCAATTCATTGTTTAATTAATATTAGTGAGTGATCTAATCTTTAAAAAACAGTAACTCCTGGTTAAGAGCTAATAATAAGTATATTGTGAGGCGCAGGCACTGCACTGATAGACAGTGATATTCATACTTTATATTACTCACTTGTTACTATTACATTCCAGAGAGAAATATTGTTTTTTAATCAACTTAATTTATGAATACACTGTACTTATTCAGTAGAATTATGGTTTAGATATGATTTATTACTTTTAAGCTGTATGTAGAGTTTGACTTAGAAGCACTTCGTCCAACTAAAGTCTTCATAAAAACTTTAGTAATTAAGTAGTCTTCAAGGGACTATTTTTCACACTATCTACTACTTCTTTTCTTTTACTTTAACAGTCTAATGCAGATTTTTCAGTGGATTATTTAGTATTACTACTTTTTTTTGTAAAGGTTTGGCTCCACTATCTGTTTGTTGAAGTTTGTTAAAGGCCAGATTGCGCATGTACAAAAGTCACCTCTATATTTAGATGTGTATGGACACAGTATCTCACAGCTGTGTGTTTCTCAGCATCTGTTACCTAAACACTAAATTCAGACATGAAGGGCGAGGCTGCCTTTGAGAAACTAATGTTTTAATGTGTTTCTACACATTTTTTAACGTTTTAAATCTTTCTTTTACAAGGCACCATTAAATAAGTAGAAAGCAGTGATGGAGGAAGTACACCTTTCCTTAAGTAAAAGTACATATGCAAAAGATAATTTAATCTTTTGCACACAAGTTAGTTTAGTTGTGAGACAAGTTACAACTCTAAACTCATAAGTAGTACTGCATAATTTTGCACAGCTCCAATCTGAACAGGTCTAATCAGCCTTGTGATTTGAAAACACCTGTGGGTACAAGTGCTTTAATCTATTTGTTTGCAAAATGAAAATAACTAGTAACTATGCCTTTCAAATGAATACAGTGAAGTAAAAAGTACTACCATTGCCTTTGGAATGTAGGGTAACAGAAAGATGAAGTACTTGTAGCATTGGAAATACTCAAACATCAAAACTGTACAATGCAAATGTAAAGGAGGGCAGACATTTAAATGCATTTTCAAATTTGCATATAAATATTCATATGACATGCATTGATTGATCTGCATTAACACTGACCTGTATTTAAGTAAATGTACTCAGTCTGCCACATTTGTTTTGTTTATCATTTTAGTTCTTTTCAAAAAAATTACCAAATATTTTATTTGTTTTATTTCTTCAACTCCAGCAAAAAGAACAAAAATGTTTTTATTTGGGCATTCAGTCATGTCAGGCTGTCTGTCTGATATGGTGGTTGGTGGAGTTAATAGATGGCCATTGTGCTGTGCAGCCACTCAGTCTGCCACTCAGACCTGAAAATGGAAAGATATTTGTCAGTTTGTTGCAGTGGAACTACATTAAAGAGGGTAATAGATGTATTTTTAGTTGATACAGTGAAATGTTACCTTGGCGTAGACACCAGGGTGGTTCTTCTCAGTACATCTATAGCCCCAGGATACATCCTGCAGCTCGCTGTTACCAGAGTCATCCCGAGAGAAAAAGAGAAATATTACACTTACACTGAAAACCTTTGCAAATGAGTATTTAATTATGGCATGTCATGGCGATTAAGAAAACTTGAATTTCAGTGAGAGAATAGTGACAGCACATAGTCCGATTTAAAAAAATATAGTGATAGAAAAGAGATGCACACCTGGCAGGAGTCTCTGCCTCCCACCAGGTATCCGACACAGAACATATTGTTGTCGATCATGCCATGGTAGGAGCCGTGACAGTCCTCATCAGACAGGATGAAGCTCTCCAGACACTGCAGCTTGTTGCTGTCAGCAGCTGTAGCATGAAAACAAAAGTGAAGTGTGCAGCAGGGATGGATTTTTGGAGATTGTAGGCAAACATGCATTTAGACACAGTTTCAGGGATTTAAGCTCTGAGATAATGGTTTTCTACTCATTGGAGCTTATGGTGTTGCCTCAGCCAGTGACTTTGCACATGGTGCCAGTGGGGATACAGCTGGTGGGCTGAGCAACAGGCTGCACATACTGGTTGAGGATAGCAGACGTGCTCAGTTTGACCAAAAGGGGTGTTGGATGATATGGGAAACACTAATGAACTGCTCATACTACACATCATAGGTGCATACTTTATAATGAAATCAATCCATTCAGAAGCCCTAATTTTTATGTTCAACTATAATTACGATAATTACTGCATTGGCAAATAATACCAGTCCATTGTATTCTTATAATTGCTGTTCAATCTATTTGATTGCAGAATCTCTAATAGTCACTGTTAATGACTATTGTGCAGTTAAAAATACAATTGAAATGGTGCCATTTAAGACATCATCTAGAAACCAAGAAAATACTACACATAGTGGATTCCAAATCCTTCTAAACGCTGTGTGAATTTTGAATCTTTGCACTGCGACTATGTTCTTGTTAATCTTCCACTAATGTCTATGCAATTCATGCATATCTTTCATGTGGAATTGCAGCAGCTCTCACGCTGTTCCCAACCAGCTGATCTGCAATGTGTTTTAACCCAGATATCAGGGTAATTAATTCTGTCATTGTGCATATTTTGGATTATTTTTTACTAATTATATAATCACTTATAATTCTTTGTATTTCTTTTTATTGTTCAATATCCCTCCTCACTGTAACAGTGTTATGAAAACATCATAAGATTACTTTTAAGACAGAAAAGATAAAGAAAAGAAAAGTTAAATAGTACAATAGACAATAATAGTGGTTTTGTTTCTTGGTGTTGTTTTTCTCCTTTGACTTCACCGGATCAGCATTTTTTTTGAGGTGTTCTATCTAAAGACACGTGGGTTGGTTTTCCTGTGAAAGCCACATCCAATAACTGTGGTTGTGAACGAGGCCATCTGCAGCGCTGCAACCATGTCTTCACAGCACAAATCTATCCATGTCAAGGTTAACGCTTACAAACTACATTCTCTGTTCAATACTGATGAAATACCATAAATAACATGCATAAATACCACATGGAACTTTTAGTTTAGAAATAGTCACATCAACACAAAAGCTAATGCAGAGAAAATAAATAGTTTTTGTTTCTCAGATAACCAAAACAATTTAAAGGACATGCAGGCCAGTGTTAATGCATGTCATATGAATATTTATATTCAAATTTGAAATTGCATTTAAAAATGTCTGTCCTCCTTTACAGTTGCATTAATCTAAAAAATTTACAAATAATACAATACCACCCATACAGTATGTGACTGTGCACCACGTAGCCAATATTTGCTTTTCCAATACACATTTTCCCAGGATCCTGATTGGTCAAAAGTAACTTTGGGGACTGTGTGTGTGTTCAGTAGGAAATGACGAGAACAACCCTTCTATATAAACCAGGACAAGGCAAGAAGCCTCTCATCAACAGGATCACATAGCAACCATGAGGTCTCTGGTCTTTGTTCTGCTCATCGGAGCTGCCTGTACGAATATTACTTTCATCTTATATTAATTAGTTCTAATTAATGAATTTAAAAATGTCACTTGGTTGCTGACTATTTGGTTTCCTGTGTGTTTTCAGTTGCCACCGAGGACGACAAGATCGTCGGAGGGTATGAGTGCACACCCTACTCCCAGCCCCATCAGGTGTCTCTGAACTCTGGGTACCACTTCTGTGGTGGCTCCCTGGTCAACGAGAACTGGGTTGTGTCTGCTGCTCACTGCTACAAGTCGTATGTGACCCCTTGATATTTCAAAGAAATGAATTTTTTAAGAGGCATCAAGAAACTCAGCTGTCACCATTCCTCTCTTTCCTCTCCAGCCGTGTGGAGGTGCGTCTTGGAGAGCACAACATCAGGGTCACCGAGGGCAGCGAGCAGTTCATCTCCTCCTCCCGTGTCATCCGCCATCCCCAATACAGCTCCTACAACATCGACAATGACGTCATGCTGATCAAGCTGAGCAAGCCCGCCACCCTGAACCAGTATGTGCAGCCTGTGGCTCTGCCCACCAGCTGTGCCCCCGCTGGCACCATGTGCACAGTCTCTGGCTGGGGCAACACCATGAGCTCCAGTGAGTAATAACTCCTGCATTGTGCTCTGAACATGGATGTTTTTACTGCGATGTAGCTCCAGTTTAATCTCTGTCTTGATCTCTCTTGATCTTCAGGTGCTGACAGGAACAAGCTGCAGTGCCTGCAGATCCCCATCCTGTCTCACAGGGATTGTGACAACTCCTACCCTGGCATGATCACCGATGCCATGTTCTGCGCTGGATACCTGGAGGGAGGCAAGGACTCTTGCCAGGTATGTAACATGAATACAGCAATAATTCTATGAATTGACCCTGATGTTGCATGTTGAGTTTTATTTAACACTCTACACCCTCTGTTCTCAGGGTGACTCTGGTGGCCCCGTGGTGTGCAACGGTCAGCTGCAGGGTGTTGTGTCCTGGGGCTATGGATGTGCTGAGAGGGACCATCCTGGTGTCTACGCCAAGGTAAAGCTAAAATATCTCTTGAATAATAATCGCTCTATCTATTTAAAATAATATTTGCCTCTGGCAGTTTGTGCTAACACACCTCGTTCTGTCTCCATCCACAGGTCTGCATCTTCAACGACTGGCTGGAGAGCACCATGGCTTCCTATTAAGTCTGATCCTGCGATCGCCATTGTACTCTGTTGCCTTTCTTCTATCATTCCAACAACAATACTGTTGTAGAGTTTTGAACAATGTGGAACCATTTCCATCTGAGTCAATAAAGTCTTTATCAACACATTTTTTTTTTCTTTCTGTTCCAAACTGGTCAAGCAATTCAACATCATTTGCTGTTTATGTTCCATCTTTTGTACTGGACAATGTGACAAATAAAGAACTTAAAGCAATTTGTGTTGACTTTCTTTGAAATAATTTCAAAGAACAGATTTTAAAGGATAGTTCAATCACTCTTTTTTAATCTTATTTATTATGAGTGACAACTACAGCACTGCACCATGTTACATCAGGATTGAACTGACATGATTAATAAGACTTCTTAATATCGGGAGCTATTGTTATAAATCTACATGTATTTCTCATTCACATGGAGTTTTCCTCACATTGTACATTCTGAATTATTGATAATCATCAGTTTGCTGATCTCATGAATTCATGCATTGCTTCCTGCATGAATTCATGTAGGACTTCATCATGAACTATCAAGTCTCATCATGTTTGTGCCCCTTCAAATGAAGTCAGTCCTTCAGATATTTTAGGCATCATGTACTTTGTATTTAAGTTCTCCATTTTAACTATCAATTATTTAGTTAGGAAAATATTTGTATATTTCATTTATGCATAGACACAAATAGCTCATACATGTGAATTTACAATTATGCCACCATTAATCATATTTCTTCATATATTTTTCATCAATGGTAAAGATGCTTTATTTAAAGGGAAACATGATGAAGTCATGATGAAGTATTTCTTAGTTAATTATAATCACAACACATATAATTCAGCAGAATAGATGCATGACTGTGATGGTCAATTATATGTCCTGTCCCTTTAACTGCAGATATTTAATGATATTATTAATTATGATAATTGACCTTACATTAGTTGTTGCATTAATCAACATATTATCTTATTAAATCACACATTAGATACTGTTATTTCTTGTGAATTCCTAATAGTTCATGAGCTACTACAGGAATGAATTAATGCTTTCTCATGTGCATGTACCCTTGCCAATTTATACTCCAAAATAACTTAAAAACAAACTAAATTCAGCAAACATATTCTCTGGGACATAAGACATTGATAAATATCAAGGTACTTTATAAAGAAAAAAGAAGAGCATATGAAATGTGTGTCATGTCCTCTCTGCACTATTGAATGACTAAATAAATATAATAAATACATTATTTATTTCCAAGACATAATGATTGCCTCAGACGTATCCCAGGCACCTATTTAATGTTGCTATGCTTGCTTTAAATTAAACTGAATTAGAATATGCGTTGGCATATTATTTAGATTACACTTTTGGGTTGCCTAATACTGGATAATCTTGCTCTTCTTGGGTTTTGTGTGGAGTAAAGTATAATACCACTATATTTTTGACATCCATTCCACATTAGGATTCATCACTCATGTAATCTCAGCTTGCTTTTTAACCCTCTTGACAGTATTTGAATGGATTCAATGCAACTTGAGTCTCTCAACTCATTACAGGAGGGATGTCTGCTGTGGTTCTCGCCAATTAAAAATTCAAATTCATTTGCCAGCACTTGAATGATGAATGAATTAATTATAAATGCATATGCAAAATCATTTTAAGGGGACTTTAAATTTTACATTCAATTACAAATCTGTCTTTCTGTCATATTCCATTTCATCATCTTCTCTCTCTCTGAATGGTGTGTCACCATGATTATGATGAAGACGGAGGGACTGAGCATTGCAATCTTTTCAGTCTGTGGAGAACAGATGGGAGATATTTCTGTGCAACTGTCCGTCGATTTCAGTCTATTGCGTGCTGCAAAAGAGTCATGTGCTATCACTTTGGCATAACTGACAGTTGAAGGCTCAACAGCTTCAACTAACCTTTCATGGGCAAGAAAACAAGGCAATTATGGCAAGCGTGACATTTCTTTTCTTGTTGAAAAGTATTTGCAGTGTTTTTTTGAGCATCATAATGTTTACCTTGATGGTCACAACAGTTTAAGGTAATAATTTTCTGTGTTTTTTCCCCCTATTACTTATCACTCCCTTTGTTCTGCCACATACGGGACATCAGCTGAGGTAGATTTTGTATTTGTTTGTTGAAATGTTGTTTGTCAGAAATGTGTAACTTGGGGCTTGTAAATGAATGCCTTATTTTGAAAAACAAAACAAAAAAACAGCATTTTTTTTTCCATTCCATGAAGTACAGTAAAGTGGCACAAGCTATCAGAAAATGTCATATTAATTTAATTTCAGATGGATATTGCTCTAAAAAGTGTCAGGAATTGGGAGGCCCCTGGTAGATCTTCACACAGGAGCACACTGAAGGGGATAAAGGATGTCTGTCATGTAGACACATGACTTTTGAACATTCAAACTTCTGACATAAATTACAGGAAATGCCTTGTTGTTCTTGAGTTTCTCTGCCACCAGAATAGACTCATGGCCAAGTTCTCAGATCTGAATGGAGCTCACTGGACACATTTCAGTGGAAGTCGAACTCCTTTTGGTATTCTTATAGTAGGCCTGTACTGACATTGATAAATGGGCTGTTGCAATATCTGTGCCCTTCCTTTCCAGGTGTATAAAGCATTCTGCACTCAGGAGACAGAAAATCAAATTGAGGCCAGTGTTCATGTGCTCCAAGAAAACTAAAAGAATTACAAAACCTTATTAACACTCTTCATGCATCTTTTGAATGCTAAACACCAAGGTGTTCACCCATTAATAGATTGGTGTTAGTGTGAGTAGTGTACAGTTTGTGTTAGTTTGTGTGACTGGATGGAAATCTTATGGTGTGATTGTTGAGTGACATGGGTCAAAGAAAAAGCTAACTGACACGTTGACACTGTAATTTGGTTGTCTGTGGTGTGTGGTGGAAATGTCACCACTGAATTGAAATAAAGTATTCAGAAAAGTCTTAATCACCCAAGAGCACCTGCACAGGGAGCAGATGCAGCACTGGAGTATTATCAGCAATAAAAAACACACTGATGCATCACAGAATGATAGATTTTATTGATTGTGCAAGACTAAAGACATCTCCTTTTCTCACTCTTTCCCACTGTTTCGCCTTGTGGCTCTCTGTCAACCACTCTCCCACTGCTTTTCTTTCACACTACCCACTATCACCTCCTGTCTCTGTCTCCTGCAATTTCAATCTATCTGGTTCCCTCTTCCACATAGATTTGTGATGGGAGATCACAGCCTAACTGTATGCGGCAAGAGTGTCATTGATCCAGGTCATCAGAGAGCAGACTTTGGTGTAAACACCTGGTTTGTTAGGCTGAGCGCAGCCATACCCCCAAGAGACAACGCCATGCAGCTCCCCATTGCACACCAGAGGACCACCAGAGTCACCCTGAGAGAGAAGAGGAAGAAGAGAGTTTTTTCAGTCTATCATCTCATCCCATTAAATGTTTATTTTCTTACCTGTTCCTAACAAAGTCTAAATGTGTGAACTGTGTGATTGTGTGGAGATACCTGACAAGAGTCCTTGCCTCCCTCCAGGTATCCAGCGCACACCATGCGGTTGGTGATCTGACCAGGGTAGGAAGCATCACAGTCCTTGTCAGACAAAATGGGGACTTCCACACACTGAAGGTTAAATGGGTTGAACACTGCGGGTAAGAGTTAGAGTTAAAGAAACATGTTGATAAAAGATCAGCCCTCTTTCTCTAAAATGTCAACAGCTATTTAGCTAAAACATAACTGATGTAATTGACTGTTCACTAAAGCCCACCCTTAAATAGTGAGTCCACTCATAGCTTAGCTTAGGCTGGGGAAATGTATCAACGATTAAAGAAATGTGAGTTTTCGAGTAAAGTTAATTCTTTTTATCTGACAGTATATAGACTAATCATTTGGCCAAACATAAGAGGAGCATATAGCAAATTTAAAACATTTTTCCCCAAAGAATGAGCTGCAAAAATCCTGTATATTTGTTTTTTGCATTCATGGTTTCTACTAAACTTTAGCGTTTGCACTCGCAAAAATGTATGTCTAATACAAGGAAAATAAGCACCATCTTTCCACATCTTGTCCCATGATTAATTAATGGTCAGTAGTACTAGTAGTAGTAGTTCACAACAGTCTTTCAGTTAATGACATCTGCTGTATACAACAGCGCCTCTACTCACGCCCTGGTTAATGTTTATTACATAAAAGTTTGATTTGTCAAAGTAGTTGAGGTGGTCCACTTCCTTGGCGTTTGTTCAAATCTATGGAAGGCCATAAGTGTAATAATCTGTCATTTTTGTTTCTTCATGTGATCTTAACAAAAACATCAGGAGATATAAGAATCACAACAAATATTCTGTTATCATGAACAAAATGTTGACAAAAGATGACTTTTGATGTGAAGACCAGGTGCACCTCACCTGAATCAGTGTAGATGTTACCCCATCCAGACACCCTGCACATGGTACCAGGTGTGGGGCAGGCTGCGGGGAGGGCGATAGGCTTGACGAACTCGTTCACGGTGACAGGGTGGGCCAGCTTCATCAGCATGATGTCGTAGTCCAAGGTCTGGTAGTCGTAACTCTGATGCCAGTAGATGGCATCCACTGACATGTACTGCTCAGTGCCCTCGTACAAATAGATGTGGTGGTCACCCAGGATGGCAATCTGTGTGTAGGGGCTGAAATTGAGGCAAAGGAAAAAAATTATCATAATTGTCTTAAACATGCCGAAACTTTAGAACACATTAATGTAACACAAACTTTTGCCAGCAGTGGGCAGCAGACACGATCCACTGGTCATTGATGAGGGAGCCACCGCAGAAGTGGTAGCCGATGTTGATAGACACTTGCCAGGGCACTGAGTGGTGTGCACACTCGTAACCACCGACAATCCTGTCATCCATAGGGGCTGCAGCTGTGGTGTAAAGGAAATATACATTTTTTCATATTTATCATAGTTACAGTTATTATTTTTTTTACCCTAAAATTCATTGCACACACTGCAGATGTGCTTTACCTGCAGCACCCAGGAGTGCAAGAACAAAGAGGCCAATCATCTTGTGGCTGACTCAAACCTTCCTACAACCAGACTGGACGAGCACAATCTGTCACTCACTGCATTTATACCAAAAGTCCTCTGTGTCCCTGCATGCACCCCCTCTCTACTCCTGCTCCACACCTCCACCCAATCCTACCCACCCACTCCTGAATTTCCTCCACACCTCCCAGTCCTGTCCTGAAAAATAACCTTATCTATTTATGTACCTCATTCAGTTAATAAGTGAGCCACATCTTACATGTTATCGGCCTTGGAGAGTGCCCGGTGTATCTGACAGGACTGCAAAAACCCTGTGTATTTGTCATGCATCCATGGTTTCTACTAACCTTTTCTGCTTTAATGCATAACACCAGTCAAGGAATTAATATCAGTACTCACTGCAGTGGTTTCAGTGGTTAAGCTTTTGAATAAATTGTGTTCAGATCTATGGAAGGCTATGAGTGTAATAATTTGTCATGTTTTGCTACTACAAAAGCGTCACGAAACAGTACGATCAAACAAATATTCTGTGCCACGTTCATCATTTCAGTTAATAAGTAAGCAACATCTTGCATGTTTTTGGTCTTGGAAAGTGTATGATGTACTCTGTTTTTGACAGATCAGACAGACAGATAGATTTTCTGCAACCAAATGAATGGTCTGTATATTTATGGACAGACACCACCATTAATTATTATAACCATATTGTGTTATTACATATTGGTTTAATAAAGTGGAATAGAATGTTTTACTTGTTCACATGAAGCACAATCTACACTAATGTTTTATAAAATAATCAACAGAAGTTATTGGACTCCCTATAAATTGGTAAAACTAAGGGACTCATAGTGGAGATGTGTTATGGAGGTTAGGACTTTTGTGCACCTGTTATATTTTTATAAAAAAGATGAAAATACGTGGAAAAAGACTGAATATTTTGAATAATAATAAAATGTTAGGAACACACTTGAGCATATCTCCCACCTTGTATCTTTTATATTACTATTGGATCATAAACTGTATTAAGTTGTCAAAACATGGTAGGTTGAGTTTTCATTGAAACATGATCACTGATTGAAGAATATGTAAATATAGTCCACTTTTCATAAGTGGATTGAATTAATGTGTAATATGGCTTCATACGAGCAGGTGGCAGTTAGACTACTTGGGAGGGAAGATATCTTTAATAGATAAAGTGTCACAATTAAAGACAAATTGACTGTATGGCTGTTCGACTTCATATTTAGGTCCTCTGTATCACCTGTGTTTATACATTATTTCTGCTATTAGATATATCAGATATTAGAGCTGTCATCTTGTATTATAGCTTTTCATTATCTCATTAGGAATACTGTTGGCTTTAAATGACTTAACCTCCCCTTATTTTTCTCACTCTCACTCTTGTTTGTCTTTTCTTTTTCTTAGTTAGTTTTGTCAGGTGTTTTTATTTTTTATTGGTTTTATATTGTTTTGCTCTTCTTCATATGAGTTGTTGTTGATATTGTTTATGTTAGGCCTAATTAATCAAGGATATAAATGATGAGGTTATTAACAAACTGTTTTCTTTTAGTTTGTATTGTTCTGCAGCTTCTACAAAATAAGAAAAAATGTCTGCTAGTTGTATTCATTTTGTATTCATTATTGCTGAATGGCTATTGATTGCTATCTGACCTAAAACACATACAGCTTTTCCTGCTTCTGAGATCACAGATGATTTTTTTCTCACGTCTCTTGGGCTTGGAAGGCAGACAAACATTTACCTGTTTTATTTTTTCTTTCTTTAAGCCCTCCACCCTGCTTCTAATTATTTTAACCATTTTTATATCTTAGCTTGCCAAAAATTAGTCACCTATAAGAGAACCTTAAACAGGTGTGTGGAAACCTTGTTCCATATTCACGATGAGGTGCACAGATATCACCACCATAGGTGGTAGGCCACGATGGGGCAGAAGCAGGCAAACACGAAAATAGGGGCATGATAAGAGTTTATTTGAGCTCATATGTTGTGCCAAGATGTACGAACAGAGTGTGTGGACACATATGAGGTCAACAGAAAAGGGGAAAGAGAGGAGGGAACGAATGAGCTGAGTACACTTGAGCTGGTACGATATAAATATGAACCAGGGTGTGTCTTGGTGTCTTCTGATCATTCACCTGACACAATGAGACTCCTGGCTCTGCTGATGATGATCGGAGCTGCTGGTAAACACAAAGAAAAAGACACAAGAACAAGATATACATGCACATATACTTAAACATATGACACACACAGAGAGAGCTGTATATGTGTACTATAATGCCAGGGATTTTAAAAATATGATGGAAAGTTGTGGTTAAAGATAACTTTGAAACACAGATCTTACTCTTTCTGTTGCTATCAATCTCTTTCTCTGTGTGTGTGTGTGTGTGTGTGTGTGTGTGTGTTACAGCGGCAGTTCCCCGCGAAGATGGCAGGATCATTGGCGGGCAGGAGTGTGAGCCTCACACTCGTCCCTACATGGCCTCCCTCAACTATGGTTACCACTTCTGTGGTGGGGTTCTTATCAACAGACAGTGGGTGCTTTCCGTTGCCCATTGTTGGTACAAGTAAGTCATCCTCATCCTCTACCTTTTCTTTTTTTTTTTACTGATTATTTAGCTTGATTTTCAAACTTTTTTACCTAGATTAAAATAAATACAAAAAACATACCATATGTGAAGGACATCTGGTAAATCTAAAAATAAAAGTACTACAGTCTGCAAAAGTAAAGAAAATGTAGAGATTAAGACTCATTTAGAATTACAAGACATAAAATACAAAAAGCTTCTTCTGCTGCCTCATCTTTCTCATTTTTTTCACCTCCTTTCTCAGTCCCAGAGCCATGCAGGTCATGCTGGGAGAGCATGATCTGCGAGTGTTTGAAGGTACTGAGCAGCTCATGAAGGTCGACACCATCATCTGGCACCCTAAGTGAGTGAAAAAATAAACCATCCTGTCTGAGAATCTTCTTTTTTTTTGCACAATGTCATCAGATTTGTGCGTTCACTGCAGGAAAAAAAAAGCTAAAATTATGTTTCTCTATGTTCAGTTATGACTACCAGACTCTTGATTTTGACATCATGATGATCAAGCTCTTCCACACAGTGGAGGTGACTGCAACAGTCGCACCCATCCCATTGGCCACAGGGTGCGTGACTGGGGGGCACGAGTGCTCTGTGTCTGGCTGGGGTAACACCGCCATGGATGGTAGCGAAGGTGGGTTGATAATAGTGATTTAATGTGATTTTAGCTTCTTTTCAATTACTCTGATGGCTAAATGTTTTGTTTCTGGAAATATCAGATAGCTTTCTAACCATTCACTTTAGAGTCCAAATTCCAAACATTGGGCAGGATGGTGGACATGGTGGCAATATAAATTGCTGCCTGGCACAAGTGTCTTTGCAGTTAGGCTTCCACGGGAGAGTTTCAAAGCTGGCCAGTTTCAAATTAAACATTCCCTCTGTGTTTGTCACAGCTAAGCCTGGTGAGATTCTAAAAATAGTGTCCAACAATACACAATATACTCATATGCCCAACAGTTTTAAGAAATTATTTACAATTTTTTTAAAGGTCAGTTGGAATAAAGGGGCTTTGAGCTGAGAGCCAAAGACAGGCTGGAAAAGTGAGAAACTTTTGAGAAACTTTCTAAAAATGTCTATCTCTGTTCTGTTCTTGTTAGTGAACATGCCCACCCGTCTGCAGTGTTTGGACGTGCCTGTCATTGACGATGAAACCTGTGAGAAGGCCTATCCTGGCATGATCACACCCAGGATGATGTGTGCCGGATTCTTGGATGGAGGCAAAGATGCATGCAATGTGAGTGAATGTTCGACTAACTTGACTCATAGCTTTTTATGTGTGTAAAAATCATCACTACCTGCTCACACTCATCCCACTTTGTGTTTGTCAGGGTGACTCCGGCAGCCCTCTGGTGTGTTTCAACGAGGTCCATGGACTTGTGTCATGGGGTCAGGGATGTGCCCAACCCGGCTATCCCGGGGTCTATGTCAAAGTGTGCGAGTTCCTCGTCTGGATAGAAGACGTATTGGCAGCCAACCCCTGAAGGAACTGCCAATTTATTTTTTTTCACTTCTGCCACTTGTTTCCCCTCTATTCTCTACCCTACATGACCTCATTCCTATTTTCTTTTACAACCCAATCTTTCTTTGGTGCCTTGTCTCCTTTGAAATCCCCCTTCCCTCATATATCCAGACTCAACACATGTGTGCCAGAATGTAGAAAATAAAATATACTTAGTACATATTCATTTGTCTGTTCATATTTTCATGTCCATAATGGGAGAAAAAAACCCAAACTTGTCATTTACAGGTTTTATTTGTTTGATTTTAGCATTATAGAAGACTTTAAAGTTTGCTGGAGTTACATAAAAGCCTTTATTTACCGGCATAACTTATTTATAAGAACAAACTTGTGGGTTAAATGATGAGGTAGCATGGTTCTATTATTTCATAGAATACATGTAATTGCCCCTCTTCATTTGTCCATATAGTTGCATTTTCAAATATCAGACCTTTGATTAATTTCTATTATTTCACGAAGCCTCTGAAAATACTTTAATTACAAAGAAGACAGTGAGACTATATTCAGGAATCAGTAATGAACCTGCTGTTGAGATAATGGCAGTGTGATTATTGAACAGTAGGAGGCCTCACTGAGTCATTTTCCTGTCAGTCCCACCCACTCAGCAGTGCCGCAGACAGATGGTCGTTTACAATTACACATGACACCCACAATTATTTTTACATTCACGGAAGGCTGATCTGGATTTAAGATATTTTAGTCAGCATGTATTGTCAGTTTATTTAAAAAGTCTTTAGACCAAGGCTGCTTTTCTGTCAGGAGGACATCGTTCTCGTCACCTCTCCCATGTCTTTTCTGAGCCCTGCTTGCCTGTCCTTCCTCTCTTTTTGTCTTTGTCTTACTGGGCTGGAGGGTCCGAGCCATGTCGCTCCACCTACAAACAAACACAAAAAAGTGTTGAAAGACTTGAGGCTGATTGCTTAAATTAAGTGGTTCTAAAATTGGTGATATTGTTGAATAAAGTTGAATAAACTCAAACATTTTGACCTGTCAAACAAAGGTATAACTGAGCGTTACCTGATGCATTGCATTGCATTGCTTGCTGGAACTGAGTCATCATTAATGCCATTAATTGAACTTAGTTCAACCAAGTATGACTCATTTGGGAATAGTAAAATAACAGAAGCAAGTACAAGACAGTCTGGCCAGACTTTTGAGAGGGAGGAAAAATAAGTACTCAGTAAACTAAGACATCAGTCCAATCCAACATATGAAAAGGCTGTCTTGTTCTGGAGTTAATTGTCAGTATAACACAAAACCTTGTGTTTTTTTGTTTTTTTTTTGTCCGTAAAAATCTGATTTTTTTATTTGTTTTACAGAACCTAATGACAAACATCCATGAACAGAAAGGGGCAGTTCATATTCATGATAATGTTATTTCAAAAATAGTGTAACCTTCTCAATATTTTTATTTCTTCAGAGTAATCCTATCAATTTAGGCATCTGTGCAGGCATGACAGAAATAGGAGCCACTGAATTACAACATTGTACATTTTTAGGATAATATCATCTGCATAGTGTAGAACAATCTCACTTCTATTTAGTTTCAACAAAAGCTTATAACATGCCGTAACTTACTGGGGTCGACTTTCTGAGATGAGGAAGAAAACGTTGCTTCTGTGAGAAATTCAGCACTGTTTAAAACAGAGCAACATAAAAAGTTAGCTGCTAAGCAAGAACAACTGAGGCAGAGCTCAGGTGGAGACAGCGGTTAATCACCTGTGGGAGATCGAGTGAGGCTGTCTCGACCCACCACTCCTCTCATCCTCACTGCTGCGTGACTCATCTTCATGACGCCTAAATGGAAAGGACATATTTTATATTCCCCATGTTATGTTTGTTTGTTTTGTAATTTATTATTAGTATGCATATATTATCTCATGTAATATTCTTAACACTAACAAACAATAAACAGAGGACACTAATTCAATTAGGAAAATAAATTAAAGAACAGAGATCTGCAATCAACTAAAGTAATAATTACTGTAATAACAGCATCACTCTGCCTCTCTACTTTACAATCAGTTAGTACAGAAAATATTTTTAGTAATTGTAATCATAATATTTGTGTGTTGACACAGGAGTTAAGAATTATATACATAATAAGACTGTCAACAGTTTAATGCCAGATTTCTTATAGAAAAAAAGCATACAATGCAAAATGAAACTAACACAGATGCTAACGCAACCACTGCACAATCAGGATAAGATGCAAAATCACTGTGTCAAGTGTCAAGAGCATTATCCCAGTGAGAAGTCACATTAAGACTCCTGAATGCTTTTAGTATAAATGTAGACAACAACAGCATTTCCCTCTGTGCTTCTCTGTGTCTTACCTGTTTGTGTGTTGTTTGTGTCTCCTACGTGCTTCATTACTGCTGTGAGCCTGCTGAGAAGATGAAATGTCACAAAGATTGCGCAGGCATCAGCTACCACACATAATCACACCATGTAGTTGGTGAGTCTCTGCAGTGCTGTGCATGAATTAACATTCTTCTGAGTTTAGTGTCTGTGAGGATGGAGAGAATTAACACATCACATCAATAATATGCAAATAGTGTCAGTATTAGTGGGAACTTACTGCATGGGAGTGTGAGTGTTTGGCCGATGTCTTCGTGTATGATGTCTGGGATTGGCTGGAGGGTGGTGGACAGAATGGGGCAGTGCTGTTTTTAGGGGGCAGAGGTGGAGCGGTGTGGTGGGGGCTGGGAACCTGGTAATCCAAACTTGAGACCTATTGAGAGAAAATGTAGGCGAGGGATGAGGATGGCTGTTCAAGAGTCTAAAGATAGACTGACTTTAAAGCAACATGAGACAAATTTGTGATATTGTCCACATAAAGAAAATTGACTTGTTGTAAACAAGATTCCCACATTTTAAGATATAAGTCCTGTTATAGACTATAGAATGAGTTGCAAACACATGGGAACAAAACTAGGGGCCCTGTCTTGCACTTGATACAAATATGCACACAGGACACTGCAAGTGTCATTGCAAGTTTCGCTAGTTTCACGCCCAGCGCTTACGTTGTGTAGTTAGTAAATATACTTGGCCATACTGTGCACCCATGGGCGTATTGTTAAATGTGGTCAGACACATTGATGACACATTGCTATTTTGTAGAAGCAGAAAGCGATTGTACCAATTATCAACAAAAGCGGGTCTTGTCAGGGTCAATGGTGCAGTATTTTCCTGCTGTTTATTATTCAGATAGTTTACAACATGTGTACACAACAGTGCTCCTCCTTAGTTAAATACTGGTGCATTTGCTTATATGTGGCCAAATAGAGCTGTGGATGGTCAGTCATGTCTGTGCAAACTGATTTGGGGTCGTATTGTTTTAATTTTGCAAGAAGCATGGAGCGGCAGAGGGTGGGTGAGAAATATAGTACTGCACATAACAAGACACATACAGGTCATGGATGTATTATAAGATCAGTATGGTTATTTTTAAAAGGAGCAGAGAGGTTTCTTAGTCACCTTTCAGCACAGAGATTTGTCTGTGATGACAGTTGCAACAACTAGAGTTGTCAAAATTATCAATAAAGTGTTGATAAAATGATACAATCCAATGAAAAAATCCCAAATGCAAGTTTTTTTTTTGGGCGACTTTAAAAATACTGCAGTCCCCGAATGATACAGTGAGAGTGAAACAGAGAGAGGCAGGGGAAGCAGGTGTGTGAGCAATAAGAGACAGAGGTGTAGGTGTGTGTGGGGGGGAAGAGAAGGAAAAAGCAAAGTGAGCAGATTAAAGTAGTTAAAGTAAGGATGGTAGTTAAAGTAGTTAAAATGGTGACATAAAGAATAACCTACTGGAAATAGGTAAATTATTCAAATAAAATATAAAACACTGCAATGTGTGCAGGTTGTTCATTTTAAAAAAGAAAGAAATATATCCTGTTTTGTGTGGCTAGGATTTTTTTTTTGAGTTGAGTATAATTTTTTAAGTCTAGTATTGCATCAAAGTTTTTTCGGTTTAAGTTAGCAGAAGTACGCACACACAGAGCTCGCCAACATCACAAACCAAACGTCGTGCAATTTGCTTCTCTAACTTTTCTATAGTATCACTTCTACAACATAATCTACTGAGATTTCCATCAAGATACAGCTATGAATGTGACTCAGGCAGGTCTAAAACATGTTAGATTAATGCATGAATCTTATAATAATGGCGCTCAGGTGTCACTGAATATCTGAGTATCTGAGTTGATACATGATACTGATGTTCTGTTTGCTCTCAACAGATGGTTAAGTGTTAGATTATTTTCTCTGACTTCATTAAATACATGCAGCATCACACAGCTGCAGAAACAAGCATGTCTGTAAACTGAGAGTGATGTGTGCATTTAGGCGTGTGGCATTTAAATAGCAATGCGCCAGGTGCAGGCACACCTGGCTTTTTAAGGGAAAGAGAGATAACACTCTGATTGGTTTAAATCATGTTACTCCCAAAACGCACCTATGATTAATGAAGAGACTATATACAACCCCTTGCATCTTACTTTCTGAACAGATTATGCACCGTTAAACTATCAAAAGTGGAGTTGGACATTCCCTAAATACACTAGCGCCATGAACTTTAGACCATGCACTATACATCATATAAATAGGGCTCTATGAGTCTACATGCTAGCAGTTCTATGAGGCTGTAAATTTCCATGTTCACTATCCTAGTTTAGCACATTAGCTTATAGTTTTCCAGGTATTTAAGTCATTAAAAATTTGTCCTGATGATGGCACTATAGGAAAGGTTAAGAGATCGCACAGTTACAGTTCCCTTTTTTGGGGGCATGATTGTCTGTAGCAAAGTTCATGACAATCCGACCAATAGGTGTGGAGAGATTTCTCTGAAAACTACATCAACCTCTGGCGCTAGAGTAAAAATCAGGGGATAACAAGTAATTTGGATCCATCATCTGGGGATCATGAATGTCTGTACAAAACTTTGTGTCATTCCATCCAGTAGATTTTGAGTAATTTTACAGACTATGTGAAACTTGTGACCTGCTTGTGGTGCTCGATTAAAAACCACCCTCTGGGGTCCATGAATATGGGCCAACCGACAGATCTACAATGCCGCTGCCCTACTGTGGTTAAGATTATGCAAAACAAATATACATACAGTAGATATATTCACACACCTTCCTCAGGGCCGCCATTTCCTTTACTATGAGCTCAATGTCCTCATGGGTATCCTCCTCTGTGTCATCCTCGCCCTCCTCCTCCTCCCACTGACCGCTGCCTGGCAGGTACGGCTCGATGAGGATCGTTTCTGTTCCTTTGATGTCGCACCGACAGTATGGGCAGGTGTGGCCAGCTGACTTCTGCTAAATGATTATTGGTGAAAAGGTCATGGGTAGAGCAATGGAAATAACACATGAATGTAAATACCCAGTGTCACACATCGTGTTAAAAACAGCTTTGCGTCTTTTGAACTGTGTAGTTGTAGTGTAGTGGAATGTGTTGAGCTTCAAAGAAAACTTTTTTTTGAAAGATGAATGTGGTGGAAAATACAACGTTTAACAGACACTGTAGATTGCGGTTTTCCACAAATGCAAACCAGATAAAGATGAATAGTTATAGCATTTTACTTTTTCGTTCATTAATCTAGCATACAAGTGTGTCTGCAGGTTTTATGATGCTCATAAATTTGTTGTTGATTCCTGTGACCAAAGATCCTCTTTGCAGATGCAGTCAGTTCATGTTGTTGAAATGATTTTTCAGATTCCTTCCCTGAACTAAATTTGCAGTTTATCTGACTGATATACCTGAGACATTTATGCTTTATTGAACAGTGACAGCTGGAGAGATAGACAGGAAATTCAGGGGAGAGAGGCAGTGATATGCAGCAAAGGACCCGGGCTGGAATTGAGCCGAGGACTCAGCCTTGATGCATGGTAAGCATGCTCTAGCAGGTGAGCTACCGAGTTGCCCCATTTCAATCTCTTTTACTTGCCCACACTGCTCTGAAAATCATGTAATGAAACTTTTATTGATGCATCCTACTGTTTGGTGTTCAACTGCAACTGTGTGCAGATGCCTTTCTTACTTTAACTGACTTTTATTTTCTTTCCACTCATCAAGGTCAATGTGTTGTACTGTAAACTTATTGTTGATCAGGAAGTTTGCTTGACCACAATCTAGACCAACTTACAACTTTTCCATTGTGGTCTGACGTCCACAAAGCATATCTAATTTTCTTTTCCTGTCTGTCTCTCTCACACACTGCTTCTCAAAGTAAATGTGACCGATACAGTTTGAGGAGGATGTGAGCCTTAAGTTCACACAGGAAGTCCTCAGCCAAATGTCAGGACTTGCTGCTCTGCACCTTTTTTCAAAGACATAAATGCCTCCTGAACAGATGGGAGACAACTAGCTGGCTGACTGAAAGAAATGGTTGCAGAGAATGAAACTGTAAGTTGGCAGCAACAGCTTTAATTCTGATTGCACGTATTCAGTGTCATGATTGAAAGAGGAAGTAGGAAGTTGGGGAAATCCCATTGCAGGAGAAAAAAAGTGCACAAGACACTTGTCCACATGACTACAACTAACTATAACTATATTTTGATTTACAAACAGACCTTTTTGTAATGTGATTATCAGTATCAGTATCAGTTAGTATCAGTGGGAAGGACCAAAATATGATATTCTGGATATGTTTGACATTTATAAAGATTTGATCAGAGTAAAAGTCCCATCATATTCCCTGTCTACAATTTTACAGTTGTCAGTTTACATACTGACAGCACCTGTCATTGATGTTGATGGTTCATTTCACAGCCCTTTTCCTTTTTTAAACCCTGCCCCAAGCTTCCTGCTTGTCTCTCCAGTAGGTTATCAAACTATTTGCTCATGCAAAGAACTGGTTTAAGAGGTTTCAAGAGCCACAGCTCTTTTTATGGCCTGCAGTGAACTGAAGAGTTGACACATATGGAGAATGCATGCGACCTAATTCACAAGCACTGGTGTAATAAATATTTCTAAAAATGTTGTGTAATTTCAACAAGGCCAAGTGATGCAATGTGACTTCACAGTAAAAACCGAAGAAGGTTGTGAAACTGCTCTAATGTCTAAAGGCAGTATAATGCTATTGCATATTAAGTAAGTGTAGAAATGCATGGATGGCATTGAAGTTATCTTATAGAATTACCCTTAGCAAGGCTATTTTTTTAGTTTTGGAGTCAATTCTGTATTTCAGTGAAATGTTTCTCGGCTTACAATGATTAAATCGGCCAGGACATTGATTTGTAAGGGTTATTTTATGTAAAGTAGCATGTGAATCACTCACATGCTTTGTTGAACACAGTATATTTCTGACATCAAGCCCAAACCACATTCAAATAACCAGCATTGTTACAGTATGGTGGGGCTATAACTGACAAGAAAGCCATGGGTCCGCTGATGGATACAGATTGTTTCACTCTGCTGAACACACAACTGTTACGGTAATCTGTCTCATATTATACAGCAGGCTACAATGAGTAACTGGATGGGGATTCATACCTGCCAGCCTGTGAGGCAGTGTTGGCACAGGAGATGCCCACAAGGCTGAATACGGGTATCCTTATCCCTCTCTGCACAGATCTTGCATTGCTGGAAGGTGCTGCCAATCTCACAGTAGAGCTCATACTGCTCCTGTTGGGTGTTACAGTGGGTCAACAGACAGAAAGCAATAACAGAATGTCTCAGGATATGATCTATGTTTTGTCTTTTGTCTAGCTTTAGGATGCTGTTGGCAGTTTGATTAATTGATAAAGAGGTATAGAGTGTATCCGCTTACTTCTGTAACTTTGACTTTGCCCCTCTGGGCCGGTTCACACAGGCTCGTCAGGTCGGGGTTCACATCACGGCCATCTGGGTACAGGTAGCTACAGGCACAGAAACACAAAGCACTTAGAGAAAAGACACAAACAAAGATAAAAATAAACCAGAGACCTGTGTGTGTGTTTTTTTTCTTCTAACCAGCCTTCCTTGAAGCCCTGAATAAGTGCCTGGTAGAGAGGTGTATTCTCAGGGATGGTCTGAACGATGTTGCCTTCAACGGTCACATGGCCAATAGCCCACTGGCCCATTCTTGTGCAGCTCAGACGGAAGATATAGCTGGGAGAGAAAGAGATCCTTGTAAATCAAACTTGTTTACAAGAAAGAAAATCAACACTGAAATAAATTCGGAGAAATTCAGACATTACAATGTTCAAGTTCAAGTTCAAGTTCGCTTGAACATTATTTTGTTTTTGCTGTCAATGGGTCTCTTGCAATGAAAATACAGTTGCATCAGTCTGTATTTTATTCTTTATTTTTTGTACAATTTTGCAAATAATTCCAATAGAGTTCCTCTCCTTCTTAAAACAGCTATAATGTTGATGCTTCAGTACATGTGTACTCACTCTATGACACTTTGGGCCATGCTTGTAGTTCATCTGCATAATGTCACTAAGCTGTACTTAAACTAATTAGGTCTAAACCTCTCGAATACTAGACAAAAAGCCTAAGAAATGCAAGCCAAAAACTCAAACAAGATACTTCAAAATAGATTAAGAAGTAATAAATGAAGCCTCTTTCCATAATGAATAGCAGGTACTTAAAGCTGTTGGAGTGCTGTCGTTCTACATTGCCCAAAATGCCTAATTTCTTACAACTGAAATCAATTGATGAAACTCAAGCACTGAACAACCTGTACAGTGCTATTTTGAGTTTTGAGATATGTGATACACAACTCAGCTTTGCTTTTCTGAGAAGTGCATCAGACAGAGTTTGTTTGTGTACTCTTCCTCACCTCCCAGGTCTGTGCAGATAGTGTTCCAGACGAGCTACAACCTGGTCATAGGTGAGGAAGGCCATGTAGCCTGGATGAGTTACTGCTAGCTGGTTCCAATTCCTTATGAGTGATCTCCAGGGCTAAAATGAGAGGACAGGAGAGGAGAGGAAAGGAAAGGAGAAGATAGGAGAGGATATGAATATATATTTATAATGTTATCAATGATTTAAGAAATAGTTCAACATTTTGGGAGACTTATCGTATTCAATGTCTTGCCAAGTCAAATGTAGAGGAGAAGATGCCTCTTTTCTGTCTGTATGCTAAATATGAAACTACAGCCAGCAGCTAGTTAGCTTAACTAAGCATAAAGACTGGAAACAGGAGGAAAAAAGCTAGCTGGCTATGTCTAAATGTAACAAAATCCACCTATCAGCACCTCTGTAGCTCACTAATTAAATGGACTGTACTTATATAGCCCCATTCTAGTATTCCACTCAAGGTGCTTTTACACTACGCTGCCATGCACGAAACCAACTGCTCATCAAACAAGAGAGTATCTTCAACATGCTGAAGATTGAACCACCAATCCGCTGATTCGTAGAAGACTTGCTCCACCTTCTGAGCCACAGCCGCCCACATTAGTGAAGTGTGAAAATGGCACATTGTGGTTTTCCTGGGACTAGATACCGGACTGTTTCTTGGGTAAACACAAAGACTACCTGCAGTGGGTACCAATTATATGCTATTATGCAATTATATATATAGCTAAGATACTGCGCAGAACTCTCAAGCTCCCAGGCCCCTGGTAGAGGACCCGAACTCGAGGAAGACACACAACCCACCATAGGGTGAGAAGGGGATTTCTTTCGGTGGTGGTTGCATCATGATTACTTGGAGCATAACCTAACTAGTTTGGGTGTTAAGTCATAACTAAGGCAAATGTCAAATGACGATCAAAGGCAGAGTTGCATCGTCATGGTGACTGTTTACATTATCATTGTATGATCCATCAATCAATTACTTCTCTACTGGTTAACTGTGTTGCAAAAATGCTACAATAAATGAAAAAAATCTGCTGTTTAGCAGAGAAACTGCTCTTGGAACATCAATGGGTACAATTCTGCTACATTTCATGATTTACATGTGTAATTTTTTTACTTATTACCAAGAGTTATGTCACAGTAAGCAACCGATTTTATTTTTATTAATGCAAAAATCAAAACTTATAAATAATGTATAACTAGTCCAAGTCTGAGCTAACACCTCGTGGGCACAACAGGCTACTGTAGTCATCACCATTGACATCACCATGGGGTTGCCAGGCAAACAATGGAGATTCCTATGCCCACTCAAGAATTAGTCTCGCACGTAATCCCCCCACAACTTGTTCTGATTTCTGATTTCCCAGCTAGCCTAAAATGTTACGTCTCTTTTGTTTTCAATGCTAACCTAAGCTGACTGCCTGCTGGCTGTAGCTTCATATTTAGTGTACAATTATGAAATTGGTATCCATCTTCTCGTCTAACTCTTGGCAAGAAAGGGACCAAGCATATTTCTAAAAATTCAAACAATTACTTTAAGTAATGAATTTATTATCTTTGATTGGAAAATGTCACCTTACCTGAAACAGTCTGGTGAAGATGTCAAACTCAAACACAGAGATGTGGTCATTACAGGTGAGATCCACAGTTGACTTCAGAGCCATGGACTCCATCCCTTCCTCAAATGAATGTACACTCTGCAGCTGCTCTTTAAAAGTATTCCACTGCACGATACACCTGCCAGAACACATTATTACCACAGAGCGAATGTGGACACACATTCAGTTCAATTCAATTCAGTTCAATTCAATTCAATTCATTTCAATTCAATTCAATTCAATTCAATTCAATTCAGAGACCCAACAATTCCCGTAAAAATAAATAAATAAATAAAATAATGATCATCTCATGATCTCATTTAGAAAATTTCCCACACTCACTTCTTGCCAAATGAATGCCTCCAAAACTCTTCAGCCTCTGTCTTGGTCACCCTGTAGGTGTCACCACGAAAACTTCCCCCTGGAAACAAGGCCTTCAGCTCCCAGAGAATGTGACTGAACAGCAAGGACAGTTTGGTCAAGTTCCTCCTGAGAATGAAAAACAACTTTCATTTGTCATTGCATAAAATAGAAATAGGTACACATTGCTCGGAAATGATATTGTTTTTTTTTTGGTGCAGTGAAACTCTGTGAAAATTTGCGTGTGAACACTTTAGGCTTTTATACAAATATCTAAATCCATCTTGCCAATGCCTTGCCGGGCCAATGACTCATTTGCCCTAAACTGATAAGCCTCATCCCACACACTTCCTTATAATATTTTTAAAGTTCAAAGTGTCAAAGACCTTGTCAAGACAATTGTCACGTTTATTACTGGTGCTCTCACATTCCACTTGTGTGACTTGAGTTTTAAACAGTTACTTAAAGTAACAGTAGCTTACGGTGTTAAGACTTGTGGTGTGAAATTATGGGCGTCAACTCAGGCAAATAGATAAAATCAAATTCTAAAAGCACAATTTTGGGAGAAACATGGCCCTAACTGTTGTACATGTGATAATTCACGGCTTTGTGTCAGTTAAAACCAGCATTGCTGATACTTTCCATTGATACACACAGAAACACAAACATATGCGTGCACACACAACAGGTAGTCCAGCTAGCAAACAGGATGCTCTCTGCAGCATGCTTGTCTGTAAATACCACAAAATGTTCCAGTGGCCGGTGTGTGACTTCAGACCAGGCTTTACCAGTGTTAAGTCTCTGTCTAGGCTCACCTGGGGTCATTTATAGATGACATTTCCTTTGACTATTGCTCTTGCATATTTCTCAACTTCTCTTGAGTTTCTGTTTTAAAATACTACTATACATGCCTCTCTGCTATCATGCAGTTTGGTGCATAAGGTAAAAAAAAACAACTCAAAATGGATTAAAACTACCAAACACTACAGTCAAAATCAGTATCATCTACTCTAACACCAGTATCATTTTGTGCATTTAAGTAACTAATAATATAGGTCTGATATGTTTCTTCCACAGAAAGTTAGTGAAAAATCTGAAAACTAGTTAAAAACTAGTTAAAAATTCTTCCAGCACATCTACTACATCTACATCAGAAACTATAAATATGCAACTACTGGACTACTTAATCATTGAACACAAGATGTTGAGTTAATTATGCTTAGTGAAGGTCAAACTTTCAAGTGAAATAACAAAATACATGTTTGAAAGGGAGGACGATTTTACATATGCCGGACTGCATCAAACATACTCCACTATATGATACATCTACTCACCAAAAACACTATAGAAATCTGTAATCTTTAATGTAGTGTATATGTTGTCATTTATATTTGGGACTCATTTCAAAACACTGATTATAGTAATACGACTTTTGCACAAATGCAAATGCAGTTAAAATGGTAGAAATACATGTAGGATACTGACATGTAAATGTAGTATATAATAACTCTAGTCAATCATATCAGCTGAATTTGGCAACAAGTTTTCTTCATCATTACAACATATTTCCTCTTTTGCAAGACTATTTTGATACATCTTTGGAAATCTTCCGCAGAATGGTCCAGGCATTCAACATTCATTAGAGGGACATTTGACGGTGTGGGCGGTGGTCATAAACTTTCCACCTCAATGAGGAAAAGAAAAAACCTCTTTGGTGTTAAGGAGGCGATAGTAAGGTGGGAGGAAATGTGTAAGCCACATCTCTTGCTCTGGCTCGCTTCATAAAAATATCATGAAAAAGAAAGAAAGGTAGTGGTGAATATTTACAGTAAACACACCAGTGCAAATGTTTTTTTTTTGCATGCAGTGGTCGTGCTGCTGGACAGTGCATTGCATAATGGTAATTCTTGGTTTGCTTGCCATTTACTATAATTTTGTCACTGTTAAGAGAGATTGTATATTTGTCATCAGCTTGATCAGCGTACCTGAAGATGCTTGATGTCAAATGTGTTGTTCGCCTCACATCTTTCTTAGCTCGGGCAGAAATAGAACTCATATAGAGCTTGAGAGCAGCCACATTTGAACTCTTTACCAGCAACCGCTAAAAGAAATCTTCTTAAGATAGACAGCATTTGTCTGTTGAAGCAAACTCTGATAAGGTTTTTTTGGTCCCTATTTACATGTTCCCTTGATTTGCCCATACAGTGGATTTATTGTTATATAACACTATAAGATCTATGATATTTAGTGTATATATATTTAGTATGTTTGCCATTAAATTGCCATCTAATTTTTGACCTGTGAGAGTTTTAAGATTTCATGGATATTGCTCAGGATTTATTGGTATTATTGGTATTATGCATATTAGTATTTTTCTCTCTAATGCTATTGTCTGAGAAGTGAGTGATTCTGAGTCGGACCAGACTCTTCAGTTCCCAGATCCTCCTTTGTGTAAATTTATATTTATATAAGAAATTATTGTGTCGCTGCCGATATACCTGACGGAGGTTGGACAGACAGAATCATCAGTGACATTAATACATTTTCTCAGCAGTGAGCGAGTTCTTTCAAGCGTTCTAACAGAAATGAACATTCAAACAGTCTAGCCACACCCTGAACACTAAGTGTACACTAATATGTTCAACATTGATCAAATATTTGTCAGTGTCAAAATTAAGCGCTCCAGGACATAGCCAGTCATAATTAGTTAGCCGTGACTGTTTTTTGTGAAATGTATACTTTTTAGTGGTTACATACATTAATTTACTTTGTAACTGATGTAATGACTAATAAATATATGCGTCTCTTATATTGTGTCTGATCACAGTTCTAGTTGAATGGTTAATTGAGTTTGCACATTTGCATGTGTTTCTTAAATAAATTCCAGTCAGAGGAGGCTGAAGTCATAAGTCAAAGACAATATTCTTCCATCCACTAAATCTTCCATTGTCTTTGTCGCCTTCACCTTCACCAGTTTTATTTCAGTTCTGTTTTTAGCTTCTCGTGATAGCCAGGCAGAAATTTCACTTACTAAAAGGAGACTATTATTTAAATTGCCCAACAGTCAGCGTTATTGGAGCTAGACGCAGTGCTTGCAGCTTACAGGCCTGAGTCTGTGGGATAACAAGCTGCAAAAAAAGAGGACATTATAGCAGGATGTTCCAAAAACACAAAAGAGGATATTTACACTATTTGCGTTGACATCTAAGCCACATTACACATAACATTATGGGAATTTGCCACATGACTACCCATGCAGATACGACTGCGGTGAGGAGGCCATCTGTTATCTTGTACATGCAGACGATTCTTGAAAATAAATCTTAAAATATAGATCAACTGATGAAAACTGGTTCCTGTAGCAATTTGCATTCAATGGCCATGATATATAGACAATATGTATCTGCTGGATTGGAGCTTGCCGGTGCCTGAATCGACTGAGGAGGGCTGAATGATATGACTGAAATTACAGTAATAGCACAGTATTACATAGTATGAATATGTTTTCTGGTATTTAAGAATATGGCAACTAATGTCACATACAAAATGATCAATTTAAACTTTTCAGTGTACTGTGTTTCACTATAATGCAGTCCATCGTAAGAGCGTTGTCATGTATGAAAAACAAGAATCAAAATAACACATTTTGTTAGATTTTTAAATATTTTAGTGCTTATCCAGCCCTGAATTGAGGCCACATGCAGGTTAGGAGATACAGTATAATGAAAGCAGAGGATATCTGTGTATACCCTCTATGAACCAGCTCTCTCCCAAGCTGCTCACATACTGAGGTTGTAATTTCTTTTGCCTAGTTTCCCTACATTAGCATCACAAAGACACAGGTTTGGCCCCGTTTTCCACCTTCATCATTAGCAGTCCCATCAGCAGCAGAGAATGCAGGCCAAACTCTGAAGAAAAAAGTCACTCTTTTTAGCTGTATCCACTTTAGCCAATCAGAACATGGTCATTTTTCCCCCTTGGCTCACAATGAAGTCTATATTTGAAAGTTATTTTACATTACTAAAGCTTCTATAGATATAATTGGTGTTTAAAGTGTCCAAGTAAAGGTTGAATCCTCCATCATAACTATCGAGCCTGAAGTTATAGTTACATAATATAAAAGGATGGTCTTAGATTCTCAAGTCTAGGTTCTGGTCTGGATGGTACTCGATAAAGATTTTTGAGATGTATGGCCTCTTTCTGACCCCACAGTCAGTTTCTTTGTCTTACAAAAGACTTACTGAGTGGAATTGGTCCGGAAAACTGGCTAAAATGGCCCCACGATATAAGCCCATCCCTAAATGGTCAGTTACCGCATTTGGTACCTGGCCTTGCAGATAGTTTTGGAACGTCTGAGAATTTTTTTATTCTCAGACGTTCTGTTTGTTTGAATTAGTTTAAATGGAATTTAATTAGTGGTGTCAACATAGTTCTTTAAATTGAACAGTAATAGGGAAACTTTTTCCGGAAAAAGAAAAGGTTTCTGCATTACTTTGAACAATTCACAGATCTTGCTGCACATAGTTTTCATTGGAAAAATGTTGCTATTGAATTCTTTACATATAATGTTTTAATGCTGTGAGCACTAAAAATATGCAGTTTCATTTGATTCCAGCTGTCCATTGTGGTACAGGAGGGTCTGAGAAACCTGGGCAAAAAAAACGACTCAATATTATACCAGGAAAGTGAGAAAATATGTTTCATGAACCATTTCTTTAAAATGAGAAAAATATGACTTTTACAGTTACAACTAACCATTATTTATATTAATTCATTTGTAGATTATCTATTACATCAGTCACTTAATTACTTAGTTGATTAAGCGTCCAAAATAGTGAAACAAGTTGCCTATCACAAGTTCTGAGTGCCTGACGTGATGTCTTCAGATGTCTTTTTTTTCTGACCAGCAGTCCAAAATTCAAAGATATTCAATTTAAAAGGATACAAAACACAGAAAAGTTGCAAATTGCCACATTTAAAAAGCTAGTACGACCACATTTTGTCATTTTTGACTGAATTGATTTATTATCAAAAATGTTGCTGATTAATTTTCTGAAAGATTTGTCTTTTTTGAAACACATAAAAAGAAAAGGTGATCCAGAAACACATGCTTCTCTTGTGTCTTCTTACCTGTAGCTGGATGTCTCCTCAAATATCTTCTCCCGTCCCTCTTTAAACAGCAGCAGGGCCCTGTCCGTTTTATCCAGTAGGTTTCTGACATGGACCCTTAGGTACTTGGCCTCATCTCCCCGGGGCCCCTGGCTGCCCGTCGTCCTGTAACTTCTGTAGGGCTCCCAAACCTGCATAAGCAGCGTTGTTGTCTCAGATACCAGCTCTGGCAGGTATGGTGGACTGTTCCTCAGGCCCATCCGGGGGTTAGTGCACAGCTCGTGGAGCTTATCCAGTCTTTTGAGGGCCTTGTCCACCAGCCGCCGATCTCCACTAGTAGGGGGCTGGAAGGTTCCTGAATGTGCTGCTGCCATAACGTCGCTGTTGTGTGTGTGTGAATGTGATCAAAAACAACCTTAAATGTCTGTCTGTCTGTGTGTGTGGGGGGGCGTGGCGATAAATAATAATGGCACTACTGTTTTGAAGAGATATGAGAGCTCACTTTTTGAATGTGTGAATGTTTTGAGCAGAAAAAGGAGGAGCTATTCATACTGGCTCAAGTGTTTGAGTGTTTGTTGTCCTTAAAATGATTTTTGTGAGTTCCCAGCTTCATCTGAAAAGCGTACATCTTCAGCGCCAACTCAAACAGCATACACCCTTGATCCATACAGTAATCCAACAGCATTACATTACATTTCAATTACGGCATCTCTAAAAATGCACTCAAAGCTAAGCATTTCCTCCCAAACCAGCCACTCCTGTCCGTTCTTCTTCTCACTCCTGTCAGATTGTCAGAAAAACACAAAAATACAAGATCTGTGATATCAAAGCTAGATTATAAGATTTCCACAACAACAACAATACAACAATAGATGCCTGCTAGAAGAAAGAGTGAACTAAAAACAAAAGGAAGTGAGGATTTCAGACTGATACTTACCCAGATAACAGTTTAAACCAACATCTCCTTTGGCTCCTAATTCTCTCCACCTCTACACATTCAGCCTTACTTGTCCACTAGTTAACATGCTTACCAATATACATATGCTCATCTCAACAGCACAGCAGTCCAACATTGTCAGGGTCAGCAGAGCTGAGACATCTACTCACAGCACAGCGGAAACATGTTGTCTGTTATTTGGCATTGGCAGACATTGCTGCTTTTCCTTCTTTGTCTTTTCTTGATGTCACCGTTGCTCTCTCTCTCTCTTTCTCTCTCTATTTCTTTCTCTTCTTGGTGCACCCTTTGATGGGTTTCCTGGTTGCAGCCAGCTAAACAGGTTTGTTTTCTTTGCTCTATTGCTCAGACAGGCAAGCAAAGAGAGTGAGAGAGAGAGAGAGAGAGAGAGAGAGAGAGAGAGAGAGAGAGAGAGAGGGAGGGGAGGGAGGAAGACACAGAGAGGTGTGGACTCAGAACTTAGCATTTACTAAGAATGAAAGCAGTGAGCAAGATCTCAGTTATACTTAGCATCCAGACAGGTAGACTATTTAAGAGCAAGAAGTATGGTAGCACATTCAAGGCAAAGGTCAAAGTTCAGCTACTTTAACAGCTGTCTCGGTTGGGCTATAAAAAGAATCATCATCTTCACCTGACTGTCAGCATGGAACAATGTTTACTGTGTCATTAAATGGATTCAGTTGGCATTTCACCAAGATTTTCTGCAAAGTCGATCTGTCAGTGAATCCACTGCTTTGTTCCAGGCTGAGTATTTTAAAAATTGTTGGATGGATTGTCATGAAAGTCTTGTAATGACTAATCCTAATGATTAATGATTAATCCTAATGACTCTGGTTGTCCTCTGACTTTTTCTCAAGCACCCCCATGAGGTTCACATATGTGTTTGAGTAAAGTGTCTCAACAACTATTGCTTGGTCTGCCATTAAAATTGATACACACATGCATGCACCTCGCAGGATGATTTGTAAACTTTAATAATCCCTTAACCTTTCCTTTAGCGCCATCATCAGGTCAAAATTGTTATGTACTTGATATTTTATTTTTTGATCAAATACCTGAAAAAGCTATGATGATATTCTCATTAGCCTCAGCTATACTTTTAGTTTAATGCTAAGTGGCAGAAGGAGTAGTTTTTCAAAATGTTACTTGACTACAAAAGTATTAGCAGCATAATGTGCGTGAAGTACCAAAAGTAAAAGTACTCATCATGCAGAATGACTCATTTCAGAATAAGATATAGTATATAATTGGATAGTAATTATAGATGGATTCAAATATGAGGCTAATCTGCTGGATATTTTATGAATTTCATCTCAGGGAAAGTGTAAAAGAGTGTGATATTTGCCTTTGTGTAGTACAAGTATAAAGGAGCATGAAATGGAAATACTCGAGTGATGTACTAGTACCTCAAATGCACTTTCTATCGCTAGCACTCAGTGCTACTAGGAGCCTTGAGAGAAGCCAGATAAAATACACCCTCTTCACTACATTTTAAACTTAATGAATAATAACATGGTGTAAATAAAGTAATGTATTTCTTGTCAGTGTTCAGTACACATCACCAGGTGTTAACATGGCAATGGATTCATTATTTATTTCTATGTTATGGCCTCAATCAAAAACAAAGCTATTGACTCAACCAATTGTGACCAACAACATATAGGTATGACACCATAACCTGATGATTAGTTTTGAAGCTAAAAGAGCTGCAGATCTGGCCATAAGAAACAAAAGGACGAAGGAAGTCTGGGTCAGCCATATATTGGGGCCGTAGGACCCCCCTGAACTATCAAAAACATTGTGTAACTAAACTAAGAAACAAAAAACTGAAAACTGGAATACCAGACCTCTGTCCTCAAAGAATAAAACTCAAATGTAACTCTGAACTCTGTTGGGACCAGACAGCTGCTTGGTTTGGATTCACTCGAATATGGGGACAGGGCCACCCACTAATCAGCCCGATCAGGTATACCTGAGAGAGATAGAAGAACACAAGGATGTGTGTAATATTCTAAATACCCTGAGTAAATTGAAATATTTCTCATGAATATAGCTTCTATCGTTTGGGGCACAGAGCATCACATGGCGCTCAATATGCAATATTAAAATGAGAAAACTGACAACCTCAGCTTCAACATCCACAAGAGGGAGATATTTACGCAGACACTGCTCACCCAGGTTAGTGCTGTTACTGAAATCTGATTATGTTACCCATTTAAATGGCAGTAGTTTCTACTGTTTTATCTAAATGTAGGTTAATTCTTTGGAGATGTATTTCAAATTGTTTAGAGTTTGATCATTTTTGAGAGTCTAATTGCACCTTTTCTGTCTTGGCACAAGGGGGACTCATTTCACTGGTTTGTATCTGGAAGTCATGATGCTTGCCACTGATGCCTCCTCTCTGCAGTCATTGTGCAGCATTGTCTCAGAATACCAAGCCTCTGAATATAAAAGGGTTCTGGGTACTTTTGTTTACATATATATGTATGTTCTTACAGATCATGAAACCTCAGTCAACGTTTTATTCATTAAACTATGTCAAATGTGAGTTCAGGATGAGACAGCTGTAAAAGAGGTAGGCCCCGGGTTTTTCATAAATAATGACACCCAATGCCATATGAGACCATAATGCTTGAGTGCCTTGACAGCTGCAGAGCATGTTTGTGTGGTGTCAGGGTCTTTTAGGGACTTTAGACACCAAGCTTGACTTTCTGTTGCCAACGCCACACTTCAGTGGAAAGAGGAAAGTCCCAAATTGACCCTGGTAATCAGAGCCTAGTCTGAGGGTGGAGTAGGATAAGATTAAAGACAAGGACATGAGGTGTTATTTGTGCATATGTGGGTGCATATGCATGCTTGTGTTTACACATTTAAGCTCTGTAAGTGTCTGTTATCAGGTAAGATGTAAGTCAGTCACTTTGGACTGGAGGCATATTTTCTGTGAATGCTTCCTTGATTCTGCTTATTCCTCCTTTAGGTAGAGCAATATCTGCTCTAAATCTGCAACCTGGTGGCATATCACCAGCCTAGGGCATCAGATGATGCATCTGCAACTTGCAAAATCTGAGTGTGAGTGCTAAAGAGAAAAATCACACCTGTGAGTCCAACATTCAGCTGTAATGTGTCACAAGTGGCACAATATGGTCTGTTGTGATCAGCAAAAGTGAGACATTGTGGAACTTTTTGGACAGAGATGTGAAAATGAACATTATGACTGCTTGCTGACCTAAGGCACTGAAACATGTGATCAAAATAACATAAACAAATAGAGTAAAAATTCCCTTCCATGACATGAAAACACAGAAAGTCACGTAGAAGCGATGATAAATATGGTAATATGCCCAATTCCATAATAAAAGTATATAATTCAGCACATTGCGTGCTGTTAAAGTCAGACAGTGTTTCAATTTCATCTATAAAGTGGGACTGTGTATTGGGCTCTGGTAATAAAGGAAAGAAGTCCACTTTAAGTACACCATAATACACGTAACCTGCAGAAGACTTAAACTGAGGGTATATTAGGGTACATGAACTTATACTCAAGTTTGGAAATAGGAAAATCATAATGAAAATAACTGAATTAATTTTGTCGATGCTGGCTATTAAACGTGCATTAAAAGCACAGATTTAATCCTGTATTTTTTCTTTTCAGACTTGTTGTCATATTTTGCACAGCGACGTGCATACAGCACCCACATCAACAAACGCACTGATCCGTCTTTCCTTTCTTTCTTTCTTGAGAAATTCACTACTAGATGTTTCGAACTTGCATGCAAAACAGACAGATGTTAGAGAAGTCGGAAATGCTGAAATTATTGTGAATTCAAAGCGTCTGTTTTCTCTTTTTTGCACTCTGTATAATTTGCCCTTAAACCAATCGCTTTGTTTCGGTTTGAGGGAAAGCACCGTCCAAGTGTCACTGATTACGTTCATTAAGCAGGCAGATGAGCGTATGCGCAGCTGCACTGTGTACCTGCAGTTGTTGCCATAGGTGGGATAGACATGAACTCCACCAAACTTCTATTGGCTCTTCTTCGAAAATAAATTTGCATTACGAGTCTTCTACGAGAGTTTGAACGCTTATCTGACATATACGAGTGACACAAAAGGAAACTGATGATTTGATCGCTGCCCATTTGGTTTCATGAGGATGGGAATTGCGCACTATTGGCCACTTTGGATGGACTGATCCCACTGTCACTGAACGTCGAGAAGTTGTATTCACGCTCACACACCTGAAACTTCTTCAGATCCTGAGCACCTCGGCCCCCCAGTTAATGCCGAGGATCATGACCATGAACAGTGACCACCAGTCGGTTGCCGCAGCGCCGCTGGATCTGCGCACCACTAACCGAGAGCGTGGGAGCGCCGGGTCGAGGAGTCCGGACTGCAAATGTCGCGTCAGGGACGCTGGAGTGACAGGCGGCTCACCTGCGCACCCTGCATGCACGGGGACAGACAGTTTGAAAATACGCTGTCCCGCGGCAAGAGGCGTACCGGGCTCAGAGACCGGTGCTTCTCGCAAACGTCCAGCCGACAAATCTTCCTTCAGGCTTCCTTTTAGGAAACGCCCGATACATGTCGAGCCGGAGATCCAAAGGCAGTCACCGGATCCTCCACACAGCGGAGACCGCTTTTCCCCAGCGGTAGATACGGACTTAACATTTCGGGAAAGTTTTGCCGGTCGAACCTCGACTGAAAGCGCAACACCGGTGACTCCCAGGCGGGATGAAGAGTCAGGACAGCGTCCAGATGCATATCCCATCTTTTTGCACCAGTTTGATTTCGGTAAGCGTTTTCCAACCCCCATATGTTAACAAGACTTTGTTACACCTTTAAGTTTTTTTTTTTTCTAAAAGGTTCTCATCTAAAGTATTTTTTTTTTTACTATTTTCTAAGAAAACTATTATAAACTATTATTTGTATGACTAAAATAATCTATCTGGATGTGACATATGTATACAGAATCTCTGTACACTCTGCAGATGTTAAGTTAGAGACTAAAAAACAGATAGGCCTATAGGGGGCTCTCAAAATAAATTTTTTGGTATACATGAACAATGCTATTTTCATTTTTATGTAATATTAATTAATTAAATAAAATTAATATTTTATTTTACAAAGCACACCCTCAGCCTTCTTTGATATCTTTGGCTACCAATGTGTCACAGGTGGCAGAAATGACAGTGGCGTTGCAGTTGATGCTGCAGCTACTGCTGAATCAATGAGAAAATGTCCACTCAGCAAATTTTGCAGCCATTCCTCTTCATTCAGTCTCCTTTACTGAAAAAGTAGCTTAGTCAAATCATGACTGAATACAGTGCATTCACGCACGCATACGAACACTTCCTTCTTATTACAAAAAAGACTTGTTTGCCAGGCCAGCCTTTTAACTGGTCATGCATCTTTATTTATTCATTTATTTATTTTGTATATTTACTTTCTGCCTCCAACTTGTCGTTCTCTCTCTTTCTTTAACTGTCTCTACCTCTCTTTCTGTGTCATTCCTGCTCAGGTCCCTACCCAGTGTACTGTTTGCCCCCTGTCCAAGAGCAGAACCACGCTGTGGTCCACTCAACTGAAAATCTGCTGGCTGGTATCGCTCTGGCCACACGTCAAGATGAAGATGGAGACACGTATGTTGATGTTTTTCCATGGGCTTAAGTCTGAAGTTAGGATGTCACTTTCCTCTTTAAACATGTTGCATCATATCCATCCATCCATCACATATCCAAACCACTAATTCATACAGGAAATTTAAGAGATTACTATGATTCATCCACCTCATGCATTTTCATAATCATCGCTTTTAAGTGTGCGTTGACAGTCAAAACTGGCACAATTTGCAGATCTGAAATCTTACTGTCATAAATATTCATGAGATTTCCAGAAGATTGAGCTGATTCCTCGTTTAATTTGTTTAGACTGAACAAACCCAGCTCACATCTTTACCTGTAGAGAGGTCTTCTTGGAAGTGGTGATTCGTCAGTGGCAAACCTGCTAATTATGAAAGTTATGCTCAGTTTACCTGTCTTAAAAAGGTAAAATTTGTCTAAAATTGATGTATATTGTGTTTAAATGTTCTTATACTTAAAGGTGAAGGCCCAGTTGTATAAACTACCTTAATTTTAGACTTTTTAACTCGTAGGAGTATGAAATTTAGATGTCCCAGTAAGCCATGAGAGTGTGACAGTGGAGGCAGCATGCCCAATACCAGAACCTTGAGCTAGAGGTGTGAATCTTCACTGGCCTCACGATTCAGTGATACAAATACGCAACGATTCTTGATGCATCCCTCTGAAAAAAGTAGCTATGTGCAGTAATATAGAAAATTGAAGATGCAATATCCATCAATTAATACAGCAGTCAGACAAATCAGAACTCTCTTTTTATTTAGAAAGTGCTTTCAAAAGACAACAACTGTCTAAGCTTCATCTTTTCAATACCAGTGTCTGTGTGACCCACCTCAGTACATAAACATAACTATGGCTATCAGTCCTGACAGTCCAGGAATCACATGTAATGGCAGTCAACTAGCTTTCCTCTATCACCTTGGCTTTGGTTTTGGTGTACAGTCGGGATATCACTGTTTCCTACCACTCTCTGAGCAGTACAGCAAAGTTGAGAGAACCTCTTCAATTCTTGGCAAATTAGCTGCTTGCTGTATTCTTTAGAGTTGCAGAAGTTAGCTCAGGGTGAAAACGGCTAACATGGCTCTAAACACATCTTGCCCAGTTTGTGCTTACTAGCAAGTTCATAAAATCCCAATGTGCCCAGATGTCTGTTTTCAAAATACTGTGTTTTTTTTATCACACTCTGCCTCCCTCTGCCATATCCCCCAACGTATAAAAGTAACCCTGGTTGGCAAAAGATGCTGTGAGAGCAACAATACAACATAACAACATTACTTGACAACTTTTAATCTAGCTGAGACTGGAAAATGAACGATCAATGTCAGTCAGTTATAATTTTGTGTAAGCTGCAAACTCTTGTTTGTGTGCTGTCACTGTATCGATGCAGAATCTTTTATGTCCGCACTGTGAGGAATCTTAGCACTGAGAAAGATTTTAATTCTTAAACCTCAGATTTTCGTGGTGACATGTTAAAATATCTCACATTAAAAATGTCCATTGATAATGCAGTCTTCATCATAACTTCTTACCAGCAATGACAGACTGTAATCTCCATATTGCCTCTCTGTGGGTTTGACAGACACAACTTGAACAAACTTCTCAAGAAAAATTGACACAAAAGAAAAAAAAAGTAAAACTGAAGTGGGCACATTAAAAAACAACTGAATGGAAGTGATTCACTGGGCTAGACCCAAACAATGCTAGTCTCAACAAGTGACGTTCTGACCTCATAAACAAAATGCTTGTCTTTACACAACCTGGATGTGGTTTGTAAGAAGTCTGTATCAAATCAGTTTATTTGTTCTAATCTATGTGACTCATCTGGTTCTGCATATGAACAGGTATAGTCAGTGCCCCTCTCATAGTTGACACAATTCTTTATTGTGGAATGATTCACCCAGTGGCAACAGATACACCGATCTAACACACTAACCTGAAAACAACAGCACTTGACACTGAGCTGCCTGATTCAGCAAACATTTCATGTATAGGTATGTGTGAGCGTGTGTGTGTTGAACAACTTATCATTATTAAATCGACTATTCTCTCAGGGTGTAAAAATTTGGGGCCGCTGGGGGTTTGGAATAAGAATACTAGACACAGGACCACATGAATGCAAATATTAAACTTTAACGCATGGCTACTTTAACGCCCACTCACACACTAACTGAAATGGCAAGCTGATACAAGAACACACACACACACACACACACACACACACACACACACACACACACACACACAGTCATGTGACTGAAAACATATGTCCAAGAATTAAATGACTCTTTGATGCTGCGGTTTTAAAAGGTATCGGCATCATTTGCATCCACTTGACAAAGAACTCGTGATGACCAACATTTAGCGGAGCCGTAAGTCCCGTGACATGTCACAGCTGCTTACTGTCCCATATCTGTTTTAGAGCCTCATAATCTCTCACATGGGTCAACAAATACTGGCAAGGAAATAAGAAGAAAGCAATGTATTGAAATTTATACATTATTCATAGCAATGAAGTTTCTACAGTTTTTTACTTGCACAGTTGGTGTATTTGTCTTAAACAGCGTTACTTCTTCAACACTGATTTTATTTTCTTCATTTATCTTCATTTGCTGTATCATTACAATAAGTTGTTAAACCTCTTGTCTGGAGCGTCTTACAAGCATGTTATCCGAGTCTGCAGGGCAGACACATAACAAAAATAAAAATCTGATATGAACATTATCTTATTAGCAGTGAATTTCAATTCAACAAAACTGCTGTGCAGAGACCTTTTAATATTTAGTTCAGAGCTTGAGTAGTACCTGCTTGTTGATTTGTGGTTATATGAAACTTTGTGTGAATTCTGCAGAAACATTCGCAGCCCCCCCCCTGTCATTTTCACGCTGTCTGTATGTACATGAATGTGTGTGTGAGTGAATGCGTGTATGCATAATTTGAGTGCTGGCAAGCATGCGTTTGTTTTACGTCAATGGGGTGGGTTCATCCTCTGTTCTCAGCGCCTCTGAGTTTCGGGAAAACCAGTGTTGAATGCTCAGTTTTTAAACATGATTGCGGTTTTTCTCAGGTGTCTGTGTCTCTCTCTTTTCTTCTCTGTGTTTTTAAATGAATGGACTCAAAAAACCCAAACATCCGCTCCACACTTCCTCATTTACCGCTTTCTTTCTATCAGCTTCATCTCTCTCTTCTCTCTCTCTCTCTCTCTCTCTCTCTCCTCTCTCTTTCTGTCTTTTTATCCATTTCTGTGTTGTGTGACTTTCTTATCCACAGTCATCTGTATGTGTGATGAACAGATGTGTCAATTGTCTTACAGCTTCTACCTATTCCTGCATGCTTCCAGTCAGTCAGTGCATTTACCTACACACCAACACTGTTATATGCAGAGGTTGGCAATCATGCATCTTTAGAAAAGTCGTTACTGAGTCATTATTTACTTGCAGATGTTTTCTAATTACTATGCTATGTAGTCAGTATGTGTCAATATATTACTATACTGTAACAGTGGTAACACGCGGCGGGAAAGTTACTATGTTCACCATCTTGTTTTAGTGTGTTAGCATGTTAACATTTGCTAACTGGCACTAAACATAAAGTGCAGTTGAGGTTGGTGGATATGTCAAAAACCAAAGTATTGAACATATGAAAGTATAAAAGTAGTTTGGATAAGTGACAAGATTCTGGAAGGATAGGATGATGGTGGTGTTTGGTTAATCGAGGGGATGGATGAAAGGGGTTGATTGCTGGCAGAGTTGGGTAGGGGTTGTGTACAGTGGGATGATTGGGGTTGAGGCAAGGGATGAAAAGGGTCAGTGCATGGGGATAAACAGGGGTTGATTAGAGTCATGAGGCGGCTGGAGCTGCTAGTACCCCAGGGGTTGAGACTCAGGATAGGGACACTTCTTGATAAGATCGCTGCTTCATCATTGCCCCATTGTTCCTATAATGGAAGAAGAAGAAGAATTACTTGAATGTAAGTATTAAGCCTGACGTTCATATGTGATCATGGGAGGAAACTGGAACACTCAGTGGAGACCCATATGAACATAGTGAGACTATACAAACAGAAGGGACGGAGGTTCAACCTGGGATCTTCTTGCTGTGAGGCCACAATGCTGACCACTTAGCCGCCGTGCTGCGCATTGGGAGGAAAGAAAGGAGAAGAATGGGTTTTGCAGGGAAGGGTCGTGAGAACTGAGACAAACAGGAAAGAGGGGTTAGACATACTTATATGGGTATGCACAGGTGACTGGGTTAAAGTGATTGAATTAGTGAGAGAGGCACGGTGCGTAGCAAATTTCATGGCAATCCATTTGATAGTCGTGGAGATATTTCACCACAAATGTGGAGATTGTGGTGCTGTTTGAGGAAAAGTCAGGGGATCTCATGGATAGCTTTGCCAAATTCCATGACAACCCATCCACATGTTGTGAAATGTCCTACTCTGACTTTGGTATAATAGCATTAACACAAGTCAATGCTAACTATGAGATTGTGTGTGCCGTGTTCTGAACTACATTAGCAAGCCCAAGCTTTCTGTGGACCTTGACGCCCTGATATGTACTCAGATTAATGTTTAATAACCTGATTATTCAAGCATTGAGCTCAGCTGCTGTACAAACAGTTCTTTCAAACAGAAGCTTAAATGTGCATCACACACTCACTCAGCAACTTTCTGGCTGGCTCAAGGTTAAAACTGAATGCATTACTGTATAAAGGACTATGGTGGCTTTTGGCAGTTGTAAATTACACCTTAAGTTACCCTCATGATGAATGTAGAAATGTTTTGGAAAAGTCTTCCCATAAAAACAATGTGCTTTCACTCAAAAAAATCCCATCATCTTTTATTAGGTGCACAGCAGCTGATGCAAATTGACGTGAGCCTTCATTTCTTGTTAACTGGACTCTAGTGTGTCTCTGTTTCTCATTTGTTTACGCACTGACAACATCACCTCATTGCTCAGCTGGTCCATAGACCACAGGATATGTTAGGCTTCAGTCTGATCATTCAGTTTGTTCGCGCCCTCACATATTTTACCAAAAAGGATACCGCACAATGCTGCCTTCTCTTTAAAAAAAAAAAAAAAAAAAAAAAGAAGCTTTTCTTTTCTCTCTCATACACATACATACGCTGGGACTGTGAGCTTGGGACTCCTGTCTGCGTCAGTGCCGCTATGTTTGGGGTTATCTGGGGCTGTGGTCTACCCAACTTCCAGGAACTAGAAACAGTACAGTTTCATCTCAAGAGAAAAAGAGAGAGATGGATGTAGATAGAATAGAGTATAACAAGAGAGATAGTCATTTTAGGCCAATATGAAGGCAACTATACGGTCAATGCTTGGAGAGATGAGCTCTGATTCAGTAGGTGTTCACACTGAAAAACTACAGTGCAAGAGGCCTTTGAATTTCTATTGATGAGAGCATATAGGCATTAAACACTTTCCCAGGGTTCAGAATGACAAAATACATCAACAAGTCATACATGAACAGCCTATACCCATTACCCATTTGACTGTGGCAGCATGACTGATCACTCCAATCACTGTAGGATTTATTGTCGTGACACTGCAGGGGTTTTTTAAAGGTTAGTAACATGTACAGTAAATATGATAAATATATCTGTGTTGATACAGATTTGTTCACTGTGCTGAGCTCAGTTACAGGAACAGGGACCAGCTGAGGAAAGAACTACCACACTCGCTCCTGTTCCAAAATACAGTTCTGCTTTTTCTGCTATTTGCTCTGTCAGGAGTGAGTGTTTATTGTAAGTTGCAGTGCCAACCTGCTCTTGCACACTGATTTTTGTTTTTTTCATCACACAGTGGAGTTGGAGTCTGTGCTTGCTCTTGCATGCGCAAGAATAATGCATGCATACGATTTGCATTTCTTTTTTGTCATAAAATCTTTAATTATATACACAGACATAGTAGAGAGTCACTTTTTTTCTTGCAACCACCAAGTGAAGGTTGGCAAATGCTTATCATTTGATTTAACACACCACAGGCATTATTCTGTTCATACTTGCCTTCATGAAGTTGTCAAAGAATTTGAATGTTTCCACTGTGAATATAGAGATTATATAAGCTGTTTGGGTTTTATGTGGTTTGAAGAGATGTTTAGAGTAATGTGATACTGTGATAAGATAGATGGATACATACATATATTCACGAAGAACCGTTCCTTGAACCACTCACATGTTTTGATAAGATGTACAGGAAAGTGTAGTTGTTGTGTGCAAATGTAGAACTTGTAGCACTGTATGGTCTTTAATCAGATTTTTTTTCAGGCAGGAAATTGCTGTTGTTAATGACTCCATGTCAGTAGGACACATTGCTGAGAGGAAGTGTTGCAAGTGCTTTTGTCATTGTAAGAACTTATTTTCTGACCTCAAATTCTGTGCAAGGGCACTTTTAACTTCTCAAGAAGCGTCCCTGCTTCCTGTTGCACTATTGTACTGTCTTATTATGACTTATCCATTGGATGAAGCTGACTGAGTGAACCTACAGAAAGCCCCTGTTAGAAACCATAAAGCTTAATGGCTGGATTTTCACAGCACACACAGAGAGATAAAGAATGCTGCCATTGTTACTGACAACAGGAAGTGACATAAAACTAGTCTGACTCTTACTGGAAGCTGCTTCTGACAATGAAAAAGAAAAATGTGAAAACTGCTTCACTGTTTTCAACAGCACGCCCTCCCCCTGCTTAGTTCTGCCTTTCCCTGTCCTAAACTTTGGCCTGCGTTTGTTCTTTCGCTTCACGAAGAGACCGCAGATAGTGGTTTCCCCTTTAGTCTTGATAAGGGTGAGATAAGGGTAGTGTGAGTCATGCGAGTACATCTGTGGAGCTCCTTGGTACAACTGTCAGTGGGATCATTTAGATCAAGTAAAATTTGCTGCTTCTGATAACAAAAGAGACCATGACAGTCTAAGCTTAAAGGCCATGAACAAAATTAGTTAATTTTAATCCAAATTGAGCGACATAGACTATATTTATCTAAAGTATTAGTTCAATATCTGATTATTTTAGATTACCTAGAAACGGGGAAAGCTGTCTTGGCTCACAGGTAACAAAAATCCTATGTAACATATCAAAACCTCACTAATGAACATATTTTATCTCTTTTGTTAAATCTGTATGAAAACCAAGTATGTGTCAAATTGTTGCCAGGCAACCAACTGAAACATCAACAAGTTCCTGGTCCTGGCCCAGAAATAGCCAAGCACATGATCCTTGTAAAATATCTGCTTTTACTCTTGGTTTTCTTTTTGCAGACTAAACAACGCTTTTGTTGCTTAGTTTTTCAGTCTGTATGCTAAGCTAAGATAACTGGCTGCTGGCTGTGTGCTTATATTTAACAGAACTGAGAGTGGTATTAATCGTTGCATCTAACTCTCAGCAAGAGAACAAATAATCACATTTCCCAAAATGTTGAACTATTGCTTGACCTACAGTAGACTCTACAGTAGACTTTTTCACTGACTTAATTGCTACCACGTGGGAAAGTGACTTGGGAAAGTGCACTGGGTTTAACAGTTTTGAACAAAAACTGTAATTGCCCTCAGTCATTCAGCACATTCTCGTTATCATATCATCACATACTGCTAAAATGACATGTCATGTCATTGCAGATTTCAGATTTCACTTCAAATACATTTTGCACATACATGCATATGGTATCTCTATCTATATCATACACACATTAAGTGTTATCTCCAATTAGTTATTAGATAAGTCATGATCTTGTTAAACTGAAAGGTTAGTAGGTCACAATGTCACAACCTGTGACCCAGTTCACTAACCTTTGAAATGGAGTTGGCCTCTGCAACATTTCTCTGTCAACTGTTAGTGTGAAATTGCTTATGTGTCTGTTTTTATTCAATACAGAGCTCTCCATATTGCTGTGGTGCAGGGGGAGTTGGCAATAGTCTACAAACTGATACAACTCCTGCTGTTGGCTCGCAGAAGCCTTGATATCTACAACAACCTCCGTCAGGTAAGACAACACATATGCTTTACACGCATGTCGCATTTCTGTCTGTTAAAGAAAACATGCATTCACACACACAGCTGCGATTGTTACTTTTACTAATGCAGAATTCAAATGAATAGTTTGGCATTTGAGGCAAAGTTTTGTCTTCCTTTTTCCTATGTGGCTCCGATCCAATCTACAAAAGGATTTTTCGAATGTTTTAGTTCAGTTTCTAACACATGTGAAACAGGTCTCGGCATTGTGTCATTGTAACGTGATAAAAGATAGACATAGAATAGAAGTGCAATGGGGGACTTCTGCACTGTCAACCACAGAATATAAAACACATTGCCCTGCCTCACCCTTCTGATAACAGTAACATGGAAAAGAATGAAAGAGGAAGTGCCTTGGTTTCCTCCTTGCCTTGCACCGCGTTATCGCATACTCTTACAGTCACTGCGGCTGATGGTTATGCAGTGGAATTCACCCTTCCTGGTTTCTCCACCTGTACTTGACACAAGCCAAAACCATGCATATGCTGGAAAGGGCTGAGTTGGTTTACAACATTTTATTTGATTTTGTATAGCTTTTGAGTATTCAGTTTCCCTATAGGAGAGGGATTTTTCATGGTTTGCTGGATTTACCATGTTGTGCAATTGAGGACAGAGACAAGTTAATTGAGATGAGCAAAGTCTCCCATGAACTCTCATGAACCCTGACTCATGTCTGCTGTCTATGACCACTTGAACAGGCTGGAAAACATGCATGACGTATTGTAAGTTGCAAACATGTCACTTTCCAGCATATCATTTGCTTTTTTTCTCGCATATAAGAGTTTGACAGACACTCTTTGCAGAGTAACTAACTCTCAAAAACTACTCTGAGTAGTTTAGTTACTTTTTAATCATTGATCTACCAGTCAAACATGTTTCTTTTTCTAAACATATACACAGATACATCAGGAATTTTGTCTCTTAAAATCATATTTAAAATGTTTTTAATCTAACAACCCAAACAGCCAGGCAAGGGCCTAGTATCCATTTGGGTTTGGTTTCTCCAAAATTTCAGTCCCTAAATTACTTTTTTTCATGGTTTTCATTGAGCCGCAGTGTGTTTCCTCAGCAGATTAGCTTGCTGCGTACAAAAAATAAAATAAAACAGATGCCAAAACTATTACTGCAGATTGTGTGCCTCTGTCCCAAGTGCAACCCCAAAAATGACTTAATCACAGTAACATGAGTTGTTCTAATTCGTTACTTCCACCCCTGACTTTCGCTGAGGTGACTAGTCTTTCCTTTAAAAAAAATGGGCTGTGTCCTTCAACTATTTACATAGTAACCTTAACATAAGAAAAGTGGTACTTTACTGGAATGTGTACAAGGAATTGTCTTTGAGTGTTTCCCAATCCAGGGCTGTCCCAACCACTCGTCTTAAGTCAGCACTTCCACATTCTCTCACATTCCGCACAGTTGTCTCCACCTCCTGCTCTGTATTCTGCCAGCTATCTGCTCTTTCATCCTTTCAACGGAGAAAGCACCTGAGCCGTGCAGAGCTTTAGTTCTCAAGGCTGGGGTTTCACACCACACAGGACACCACGGGCTCACTTACCAGAAATAACGCTGGTGCTATCATCGGCTGTTGTCTTTCCTCATCGCTGAGGCTTGACAGCATAGGTTTTGTGATATCCTGTGTATGAAAGTGCATGCACGCGACACACATACACAAACCCTCTTTTTCACACACTCACATGTATTGTACCATATACAGTTATAACCAAAAAGGGAGATTTTCAGGCACAGGTCCCGTCACAGTCATTTGCCTACCAGATTGTGTGGTTTTAACTGAATACCAGGCATAAAGAACACACTTATCAAAATGAGGCCAGGGAACTTTTCATTTTTCAAAACATAAAGTTTACCAGACAGACCTGAGTACATTTTCTGGCACTGGCCAACTTCCCAGAGACAAAAATAAAAAACAGCTTTTCCAATATTGATGACAAATCCTGAGTTTCTGTGGTTTTACATATGGAACTTTTTGACAGAGTGTTACTATCAGTACTGTAACTGAACAATAGTGCAAGTGTCGCTGCTTGATTTGCCTTCTACTCCCTGAACTACTATGATAGTAGAGACAGCTGTTTGATACTCCCACACTGGTCATGCTACACAAACACACACCATAGTAGTCTACTTTTTTCTGCTCTTGCTACAGCTTACGATGTAATGCGTGGCACTGACACTAGTGGGGTTTGGGGACTGAATCCCCGGGGGCCACCCACACCAAATCATGCACTCATGGTCATGTGCTTTAGATTAAAAACATCCACTAAAGTGCATGTGTTACTGCTATATTGCAGTCTGCAGATCATGTGTTTATTATCAGCCTCTTTAAAAGCATATCTGTAAATGTCATGTTCACTGTACTGTAGAAGTCTTTTTATTCACATTCATGTCAATTTATATGAAACTTTTTTTTCGGTTTGTTTACGTGCATGCTCGCATGCCATTTTATTTTTTTAGTGTGAGTGTGTGTGCATGTTTGTGTGTACTTTAGTATCCTCGTTCCGAGAAGTCACATGACACTCTCCCCCCCCCCCCCTCCGGCTTTGGGCTGTTTCTCAACATACCTTGCGCTGAGGGTGGTTTACAGGGACTTTCCCTTCCTGCGCGTGTCTCTCTCTCTCTCTTTCGCTCTCTCTCTCTTGTGTTGTCTCTCTATCTGCCTCGCTCTCTCACTACTGTCTCTCTTTTTTTTTCATATCTCTCGCTGCATATATCTTGAGAATTTAGGGTTCCTAACCATAACTGATGAACTGACTGATGTTATCAGTATAACTGTCAACAACAGTGACGTTAACAGTGTGTGATGTTTATTCGTGCAACAGGATTGGCTTCACCACCTTTCTTTGTGTTTGGCACTGCCTGCCAGCCCGGGGCTGTTCTTCATACCCATACTTCTCTTCTCTCATCTTTTCACCTCCTTCATGTTGATCCACTCATTTTGCAGGAATGTAAATGTGCAAGGACAGACCCAGGGGAAAGAGCAGGGATTTTCCCTTGTTATCCTGTCTTTCCCCTGGACTCCCCTCTGCCGCTTCCTTTTCTTCCTCATTCCTTCGTCTCTCCACCCTGCTCCCCCCTCACTCCGTACCCACCCTTCCTCTTATCTTCACTGGATTTTTGTTTTAGTCACTCGAAAAAATCCTTTACTGGAAGCCACAGCTAAACTTTGTCAACTCTGAGAGGTCTATTTTAGAAGCATTAGAAGGCCTGAGTTTGGAAGGTAAATTCTTAGGGTTTGGAAATGAGTGAAGAGGATACTAAAATCCGAGTTTTATTAGTGCTGTGTGGGGTCAAAAAGGAATCAGGCTGCCAAAAAGGAATCAGGCTGCTTTTTACAGTGTTTGTTTATTTGTGAATGCTGATTATAGGAAGTCCAAAGAATGTAAATTCTACAGGGTAATATAACTGTGTGTGTGTGTGTGTGTGTGTGTGTGTGTGTGTGTGTGTGTGTGTGTGTGCACTTATCTGCGTGTTTTTTGTCCGTAAGCGTGTGTGAGTCAGAGGATTCAGGGAAACAGGAGCTGAAGGGAGGAACACTGGCATTGACACACTGGAGGAATTCCACAAAGACACTCTCCCACTGCTAGGCTATTTTTTTTATAGTCTTTACTGGAACCCCCAGCACACACACACACACACACACACACACACACACACACACCACACACACACACACACACACACACACACACACGCACGCACGCACACACACACACACACACACACACACACACACACACACGCGTACGTACAGTAGTAATACAGCAAAAGTGAAACTTGGAGCAACTATCTGTTCCTGCTTGCTGCGTTTATTGTGCAACATGAATAGAAGCTAAAAATTCCAGGTTAAAGACTTCCTTTAATGAGTGAATCATTGCATTACTTTATTTAAACAGCAGGTTGTCAGTGGCGTCAGCAGTGACTCCCCCGGTCAAGCTGACATAGCTATCAACAGGATGATACATGCTGACCTCACCCAAAGAAACATCCTAGATTGCTCAAGTGATTTCATTCATCAGTTAGTCGTTTCATCCAGGCACAAACCTGGTGAACTGTGTGTAATTTTTGTTTTTCCTGTCAATGCAGATTGTTTGTCTCTAAGAACAGGTTCCTCCTCATTTTGAATTAATCACACAGTCTCATTGTTGCTCTTGTCAGTGTTTTTTGTGAGACATGGTGCAAAGGTCTCACAGTTTGTCACTTTGAGTTGATTGCTGACAACTTTGCATTTTGGCATTGAGTGTGTGGATGTTTGTGTATATGTGGGGATAGGCACATAGATACCTATGCCTCCAACTGATGATTTGTAATAACAATAACCTTGCCAAACATAGTATCTTGTTTACTTATTTTAGGTGTTGGCATATCCTTACGGGTATTCTTTTATTGTGCCTCTGACCTTTAACCTGTAGAACAGGTTAGAGATGAAAGGAGCCCTTTACAAGAAATAATAACACTCTTCCTGTAACCTCCCTTACTAGGAAGTAAGAATGCTGAATACCAGCACTACTAAGAATGTAGTGATTTTAAGATTTTGTAAATGTGTACTGTGTCACATTTCCTGTCTGGCATTTATTACTTCCACTATGAAGATTATGATTTTGTAACTCGTAATTTGTCTGTCTAGCAGTAGAATATCTCAAAAACCTAAAGTAACATGCTTATTTGCTTTTTTGCTGAGAGTTAAAGTAGCTGTTTCAACTGTCTCCTGGCTCTTGCTTCATCACACAGACATTAGAGGTATCTGTCTTTTCATTAACCTCTCCAGCAAAAAGCAGAAAAGTGAATCTCCCAAAATGTCAAACTTCCTTTAATTGATTTGCAAATTGGAAACAGTCAACAAAAAGGCCTGGGGGGAGGAACTACATTTTTAGATTTGATAGCAATCAGGATCTGGGATTTCCACTATTAGCTGAGCATTTTTAGTCAGAAGAATGACACTAAGATAGATACTTGTTTTGTAATAATGGCATCCATACATGGCTAAGGGATCTATTTATCATACATTTTAAGAGATAGTAATGATGTCTTTGACGATAGTAGAGAGTGGGAGCATTGTTCAGCATTAGCAGGGGTTCACGCTCTCTGAATGCAGTGTAGTGTGTGGTGTGGTGTGAAAAATGAAAACTATTTTGAGAGACAGTGCATTGCCTTTTGTGGTTGTGGCCCTGAATACACTGGTTTGTCTAAACTGTAATTTTTGCTCTCATCTTACCCCCTCAGACTCCCCTTCATCTGGCGGTGATAACCCAGCAGGCAAACATGGTGGAGATTTTGTTGAGAGAGGGGGCCGACCCTGCTGCCTTAGACCGTAACGGCCAAACAGCGATCCACCTCTGCTGTGAATACGACCAGCGTAACTGTCTGTCTGTTCTGCTCTCTTGCGCCTCATCCTCTACATGCCTGGAGATCAGAAACTATGAGGGTTAGTTGTGGTCTATTGAAGAAGCTCGTTGTTATGTATTGTACTGAAGATGTTCTTGACAAAGAAAGATCTAGGATTTAGCAAATTAAAAGCATTTGGTACATTTGAATATAATAAACAGACGTCTCAGCATTGCTTATATATACCTTTTGGGCAGTTATCAGTTGCCTTTTCCCCAGTTTAAATTTACATCTCATCTATTGTGGATGCTTTTATAAGAGTAATTTACAATACAAAAGCATCAACATGGTAACCATTCAGAGTGCTATAACAAAACGCTGCAAAATTATGATCTATCTGGTAACATCACCCACACAGACTACCATACTAGTGTTTGTGCTTGGGGGATATGAGAAATGAGAACCCTTGTTGAGGTAGGTGGCTTGTTTTGGGTGTGTGGGTGGGTAGAGAACAGGGTATGTCCTTCCTCTGTGGTCTGGTGTAGTCTTATAGTCTGGTGGCATTGTATATCTCCATGGTATGCCTGTCATGTACCAGAGACTCTTTTACTGTGAAAGTGTGGGTATGGGAGAAAGCCCCCCAAATATACACAGGCCTCTCTTGTTTACAGCTAAATTGGGGTGAAGGGATCAGATCAAATAATCTACAGCATTTACTATATTTTTAATGACATAGAATCAGAAGATTCATGTTGCAGTAGATTTGACTATAAACGGCATATTCTTGGATCTCTCCGAGCACATTAACAATACTGCTTCAAGAGTTCTAATAAAGATGAAGAAAAGTAAACATATCACAGTAGTTCTCAGTTATCTGTATTGTGTGATATGACTGAGTTTAAGACGCTCCTGCCAATCTACAAATCTAAAAAGAAACCTCTCAGGTCATCTGGTAGCAGTTTGCTAACCCAGAAAAACATAGAGAAGCAGCATTTTAAATACAAAAAATAGCATCTAGTCTGTGACTTCATCTGTTTAATGTGTGTTTGAAATTTATTTTAATATGTACAAACACATTCATGCAGTATGTGCATTCTGTATGTGTTTAAGTTAGGTCTCCCTTTGCTCACTGTAAAACACAGGTTCTGCTCTGTTTCTGTTGTCAGGTTTGAGCCCTCTCCATCTGGCGGTGCTGCGCGGCCACGAACATTTAGCCAGGATGCTGCTGGATGCTGGAGCTGACATCAATGCTATGGTCAGTCCCTGTGCTACACTGACTCAGCAATGACGAAGTTTCACAACATCACAAATTTTACATTTACGGTCTCTACATCCTCTGACCTTTCCCATGGTGCTTTTTTGTTTCTAATCAGGACATCAAAAGTGGCCAGAGTCCGCTCATGCATGCGGTGGAGAGCAATAATGCAGACATGGTCCACTTCCTCATTGAGGTAATGAGGTTGTGTGTGGGCAGGGAGGAAGGAGGGGAGGGTTGTGACTCAGCTCTATTTGATAAGTTTGGCTTTCTCTTTCCAGCTCATAAACTCTATACAGTTTCTCCATTCTTTTCTAGCTTATAGATAAGACCTCCAAAGAATTGGAGCAAAATAGTCATAGTTTAGCTTGACTACTATCAGAGTTGAGCAGATCATGGTTGATGATGGTGTTGCTCATGGGCAGAATTATCTTTTCTCTTTCCTTCACCTCTCTTCTTCACTCCTATCAGATCTAACTCACCCTCCCCATGGATCTATCTTTTGTTTAACTTTTCATGCTGAACTGCGTCTGATCAGTCTTCCTTTATGAATCACACGTGTCAACTTCTTCTGTTTTTCTCTTGTAGAGGAGATGTGATGTTAACGGTCAGTCATACAGTGGGAACACTGCCCTGCACAGCGCTTGTGGCCGGGGTCAGGTGGACACTGTGCGACTGCTCCTAAAGAGCGGAGCTGACAGCAGCCTCAAGAACTATCATAACGACACTCCTGTTATGGTGGCCAAGAACAAGAAAGTAAGTGAATGACAGAGAAAGAAAATATGCATAATAAAACAGACATTACTGAAATATGGTTGATGCTTCAGGACAATAAAGGTTACTATATTGAGTGAATGACGTCCTTCCCTGATTATCCAAACTTTCAGTCCCATTCATTTGCTATTTCTGTTATATCAGTATAAATGCAAACAGCTCAGAATCTACTTGATTGAGCTCTGGTTAGGTTAGTAGGAAGGAATGATTGGAGCCTTAGTGGTAAGTAAATGTGTGTATCCTCCCCTCTACAGGTCAGACCTGGATGGTGCAGTCTTTTCACCACTAAGACTATATTTTTGTCAGACTCATGACTCGTTTTTTTTTTTGGTTTGGTGTGGCACTTAGTTCTGGTTGTAACAGACTCTAAATCTTTTGCAGATAGCAGACGTGTTACGAGGGAGAGGCTCCAACCACATAAGAGTTCAAGAGCAACACTGTGTGTCTGTCTCGCCACATGGGAGCAACTTAACAGAAAATGGTCAGAAAATGCACACACAGTTCACATGCAAGTACACACAGTCACTATAATCACAGTATTTCATTTGTACTCTTTGGCTCTCTCTTTTAGGGTCCCCATCTCCCAACCACAGTCGTGGATGTTCACCTTCAGCTACACCACACAGCCTTCATCACAGCACCTCCCACTCCCCAAAGACTCCATCTACGCTTGTATATCCATTTTACTAGCTTAAAGGTATTGTCCAGCGCAACCCGCATCTACCTCCACCCGCACATTGGGGAGACGGTTCAGCTAATGGGATGACAGACCAGCAAAATACTGCACCTGAAACTATACTTCCCTACAAGCTGACCTTCTTTTCCTGGACTCCATGACAAAAGACAGTCATAGTTGGTGTCCGTCTTTGGATTTTGATCCCTGGGCCAGTGCCTGCAACCTTTCTAGTCATGCAGCTGCTGTTGTGGGTACCCCCCCACCGCAATGACTGGGAACAAACTGATGTTTTACAAGCTGCTGCAGCGTATTTCTCTACATGGACCAGAAATGTGCCACTGCATAAATCAAGGCTGAATATAAACTGTTGTGAAACAGGTTGGAGATGTCAATAAATGATGGACATGGACCTCAGTGAATTTCCAGGTCCCTTTGGCCTGTTACGGCCTTTACTTTTTGATAGCAGAGAGAGGAAATGAAGGAAGGGAGGAAGAGAGGGATTACGTGTAAGAAATGTCCCACCCAGACTTGAACAGGGAATGTTTTGCCACCCCAAGTCTTTTAAATTGTACGCAGTCTGCTTACTGTAAGGCTTGAACTTGTAACTTGACCTGCTTAACATTGCACAGTCAAATCTCTTCTTTCTGCCATTTTAATAATCTGTCCACATAATCTATGTTTGTGTGCACATGTGTGTTGTTTTATTAAAAGTTGTAGATATTTTTATATAAAATGTGTCCAACAGTCTCACCTTTGTCGTCTTCTTCATCTTCTTCTTGGTTTTACAGCTATTGGCATCCGTATTGTTGTATTTACTGCCACCTTCTGGTCTTCACTCCATCGCTGTTTCCAAGTTCATTATATTCTTTTAATTTATCCAGTTGTAATAAAAAACCTAAAAATCCATCTTCTCCCCTCTCTAGATCCCCCCACACTCAAGCACATTCTTAATCCCAACTTCCACAGTCCTGAAAACATTGCCCTCCTGCATGAAATGAGTACATGCTCTACTGTTGGAATAATCACATTACCCAGTTAGATGTTTGCCTAAAGTACAGTAAAGTAAAAGTGTACTATTCAGATTGCTTTGCCCTATTCTTAATCTGCTCATGATTACTTGTTCCTTTCTGTTACCTCCATTATATCTTACCTCTCCTATCACTTTGTTCCTTTTGTCTGATTCTACCAATATCGTTGCAGCTGTTTGTTTATTTCCCTCCAGACTATGCTTTTCTCCTCTGATTTTGATAGTTAAACATAAATTTCCACATCATTTTTTCTAACTGCCTCATTTGCAAACTTGCAAACATAGAGAGGGATTCCTAAATGTGCTGGTACCCACATGAACGCCATTTCTTTTCCCTGATGCGCTAACCTTGAATTTTTTTTAACAGTATTTCATACAATATTTCTTGGTGTGCTCTGGCTGATTCTGTTTTAATGCTTGACAGTGTTGATACTGAGTCACTACAGATGAGTACTTTCCTTCCTGCTATGTCTTCCACCCACTCGAACACCAACAATAGTGCACACAATTCAAATGCATAGACACTTAAATCACTTGATGTTCTCATGGAAACCTTAGTCTGATGACTGGGAATCACCACTGCTGCCCCTGTTGCCTCTGTATAAATGTGTATATAGCTGTAAAACTCCTGGACTAGATCTGCTGATTTTTCCCCTTAATATTCAGTATCTCCAAATCCACACAAGCTTCTTGTAGCATCCATTCTGGTCTTACAGGCCACAGAAGAGTTTTAGTTGCTCTGCAACCCACTTGCTGACCCACCCAAAACTTGTTTCCACCTCTTTTTTCCTTTCCCAGCAAGTCTCCAAGATTCTCTTGGATGTTGGACAATTCTCACTGTATTCCTTCAAACAGCTGTTTCCTTCAGAACCACAATGGCATTTCTCCTTCCTCAACCTGAAGAGAGCATACTGGTGCCATTTTCACTGCCCCCAAGCAAGTTCTTAGAGCGTGAGTCTGGATAACATCCAATTGAGAAAGCACAGATTTGGCTGCTGACCCGTACACCACACTACTATAGTCTATTTTCCCCATATTAGAGCTATACATATATTTCAGGACAGCACTGTTGCCTCACAGCAAGAAGGACACCAGTTCAAACCTCAGCTGGGGCCTTTCTGGGTGGAGTTTGCTCCATGTTCTCCCCGGGTACTCTGGCTTCCACCCACAGCCCACAGACATCCACTTAACAGGTTAATTAGTTACTCTTAATTAAAAGTGTGAATGGTTGTTTGTCTCTATGTGCCCTGCAATGAGCTGGTGACTTGTCCAGTGTGTGTACCCTATCTCTTGCCCTAAGTCAGCTGGGACTGGACCCTGATGAGGATAAGTGGTTACAGATAATGAATGGATTTTTTTTAACAACAAAAGACAACGAGAATAAACAAGTAACCAAAGAATATGAAAAAACAGGCAGGTAGACAAGGTTGACATAGGCCATACATCAGTGCAAAATGAAATGTACTTTCACACAGACAATGAGTTACATTCCTTAGAATATGAAGTCCATCTTTCCCAGAATTTTGTATATCGCTCAGCCTGTAATCTTAAGGAGAAGGTCAGTTTTTCCATATGTCTTCCGTGTAATGGCCTTCTTGCTCGCAGCCAAGAGCACTTTATAAAGATAGTTGTCCTGGGGATTTTACCCAGGTACAGTGTGACAAAGGAAAAATCAACTCCTAGGCCAAGATTGTCCACATTTCTCCAACAAATTCTTGCCAATATGATTGAATAAGGGGGCAGACTCAGAATATATGAAAATGGTCTGCCATTGACTGTCCACACTGTCTCCAGCATTTATCCTGTCCCTGAAAACCCTGTTGCTTAAATTTCAATTTTGGAGTCACAAAAAAATCTTATTATGTTCTTCCAGCAGAATTCTCGCCAGGCTCTCGAGCTGGTGGTCCTAGTCTGACCCTCCCAAATATCTCTCTCCACTGTGCCCTTCACATGCTCCCTCCATGTTAGTCTGGGGTCATTCCCAATCAATCATTGCCAGTATTACTATTCCCATATCATTTTAGCTTCGTATCTCTGCTGATTTTACGGATTTGTGAAGACCGTCACATTACTTTTCCTCTCACCTTTGTCTTGTTTTGGTCAGCTGAATTTGAAAGCTCCGCTGTGATTGGTCAGTGGGCGGTCCTTCGGAGCAAACAACCAGCCCAAAAAACGAGCGCGCGGCCATGTTGAATTGCCGAGATTGTGAAAGAAGAGACAAAAGAGTGATAACTCGGTGGTTTTTCTCGAAACAGGCGACTATTTAATTGTTAACAAACTCTGATATAACATTAAGCAACGACACAACGGGGGAGACTTTGAGTGGATGTAGCAAAGTGAAGGTAGCATCCTCCTCCGACTTGGTAAAGAGTTATTTCTCAAGCATGTTGACTAACCGTTGATGTTAACACATAGTGGCTAAGCTAACACTAGCATGCTAACTTAATCGTTTGGTCAGTTTGAATAAAACTGTTTTAAAACAGGTGCGAGGCGAGAGGCTCTGGGCAAATTCGCTTCATCTGTATCGTTTCTCGATTAAGATTTTAAAGCAAGCCCCCTCACGCAAACTTAACAAGACCTAACGTTAGCTTGCTTAGCTGTACGGTCAAAGCCACGTTGCTATGCATAAAGTTTTAACGCAGCTTACAGGCGTGCTAATTAACTTTCGTCCAGGAGAGCTAACTTTGCTATCGATCAGTGAAGATAAGCCCACGGGACAAATGTATTTAATGGTTGTGCTTTAGTTTGTATCTTTGTCCAACGTGGTTAAACGTCCAGTGGCTAACTTTGAACATAACTTTGTCTGTCCGTTGACTTTTAGCTCGCAACTGTGTGTTAGCTTGAGTTAGCATTAGGTTAGCTCTGACCTGTAGCATAACAACAAAACCGCACTGGCAGTTCATTTAACTTTTTCCACTCTTAAAATCACGGAACCTACTATTAATGATCGCCTTTTTAATTTTGGTGAAAGTGTGTATATACATGTTAACTTTTACGGTCTAACTGCTGTTGCTAAAATTAGATGTTTCTTCTGAACATGGTTTGTATCCCAGTTTATTGAAGTTGCACATTGATAATGCACACGCATGAAATGTAGCTGTGTTATTAATCTCCAGTGACTGTGAGTAATGTTAGTTTAGGTTGACCAGTGCTGTTCAGTGTGCTGTTATATTTTGGCTCGCTTGGTAATGCTCTAAAATAACCATCCGTGATTGTTTATTGCCTGGCAGGTAACCTGGATTTTTCTGTTGATCGGCAATTGCCAAAGCACTTTGCAGACTGCCATCTCAACTTTTGCTGCAGAAGTAAAGGAAACTGGAACAAGATAGCCACAGAGACATTTAAAGTGGACTGTCCATGTCAAAGAAAACATTGCTGGAGTGACTTTTTTTGAGCCAGTATTAAGCCCCAGCAAAGACATTTGAAGACTTTTGATGTCCAAGGAACAAATCATAAGAATAGTCTGAGACTTGACCAAGCAGATCATATTTTGCTACTCGCCATATTGAATGTATGAACATAGCACTTGGACTTAAAAAGCCAAGAGACCCGAAGAACGCAACGAAAAATCTGGATCATCATTACAGCAAGAATACAATAATAAGAATACTCTGACAAACTTACACAGAAAAAAAAAGATTTTTTTGGTCACATTTTTGATTTATTTATTCATGTGAATGTTAATTTCTCCCTTTTTTGGAGAGTTGTCTTGTAAATAGACAGAATTCATACGCAGACCTCTTCTTTTCAAGAGGTCTGAACGTCTGAACACAAAACATTCTTTAGAGAGGAAAGATACGAGAAAGTTATTCTTTCAGCTTTTAGGTTTTTGGGATTTTTTAAAAACTTTTTTTTTTTTTTACACGGGTGCAATTAAGTGAAACACATCAGTGAAAAAATATAACACTCTGAGGAACATTACCATGGCTACAGCAAGAACAGCAAACCCAGCATCAATGATTGGATTGAACAAACCAGCAAATGGGCAGTTCAGAGGACAGACTAAGCCAGCTGGACAGCAATCAGGACTCTTTGCAACTGCCCAACAGCTTGGTCCCACCCAGAAAATGAGCGGCATTCCTCAGAGCAGTGGGGGCATCAAGTAAGATACTGGTTCCATAAATTTGCTCACTTGTGCATTGAATATGTTAGACTGTGTATCAGCTAATCACTTCTGTAGTTTCACATCTTACACGGAGCACAAAGAGAATATAAATGTAGTTTCTTCCCAGAGCACAAAGCTTTTAATGAACTATTTCTTACATAACAAACCCATGTTAACACCAAAAAAAGATGATGAGAATCTTAGGAGCGTCACATTTTACTCCCTTTGTCGCCAGCATCCCAGTCTGTAAATAATATACATGGAAAAGTAGTTTTGGGGTTGGAAAAATATATAGTTTGGGCTTCATTATATTTTTCAGAGCTGTCCTTTGTCAGTGTGTTTTATTTTGTTTTTTATTTCTTACAATTTGAAAAGGTTTGGTGATGACTGGAAGAAGTGCCTGGAGCTTCCTCCAAAAGATACCAGGATGAAAACTTCGGTAAGGCAGCTCTTGGTTCAGGCTGACATAATTATTCAGATTGTTTATTACTCAGCACTTTTTTTGCTGAATTTGAAATGATTCCCTGACTGCATTGACTTCGAATTCTCTCACAACAACCTATGGATCCTGTCAAACAGTAATCTCATGTTTCTGCTCTGGTCTGCCAGGATGTGACATCAACTAAGGGAAATGAATTTGAAGACTACTGCCTAAAGCGGGAACTTCTAATGGGAATCTTTGAAATGGGATGGGAGAAACCATCCCCTATCCAGGTAAATGAAAGAATTGAGATTGTCTTAAAATGTCTCAACAGGCCCCCTTTCTCTTGTGAATCACAATTACAACATGAACTGCAATCACTAAAGCCGAGAACAGTTCAGGGTTTCAGTTATTCTCTCTTTTGACAAAGACATTTAACGTTATTACCTACACCACCACCACCACCATAGGATCCCTTCTATGCCTTCAGTAAGTGTGGGGCAACAATAAACTTGATTTGGTCTCCTTTTTCTCTCCTAAATCTGAACAACATAAACAACAACCGATTGCACAGTGGCCTGTAGTACATACTGTTATATTGTGTTGTTTTTTTGCATGTTCTTTTCATGATTGTTTGCCTTACTTCCAAAAAAAAATCTGCCATGTCCCATGACTCTTGCTCACTGTACTCATTGGACTTGGTCTCTCTGACTAAAGGAGGAAAGCATCCCTATCGCTCTGTCAGGCAGAGATATTCTGGCTCGGGCCAAGAATGGCACAGGAAAAAGTGGAGCCTACCTCATCCCGCTCCTGGAAAGAATAGACCTGAAGAAGGATAACATCCAGGGTGAGTGTCTTCGGACTCTGCCTGATGGTGCTATTTTTAAAACTGTTGCAGTGTGAACAGATATATATCTTCAACCACCCATCTTTGTGGGTTGTATTGTTCCAAAATTGAAGCTATGGAGTAAATATGACCCCTGCACTGATCTGTACCTATTTCTTTCTGTTAGTGAACAGGGTTTTTGGTCTGAGTATATAAAGTGTGCTTATAAATGTGTTTGTCAGCACCACTTTATTTAATTTTCTCCATGCATCCCACCAACCCTTGCATTTCATCAGCCCTTCCCATTTCTGTCTCAATCCAGCCATAGTGATGGTGCCAACAAGAGAGCTGGCCCTACAGGTGAGCCAGATCAGCATTCAGATTGGCAAGCACCTCGGAGGGGTCAAGGTCATGGCGACAACGGGTGGCACCAACTTGAGGGATGACATCATGCGTCTTGATGAGATAGGTACTTGTCGTGCAGTTAATATTCAAGATAATAAAGAGGACTGTTTCCATAAAGAAGATTGTAGAAATGAATTCTTTACTTGAAGCTAATGGCCAGTGATTTCATGTGATGCATTTTATCTTGTCACTCTGAAGTCTCATTTGTATTTTTTCTTTCTTAAAGACTGTTGCCAACAGCACTACTCAAAATGTCGCTCAATGACAAACACTTGTTGACCTCATTTTAGCAGTGTCTTTTGTGCATCGGTTCTCTGGGGAACTTGTGATTTGCCGTTTGTAACTCTTTCTCTCCTAATAGTGCATGTAGTGATTGCAACTCCAGGCAGGATACTAGACCTGATGAAGAAGGGTGTGGCAAAAGTGGATAAGGTCCAAATGATGGTGATGGATGAGGTGAGCTTGACTCATCATTTCTGAATTCACTTTGAAATATTGTTGACTGTGTTTATAAACGGTCTTTCTTTAAATATCTGTTTATTCAGGCAGATAAGTTGCTGTCCCAAGACTTTGTGGTGCTGATTGAAGATATTATCGCCTTCTTGCCAAGAGAACGTCAGATCCTGCTTTACTCTGCCACTTTCCCCATCAGTGTCCAAAAATTCATGGTGAGAATTCAAATAGCAGTCTGATTCTCTGAAGAGCTAAACATTTTAAAATCTTGTTGGGGCTTCATAACACATGATTTTTTTTTTTTTTGTCCAGAGCAAACACCTGAAGAAACCGTATGAGATCAACCTGATGGAGGAACTGACGTTAAAGGGCATCACTCAGTACTATGCCTATGTGACTGAAAGACAGAAGGTCCACTGTCTCAACACACTGTTTTCTAGGGTGAGTGTTCAGTGCCTACCAGTTGTTTACTAAGAGTCTAAAAAAAGCTGTATCATTTTAGAAAGTAACTTGATACCAGCCTGCCTTCTCTGGTGGAACTTTGTACTATATTGTCATATACATATATTGATGCCTCAGTATAAAATTACATGTATTGTGATTTAGGATTTTATCCAAATTGCTAACTCCCATTTGCAAAATATAATTGAAACAAACTTGTTTAGTTATAAGGTATGTGAGGGTCCTCTGAAGTGTGCATTTTGTTCTGTTAAATCAAGAGATTGGCTCATATTAGGGCAATGCTTACTTGACTCAAAATTAAATAAGGACAACAGAATAACAGGCGCCACATATATGCTGGCAAAGAACCAAGGAGTGCCAGCTGCTGTTTGACCACCCTAGCACAACCCGTAGCTGAGATAGTCCCATAGGATCCCTGAGACAGAGCGTAGAGAGCCTGGGTTATTTCATAAATGTAGTATCCCTTCAGTCATTAATCATAAATCTGTGTTTGTATTACAGCTTCAGATCAATCAGTCGATCATCTTCTGTAACTCCACCCAGAGGGTTGAGCTTCTGGCCAAGAAAATCACCCAGCTGGGCTATTCGTGCTTCTACATTCATGCAAAGATGATGCAGGAGTACAGGAACCGCGTGTTCCATGACTTCAGGAATGGATTGTGCAGAAACCTGGTCTGCACAGGTGGGTGAAGGAAGTTTGAAAATACATTAAAAAAAAATAAAGCACAAATTTAAGTCCTCAGTGGTCACATGGTTGACTAATATTCATATTTTCTTGTAGACTTATTCACTCGGGGAATCGACATCCAGGCAGTAAATGTGGTTATCAATTTTGACTTCCCCAAAAGTGCAGAGACCTACCTGCATCGCATTGGCAGATCGGGTGAGGATTCATCTTTTTATAAACCCTTACACTCTCAACAATGTGTTGTCAGCTACCACTATTCAAATGTGGCACGTCCACTCCATGGCACTACCATCAGTACTTAATGGCTACATTACGTCTCTGTTTTCTCAGGGCGTTTTGGTCACCTGGGTCTGGCCATCAATCTGATAACCTCAGATGACCGCTACAACCTGAAGAACATTGAGGATCAGCTGGTTACTGAAATCAAGCCCATCCCCGGCAGCATCGATAAGAGCCTATACGTGGCAGAGTTTCACTCTGTTGACCCAGATGAGGATGGCATCGAAGGCGGAGCCAAAATCAAGGAACTGTGAGCAGCCTGAATGGTCAGTTTTTCAAACAGCTCACAAACTAGCCATGGTTGGAAATAAACCCTTTTAAGATAGTTTTTTGGTTTAATCCATTAAACCAGCTTTAATATTGGTCACATCTCTAGACTAGATGGGTTTATATGCTCTTGTCTACACAAATGATATTTCAGCTGCATTTTTCAGTTGTCTGACACCAAAAAAGTATTGTGCTGATGCACAGCTGGTTGGCCAATGAGTAATGGGCAAGTTCTAGTTACTTACTTCTCTGTCAATCTTTATATTTCCTGTCCAGGGACTGTAATTGAGTGATCATTAGTAAGAAATTGGTTAAAAGTACAGTATTTGTCAAATAAGTGAATAATTGCAACTATAAAATTCAGATTGAGATTGTATGTATATAAATATGGCACTAGTCTGAGGACTCTAGCTTGAACGAGAACAAATACTAGCAACCTTGCTAATGGATAATATCCTCTTTCATCAAGAAGATTAAATGAAGTTTTACAAGATTAAAAGGTGAGGTTGAGGGTTGTCTCCTCAAGCTGCCCAACAGCAGTCATCATGGATTTTCACAGAGCTGATCAGCGCACACAGCCAGCTGTCTGCTCCCCAGGGTTGCTAAAGCTCTCATTCACATGGTGGTTATCGGAAATTCTAACTTTTCTTCTGTGGTTTGTTTTTCAGGGGAAACGTGGTGTCTGGCATTCGTCACACGATATTGGTGATGCTTAAAACAAGATTCCAAGATGATTTCTGTTCCCCAATTTGCCACCAAAATGGTCAATTTTAGATTTTTCATTTCCAGTTTAAGTTTACAGCAATCTGTCTGTTCTGTCTGTGCACATGCTAGTAAACTGGTATCTTCCCCACTGAGAACTGCCACTTTTATCAGTTTAACTTTCAGTCATGCTGCCAGTGATGGTCTCTGCACACGTGATTTGGGCTAATGGTTAAGTCTGTCATTGAACTTTGTCACTCTTGACAATAGATGGAACCTTTTTTTTATACTTTGCTGTAAGAATGAAAATGTGAAACCAAAGGTAGACTTCGAGGAAAAAGCCCACGTCACATCTTTGCTGTGCAGATGAACTATATATGGCTATGGTCACACCCTGCTGACATGCCTTTTAAGCAGATGCTTTAAAGGAAACAACCCCTCTCAAATTTAGACCCAGTGGCTCCTTTTTTAGGTACACCTTTTTAGTACTGGATCGTACCAGCCTGAATTCTTCATCGTATGGATTTAAGAAGGCGCTGAAAATTCCTCAGACAGAATGGTTCATGCTGACTTGATAGCCTCTGGCAGTTGCTGTCTGTTTTGTGTTCAGCCTCATTTCAAATGTGCACTGTGGGCTTGAAATCTGATGACTGTCGGGCAGTTAGAAAAATGGCACTCAAGAAGGCGCTGGCATTTAAATAATCCTCAGTTAGTATTAAAGGTCCAAAGTGTGTTCTGACCAACCATCTGTAATCAAGATTTGCAAGACCAGGTGACATTTTTTCCAGTCATCTGTTGTGCATTTTTGGTGAACCTCAGTTTTCTTTGTCTGCGTACCTCTGTAACAGGTGGTTATTTGTTTCAGTTGCCTACTTTGCTTGAACCAGTCTAAGCATTCTTCTCTGATTCACACGGCACTTTGCCTTCACACTGTGTGTGTGTGTATGTATGTACACCTGCAATCATTCCACAGTCACTTCTCATTCACATTTCTTCCCCATTCTGATGTTTGGTCTAAACTGCTAAATAGTTTGACCATGTCTGCACGCCTTTGTGCATTGCATGGCTGATTATTATTTGCATTTATATTTCTTAGGTGTACCTAATAATGTAGCCACTGGGTGGAGTTATTTTTGTTGCTCTGGCTATCATTCCTGTGGGTCATAAAAACATTCTGCTCAGTAACTTTATTGCAAACATTTGGGGATGCAGTGAATAAAATAATACACACATCTGTATTTTAACCAAATTAACATCCTCCAAAGGGGAACCAAAGTTAGAAGACAGAATTGCATGAAAATATAAGTCACTGTCAGTGACAATGCAGTGCATTTTGTCAAAGCACAAATCTAAAGGACAAATAACTTGGTATTTGATTGTGAAATTTCTTTGGTCCCTTTTTAAAGCCATAACACCAGGCAGCATTTTCTCAGGTCTTGAAGTTATCCGTGAATATGACAGGATGAGAGAGGCCTTAGTTGACGTTATGTTAAAACCGGCCAACTTGTTTAGCCATCTTAATGTAGTTTCTGTGTCCCTTCTTCCCTCCGAAGTGCCTTAGTCTAACCTCCAACCTCTACCTTACTCAGGACGTTGTCCCAACTTTGTATTGTAGACAAAATGGCACCCAAACAAAATTCTTTCTTAATTTTAAAAGCACAAGTACAGTCTGAAAGGATTTGCAGATTTTTCCTTATTTGTTGCAAGTTAATTTGTCTTATAACAAGTTGTGCGTATGACCAGCTTGTACTACTCTTGTTGTCTGAACATATTACTGCTGGACTACTTGAATTCAGCACAATGTCACAAAAGATGTATGTCTTGAATTTAAAACATTGTTTCTTTGGCTAACCATCGCGTTACTGCCATGTACCAGCAGAGAAGGGAACGTTGTATGTGTATGTGTGTGTGTGCGCTCTCTTCTAAAGAGTCTTAGCCTTAACTCAATTCATGTCTGACTCAGGACTTCCCTTTTTGATTAGAAATTTTGGTTCCCCAGCTGTTCGGCCATTTGTGCAAGCAACATTCGAATTATTACAGGTGATGTGATTGTGAGTGGGTTTGTAACCTGTGACCATTTTGTCCCATCACTGCATTCTGGAGTTGATGACCAGTTTCTTTAAGTAGAAAGACGGACGGGCAGGAATTTTGTTACGTGTATCAATGCCAGCACCTCAAAATAAAGTCCAAATGACTAACTTGTTATATGTTGCTTTTTTTTGTTGAACATGTGTAGACTTTTATACTTTTGTATATGAGTTAATTAGCATTACTAATTAAATATGAATAGTGAGATATATACAGTATGAACTGTGAAATGAATACACTAAGATATGTACAGCTTGTGCTGCAGCAGCAACAGTTGCAATTGCAGTAAAAGTGTAATTACACTGATTCATATTTCATGTTTTTTAGTGTTTATTTTATTGTATTTATTAAATACAATTAGTGTAAATGGAAATACTCATCTTAAAAAGGGTCACAAATCATCAATATCTATGCTTCAGTTTATTTATATAATTTTGTGAATGTAATCGTGGTTACAGCCCCCAAAATAAGTGTACCCTTGGAATGTCATTCAGTGGGAGATTGAATGAAACCAATGTTAAGCGAATGAACCCTGCCCTACGTCAGCAAGAGCGGGCTGACCCGGCTGTAATTTTAACCAATGACAGTTGAAGTATTATTTACATCAGCCAATCAATGAACGAGTCACTGGAAATAGGCGGGCACTTGTCAAACTACGGTCACGGACGTTGTCGTGAACTTTACCGGTATTGAACTACCCCCCCTGGACCCAAACCGTCAGCGTGAGTACCTAAACCATAATACTGCACGAGTACATACATACAAAAAAAGGATAGTTATTAGTGTCAGCTCTTCACATATCGTATTTTTAATCACCGTGTTTTCCGTAGAGAGACGAGCCGATCTCGTGGTCGACTCCACATGGCTACCTAGCCACCGAGCTAACCAACCAACCCTGCTAGCTTCCATTAGCCTTCACAGGTTAAATACTGCTAGCGCATAGTTGTGCCGGCTGCTGGCTAATCTCCAATGGTGGCCTCTGTAGCAGACCACAAGTTTGCAGTTGGATATTTCTTGCGGTTATCGGGGTGTATGTCTTGTTACCTAATGCTATCATTAGCCATTATACCGACAGTCTGACTAACCCAGGCCTTAGCTACAACCAACCTTCTGTACTGTTACAGGAGAGGAGGACAGATCACTCACTGCAGCTAGCCGAGGGAGGGCTAACGTCTCAGGCGCTAACAGAGCCCAAGGGCTTTGGATATACTGTGTGGAGAGTGGCTATATGTGTGCTAAGCAGAATACTAATGTGGGTTTAGCAAACCTTGCTGTGTTAAATGACACTTCCAGTTGTGACTCGCCTTTTCAGGGATTAATTTAACAGTCCCGCAATGTGATTATATTTTACATTGACATAATTAATGTGTTAAATACATTTTTCATCAACTGTCTATCTCTTTCCTAGTCTGTTGCAGTCTCAGAGTATGGGCAGTGTGTTGGCTGCCGCCTCCCCCAGTCCTGCCCCAGCTGCAGCTGGAGGTAGTCAAGGGGTCCCAGGGTTGGTGTCAGTCCCTCCAGGGTTCACTATGCCCTCAGTGACTTCCGTCCCTCCAACATCTGGATCTGGCCAAGAGGCAGCAGGTTCAGATTCCCCACTCCCAAACCCAGGCACATACGAGGAGTGCCACCGCAAATGTAAAGGTTAGAAAATGTGATAAGTTACTCAAAGCACATTTAAGACAATTCATGACAACTGTTAAGTGATAGTCATTGTATTGTAATAACGGTGTCATTGTCATATTGGTATGGGCTTACATAATTATCTGATGTTGAATTACATATCATATCTTTGTTTGTTTGTTTTCTGTTTCAGAGATGTTTCCTCTGCAGATGGAAGGGGTTCGGTTAGTGGTCAACAAAGGCCTGAGTAACCACTTCCAGGTCAGCCATACTGTCACCCTCAGTACCCTGGGTGAATCTGGTTATCGGTTTGGTTCCACCTATGTAGGCAGTAAACAGACTGGACCAGCAGAGGTAATGATCACTTCACTTCCACAAACCCCTAAAATGAAGCTGATATTTTAAATCTTCCTGGTCATGGTTGAAGTCTAAATATAGTCTGGTGTGTTTTTTTTTTTTTTTTTTTTTTTCTGAACAAAAGTTCAATTGTTCACAAGGTTTAACATGTTCATTTAGGATTTAAAACTGAATTTTTTTCAAGTCTTGTTATTCATTCTTTGGTGATATATTCCTGATACTCAGGAAGCTATGCAGCCCCAAAGCTCTATACCCTTGCGTATACTCTTTTAATACAGATGGCAAGGTTTAAAATGTTATCCGCATACATGACTTGAAAGCTGACAAATGTGTTTTGTCCACTTTAGTCGTTCCCAGTCATGGTTGGAGATATGGACAATACTGGCAGTCTGAATGCCCAGATCATTCACCAGCTCACGTCTGCTGTGCGCTCCAAAATAGCCATCCAGGTATGTAGACAATATTTGAGATGTTGTCTTTTTTTCAGCTAGCGTGGATTCACACAGGATCAGACGTTGCGACAAGTCGTAGCAGGGTTGTCCGGGGCTGGGGGGGTGAGGGGAGCGGGTTGCCGTGGGCGTCTCTATATGTGCTGAATGTAACCGCTGTGAAACAATCTCTCTCTCTCTCTCTCTCTCTCTCTCTCTCTCTCTCTCTCTCTCTCTCTCTCTCTCTCTCTCAAACCATTGGACACAAATCAAATTAAACTTCCACATGTCTCTATTTTGTGGCATAAATTGCGAGTCAGACTCAGATTTAGAAGCTGGTACATGAAACAAACAAAGTCAGAACACAAACACAGGTAGATTATCAGAGTTTAGTCCGTGAATCCACCTGGATAGTCTCAGTTTCAGAGACATTTCAGGCTGTCTGTGGAGGTTTGACCGATCTGAGTGTCTGATTGGCTTGCGGAGCGTGACGTCGGGCTCCGTTTTACCAAAAGTTGGATCTGGATCAACCTCTCTCCCGCACGCATTTTTTTGCTGACACCCCTGCGTTGCGGACTGCCGGTGTGGAAACGGACCACCCCCACTGAAATTAATGGAAAAACCTCTGTTTTTGCTGGAGCGCCTGATCCTGTGTGAATCCAGCCTTAAATGTCTCTGTAATTGTTATTCCAGTGTAAGTCAGTCAATTTTTATTCTATGTTTTGTGTGTTGCAGACTCAGCAGCAGAAGTTTGTGAATTGGCAGTGTGACATGGAGTATCGCGGTGAAGACTTCACCTCTGCTGTGACGCTCGGAAATCCAGACGTACTTGTTGGATCTGGTATGAATATTTTCACAAATAAGATTTCAGAAATTAGCCCTGAGCAAGAGCAGAAGATCCTTACTTAAATTTTAGTTCATTTAATTTACTTAGTCATTTAAGTTAAGTGTTTTTTTTTTTTTTGTCTTTTTTAAGTTACGCCTTCATTTATTTCCGAAATTCTAAACAAAAACTGTCACTGTCTCCATAAGAAAATATTTAGGTATGAAATCCTGCATTTTTAATTTAATTTATTTGAATATCCTGTATTATAAATCATAAATTCATGTCAGGGATTTGGCACAAACCAAACTGCTTGAAAATGAGTTATGATGATTTTAATTATGGATAGACTTGCATCCATTAGGAGGCACGGCTACCTATTTGTCTGGTGCGTTCACACATCGTCTGAATGTGGTATTTACATGTGTGTATGTATGGACTCGCTGATGAAATAACAAGAGGCAGCCGCAAAGGAATTATGGAAACGTTCCCTAGGAATTTTGGGTATTGATCTTCTATGTATGAACGAAGCTAAAAACATGATTTTTAAGTATGTGATAAAACACAGCTAGAATAGCGATGCAGCATCCATTCACCTCACACAATCAAGCAATTCTGTCTCTCAAGTGCATCCCAAAGCTGTATCAACATGCCACTACATCAATTTAATTCAGTTTTTTTTTCCTAGCATGTGTACACCCCTGATAATAGAATATAAGTCTTGTTTATGGCTGGGTGATATGGTTGAAATCAATATTACAATATAAATATAGTTGTATAAACAAAGTAGGGGAGTCCAGATAATTCTTTCAGTAAGGTAGTTGGAGCATTTCTGTCAGTGTCAAGAAAATATTGAGGTTTGTTATAGTGCTAATGGTTAAGGATCACATGTAGAACTCAATATGATGTGGACGCCACAAAGGCAGAACGTGAAAAGCTGGCAAATACCAGGGACTGATGGAGGAATAAGAGAGAGGAAAAAAGAAGAGCTAGAAGACCTGAGAGTCTCTCCTCGTCCATACACATATGGATAAGAAGAGACTATAATGGAAGCTCTTTTACCAATTTCCTTCAGGCATTTTGGTGGCCCACTATCTCCAGTCAATCACACCAGGACTGGCTCTGGGTGGTGAGCTAGTGTACCACAGGAGACCAGGGGAGGAAGGAACTGTCACCTCCCTCTTGGGCAGGTACACAGGTAAAATCCACAGTCTTAAATTCAGATTTTACAGTTTTGTTTTGTTGTCTTTAGAATTTGATATTATGAAAATGTTAATTCATTTTGGAAGTTTCTTTAATTCACCCTTCTGTATTGTGACCAGGGTGTAGATAAGGTGGTGTCTATTTAATCTCATTGTTTTGTTATCTATGTGATAGATGTTTAAATCTTTTTTTTTTTTTTTTTTTCCGTCTGCTCAGGTGACAACTATGTAGCTACATTGACTTTAGGAGGAGCAGGAGCTCATGCTACATACTATCACAAAGCCAATGATCAGGTACTTAACATTAGTAATAGTGTGTTTGGATGTATTTCTGTGTATTTATCATAGTTCTTCTCCCAAAATTATTAAAATGCAGCATTTTGTTTTTTCAAGTCTGTCTTAAAACAATACTCATGTGCATATAGACATGTGAGGAGTGTATTCATGAACCTGCCCTTTAACTTGTTGTGTATTCTAATCTAATCTACAGTTGCAGATAGGAGTTGAATTTGAAGCCAGCACAAGGATGCAAGACACCACAACATCCTTCGGTTACCAGTTGGACCTTCCCAAAGCTAACTTGCTCTTTAAAGGTAAATAAACAGAGTATGACTACAGCCAAAGCTCCATAGATTCTACTCGTACTTGAATTACTTCATGTTATGCTAGTGGACTACATTTCAGAAGGACATTTGTTACTTGTTACTGAAATATGTTTATTTGACGGCTTTTCAGGTTATTAGTACAAAATATCACCATCTGATAAACTATATATCATTATAGAACAAGTTACCCAGCAGTAAAATAGTTAAAATGAACTCCACCTTTGCTGGTTGCGCTATATACATTTGTCATATACAAATAAATGCATGTGAAATGGGTCCTTCTGCATAATGAGTACCCTAAATATTATTACTTACTACTAAAGTAACTCCACCTTTGCTGGCGGTATCATTTGTGATAAATGCATTGCAATTATAATCCAATACTATAATATGTATATATGTACAAAAATAGGCCATTCTGCATAATGAGTACTTTAAATGTTGGTACTTTAAGTATATTTTCATGCTAATACTTACACACTACTACACTGTGCTATTGCTACTTTTACTTAGGAAAAGAATCTAAGTGCTTCTCTCACCACTGAAATTAAGTGACTATTCATTTGAGCATGACAAAATATAGATTTTATTCTCAAAGGGAATTGATCTACTTTTTCACCTTTCCTGGTCGCAGGCACAGTTGACAGTAACTGGGTGGTTGGAGCAACCCTTGAAAAGAAACTGTTGCCGCTGCCTCTCACACTGGCCTTAGGGGCTTTCCTCAACCATCGTAAGAACAAGTTCCAGTGTGGCTTTGGTGTCACCATTGGCTAGAGGTGCGGGGGCTGCCTGGAGTCAGCTCGCAGGCTACAGCTTGGACTGGCACAGAGACACACAGGAACCTGGACTAAGTTTTAGAAATTGCATTCAGAGACTCTCTTACAACTGTGATTTCTGGGGCAGACAGAGAGACAATGACAACCACTGAGGAGCCAGGACTGGCCAAGCCATGCCTACATTCTGTAGCACAAATGTCTTTCCTTTATGGTCTATTGGATATACCCAGAGGCTAGAGAGATGTATATCAGAGGGCATCAGTGATGCATGAGAACATGTGATGTGAAAATCAAAGTAAGCGGTTAGAAATAATATATGGTGATCATGTATGATGGATTGAAATAAATGTGATTACTTTTTTTGTAAAACTGGATGTTGTTATTGCTTTTGTAAGAACTGGGTTCAGAGTTTGGACACATCTTAATTTTTTGTAAAATATAATGTAGTCTGAATAGTAAAGATGCTGATGCAACTGATTTCTTTCCCTTCAGCACAGAGAATAATACACCTAACCCTAACCCTGCTATATTCAATATATATTTTATGAGTTAAATGACAAAGTATAATGTGAAAGGGATCATGTTTTGATAAACCTAGAGAATCCAGATGCCACAGGCAGACCCTTAGATACTTGAGTGCAATGATTGCATTTGGCATAAACTGAAGTTCTTGTAGTGGTTTACTAATATATATTTATATATAATATGTTTATATATGGTAGTTGTTTGAATAATTTGTTGTTGGTTGTAGGGTAGATTCAGCTGTTGTCCGGTTAATAATTGTAGTCCCTACACTGCAAATACAAATAAAATGTTGCTTTGAAAAATATTTATTTGAAAGCTTACACAAGACCCCAGAAAATAAAATTTAGATTAAGATTTATCCACGCAATACAATTCAATTCAGATACTAATAAACGTTTTTTTCATGATCAGAAACAAACCATGTTATTGCAGGCATTTTCTACAATTCTTAAATACACTATTCTTGTGAATCATTGCAGGGGCAGCTATATGTACTGTATGTATTCTTGATATACAAAAAATAGATCTCACAATAACCTTTTTAAGTAAGTTTAAAAAAAAGCAGTGTAACCAACCTTTTTTCCTAATTTCGTCTCAAAGACTGCAGTACTATAAAATATCAAACAAACAAATATGCACAGTTTCCCACAAAAGATAATCCAAATACCAACAAATATATTAATATATTATATAATCCTTTACTCATTGCACCTCTCTTATTAGTTCCTTATATAAGCAGTGAAACAAGAAAAGGCATTTAATAAAATGTAAAAATCACTTAATTTCTCAGACAGTGGCAAATTTGCTAGCCCTGTCCATGTGTGATTGTGAGATGTGGATGGAGGACACACATCAACGATGTATGACAAGCATCAGTGCAACCAGGAGGGTGAGGACTGGAGAAGCCACCAAACCAGGAGAGACGTCAGAAATGCTGCAGCAGGAACAAAGAAATGAATTAAGTAACATGAACAGAGGATTTCTGACATATGCCTCATACTGCTTTGAAAAAGGCTTTGTCACAGATGGAGTTTATAGGTGAAATGTAGTTTGTGTGTAAAATGTATTAAGGTGTGTTTAAGGATGTTTTAGGAGGTGATTTGGTGGTGGTTAAGATCCTGTAAAATGATTTGGAAGGCATATTAAAATCTTATTTCAATACTAAATTTGATATAGTTCTCATATTATATAATGGTGACATTGTACTTAATTTGATAACACAATGTCCTACCTTGGCGCACATGGACCTTCATCCATGTTTCTGGGAGGATGTTTAACCTCCACTGGTCCCACTTCAGGACATGGTAGAGTACTTCCATTAACTAGAGGTGTGATATCTAGCAAAAGAGGAAAGTTTCAGTTGTGCTGTACAACAAAACATCCACAAAAAATGTTTTATTTTATTCCAAGTAGAACAGTTACAATCAAGTTTAGCAGTAAAAACATCAGCCTGCCTTGGAAGCTGAAGACGAAAGCGGCACTCCCTCCCTTGAGGTACTCTCTGTAGTTCAATTCTTCCGAAAACGCAAAAAATCTTATGCCAAACAGTGGTCCAGCAAAAATGGTCTCATTATTCTCCACAAATGAATTTCCAACCTTCCGAGGATTGTCCCATGTATAGTTACCTGTTTACAGAAAGCAACATTAAAAGCAAATAACGAGAGGAAATACTGTTACATTTCATCATGTTGTTTTAAACTTACCATTAGGTAATTGTCTTAAGTCAGTGGTGATACTTCTTTGCTTGGACATTTGCTGCTGGATGTTGGGGTTCTGGTCCAACATTTGGAAGGTCACCTGCCTATTTACGCATGGCCACACCAGCTGGTCATCATATTTACCAGACAACAGTCGCACAAACAGTCCAAAATATGACTTGTACAGAATAATCCCAATCCTGTAAGCATAGCCCCCTCTGGAGTACTGCCGTGAGCTGAATATAGTTGTTGCATTATCACTAGTGTTCAAAAGGTTGCCAAAATCGTTAATCTGCATGGTTAAATGAGGACATTCAGTCTCAGACAAATTAATGTCATCAATTGAGAATCCACCCGAAGAGTTGCCTGCTCCTTTACGAGACTCAAACACCACCTGGAAGTGCTTGGTGGCATTCAAGGAAACATGATGGAGTTGCCAGTAAGATTTTGGTGAACCTGGAGGAAGAGTTTTGTGAAGACCAAATTACATTACTTACAAATGAATGATTCAGAGCAGATGATACCAGATAAACAAACAGCTTACCAGTGATCTGTCCCATGAGGCGAAGAGTTCCTTTGACATCCTGCTCATTTTGAAACTCTCTGATCCAGATGTTAAGTTGGTCTGTCTCATTCCCAGTGTGGTAATAGTAGAACTGGAGACACTGGCTATGGCACTTCCTAGTAGGACTCATCCTCTTGGTCTCCAGCCAGGCTGAGTCTCCTTCCTTACCTGATGCTGTGCTAGCATGCATGAAATAACCTGCATCTTGACCTAGAATGTTATGGTATGTGTTATGGAGGACCTTCAAATGCAATATTTACATATGAAGTACAATGCATACAGTATAATTTAAGTTAATAATACATTAGCAAGATTTACATAACAAAGTCATTTGTGGTTTGATAAAAATGTGTAAACATGGAGATACATCGTCATTAGTTTTTGTTTTTTCTTGTTATTTTTGGGGCTTTTTAAAATATCAGGGACAGGAACTATTGTGATTCAAAGTCAGCACGTTCATGACCATGAACAGCACCCCAATAAACAACAATAACAGTAAGCAACAGCAAAATTTAAATTCTGAAATTTTGAAATCTTACCACTATGAACACCACTGCCCCCGGGTAGATTGGTGTGATCAGAGTTTGGACCTCCAGAAACACTCGTGACCATTTGCCAGCCAGTGCCACTCTGTGAGCAGCGATCCATTTGGCACATGCTCCCATTAGAAAAGCTGCAGTGCATCTTAAATGCAATGGTTGAGTCTGCAGAGGTAAATGAAGAAAAATTAAGGACTATCAATTGAATTTGGTATATCACATCAAAATATGAAATGTCGAAGTTTATAAATAGTGTGTTAGATGCTGTTCAAGCATAGGTAGTAACTTATCTCTTGATCGTTATTATATTATAAGCAAGACTGACTACACCTACTTTTCATTGTTTCATTACCATCCTGCCCTCTTCTGAAGTAGTTTTAGTTGCCTATCATTGTTTTAAGTCTTAACCATAGAGGTGACAATAATGGTCTCATGCATTCTTTTTATAATGGGCTGGAAATAGGCCTTGTATAATTTCATCTCAAAGATGAAAGGGAAAATTAGTTGAAAAACGTGACTGTGACAATGTACATTATGTTCACACAGATTTGACACATTTTAATTATTGAAACAATCAACCCCAAGCATTCCTAAAAATGTCTCATCTGTCACTTACTGCATTTGTAGAGGCGGTTCAGCTCCAAAACATCACTGGGACTCATTTCCTTTCTTTGACCAATAACATCCTGGAATTCTGGATCTTTGGTGATAATTGTTGACCCATTGCCATTGGAAAATGCATATTTGCCATAATGCATCACTGACCAGTAGTCGTATGGGACTCCATTGGTGGTGCTGACTGTACTGTTAACTTTTCGAAAATTACTCACTTTATCTAGATGACACATAAAAACAAATATCAGTTTCAGCATACTGTATTACAAAACTACAAGGGCAACCTAGATTAAACTCAACTTAACTTGACTTAAACTCAACCTATCAACATAGTGTAGTATCAACATAATGCATTATTAGTTGTCAATACATTAGGTTTTACATAATTTGATCAATGACTGATACATTTCTAAATACATTTTGATAATCCTGCTTTTATTTAAACAATTACTGAGTTATATGCTATGCTATGGTATGCTTACGTACTTGCTGGATTTATCTATTCTCTCTTTGTACACTTTGACATAAGCCATGTGAAGAACAGGAGTATTATAATTATTATTATTACTGTTATAATGCAAGTCTTAATGAAACCTTGTTGGATGTTTTCGAATCCAATGGTCACAAAATTATCTCTGTCATATCTGGACTGTTCATGGAAGAAGCCAAGAGCATGGAGGAACTCATGTTCAACAATAGAAATCTCATCGCAGAATCTCCCGATGGAGAGTGGCTGTCCATTGGCTATTGCTTTCCCAATATATGAAAAACATCTAAAATGAAAAAAAAAAGTTCATCAGTAACAGTCACACATATACGTCACTGACCTGACCAAGGCCCTCATTTATCAAAGGACGTGTAAAGCAAGTTCAAGATCTGTGCGTGGGTATATTTAGAGTTTTATCTAACAAACAACTTCATGGAGCAAACAATGCTAAATTTCACGTTATACACCCATCTGCTTGTGGTCACCATGCATTTCTGAAAGTCTTAGTAGCCTTAATGTAGTTAATTGACGTGCACAAATGTATCTAAGAAGAAAGAGAAAGATGGAAAATATAAAAAATAAAAACAGACAAAAAGATAATACATACCCTTCTAATTTTTTGACAGAAATGTAATACTTCTCAGAATCCCTTGGTCTGAACGCAATGCATGACTTCAGTCCGAATTGCTCAAAGGCTCTCAGGATGATTCCTTTAGCATTCATCTCTTCCATTGTTCATGTAAATTGTGTTATACGGAAAGAACAAAGAAAATGTAACTAATAGATGAAATATTTTCTTTTTTGTGTACATTATTCTGAGGCACTGCTCCCACAATTCCAACAATTCAGCCAAATAACTTTGCTTCACTTCATAGTGCTGCTGATTTCGCTGGACATGTGGCACCAGCCTCCATCTTACTAATGCTGATTGAACTGTATAACCTGTTGTACAGTCACGCAACATTGCAACACATTCCAGTAACTTCCCTAAACAGTGTGAACAGTTTCATAGGTGTGGTCCTCACAAACAGCAACAAACATTCTGAGTTATTATGCAGGAAGAATTTAGATTTACCAAGGCTCTTATCCAAAACATAGGGAACTCCATCCGACCAAAGACTGCTCTCAGTGTTAACAGCACTCCTTTGTATGTTTGGTGGCTAAGATGATAAGAAATGCATTGGATGACACAGAATTATGCAACACAACATTTATCATTTTAATAATTTAAATGTAAAAGATGATAAACTCACCTCCAGAATATCATCGTGCCCCAAATCTAAGATAAAGCATAAAAAGTGTCTTTTAAGAGTGTTTTAACTATCAATAACTAATAAAAGACAACATGAAGCTACAGAAAAGGTGCTCAGTTACCAGAACATACCAAAATAATCTCACCACAAGGTCCATTTAATTGTATGAAGATGTTTAAATTTACCCTTGTTTACTTCTGTAATGTCCTTGTCTTCACCAACATCTACAAACACAGATGAAATGTTGCCTTATAAAGTAACATTGATTAATTAGAAATAATTAGTAATTAAGAAATTAATTGATGAATATTAAATGATAGAACTTACCCACTGTAATGGGTTCATCCTGTAGACACAAACATCCTATTTGATCATATCAGCCTATGTAATGATGTAATTCTCAGCTACATAATACAATTATTGATTGATTATAATTGATTATAATTTCTTTCTGTGCTCATCATGATTTCAGAATTTTTATCCATCAATTAAACTGTTAGTAATTAAACGTTCTATGTTAGTTTATTCTGAGTGTAGCATAAAATACAAAATAATTTCACAGAAAAATGCAACATTAAATGAACTCTTACTGATTTTACTGAGAATGATGATATAACTGCCAAGTTCACAACGAGGAAGATAAGGCTCCTCATCTTTGCAGGATGTCTTGGACCAAACCTTTAAATCATACAACAGAAATATATGAAGAAGCATGGAAATTTGAAATATAGATATGCTGTTGCTGAAATGCAATAAAGCTACGATACATTTAGATGGATAAGAGAAAATACCTACTTCCTTCTGTCAGGCTGACTGGTCGGTCTGCAATTGTATGAGGAACTATCTTGTCATTTTCAGCACGTAGGCCAACCAAGAGAAAAGCTGTCATGCAAGTTACATTCTTTTATTTATTGTTGGTTGCAATTAAGACATGATCATGTTGTCAACAAAATAAGGACTTAGTTACAAGTAAAATTGTTCCCAGAGAACTGTCAACAGGTACGGTGTTACAGGTGAAACAGCAATGATACTTGATCCCGCTGTCTTTGTTGTGTGTCTTTTGATTTCATCAGAAGTTATTATTTTATTAGTTGTACATTAACTTTTATAACAAAGAGTGTTTTTGAACAAAGAAATCAGTAACTAATAGCTAATGACAATATAAAACCACAACGAAGAATCAAGCAGAAATGGAATATGATAACGCACTGTAAGAACCATTTTAACTTGTACAAATGTTTGGCCAGTAGGTGGCACTAGGGGTGCATTAAGTTAGGTGTCAAGGTGTGTGGTCTATATAAGTGTGGCAAGTACAGCGAGGTGCAGGTGTGTTGCCAGTGGAGGGAAGCCAAATAGTACATGGGAACTGCTTATAGCAACAAAGGGTTGTCTTGAAAGATCCATGCTAAATTGGAAATCTTAGGAATATAATAAAATAAAACGTATCTCTTTTAAAAGGAGAAGCAAGACAAGTTGGACTTGTGTCTTCTGTGTTAGACTTTGCAGTGGCCATGATAAAGCAAAGCTAGCGTGCCAATACACTTCACCCCTCTGTGCAGCTTTGGCTGAGCAGTTGCACACACAGCAAACCTTTATATCTGTGGACATCCAGATACATGGAGTCCGCCATGTTGAACCACCATGTTTCTACAGTAGCCCAGAACAAACTAAACACTGGCTCTGAGTAGGGCCTTTTGCATTTTTTGCACAATTCACAGCCACTGTAGCTTCACCTTCAGGGTAGGAAGGAGGGAATGAGGCAATGGGATTGCACTATGGTGCTCCTAAGTCATATATCATGGCAATCTATGATGATTTAGATTTTAGACATCTGATTGTATTCTCCCCAAAAGAATGAGAACAATTCCATAACTTATAGTTAAAATATGTGTGATATGTATGTATATGATGCGATATGATGCGTCAGTTTTTGACTGACTGGCTCATTTTGAGACGTGGTTTGTCAAGTTTTGTGAGAACACATCTGACAAAACAGCTTCATCCTGTGGCTCTTCTGGCAGCAGCACAGTTTCTCAATAAGATCATGAATGTAGTCTGATTGTTCCTCAATGCTGAAATCTAGCATTACACATTCACGCGCATGCACGCACGCATGCTGTAAACAATGCAGGTGGCTCTGAGTCTAGAGTGTGACAATCTAACAATAAAAACATCGCCCCACCAAGAACATTTTTTTTCTCCTCGGCTCTACATTGATCTCATAAATGGCCTCTGAGGGCTCTAAATGACAGAAACCTGTCGATAGTGACAGAGAACTTTTTTTTTTTTTGTGTATATTGTTCATTGATACTACTTATGACTAAATAAACTGCTAATAACAAATAGGGTACAACAGGAAAGGATTAAAAATGACTGCAATGAAAATGGTGGAGTCCAGATCAATTTTTTAGCAGGGTAGTTGGAACATTTCTGTCACTGCCAAGAAAACATTGAGATCTGTTACCTGTGCTAATGGACATGGATCAGAATACAGCAGTGGTGCCAGATGTAGAACTCAATATGATGTGGACATCACGAAGGCAGAACGTGAAAAGCTGGACAAATACCAGGGACTGATGGAAGAATAAGAGAGAGAAAAAAGAAGAGTTAGAAAACCTGAGAGATAGGAAGAAATGTATACACATATGGATAAGAAGAGACTATAATGGAAGCTCTTTTACCACTTTCCTTCAGGCATTTTGGTGGCCTATCTCCAGTCAACAGTCAATCAGGACTGACTCTGGGTGGTGAGCTAGTGTGCCACAGGAGATCAGGAGCTGTGATGTGATAGTTGTTTAAATCTTTTTATGTGTGTGCTCAGGTGACAACAATGTGGCTACATTGGCTTTGGGAGGAGCAGGAGCTCATGCTACATACTACCACAAAGCCAATGTAGAAAAACAACTGAAACTCTCTTAAGTATATATATATGTTAAATGATAAAGTATAATGTGAAAGGAGGCATGCTTTGACTCCTTAGAGAATTCAGATAACACAGTCATCTTTTCTCATGAATGAAAGCTATAACAAACCCACTGAGTGTTCGCTGCCTAGCACCAAACATCAGGCAAAGTTGGCTACAAGTTGGCAGAGTGGAGCATTTAGCTGCTGAAGAGTTTTCTTAGTGGGGACCAAAACCAGGTGTAGAGTACTGTGAATGGACATTGGACTTATATTCATAAGGCCAAAAATACACTAGAATTATTTAATTTGTTTATTGTTTATGGTTTCTGTTGTCTGGACAGTCTTACAACTTCTGGGGCTGAGTGAAAAAAAAGAACTCTGAGCCATCTGCTCATCCCAAATGCTCACCATGCTGATATGCTTATTGTAGGTGAATGATTCTCTTCAGTTGATATTTGCGCTCTGTTTGTTTTTTATTCATGACAAGTTACCGCAGTCATGACAGTTCTATCTTTCTTGGGATCTGTGAGCTGCCCATTTCTTGTACATGGCTGTGACTTAAATACCTGAGTGCAATGATTGCATTTGGCATAAAGTGAGGTTCTTGTAGTGGCTTATTAATTTATATATTTATATAATTATATAATATATATGTGATAGTTGTTTGAATAATTTAATGTTGTTGTTTGCAGGGTAGATTTAGCTGTTGTACAGTTGTTAATAATTGTAGTCCCTATACTGCAAATACAAAAAAAATGTTGCTTTGAATTTTTTTTTATTTGAAAGCTTCAAAAAATTCCCACAAAGTCCCACACAATAGTCTACTGATTTTAAAATAAAGAATAAAGATTTTTCCACACAATACAATACAATCCAGATACTAATAATCATTTTCTCATGACCAGAAACAAACCATGTTATTGCAGACATTTTCTACGATTCTCAAATATACTATTCTTGTGAATCAAGAAGCATGACAAAAAATAACATTTCACATCAGACTGTGCACTGTGTATGTACTGATATGCAACAACAACCCTTTTTTAAAAGCAGGTTAAAGACTGCAGTGTTCCAAATTATTATGCAAAACAGAGTTTTAAAACACTCAATAGTTTCTAAAGGATTGAAAACACTGCAGTCGCTTTTCCTCGTGGGAAATGTTTAAGGGTAGCCGAAATACAGCTTTATGCACATCAGCAAGCCTCTGGAGTATCCAGCATCGAGAGGTTTTTGAGACTCCTCAGGCACCAGCAGCTTCAAATACCTCTTTGCTACTCATCAGTGGCTTTTTCACGCCTGCTCTATTAATACGATAAATTTGCATTACAGAAACTTTCCTTAACACGCATTTATCTGAACTAACGCATCTGTACTCTGAATCAGACACAAGTCTTCTCACAGTATGATGATCTCTCTTATTTTTTTTGTGAAATATCCAGTGTTTTCATACGTTTTGCAAGATACTGCACTATTTCATGTTTTTTATCTGCAGAAAGAGCTTTCTTTTTTCCCATATTGCATGAAACCTGTGACTTGCTTAATAACGTGGAACAACCTCCTTAAGTAGCTTCCTGTTAATTAGGATCACTTGGCAAACAAATTACCAAACCTACCTGAGATTGATTTCAGTGTCATCTAAACAGACAGGGGAAGACGCACAATTGAAAACTTTCATTGAAAAACTAAAAATCAAACGTTTCTTTAATTGAAATCGTATTTGCATAATAATTTGGAACACAGTGCAGTGCCGTTAATCTATTCTTTATGCATTGCACCTCTCTTATTAGTTCCTTATATAAGCAGTGAAACAACAAAAGGCATTTAATTAAAAGTAACAATCACTTAATTTCTCAGCCAGTGGAAAATTTTCTAGCCCTGTCCATGTCCATGTTGATGGAGGACACACATCAACGACGGATGACAAGCATCAGTGCAACCAGGAGGGTGAGGACAGGAGAAGCCACCAAACCAGGAGAGACGCCAAAAATGCTGCAGCAGGAACAAATAAATGAATTAAGTAACATGAACAGAGGATTTCTGACATATGTCTCATACTGCTTTGAAAAAGGCTGAGTAAATCTGAATACCTGTCATCATCTGTTGTTTTAGGAGGTGGTTTGGTGGTGGTTAAGATCCTGAAAAATTATTTGGAAGGCATATTAAAATCTTATTTCAGTACGAAATTTGATATAGTTCTCATATTATAAAATAAGAGCTAGTGACATTGTACATAACACAATGTCCTACCTTGGCGCGCATGGACCTTCATCCATGTTTCTGGGAGGATGTTTAACCTCCACTGGTCCCACTTCAGGACATGGTAGAGTACTTCCATTAACTAGAGGTGTGATATCTAGCAAAAGAGGAAAGTTTCAGTTGTGCTGTACAACAAAACATCCACAAAAAATGTTTTATTTTATTCCAAGTAGAACAGTTACAATCAAGTTTAGCAGTAAAAGCATCAGCCTGCCTTGGAAGCTGAAGACGAAAGCGGCACTCCCTCCCTTGAGGTACTCTCTGTAGTTTAATTCTTCCAAAAACGCAAAAAATCTTATGCCAATCAGTGGTCCAGCAAAAATGGTCTCATTATTCTCCACAAATGAATTTCCAACCTTCCGAGGATTGTCCCATGTGTAGTTACCTGTTTACAGAAAGCAACATTAAAAGCAAATAACGAGAGGAAATACTGTTACATTTCATCATGTTGTTTTAAACTTACCATTAGATAATTGGCTTAAGTCAGTGGTGATACTTCTTTGCTTGGACATTTGCTGCTGGATGTTGGGGTTCTGGTCCAACATTTGGAAGGTCACCTGCCTATTTACGCATGGCCACACCAGCTGGTCATCATATTTACCAGACAACAGTTGCACAAACAGTCCAAAATATGACTTGTACAGAATAATCCCAATCCTGTAAGCATAGCCCCCTCTGGAGTACTGCCGTGAGCTGAATATAGTTGTTGCATAATCACTAGTGTTCAAAAGGTTGCCAAAATCATTAATCTGCATGGTTAAATGAGGACATTCAGTCTCAGACAAATTAATGTCATCGATTGAGAATCCACCCGAAGAGTTGCCTGCTCCTTTACGAGACTCAAACACCACCTGGAAGTGCTTGGTGGCATTCAAGGAAACATGATGGAGTTGCCAGTAAGATTTTGGTGAACCTGGAGGAAGAGTTTTGTGAAGACCAAATTACATTACGTACAAATGAATGATTCAAAGCAGATGATACCAGATAAACAAACAGCTTACCAGTGATCTGTCCCATGAGGCGAAGAGTTCCTTTGACATCCTGCTCATTTTGAAACTCTCTGATCCAGATGTTAAGTTGGTCTGTCTCATTCCCAGTGTGGTAATAGTAGAACTGGAGACACTGGCTATGACACTTCCTAGTAGGACTCATCTCCTTGGTCTCCAGCCAGGCTGAGTCTCCTTCCTTACCTGATGCTGTGCTAGCATGCATGAAATAACCTGCATCTTGACCTAGAATGTTATGGTATGTGTTATGGTGGACCTTCAAATGCAATATTTACATATGAAGTACAATGCATACAGTATAATTTAAGTTAATAATACATTAGCAAGATTTACATAACAAAGTCATTTGTGGTTTGATAAAAATGTGTAAACATGGAGATACATCGTCATTAGTTTTTGTTTTTTCTTGTTATTTTTGGGGCTTTTTAAAATATCAGGGACAGGAACTATTGTGATTCAAAGTCAGCATGTTCATGACCATGAACAGCACCCCAATAAACAACAATAACAGTAAGCAACAGCAAATTTCAAATTCTGAAATTTTGAATCTTACCACTATGAACACCGCTGCCCCCGGGTAGATTGGTGTGATCAGAGTTTGGACCTCCAGAAACACTCGTGACCATTTGCCAGCCAGTGCCACTCTGTGAGCAGCGATCCATTTGGCACATGCTCCCATTAGAAAAGCTGCAGTGCATCTTAAATGCAATGGTCGAGTCTGTAGAGGTAAATGAGAAAAATTAAGGACTATCAATTGAATTTGGTATATCACATCAAAATATGAAATGTCAAAGTTTATAAATAGTGTGTTAGATGCTGTTCAAGCATAGGTAGTAACTTATCTCTTGATCTTTATTATATTATAAGCAAGACTGACTACACCTACTTTTCATTGTTTCATTACGATCCTGCCCTCTTCTGAAGTAGTTTTAGTTGCCTATCCTTGTTTTAAATCTTAACCATAGAGGTGACAATAATGGTCTCATGCATTCTTTTTATAATGGGCTGGAAATAGGCTAAGAATAATTTCATCTCAAAGATGAAAGGGAAAATTAGTTGAAAAATGTGACTGTGACAATGTACATTATGTTCACACAGATTTGACACATTTTAATTATTGAAACAATCAACCCCAAAGCATTCCTAAAAATGGCTCATCTTTGACTTACTGCATTTGTAGAGGCGGTTCAGCTCCAAAACATCACTGGGACTCATTTCCTGTCTTTGACCAATAACATCCTGGAATTTTGGATCTTTGGTGATAATTGTTGACCCATTGCCATTGGAGAATGCATTTTTGCCATAATGCATCACTGACCAGTAGTCGTATGGGACTCCGTTGGTGGTGCTGAACTCACTGCTAGCTTTTTCAAAGTTATTTTCAAAACCTAGATGACACATATAAAACAAATAACAGTTTCAGCATACTGTATTACAAAACTACAAGGGCAACCTAGATTCTTAAACTCAACCTATCAACATAGTGTAGTATTAACATAATGCATTTATTACACCTAGGTGACACATATAAAACAAATATCAATAAAAAACTACAAGACCAACCTATATTCTTAAACTCAACCTATCCAACCTAGCATCACAAACACTAATAATATTATTAATATATTAATACATCTACATTTCTAAATGCATTTCGAGAATCCTGCTTTTTTTTTTTTTTTTAACAATTACTAAGTTAATGGTATGCTTACGTACTTGCTGGATGTATCTATTCTCTCTATGTTCTTTGTACACTTTGACATAAGCCATGTAAAGAACAGGAGTATTATAATTATTATTATTACTGTTATAATGCAAGTCTTAATGAAACCTTGTTGGATGTTCTCGAATACAATGGTCACAAAATTATCTCTGTCATATCTGGACTGTTCATGGAAGAAGCCAAGAGCATGGAGGAACTCATGTTCAACAATAGAAATCTCATCACAGAATCTCCCGATGGAGAGTGGCTGTCCATTGGCTATTGCTTTCCCAATATATGAAAAACATCTAAAATGAAAAAAAAAAGTTAATCAGTAACACTCACACATATACATCACTGACCTTACCAAGGCCCTTATTTATCAAAGGATGTGTAAAGCAAGTTCAAGATCTGTGCGTGGGTATATTTAGAGTTTTATCTAACATGCATGTGCACAACTCCACGGAGCGAACAATGCTAAATTTCTCATGTTCTACATCCATCTGCTTGTGCAAGCACAGGCTCATTTACATACATAATGCCAAATATGGTCAACCACACATCTCTGAAAGTCTTAGTAGTTAATGTAGTTAATTGTTGTGCACAAATGTGTCTAAGAAGAAAGAGAAAAAAATAAGAAAAACAAAGATACATACCCGCCTAATTTTTGGACAGAAATGTAATACTTCTCAGAATCCCTTGGTCTGAAAGCAATGCATGACTTCAGTCCGAACTGCTCAAAGGCTCTTAGGATGATTCCTTTAGCATTCATCTCTACCGTTGTTCGTGAGATTTGTGTTATAGGGAAAGAACAAAGAAATATACAATTAAAATGTAACTGATAGATGAGATATTTTCTTTTTGTGTACATTAGGCACTGCTCTCACAATTCCTTCTAGATACTCAGGTGTAGGGGATGGATACGGGGTAGTGCACACTTGGATTGTGTGAAACTATGTTGACCTAAGATATCAAGCCAAGCCAAGCCAAATAACCTTGCTTCACTTCAAAATGTTGCCGATTTCACTGGGCACTACTATGAGACTTTAACCTCCATCTGATTGATACTGGTTGAAAAAAATAGCCTGTTGTACAGTCATGTAACATTGCAACATATTTCAGTAACTTCCCTAAACAGTGTGAACAGTTTCATAGGTGTTGTCCTCACAAACAGCAACAAATATTCTGAGTTATTATGCAGGAAGAATTTAGATTTACCAAGGCTCTTATCCAAAACATAGGGAACTCCATCCGACCAAAGACTGCTCTCAGTGTTAACAGCACTCCTTTGTATGTTTGGTGGCTAAAATGCATTGGATGACACAAAATTATGCAACACAACATATATCATTTTAATAATTTTAATTAAAAAAATGATAAACTCACCTCAAGAATATCATCAAGCCCAAAATCTAAGATAAAGCATAAAAAGTGAGTGTTTTTCGAACAATGAAATTAATTATATCAATAAATACAACATGAAGCTACAAAGGTGCTCAGTTACCAGAAGTTATCAAACTAATCTCAGCACAAGGTCCATTTAATTGTATGAAGATGTTTAACTTTACCCTTGTTTACTTCTGTAATGTCCTTGTCTTCACCAACATCTACAAACACAGATGAAATGTTGCCTTATAAAGTAACATTGATAAATTAAAAATAATTAATAATTAATTTTATGAAATGAAATGAACATTAAATGATAGAACTTACCCACTATCATTGGTTCATCCTGTAGATACAAACATCATATTTGATCATTTCAGCCTATGTAATGATGTAATTCTCAGCTATACAATGTAATATAATATAATAAATAACATGATTTTATTCTACTATTCTATTACTTCTACTACTACTAAAAAGTGGTTACTGATTATAGTTGCTTTCTCTGCTCCTGATTCCACAGTATTTCAAATTTGGCTTCATGATGTAAAGTCCAAATTTCAGAATTAAACTGTTGGTAATTAAACATTCTATGTATAATTTGACAGAAAGTGCAAAAAATCAACTCTTACTGATTTTACTGAGAATGATGATATAACTGCCAAGTTCACAACGAGGAAGACGAAGCCCCTCATCTTTGCAGGATGTCTTGGACCAAACTTCGAAATCATACAACATAAATATATGAAGAAGTATGGACATTATGCAGTTACTGAAATGCAATAAAGCTACAATACATTTAGGTAAATAGAAAATACCTACTTGTCTCGACCTTCTGTCAGCCTGACTGTCTACTCTGCAACTGTGTGACGAATGTCCTTGTGTTTTAAGCGGATAGGAAAAACCCACTCAGCAAAAACCAAGAGAAAATGCAGTCATACAAGTTACAGTCTTTGAATAATTGTTGGTAGAAATGGTAACAAGATCTTTGTCAGTGTCACATGTTGTCAACACTAACAACACCTTGTAAAATTCCAGTCTAGAGAACTGTCATTCTCTGTCTTCAGAGTACACAGCATTGCTTTGTATGTTTGACAGCTAAGACAAGAAAATGTATTGGATTTGGAACACAAAAAAGGAAGTGTTGAACAAAGTCAGAACAAAATCAGTAACTAATCAGTAAGTAGTAGTTGATGACAATATGTTACTATAACAAAGGTGCCCAGTCAAATATGAAGTTAGTAAAATAATCTCACCACAAGGTCCAATTAATTACATGAAAAGTAAAAGTTCCTGGTATTCTGCACAACTGTCTTCAAAGTCCATTGTGTAAAATTTTGTGGGTTTCTGTTTCACTAGCATGTACCCCAGCATCAACAAGATACTTTAAAATGATTTACTGACAAAATTAAAGATTGTGAGTAAAGCATGATCTCTTGTACTTCTTTCGTCGATCCTGCAGAAACAGGTGAAAAAAATGGGATGGGTGGGAGGGATGTGCGGAATACGAGAGCAAAGGGGATCAGAGGGTTAGGAGGGTATTTATATGACTGTTGGAAGTGGCATAGTTGAGGTGTGGTCCGGCTCCTGAAACTCTGCTTAAAGCTCCAAATAAAGAATCAAGCAGAAATGGAATATGATATACACTACGTTATACACTATGTTTTCATTAGTTTATAACCACAATGAGCCTAGTGCATCATGATTCTCTCTTGAATTACTTATTTTTTCTTGTATATTGCTCATTGATACTACTTATGACTAAATAAACTGCTAATAACAAATAGGGCACAACAGGAAAGGAATAAAAATGACTGCAATGAAAATCAGTTTGAGAACATTTTACTGTGTAGCTTTTATAGCTCCAGAAGCATTTTTGGAGACAGCATTATTTAGAATAAGAACTCTACTGACTGACTTTTTCACCTTTCCTGACCACAGGCACAATTCACATTAACTGGGTAGTTGGAGCAAACCTTGAAAGGAAACTGTTGCTGCTGCCTCTCAAACTGGTCTTAGGTGCTTTCCTCAACCATCGTAAGAACAAGTGTCAGTGTGGCTTCAGTGTCACCATTGGCTAGAGGTGCGGGGTGGTGCTCATCCCAAATGCTCATAATGCTGACATGCCTATTCTGGGTGAATGATTCTCTTCAGCTGATATTTGTGCTCTGTTTGTTTTTGATTTATGACAAGTTACTGCAGTCAGGACGGTTCTATCTTTCTTGATATGTGCGAGCTGCCCATTTCTTGCACATGGCTATGACTCAAGTACCTGAGTGCAATGATTGCATTTGGCATAAAGTGAGGTTCTTGTAGTGGCTTATTAATTTATATATTTATATATAATAGTTGTTTAAATAATTTAATGTTGTTGGTTGTAGGGTAGATTTAACTGTTGTTGCTGATATCGCAAATACAAAAAAAATGTTGCTTTGAAAAATATTTATTTGAAAGCTTCCACAAGATCCCACAAAATAGTCTACTGATTTTTTAAAGATTTATCCACACAATACAATACAATTCATATACTAATAAGCAGTTTGTCATGACCAGAAACAAACGTGTATGTACTGTATGTATTTTTGATATACAAAAATAAGGTCTCACAGCAACCTTTTATTAAAAGCAAGTTAAAAAAGCAGTGAAACCAACCTTTTTTTTTCTAATTTCTTCAAAAGACTGCAGTACTGTAAAATATAAAACAAACCAATATGCACAATTTCCCACAAAAGATAATCCAAATACCACAACAAATATGTCATGCCTGATGTATAGTGCCGCTAATTCTTTACCCATTGCACCGCTCTTATTAGCTCCTTATATAAGCAGTGAAACAACAAAAGGCATTTAATAAAAAGTAAAAATCACTTAATTTCTCAGCCAGTGGAAAATTTGCTAGCCCTGCCCATGTGTGATTGTGAGATGTGGATGGAGGACACACATCAATGATGTATGACAAGCATCAGTGCAACCAGGAGGGTGAGGACAGGAGAAGCCACCAAACCAGGAGAGACGCCAAAAATGCTGCAGCAGGAACAAAGAAATGAATTAAGTAACATGAACAGAGGATTTCTGACATATGCCTCATACTGCTTTGAAAAAGGCTGAGTAAATCTGAATACCTGTCATCATCTGTTGTTTTAGGAGGTGGTTTGGTGGTGGTTAAGATCCTGAAAAATTATTTGGAAGGCATATTAAAATCTTATTTCAATACTAAATTTGATATAGTTCTCATATTATATAATGGTGACATTGTACTTAATTTGATAACACAATGTCCTACCTTGTCGCGCATGGACCTTCATCCATGTTTCTGGGAGGATGTTTAACCTCCACTGGTCCCACATCAGGACATGGTAGAGTACTTCCATTAACTAGAGGTGTGATATCTAGCAAAAGAGGAAAGTTTCAGTTGTGCTGTACAAGGAAACATCCACAAACAGGTTTTATTTTATTCCAAGTAGAACAGTTACAATCAAGTTTAGCAGTAAAAACATCAGCCTGCCTTGGAAGCTAAAGACGAAAGCGGCACTCCCTCCCTTGAGGTACTCTCTGTAGTTTAATTCTTCTGAAAATGCAAAATATCTTTTGCCAATCAGTGGTCCAGCAAAAATGGTCTCATTATTCTCCAAAATTGGATTTCCAGTCTTACGAGGATTGTCCCAAATATAGTTACCTGTTTACAGAAAGCAACATTAAAAGCAAATAACGAGAGGAAATACTGTTACGTTTCATCATGTTGTTTTAAACTTACCATTGGATAATTGTCTTAAGTCAGTGGTGATACTTCTTTGCTTGGACATTTGCTGCTGGATGTTGGGGTTCTGGTCCAACATTTGGAAGGTCACCTGCCTATTTACGCAAGGCCACTCCAGCTGGTCATCATATTTACCAGACAACAGTCGCACAAACAGTCCAAAATATGACTTGTACAGAATAATCCCAATCCCGTAAGCATAGCCCCCTCTGGAGTACTGCCGTGAGCTGAATATAGTTGTTGCATAATCACTAGTGTTCAAAAGGTTGCCAAAATCATTAATCTGCATGGTTAAATGAGGACATTCAGTCTCAGACAAATTAATGTCATCGATTGAGAATCCACCCGAAGAGTTGCCTGCTCCTTTACGAGACTCAAACACCACCTGGAAGTGCTTGGTGGCATTCAAGGAAACATGATGGAGTTGCCAGTAAGATTTTGGTGAACCTGGAGGAAGAGTTTTGTGAAGACCAAATTACATTACGTACAAATGAATGATTCAGAGCAGATGATACCAGATAAACAAACAGCTTACCAGTGATCTGTCCCATGAGGCGAAGAGTTCCTTTGACATCCTGCTCATTTTGAAACTCTCTGATCCAGATGTTAAGTTGGTCTGTCTCATTCCCAGTGTGGTAATAGTAGAACTGGAGACACTGGCTATGGCACTTCCTAGTGGGACTCATCCTCTTGGTCTCCAGCCAGGCTGAGTCTCCTTCCTTACCTGATGCTGTGCTAGCATGCATGAAATAACCTGCATCTTGACCTAGAATGTTATGGTATGTGTTATGGTGGACCTTCAAATGCAATATTTACATATGAAGTACAATGCATACAGTATATTTTAAGTTAATAATACATTAGCAAGATTGACATTACAAGAAAGTCTGCAGACAGCAGAAAGATGACAAGAGATGAGGGACTATTTTGATTCAAAGTCAGCACATTCATGACCATGAGCAACAGCAAAATTTAAATTCTGAAATTTTGAAATCTTACCACTATGAACACCACTGCCCCCGGGTAGATTGGTGTGATCAGAGTTTGGACCTCCAGAAACACTCGTAACCATTTGCCAGCCAGTGCCACTCCGTGAGCAGCGATCCATTTGGCACATGCTCCCAAAAAAGCTGCAGTGCATCTTAAATGCAATGGTTGAGTCTGTAGAGGTAAATAGGATTAAGGACTATTAATTGAATTTGGTATTTCAAATCAAAAAGAAAACTTCATGAGCTGGAAATAGGCTAAGAATAATTACATCTCAGAGTTGAAAGGGAAAAAATGTGACTGTGACAGTGTACATTTTGTTCACACAGATTTGACATTCCTAAAAATGGCTCATCTATCACTTACTGCATTTGTAGAGGCGGTTCAGCTCCAAAACATCCCTGGGACTCATTTCCTGTCTTTGACCAATAACATCCTGGAATTTTGGATCTTTGGTGATAATTGTTGACCCATTGCCATTGGAGAATGCATTTTTGCCATAATGCATCACTGACCAGTAGTCGTATGGGACTCCGTTGGTGGTGCTGAACTCACTGCTAGCTTTTTCAAAGTTATTTTCAAAACCTAGATGACACATATAAAACAAATAACAGTTTCAGCATACTGTATTACAAAACTACAAGGGCAACCTAGATTCTTAAACTCAACCTATCAACATAGTGTAGTATTAACATAATGCATTTATTACACCTAGGTGACACATATAAAACAAATATCAATAAAAAACTACAAGACCAACCTATATTCTTAAACTCAACCTATCCAACCTAGCATCACAAACACTAATAATATTATTAATATATTAATACATCTACATTTCTAAATGCATTTCGAGAATCCTGCTTTTTTTTTTTTTTTTTTTTTTTAACAATTACTAAGTTAATGGTATGCTTACGTACTTGCTGGATGTATCTATTCTCTCTATGTTCTTTGTACACTTTGACATAAGACATGTAAAGAACAGGAGTATTATAATTATTATTATTACTGTTATAATGCAAGTCTTAATGAAACCTTGTTGGATGTTCTCGAATACAATGGTCACAAAATTATCTCTGTCATATCTGGACTGTTCATGGAAGAAGCCAAGAGCATGGAGGAACTCATGTTCAACGGTGGAAATCTCATCACAGAATCTCCCGATGGAGAGTGGCTGTCCATTGGCTATTGCTTTCCCAATATATGAAAAACATCTAAAATGAAAAAAAAAAAAGTTCATCAGTAACAGTCACACATATACGTCACTGACCTTACCAAGGCCCTCATTTATCAAAGGACGTGTAAAGCAAGGTCAAGATCTGTGCGTGGGTATATTTAGAGTTTTATCTAACAAGCAACTTCATGGAGCAAACAATGCTAAATCTCACATGTTATACACCCATCTGCTTGTGGTCACCATGCATTTCTGAAAGTCTTAGTAGCCTTAATGTAGTTAATTGACATGCACAAATGTATCTAATCAGAAAGAGAAAGATGGAAAATATAAAAAATAAAAACAGACAAAAATATAATACATACCCTTCTAATTTTTGGACAGAAATGTAATACTTCTAAGAATCCCTTGGTCTGAACAACTCCACGGAGCAAACAATGTTAAATTTCTCATGTTCTACATCCATCTGCTTGTGCAAGCACAGGCTCATTTACATACATAATGCCAAATATGGTCAACCACACATCTCTGAAAGTCTTAGTAGTTAATGTAGTTAATTGTTGTGCACAAATGTGTCTAAGAAGAAAGAGAAAAAAATAAGAAAAACAAAGATACATACCCGCCTAATTTTTGGACAGAAATGTAATACTTCTCAGAATCCCTTGGTCTGAAAGCAATGCATGACTTCAGTCCGAACTGCTCAAAGGCTCTTAGGACGATTCCTTTAGCATTCATCTCTACCGTTGTTCATGAGAATTGTGTTATAGGGAAAGAACAATGGAAAGAACAAAGAAATATACAATTTAAATGTAACTGATAGATGAGATATTTTCTTTTTGTGTACATTAGGCACTGCTCTCACAATTCCTTCTAGATACTCAGGTGTAGAGGATCGATGCGGGGTAGTGCACACTTGGATTGTGTGAAACTATGTTGACCTAAGATATCAAGCCAAGCCAAGCCAAATAACCTTGCTTCACTTCAAAATGTTGCCGATTTCACTGGGCACTGCTATGAGACTCCTATTTGTCATTAACCTCCATCTGATTGAAGCTGGTTGAATAAAATAGCCTGTTGTACAGTCATGTAACATTGCAACATATTTCAGTAACTTCCCTAAACAGTGTGAACAGTTTCATAGGTGTTGTCCTCACAAACAACAACAACAAATATTCTGAGTTATTATGCAGAAAGAACTTTGATTTACCAAGGCTCTTATCCAAAACATAGGGAACTCCATCCGACCAAAGACTGCTCTCAGTGTTAACAGCACTCCTTTGTATGTTTGGTGGCTAAAATGCATTGGATGACACAAAATTATGCAACACAACATTTATCATTTTAATAAATAATTTTAAAAAATGATAAACTCACCTCAAGAATATCATCATGCCCCAAATCTAAGATAAAGCATAAAAAGTGTCTTTTAAGAGCTTTTCTAACACTGAAATCAATGACTAATATTCAAAGACAACATGAAGTTACAACAAAGGTGCTCAGTTACCAGAAGTTATCAAACTAATCTCAGCACAAGGTCCATTTAATTGTATGAAGATGTTTAACTTTACCCTTGTTTACTTCTGTAATGTCCTTGTCTTCACCAACATCTACAAACACAGATGAAATGTTGCCTTATAAAGTAACATTGATAAATTAAAAATAATTAATAATTAATTTTATGAAATGAAATGAAATGAAATGAACATTAAATGATAGAACTTACCCACTATCATTGGTTCATCCTGTAGATACAAACATCATATCTGATCATTTCAGCCTATGTAACAATGTAATTCTCAGCTATACAGTGTAATATAATATAATAAATAACATGATTTTATTCTACTATTCTATTACTTCTACTACTACTAAAAAGTGGTTATTGATTATAGTTGCTTTCTCTGCTCCTGATTCCACAGTATTTCAAATTTGGCTTCATGATATAAAGTCCAAATTTCAGAATTAAACTGTTGGTAATTAAACATTATATGTTAGTTTATTCTGAGTGTAGCATGAAATACAATATAATTTCACAGAAAAATGCAACATTAAATGAACTCTTACTGATTTTACTGAGAATGATGATATAACTGCCAAGTTCACAACGAGGAAGACGAAGCCCCTCATCTTTGCAGGATGTCTTGGACCAAACCTTTAAATCATACAGCAGAAATATATGAAGAAGCATGAAAATTTCAACTATAGATATGCAGTTACTGAAATGCAATAAAGCTACGATACATTTAGGTAAATAGAAAATACCTACTTGTCTCGACCTTCTGTCAGCCTGACACTGACCACTGACTGCAACTGCGTGACGAATGTCCTTGTGTTTTAAGCAGGTAGGAAAACCCACTCAGCAAAAACCAAGAGAAAATGCAGTCATACAAGTTACAGTCTTTGAATAATTGTTGGTAGAAATGGTGACAAGTTCTTTGTCAATGTCCCATGTTGTCAACACCAAAAACACCTTGTAACATTCCAGTCTAGAGAACTGAACATTCTCTGTCTTTAAGGTGTTACATGTGAAATGAATTCAGCCTCCAGGACTTGATACTAAACTATATCCTGCTGTTTTTGGTGAGTGTCCTTTGATTTGATCAGAATTTTTTATTTTATTAGTTGGGCATTATTTTATTAGGACATTTGATTGTTGTATCTCACTGTGTAACTAAACTTCAGAGTACACAGCACTCCTTTGTATGTTTGACAGCTAAGATAAGAAAATGTATTGGATAACACAAAAAAGCGAGTGTTGAACAAAGAAATAAGTAACTAATCAGTAAGTAGTAGTTAATGAAAATATGTTACTATAACAAAGGTGCCCAGTCAAATATGAAATTACCAAAATAATCTCACCACAAGGCCCAATTAATTACATGAATAGTTATGCAGAATACCTGGAAAGTAAAAGTTCCTGGTATTCTGCATAACTGTCTTCAAATTCTATTGTGTAAATTTTTGTGGGATTCTATTTCACTAGCATGGACCACACCATCAACAAGATACTTTTAAATGATTTATTGACAAAATCAAAGATTGTGAGTGAAGCATGATCTCTTGTACTTCTTCGGTCGATGCTGTGCTGTGGGGAAGCTTCGGTAGGGAATCCGCCGTAGCACCCAGGCACGACGGACCCCCCTCAGAACCCTCTGGGGAGTAGGAAGGAGAAGAGAAACAGGTGAAAGAAATGGGATGGGTGGGAGGGATGTGTGGAATACGAGAGCGAAGGGGATCAGAGGGTTAGGAGGGTATTTATAGGACTGTCGGAAGTGGCACAGTTGAGGTGTGGTCCGGCTCCTGAAACACCGCTCAAAGCTCCAATTAAAGAATCAAGCAGAAATGGAATATGATAGTTTATAACCACAATGAGCCTAGTGCGTCCTAGTACTTATTTTTTCTTGTATATTGTTCATTGATACTACTTATGTTAAGAATGTGTCCTGTTGTTGAGGGATGAAAGAATCTCCATTTTTCATGTGTATTTCCTGACAAAAAACATGGTAAGGTAAGGCAATAAAATACATTCAGAACATTTGGGGAAGCAACAATATGGGGAAGTACAACTCACCATTTTGAGGTAAGCACTCCCAGGAACAACGAGTTAGCATGTTTCAATCCATCCTAAAGAATCACAAACTCAGTGATCTTACATATTAAGGTGGATGCAGAATTTCAGAATTATTTGTCAAAAATGTATGATATTCAAAGCTTATTTCATAAAGTCATTTGAGCTTACTCTGTGTCACATAGGCCTTTTTCATAGTTGTTTGGGTAGGTGGTTGTAAAATTAATTGGTGGATGTTCTGGACAAGGTAAAGTGTTGCTCTGCTGCAGACTGGAAATATCTAGAGGCAATGTATATGAATTTAAAAGAAATTTTAACAAGAAAAATAAAAAGATATGCCAAGAAATATTTGCCTAACTGCATATTAAGTGAAACAAATTTTTCACCACACCATCAAAGATTTACTCATATAAATCTGATTAGAATGAGACATAATAGCTCACCTCTCATTGAAAAGAAGAAGACAGCAGTGCCTCCCTTCAGGAAGTCTCGGTTCCTGATTTGCTCCAGGGAGAGAAATCTTCTCATCCCATAGGATGGATTCACATATAAAGATTCTCCATTGCTTTTAATATGTTCTCCTATTATACGTGGGTCTTCAAATGCAACTTTAGAAAAACAGAAAACAGAAAAAATATATAGCTACATATCAGAGGTAACCGTATTACAAAAGGTTGTATTGATACATTAACATAATCATCACAGTAGAGCATTGAGGTATCTCTTTTATAGACTCACAGAATGATGGATCAGTGGATAAACTGATCTGTTTGGACATCTGTTTTTGAATGTGTGGGTTCTTGTCCAGCATGATGACAGTCACCTGCCTCCATGGGCAAGGCCAGTCGAGTATTGAATCAGAGTCATCGGACACTAAGCGAAAATAAACTCCAAAATAAGTTTTGCGCAGAGCTATTACTATCTGGTAAGAATAACCTCCTGCAGAATATGCCCGAGGGCTGTATAGATAACTGTTGTTAGAGCTTGTCAGAAGCCTTTCAAAGTTGTTAATTTGCCAGACATAATGTGGACACTCAGACTCAGATAGGTTGACGTCATCGATCGAAAAGCCTCCTGAAGACTCCTTGTTTCCTTTACGCACCTCGAACACAACCTGGAAAGGCTTAGCAGCATTCAGAGGAACCTTGTGAAACCGCCACTGATAGGTTGGTTCACCTAAAAGGAAAAAAAAATGCTTTTGACAGTTGTTGTAGCTTGTTTGTCTGCCACTTTGGTCCAGAGAATATCTTAACAACTATTTAAAGGACTGCCGTTATATTAAAGATATTCTTAGTCTCCAGAGGATGAATCTTAATGATTTTAGTCGTCTGTGAGTCCCTCTCTGGTGCCACCCACAGGTTGACATTTTTTATCTTTAGTCAAATTACCTTATAATAATTGATTGGTTTGCCATGAAATGTAGTAAAGACATTCATGGTGCCCAGAGGATGAAACCTAATGCGTGATCTTGGTAGTTTTTTCTTCTGAAAGTAGCATTTCATGTCCCTGTCCATTTTCCTCACCAGTGATCTGACCCATGAGGTAGAGATTTCCAGTAGAGTTCCTCTCATCCTGAAACTCTCTGATCCAGATGTTGAGCTGGTCTGACTGGCTTCCGCTATGGTAATAGTAGAACTGGAGACACTGGACATGACACTTCCTAGTAGGAGTCATCCTCTTGGTCTCCAGCCAGGATGAGTCTCCTTCCTGACCTGATGCTGTCCTGGCATGCATGAAGTAACCTTGGGAGTGGGTTTGATCATTTTTCAGTTATTATTGTCACTTTCATGATGTTAGTAATTTGTTGTTCACCTTTTAAAAAAGAGTTATACAATGTATAATCAGGCATTACCACCCATCTTGTGCAGGTTGGTGTGGTCAGTAAAAGGTTTTCCAGGAGCAAAGCTCATTCTCGTCCAGCCTTTAGCCAAGCCTTTTTTACAGTAGCTCATCCCACAGATATCAACATTAGAGAAGTTGCAGTGCTCCATAAAAGAAATTGAAGTGTCTGTGGTAAAAAAACATACAAACATATACATCTTTGTATAGCACAATCCAAGCATGTGTTTTTTTAAGTAATTTATAATTAGAGCAACATGTTAGGTCACAACTTACTGCAGTTATAAAGACGATTCAACTTATACACATCGATTGGGCTCATTTCCATTCGCTGGCCAATTCTGTCCTGATATTCATGTAGCTTAGTGACAATTGTGTTTTTAGAGTTTGAGGAAAAATGATTTTTGCCGTAGTGCATCACTGATATGTAGTCATATGGAGCATTAAATGTTGTAGTTAAACTGGGTAATAATTTCTCAAAGTTTCCCTTGTACCCTGTAGACCAGATAGACACATAATAAGACACAGACACACAATAGTAACATACATAACAATGAGTTTTAGCAATAGTTAATACTCAAAGTAATACTTCTAGAGTTAAATTGCTTTTAAATATTGTGACGCAAACAACATTTGAGAGACATTTCAAAAGATTATGATGTTTATACCGTCTTTAATGTTTTCCCACATGATAGTTATGTAGTCATCTCTGTCATATCTTGATTGTTCGTGATATAAGCCCAAAGCATGGAGAACCTCATGCTCTACTATACCAAGGCGATCACATCTCTCACCAATGGAAAGACTTTGGCCATCTTTATACAACCTTGAAACAGAAGAGAAACACCTGCAAAGAGGGATGCAACATGCAGAATGAAATTAGTTTTTTTTTTTTTTTAGCCACAATAGCAAGTTAGTAAAAGTTGTTTTGGAAGGAAAAACAGATGTACCCCAATAAGTTTGTGATTGAAAGGTAGTATTCCTCAGTCATTCTAGGCTTAAAGTCAATACATGTCTTCAAACGGAATTGTTCAAAGGCTTGCAGGATGACTCCTTTTGCATTCATTTCTGCTTATAGACAATATAGAAAAGTCATAAGAAGTATTTTACATCTTACTTTGCCTTCTGATTTGGTCATGCTTCAGAAGAGTATATATAATGATCAATGAAAAAGGTCTATTGACTGTCACTCACCAAGATTGTCTTCTAATACATAAAGAACAGGGTTGTCCCACAACTGTTTTCTATTCAAAATGGCATTCCTGGGGACCCTTGTTTTTGTCTGGATTTCCTTTGATGAAGTAAAGTCATTAAATTAATAAAAAGAAACTGAATATGGCATGTTGCAAATAAGAAATGATATGCATTGCTTACTTGCTTAATGTCGCCATCAAATAGATCTAGGCCTGGATGATAATCAGAAAGCTTTTGTTAATGGAACAAATAAAAATAAGTACATTGCACAATATTGTTACTAGAAGTAAATAGTTGTGAACTTTTCTTTGCCTGATTATCTCATGTGTAAAATATACAGCATCTATTTTTTCTTATCCATAGTATGTTTATATAGTTCCAATGGAAGCAGCATCTCATCTATATATTCAAATGCATTGTTAACGACCATTCTCTATTTCATCTTACCTTTGTTTATTACAGTTAAGTCCAAGTCCTCATCACTTTCAATCTCTTAAGAGCAAAACACAGAAAAACATGCATGCTTTAACAGAAGCTTGTGTTGTCTCTGTGAATTCTGCACTCTTCTGAAGATTGTTTAATAATTGCTTGATGGCGATGATAAAAAATATCTTTTCTTCATTTCATTAAACAAAAAGGCTTACCTATGAACACTGGCTCAAGAGACTGGAAATGAATAGATCAGAAATCACGAGATTATCAACCTGGAGGAAATTCATCGACAAGTGCATTTGTGTAACAATAAAGGAATAAAAATGTACTTACCATGACATGGTGAAGTATGCACAGCACAACAACAATACAGTTATGCATGATTGTGAATGAAAAATTCTAGAAGTACATATAGTAATAACATCAACACATTTAAATTCCTTGCAAATAAATAACCTCAGTTATTATTTGTACTATTATCTCTTCCAGCAGATAGAGACTCCAATAGATCTTCTCTTATCTTTCTTCCTGGAAAAAGAGCATTGTTAACCCTGTGAGTATGTCCAGAAACACACTTGTGGGGAAATACAGCTAATGACTTCCACAGAGTCTTACACACACCCTTCCAAAACACTAACCAAAACCACACTGATTAAACATTTTAACTACATTTCCCCTCTAGGTCTATTTAGCATATTGTTGGCTGACAAATATTACTCTTTCCATGTCCCAAGATGTAGACATGCTATTATACAATAAAAATATCGGGTGAAAAGAAAAACTTAAAAGAATTTAAACATCTTTGATGTGCAGGTACAAAAAAAGAGCAAATATTTTTTATTTTAATAGTCATTTCTGCATCATTGTGGCTTCATTTAAGACCTCAGGTCTGACCTATTGTTTCTTCTTATCTTTCTGTACATCTACCCTTCAACCAGCTGAACTAGTTTTTGTGACAGCAGTTACAGTCACACTACATATACTCGTACAAACAGTTTGCAGGAATCCTTTTGTTAGACTCAGTTTCTTGCTTACATGACTTTGTCTGAAAGATGATGTTTTGGCTTTAAAAGGAATGTAGGTTTAGTCACAATGACTATGCTGATTTCTTTATTTAACTGTTAGTAGTTTATGATAAAGTACAAGAAAACCAAATGTGTCCCCATCAGGCCCTTGTACTTTGTTTTTTTGTGCTAAGAAAGTAAATGTTGATGTATGGACAGACTATGACATTAAACATGGTAAACATACATGTTAAACATCAGTGTGTTTGCCTTATCAGGTACCAGAGACTTTTCAGTCTTTTTTCAGTATCAATAAAATATCACATTTGTACAACAGAATAGATAAACATCTAGCTTCATCATCCACATTTTGCTGTGTTGTGTCTTCTTGACTTCTTCCTAATTTGCAAAATGTTTTTGATGTGAGGTGTTAAAATGAAATACATATGTTGATATACTGGAGGTTTTGAGGTTAAAATTGTGGTGTTTACCATTGTGATAAGGTCTCTGATAGGTGTGACGACGTAATGGCTTACTTCTGTTATGGTTTGGTCTTATAAATAAAATTGAATTGAATTAAATTAAATGCTCAAGAGGTCTCAGTAGATAATGATACTCACTCCTGTATCTGCAGCCATCAAATAACACAAAACAAAATGTACAAACCTACCTGACTGGAAACAATGGTGATGATGGAAGTATGGTGGTTTCCCATGCTTTCAAAAGAGCTACATGGGTGTGTAACTTGTTTTGTAACACATCATTTTCTACATTCTTTTGTATATTGTCCACTGTAATCCAGTATGTGCAAATCTTTCAACATCTTCATTTGTATTTTTTCTCTTTCAGGTTCTCTTATCTGTCTGCATCAGAGTTACGTAGCTGATGTGAGATCACATCCGACACTTGGAAAAGTCTGAGATGCTCATTCAAAGACAAATGACAAATCTAGTCAAGATAGTTCACAGGTGTTTCATATTTCTAAAATTATATATGATATTATTATATTATAATATATAAGCTTCTTCTTAGTCTGTTGTCAAAATGTGTTTAACATAAGAATTATAATAGACATGCTGTAACAAAAGTGACACATCACTAAGTGCAGTTAGTACAATCTGTTGCTAATAAATGAAAGCTGACCTTAACTGGTGATAGTTTACTTTTATTGTATTGTAACAGGACTGACTGTTAACATTCTTGAACTTAAATAATGTACAGCCAATCATTGTATTTTCTTTATCAAGATTATAACGCTTGCAAAAATACCAAATCAAGCGGAGACACATAAAGTTATTTTTTCCCCGTTAGATGTAATGGTGCAGACTTAAAAACAACAGCATCATATACAGTAGATTAAGTGAACAAGCAGAACATAAAATGTCTAATTTAAAAATAAAAATATCTAGTTTATTGATGTCAAAGTTGCTTAAGGGAAGATTTAAGGAAAAGTCTGGGTTTTCTACTGCCATAACACACACCATCAAAGTTGTACGCTGAATTTCAGGCTAGAGTATGACGACAGTAAGTATGACTACAGTAAGTATGACTACAGCCGTATTTGGTCAAAATCCTGTAGAACAACCCCTTTGGCATTCAGGTCTGTGGTTCAAGGCAAACAAACAGGCAGTTCAATGCTATGAATCAACAAAACAAACAGGCGCATCAAGTTATTTCACTCTTTCCTACACAGTCAGAGAGACTAGTAGGGAAGCACGTATGTGACTGGTATTTTCCATATAAACTGCTCTCTCTCTCTCGATATATATTATTATTATACCATCAAAGGTGCTTATATTCATTAGTAGAAAATCTCCCTCGTGTAGATTTAGATCTAAAAAGTGTATCTATTGATATTGAAGTGGCAGAAACTACCAGGTAAAATGTAACAGTTACTGTATATCAACAGTTTAAATCATGTATGGATCATTAAACATGCCTTTGTTTATTTCAACAAACAATAAATAATATGATAATATGAAAAACAAACAAACAAACAAAAAGAACAATAGAGCATCAGATAAAACAATAATCGGTATGTTTGATAACTCGTCTCCAAAATGATTAGTTAGCTCACCACAATCACAACGGAGGACATGGATCATGTAGCCTACTATTGAGGGTTAGCCACCAGTTAGTCATAATGAAGTGAATGAAAATTAATTATAGGCATTAATTACAAGAGTCAAATCAGAGCCAAGTGTTCTTAATTACAAATCAGATCTCTTTACATCGCCCCCAGTACCTCACACAGATGAAATAGGCTGTGGATACAAACAAATGTAACAACAACAGAATTGTACAAACGTACATTTTTTGTCCAGAAAAGGGAAATATTTGTAGATATTATGGTTTTATGGCCAGAAAGAAAATAGATAAAGCAGAGTTAATATAATAAATCCCTTAACAGTGATCAAAAATTATAGTACTCAAGTATTAAAAGTAAAATAAGTCATTATACAAAATTAATCTGATCATGGTGATCTGATCAAATCTTTATTATTATAAATTTAACATATATGTATGATTGTCTTCCAGCACTTTCTTTGTCAATTTTTATTTGAACTGACTTGAGCTGTTGTTTAAATAAACATAAAGATAAAGATAAACATAAAATAAAGTTTTTTGTATTTCATGTAAATGGGTAACTGTGGGCTATACACATGCATCATTTCTAACAATAGGGTAGCACATACCAGTTATATCACTCCACCAGACAAAGGACTGCTCACCTGTCATCGCATGTTTTGTCACATGATAACGTCAGAGCTGTAGACAATACCATGGAAACATACACTCTGCCTGTGTGCTCTTTCATGCACTTTTCACACAGATACACATCAAGCTGTTGAACTGGTACAGCTATGAGACGAAGCATCAATGTTGATGATTTATGAAGTACAAAATGTACTGCAAACTCACATGGAAAGGTTTGTGAGAATGTCCTGATCATTAAGCAGATGTCACATAAGCATGATTTTGATCATCTGATACCATTTTCTTAGTTTCCGTTTTGACAGACATCTGTCATCCATCTCATACTACACTGATTATTCAAACTGAAATTTAATCTCAACCACAGTTATGCAAATCTTTTCCAAAGGTTCATTGTATTTAGTAAAGCTCACATTTTCTTCTTCCTCAAATTTGAAACACAAATCTGTTGTGAAATAACCTTTTGTGTTATTGTAAGGCCACATCACTCATAGTAGGATGCTGATTGATGTGTTTTAACAAAGTCATGTGGTATATCATTGCGCCTTGTTCTTTGTTCAGCATTTTACCTGCTGGTATTGTTACCGCTGCTAACACTGACACTGGGTGACAAGATAGAAACAGTCAACAGTAATGCATTAATAATATGTAATACATGGCATCCATTTATTTTGATGTTTCTCTCTCAGTCAACAGCAGGGCAATAAGTCAGCTACTCAAATATCATCTCTCTCTAAATCTCTCTGTCACTCTTTGTGGTTACTGAGAGGTTAATTGGTCACAGGGTTAATAACAGAATATTTCATTGCAAATAAGTTCTAGTCATGTGACTTGTTAAAGTGAACATGCAGGACACCTAAACCTCTACCTTCTCATTTTTTCTAAATTTCCCTTACAACAGTGAGCTATTTTATACACACTCACAGAGCTCTTACACTGTTCTGTTACAGTTTCACCACTTGATGGCAGTATTTACACAGGAAACACTGACCATTTGGGTTTACTGTGATACAAGATACGTTTTATAACAGCAACAATTTGGGAGATGGTTCTTTCTCAATGCGACTTCCATTTTCTCAAACGCATGCACACATCATGCAGGTTCAATGTCTGGCTCAAGACAAAGGTGAAGTCACCTGAGTAAAAGTAACAATACCACCATGTAAAAATACTCCATTACTGTACTTAAAGTAAAATAACTATGCCTTACAGCCCTATCTTTGTGAAGCTTATTGTAGTCATTGGTAGCTGCTGGTTAGAGGTGGACAGTTTTGAGGTAATTAGTTGAAAGAAAATCTCCCTGAGAACATTTTTAATTATTTTAAACACAGGCTTCTCATATTTATTTAAGGGATGTATGATTGTTCATATGCAAGATGTCCTCTTCCCCAAGAACATCTTCTGATATTCATCCATCGAGGCCAGTTGATAGAAGGACAACAAGGAGGAGCACGTGCCAAAGCCTGACAGCGTTTACAATGACCCATACAAGACAGCCATCTTCTAATCTCCACGGTCACTGTTTTGCTTATCAAACCAGCAGCAATAGTCTGGTCGGGTGACAGTCTCTTGCATAAAAAAAACAATGAATTTGGTTGTCATGGTGGTTAAGGCAAGACATGTCTTGTTCAAAGAAATTGTATGCGTCAAACAACAACTCCTCCCCCTCAGTGTTGACTTTAAATGGTGCAGACATCAGTCTAGCATCTGGTATTAGAAAGTGGGATAAAGGCCTTACCAATGCCTTTTGGCTGTTTTGCCTGATAATGCAGGGTGAATAGTTGTTCTGGGTGCCCACACAAGTGCTAATCAGGTATAAAACAGGCTTGAGCATGAAAATGTGAGATTAGATTTGCATTTGTAAAGTCTCATGGAGCTTTGCAGTATTTTGATTAGTTTGTATCTGAAAGTGGCACTTTAAAATGCTTCAATTATAGTAAGGACAGATTGAATTTCGAGGGACTTACACTTAAGAAAGAAGTATAGACCTAGGCTATTAAGTGAATGAGTGAATAAACAGCTGATATCCAAAAAATCATTTTTGCCATCATGGTTAGTGGGTTACCTAATGCAGCCTTTTGAAGAATCAGTCAAAAAAATGTATTCTCTGTTCTCAGTTTTTGTTGTCATGTAACCAAATATCCATTGTGTCCTGTGTGTGTGTGTGTGTGAGCTGTGTGTGAGTGTGTATGTCATTGTCTTCGGACTCTGACCCTCCACGTTGGATGCTGGCACTGTTAAAAGGGGAAAGATAACGCTTTGTGTCGTATATTTTCAACAATAAGAGGTTGCGCAATTTTTGTTTTTGATTACAGAAAGAATTCTGCTTTGTTCAAATCTCCATCGAAACAAAGACATCATTTTAAATTAGAATCAAGTAAACAAGTATCTGATTTATTTTTCACTCTCACAACTCTTTTTGTTTTATATGAAACCTAATAGGATGAATATAAGAGGCCTCTCTTACATCACGTTGGTCATCCATGTTTCTCACAGCCATTTCTCATTTTCAGTGTTCACACCAAGGTGCAGTTTCATGGCAAGCATTGACAAGTACAAGAATAAGAAGGATAATCTGCCTCTGGTGAAAGCAGGAGAAGAAACTGTCACAGGAGGCAGGACGTGTTAAGGCACGAGTCAAAGTTCTAGTTGCCTCTTGGGAAAAAAGCAGCACATGTCCCCATGTGGCATGTGACCATAGTTGTCTCTCTATATGTTTATGTTGTAATACATTAGTGCTGTGTACTTTCAGGATGGCTTGCCAATACACTGTAGGCTATCTGAATTGATTTCTTCTTATTTCACTTTTTCAGTAAAAGATACAAACATTGGTCACATATGTATTTTCAAGATTCATCTATTTTTTTTTTTTTTATAACTTACACAAATTACACAAAAGTGCAGAGGGGCAATATTTCTTCCTAGCAATGCATTTTTTGTTGTGGGTATACACCCAGTTTAAATTGGTTTACAGTACAATTCAAATATTTAAATTATTATATTTTATGCTTCAAACAGAGGTAGACCAAACAAGGCCGGCATCTCAATAAATGATGGAGCAGATGTGAAGGTTGACTTAGTTGGCGTTGACAAAGGATTGGTAGAGGGACATGAGCTGGGCCTGGAGGTCCTGGGCATAGGGGTCCAGCTTTTCTCTCAGGTCATCAGCGTAGGGGGCGTAGACCAAACAGGGCGAGCTTGATAAATGATGGAGCAGATGTGGAGGTTGACTTAATTGGCGTTGAGGTGACATATTTCCCTCAGATCATCAGCGTAGGGGGCCCCTATTTGTTCAACCAGCCTCTCCCTGATGGTGTTCAGCTCCTGGGTCACACGCTCTCTCAGCATGTCAGCTGACTTTGGTGATCAGGTCCTGGGCTGCAGGGGGAAGCTGCTCCTGGAGTGAAAGTGCATACTTGCTGGCTATGTCGGCACTCTCTGTCAGACTTTGTATCAGGGTCACGAAACGTGAATAAAATAGCACCAGGCACTAAAATGTTGCTTTGTGTTATAGCTAAAAATTAAAAAAGCTTAGAATAATGACACATAATGTCAATTTTTTTTTTTTTTTACAATATCCAGTATGTATATTTTGTGTCAGGAGTCAAACAGTGATGAGTCACTTTTGACTTACTTTCTTTCAAAAGAACAATATTTTCCAGCTGGCTGTCAAAATATCACCATTTTTTGCTGATATATTTAAATTTCAGGCCTTCATACTTGAACTCGTGGCAGATGGTGAGTTATTTTCAGAGGAACAGGAGAACGGTTTTCCAACTTTTAAACGACTGAATTCACTCAAGTGTCCCTCAAGGATAGGATATATGTTCAAACATTGGTCACGTGTATTTTCAAGATTCATCTATTTATTTATTTTTTATAACTTACACAAATTACAAAAAAAAGTTACAGTTTCCAACTTCACAACACATAATAAAAACAAAATATATACATGTTTGACAAGTGCAGAGGTGCAATATTTGCACCTAGCAATAAATATTATGTTGTGGGTATACACCCAGTTTAAATTGGTTTACAGTACAATTCAAATATTTAAATTATTATATTTTATGCTTCAAACAGAGGTAGACCAAACAAGGCCGGCATCTCAATAAATGATGGAGCAGATGTGGAGGTTGACTTAGTTGGCGTTGACAAAGGACTGGTAGAGGGACATGAGCTGGGCCTGGAGGTCCTGGGCATAGGGGTCCAGCTTTTCTCTCAGGTCCTCAGCATAGGGGGCCACCATTTGTTTAACCAGCTTTGCTCTCTGACTCAGCTCAACCTGGACCTTGTCGGTCATTGGGGCCACGCTATCCTGGAAATTCTTCAAGTGCTGGTCCACCTTCTGCTTCAGGTCATCAGTGTAGGGCCCCAGCTGAGCCTGCAGATCCTTCACACTCTGCTCCAGGTTGGTTTTCAGCTCCTCACTCTTCTGCATCAGAGTGGTTCTCAGGGCCTCAGAGTCCAGGGAGTCTGCGTAGGGTGCCAGCTCCTGTTTGAGCTGCTCCACTCTCTGCTGGATCTGGGCCTTCATGTCCTCGGTGTAGGGCTCCAGCCTGTCCCTGACGGTGTTCAGCTCCTGGGTCACACGCTCTCTCAGCACGTCAGCCTCTGTGGTGACTTTGGTGATCAGGTCCTGGGCTGCAGGGGGAAGCTGCTCCTGGAGTGAAAGTGCATACTTGCTGGCTATGTCGGCACTCTCTGTAAGACGGACACTGGAAGACAGACAAAATAGATTAGACCATCAGATATTGGTATCATACCGTACTAGTCTTAATGATACATGACCAGGGCATTAATTTAGCAACATCCACAAGTCAGATGCTGGTAAAATATGCAATCCTGTCTATCTGTTATGTCTGTTCGTTGTGTTTTTGCCCTTTCTACTTTTAATTCTGTAGTATATATTACACTTTTTATGCTGCTGTAACAAGTAAATTTCCCCGTTGTGGGATGAATAAAGTAAATCTAATCTAATCTAATCTAATCTAATCTAATCTAATCTAATCTAATCTAATCAAGTGGCTGGTAGATTGGCTTCACTCACAAGCCAAAACAAAACCAATGGTAATCTATTGAGTGGCTAGTAAATGACCATGGTGTCAGACAACTTACTTGACATCCTGCCCAAACTGTGACTTCCGGATCATCTCAAGGGTGTCATCAGCTGTCTGGGTGGCCTTGCCAATGTAGTCCCAGAAAACATCAGTCAGCACTTCCAGCTGTGGCTTGGGTGCATCAGCATAGAATAGGTTGGCATGGCAGCCTGTTGGAAGGAACCAAGAAAAGCTTGAGGACAGTGCAGATTTTCAGCCATTTACTTCATTTTGATTGTGATGATGGTTGTTGAAGCAATGCTGCATTCTGTAGCTTTGACTAAGCTATACAGAAAAGACACTTTAAAGATAAAAATTAAAATGCAACTTACCAGACAGCACTGCCACGACTAGTACCACGAACACTTTCATGACTGCGTTTCTAAAAAACAATTACAGTCTAGTTAACTTTCAAAATGTCAAAAATATGTATTTGCTGCATAAAGTAATGTTTTAAAATGTAGAGTAATTCTCACCTGCTTTTGTCTTGTGTACCTCTGAGCGTCTAAGTGTGTTTGTCAGTGTGTCAGACTGTTATATATACACTGAAGCCAGTTGTAGTCTAGAGCCCAAAGTCCAGGAGTCCCTGCCATGTTGTCATAATGGCTCTCTTCCTGTTTCTGCTGCCTGTCCTGGCTGTTATCACATGATGGCTGAGGCTACAATTGCAGACACGCAGACACAGTCTGTACAGTATACTGAGCTTACAGGACTTCCAGGAATGTACAATAAAACCTATATCAACTAGAAATATTGCAGTATTCCTCCTCTGATCTGTTTCTAAGCATTTAAGATAGTTATTAACTGTCCACGTATTCCAGTGCTAACATCTGCAGATAACTCCAGATAACCTTACTGTGCTCACACCAGTGGACTTTGTATGAGGGTCAGGAAACGTGAATAAAATAGCACCAGGCACTAAAATTCCAGTGGTCTATCAAAATATCCCTGTTGTATATATATATATATATATATATATATATATATATATATATATATATATATATATATATATAAAAAATGGATATCCAGACCAATACTTTCTCTGTAGTCCAATTAGCAACATTGCCAGCATTGTCACTGTACTATTTCAACTTTACAACACCTTTGGTTTGACTATTGTTTATGATAACACATCATTTTTCTTTCTAATTGTTTGTCAGTTTCACCATTACCTTTCAGTAAAAAAAAGGGCCCTAAGGCCAGCTTTACTGCAAGTGTTTCGCTCTCAGAGTCACCAACATATTTTAAGTCATGGTTATATCAATATTAATTTCTTTTTAGATTTTATGTCAGCATTAAATCAAATTGTGGACTTCTGAAAACTGCTTTAACTTTCAAACCTATACTGTTTATCTTAAAGAGGAATACTTGGAATAAGTTTGTAATATATTTATCAAACTACTTATTTTTCTAATACCAGAAGAAGCAGGAGATAAATATATATCAAGTTGTCTACAAGTGCACTTGTAGGCAAGTCTTTAAGGGCTCTCGGGGCAAAACAATCTAAATATTTCCAATTAAATGTTCTAGTTTAAGGTCTAAGACTCAGCAATGGATCTTTCCTTTTCTAAGAGAAAAATGGGGTCACAACACAAATAAAAATAAATTAAAAAGATCTGATCTTCAAAAGTGGTTTCAGAGAAATGGACTATGGTATGTGCACTGTGAAACAGCAGCTACTTTGTCCTTCAGGAGCTGACGGTGTTTAAGTCTGCTAACCCTTGGCCAGACTGACTCATATAGAGACTGCTGAACATTGGTACTGACACAGAAACTAAACCCACAAGCTACTGTGATGTTAGCTGGAAAAATGCCATGTTGCTGTTAATAGGGACAATAAAACACATACTGTATATCTAATCAAAGCCAGACATCAAAGAAAAATTAAGGACACAGCTTTTATGTGTCTCGGAAAAGCTAACAGGGACGTGATTATAGACAGGCTTTTGAAAATAAGGTTCATTTAAGGTTAAAATTCTGAATTTACAATAAATCACACATACATTTTAGTGATTATTTCAACATAAAAAATGTATCAATAATAATATTTTAGTAAGAAACTTTTAGCTGGCAGATGATCATTGCAGAAAATGGGTTATGTACTCAGTGTCTGTGTGCATTGGTGTAAAAGCATGGGCTTGTGCCAAGCCATGCGTGCTGCATGAATTCTCTGGCACAAGATGTCATCGAGTATAGCAGGGTGAGGCAAGGTGACAACAAGGCACTATCACCTGGACTTTGAGATCATTACTGTCTGGAGCGCTATATAAGCTGCAGAACTTCACAAGTTGAAACCAAGTGCTCCCAGGTGGACTTGCAGATACATTTGCTAAGAACCATGAAGGTCCTTGCTGTGCTCATCCTAGCCGTTTTCACCGGTGAGTATGACAGCAAAATTTCATTGTTCTTTTCTTGTAGCATGACTTTCAAACTTTCTGTTTGTGTAAACTGCATACTTTGCTAAGAGGTAAATATGCACTTGTACAGATGTCTTAATATATCAGATCAGGCTTTCAGCCATACCTGAAAAATATCAAACTGTTGTTTTAACTGTTATTGTGTCTTTCCAACAGGCTGTAATGCCAACCTCTTCTATGCTGATGCACCCAAGCCACAGCTGGAAGTGCTGACGGATGCATTCTGGGACTATGTTTCTAAGGCCACCCAGACAGCTGATGACACCCTCCAGATGATCAGGAAGTCTCAGTTTGGACAGGACGTGAGGTAGGTCAGACAAGACCATTGTGGCCATTAGTGACAAGCTAATGAAGCAAAAACCATATTAGTAACAGACATGCAATTCAAAAACAAAATTTTGCCTCATTGTTCACTCTCTTGTCTAGTGCCCGTCTGACAGAGGGTGCCGACATGGCCAGTACATATGCAGTTTCCATCCAGGAGCAGCTTCCCCCTGCAGCCCAGGACCTGATCACCAAAGTCACCACAGAGGCTGACGTGCTGAGAGAGCGTCTGACCCAGGACCTGAACACAGTCAAAGACAGGCTGGAGCCCTACGCCGAGGACATGAAGGCCCAGATCCAGCAGAGAGTGGAGCAGCTCAAACAGGAGCTGGCACCCTACGCAGAATCTGTGGACACCGAGGCCCTGAGAACCACCCTGATGCAGAAAAGCGAGGAGCTGAAAACCAACCTGGAGCAGAGTCTGAAGGATCTGCAGACTCAGCTGGGGCCCTACACTGATGACCTGAAGCAGAAGGTGGACCAGCACCTGCAGGAGTTCAAGGAGAGTGTGGCGCCTGTGACCGAGCAAGTCCATAGTGAGCTGACTCAGAGAGCCCAGCAGGTGAAAGAGATGGCCGCACCCTACGTTGATGAGCTGAGGGAAAAGCTGGATCCCTATGCCCAGGATCTCCAGGCTCGTCTCACCTCCCTCTACGAGTCCTTTGTTAAAGCCAACTAAGTCAACTTCACCTTCCAGAAAACTGCATTCAAAGAACTAATTATCTGATACCAGCAACACCTCCATGCTGTTAACAATACAACAACACAAGATCATCAATTTAGAAAGCTAAATACAGTATTTAAATAGATTAATAATAAATATTGAGTGTTGGTCGGTGACCACACACGGAGCACTCTTCCTATATTATGGAAATAAAGTAAAAGCAAAACATTAACTTGTCTGTCTGTCATGTTATTTACAAAGTCCTGGTGAAATTTTAATTGAGTGTTGGGAAGGTTTGATGGTTGATATATTTTTCTTGCAACTTAGGCAAGTAAATTATATATAAAATAAAAAACAGCAATTACACACATCCTAATGGAAACTAGAACCCATCCCTTGTGGTAAAAAACACATTTTTTCATGTTTTCATGTCTGCATGTATCTACATGTACACATAGAGGAGAAAGCAGTTCTCAAATTGCAACACATGGAGCACGTAGAAATCAAGGCACATGGTAATTGACATGGGCTTTGCACATTACACCATGAAAACGTTCCAAACATGTTTCCCATGTGCAAAGTATCTTTAACATGTGCATTGTGTTCCGCATAGTTCACATGGGATTTTTCTGTAAGAGGTTAGTTACATAATTAAATGGTTTGATCATCTAGATAAACTATGGAACAAGAATATTTTGTTCATCATGCCACTATAAACATTTATAAACAATTATTTTCTGTTGAAGTACTTTACAAATGTCCCATAAGGGAAAATATAAAAACTTGACTTGACTGGCTGCAGTAACAATATTTGAAACAAATTAGTGCCATCTGGTGAATATATAGAGTCACTTCATTGTATATATTCATGTGCAGATGTGGGCAACATAGCAGCCAGGCATCTTCAATAAATTGTTTACATTTTGACAGTTATAAGACAGCAAGAAACGGTATTAGCATCACATCAGTGGGGAATAAAGCCTTTCTTGTTTGTTCAGTTTCTGGTTGCAAAATCTCGCCCGCCCCCCCGCTACGCCCCTGTACAATTCGGTTGTGGGTCTTGGATGGGGCATGTTCAGGTTTGTCTCTGCAAGTCTGGAAGTTCATAAACACATCCTGCTTCCACCTTTGTTTTTTAGTTTTCCTTTTGTGCCCTCCATCCCTGCTGCCAGATTGCTCCCACGCTGCCTTATCCAGTGGCAAACAACATTCCTCTGTTCTGCCCCCAGCTGTCAAAGACTATGCTCTCCATTAACCCTCCAAGCACACACACAGCTTCTTATTATGTCTAATTGTGTAAAGCTCTTTAGTTATATTCTCAATCTGCATGTTATAAAGGTAAATGTTGTAAAACCTTTTCTGATATATTAATATAAAGGCATATTGAGTTTCACTGGATGAAGGACCTACTTTTTTCCCCTTTCTTTTACTTTTCTTGTTTTACTCTCTTACACTTATTTAGCCTATATGTACCTAAAGTTGTTTTAAAAAATCATTTGGGGTTATGAACCCAGTTATTACATAATTACTAAGTGAATTTATGACAAATACACAGTGACAAATATTAAAAAGATTTAAAAAATACGTTTGGTTTATCTCTTCAGGTCTACTGTAGAAACATGGTGGTTTTAAATGGCAGCAAGGCTCATTGTTAGCCAACAAAAACACACTTCTTATTTTCAGGTGATTATACACTAGTGAAAACATATTTATGAATTTATATTTCATTTTTGACGGGATCCTGCCCTAAATCTTACACACTAGTTCTTTAAAGTGACATTATATAACTATTTCACCAATAATAGCTTCACTATCTTTTTGATGCTACACTGACTTCTAATCAGGCAAATAGTGTCTCTGTTGCTCCCACTTTGAGCGCACAAGCTTTTTCAGGCCTTGTATTATGCTGTTACATTTACTTGATGTTTGAGTGTGTTAGCAAAGTTCATGACCCGCTAGTGTTTGATCATAAGTAATGTGATGTTACTCAAAATAAATGCACAAGTTGCACTGAACAAGTGTACAGCTGTCCCTATTTATGACTGTGGTGTATAAGTGAGTTGCACTGAATTGCAAAAAATATCAAATCTTAAACACTGGTCTTTTAACATTTGGGGACATGTGCTTATTGGCTTTATTAATAAGAGCTTTAGATGATGATATCCCTGAAACAGAGGGAAATGACTAGCCTACCTCTGTCCAATGGTAAATCACTGCTTAATTACAAAGTTAATGTTGCATCTGCACATTGAAAAAAGTGTAAAAACATCAAGTTGTTATTTTACAGAGGGTTGTGTGCAGGACTCTTTGGACTGTTTGGCTCTGATTTCAGTCTTTGTGCTAAGCTAAGCTCACTGACTCCTGGCTGTAGCTTCATCTTAACATAGACATGAAAATTGTATCAATCTTCTCCTTTAGTGCCATTTACACTGAATTAAAATAATATGTTGCCAACAAACCAACAATGTTTATGCACTGCTTGAACTCCTTAGTAGATACGAGGCTTTTGTCCTTCCGCTTCAAAGAATAACATTAGCTAGACTGACAGCAGGCAGTAATCTGACTCAAGGTAACTATTGATAATAGGCATACATTAGCTGATACATGCATCAATCCTGTGACCTCTTGCTATAAACTCAGGAGAACTACTCAGACAGTTGGCACACATCACCATCAGCTGATACCACTCTGACTCAGAGGCAGATGATGGGGGGTATGCTGCAGGCTAAAACACTAAATTCTGAACTTGGACATCCAGTTCAACAACTTTTAACCCACAGATGTTAAACTATAATAACCTTGCTGACTTGTGCAAACAGATGTTTCCCTTTTCGGAAGGGGTGAGATCATCCAGACTTAACCAAGAGCCAAATTCTTCAAACCAGCTTCCAGAGAACAACATCATCAGGCTGAGGTTACTGTTGTTCAAACCATCTAAAGATGAACTCTCACACACTCTCCCCTGATAAACTTTGGACATTGCCTGTGTTGTTGTGAAGCAAAAGGAGAAGCAGCTGTAGTTTAGATGACTGTGTCAGATATTTATTTTACTGTATTACCTCATAGTTCTTCAAACTATCTGTTTCACTTCTCCTGCCTGTCCCTTTGTCCTGGTCAGTCAGGGAAGACACAGCATTGTTGGTTTGTGTGTTCTGGCCTGTGACCTTTGTTGCTCCATGTGTGCAGTTGGGTCACTGTGGTCCATCTCCTTTACAGACACAAACTATCTAGTTTACATCTGTGATAGTCATACTGGAAGTTGTAGGTTTTTATACAAGAGATTAAATACGTTCCTCAAATTTGAGATAAGATGGAAAAAGAAAATCCTTAAAAACATAAAAACAGTTCTTTGCAGAACGATATGATTAAATCTAGATTTGTTTACGTGTTTGAACTGGACTGGACTAGACTTGTTATCTAACTGAACGTACAGTATTGTCCTGTGTGCGACACGCCTCCTGCAGTGACAAACACTGCACGCTATTGTTGTGGAATACTAAAGTCAAAGGTCATTTGAGTTTAACAGAGAAGTAACACCTAAACATTCTGAATGATCTGTTTCGTCTCATTGTTGATCGATTAACATTCTCCTTCATTAAAAGATAGATGAACTGTTTGGTGGGCACAGTCCCCCAAATCACTTAACATACAGTTGACCCCTCTGGGTTATCACACAGTAGTGTTATCGTGTTCTAACACTAATTACCTGACCAACCCATTCAAACTTTGTTCCTGTGTAAAGTTGGGTTTCTGTGGAAATAATGACAAAACAGATAAATCCGATGGGTTGACAACAAAGAGGCCGAAAAGTCCTGCCGAGCAAAGGTCATTTCACATCATGAGGTATGATGGAATCAGAGATGAACTTGATATAAAAACTGATATGTCATGGCTGGTATAACCTACTAGATAGTTTGATTGTAAAATTATAGTAAAATGTTTACATTTTAAAATACCTTTCCTGTTATTTTGCTACTTAAAATGACAAAACTGGTAAAGTATGACAAATGAGTCACACTGAGATTTTTCCTGCACCCATCTTAAACTATTTTTATCGATACAATGTGATACCTATAAACGTATTCAACACTTGTCAAAAACCCTGACATGCTCCTATAAATAAGAGAAAGTCACACATTTATATATTGTAACCAACCCCCTTTAGTCAATACTTTTGGGTTGATTTCAGTTTTGAGATTTGTAGTTCAGCAGTAAAGCTTGGATGTGTTAGATTCCATGCCAGTGCAACAACAGTATTTTAAAACTGTCAACATAACAGGAAAATAACAGGTTTTGTCTGGCGGAGAGGACAAGAATGTATCTGTCCATCTGAATGTAACAGTTATGTTCAACCATTAAATAAACATTTGTTACTCAATAAGCTAGAGTAAACACTTTCTTTTTGTATCGAACATCCCCTTTCCTGTGCCAAATTTTCAAAATCCTGGAAATTTCTGTTTTCTGGGAAACTTACAACATAAAAACAGGTTGAGTTTTTTCCTAGAACCTGTATAATTTACTTCATTTGTTCAGTGTCTGCACATGTTTTTTTAATAGTTTATTTTCACTGTATTTTATTACCTGTAATCCTTCTTTTGTACAGGGGGCTTTCTGTACCTGAGTGTCCCCAAGTCTAAACATGCCCATCTTGTAGTGCTGATGCCTTATTTGTGCTTAAGGCACTTACTGGTAATTTACAGCATGTAGTACAGTACAACGAGTACAGCACATAGAAGACACAGTCTGCTGCATATGTTCTACATACAGAGAATGCATTCACCCTTTGAAATATACGAGTGGGGTTGTAATGCAAAGATACCATGTTGGGGGTTGTGTGTCTATAGGGGGATAGGTGGGGTGTCAATGGTCAGTGCTGGAAGACCATTTAGATTGGAATGCATGTGTGAAAGGCGAATTTACATCCCGGTGCCAGGAGGATTTATATTCAGATAAGACCACTTGGTGATAATGATCAGAGAGAAAAGCCTGCAAAGTTGTAGCCATTAGCACTAAACCTACAAGAGTCAATAGTGGAAGAATAAAAAAAAAAGTACCACTACGTAAAAACTAGAGGCAAAGTACAGTAAAAGACCAAAACTAACAACGCTATTTAAAAATCCACTTGTTGAATTAAAATGCACTCCGGAGATGTTACTATATCTATAATTTATATAATTGTATTATATTCTAAATCATCATGATTACAAGATAAATGTAAAAAATACAAATATTTTCACTGAGATGGAGTAGAGAGGAAGCACTGACGGAATGTAACTAAGTACATTTACTCAACTTGTACTTAAATACATATTTAAAGTAATTTACTGTAGTTTATCGTTTATATTCTGCTTTAGAAATATCTACTCCACTACATTTCAGAAGAAAATATTGTGCTTTTGAACTCTACTACCTTTATTTGTCAGCTATAGTTACTAGTTACTTCACAGGTACACGTACTCAGCTTTTAAAACATGCTGTATTGTTGTATTTTAAGCTGCATGACAGGATACAAAGTAGTTAAAAGTGGCTTCATCTCCACCAGCAGCTACTTTTACTCGAGTAAAATATCTGAATTTACTTTTTCTGACTCTGAGAGAAGAATAAAGTTATTTTCTACCTTCCCTGTTGTGGATGCTTTGGAAACTGTGTGAAACATATGAAGGCAGAGAAACATTTTCAGTAACACTGAATTTTTGTTCCTTTTTTTCCCCCTCGTTATTGCCGTGACAGCCAGATTGCTCAATCAACAATGCAGACTTGTGAGAACTTCGGACGCGGTGTTGGTGGCACGTTACGTGGAGAAAAACGGGAATCTGTGCAGACAGCAATCACAATCATCATCACCACGTGAACGCGCGCGCACGGGCAATCACACCCCCCCATCCTCGCCCGCGCAACACGCGCAGCAGCGGCAGCCTCCTGGGACTGTATAAAAGCCCTCAGTCACCGTTCAGGGAGCACGGAGGAAGCTCAACCTGCCAGGTGAGTGAAAGGGGCGCACAGCACCCAGAGAGACCTTCCAGCTTGTGGAAACCACTTTCTATCTAACTATTTTTAACTTAACTTACTTAACTATTTTTTGAATGTTCAGTTATAGGTTGTTAATTTTGTGATTATTTTTACATTACAACTTAAATTCTAGGGTACTGAAATAGCCAATAATCTCTGCTGCATCTGTTTAATATTGCTGATTGCTTACATTTCCTTCCTTCAATTCATAGGTGTATCTGTCTGTCTAACAATCATGAAGGCTGTAGCTCTGATCCTTGCTGTTGCAGTCATCACTGGTAAGTAAACTGCTGCTCTAGGATGTACTATCATCATTTTATTGGATTTAATGTCTGTATATTTATTCAAGATTGTTTTATATGTGCCCATAACAGGCTGCAATGCACGTGCTGTGCGCCAGGCTGATGCCACCCCAGTCAGCTGGGAGGACACTGTGGACCGCTTCTGGCAGTACATCTCCGATCTAGGCCAAAAAGCTGATGAAGTTTTGCAGGACATCAAGGCCTCTCAGCTCACCAGGGAGCTAGAGTAAGTGAACAGTCCAAATTTTACTTTCTCACGCCATTTCTCTGATTTCAAGAGTTCCTACTACTACTGACTTCCAAACATCTTTGCTGTACTAGACAATCCTAGTATCTGATCACCTTGTTCGTCTGCTTCCAGCACTCTGATCACTGACACCATGGCAGAGCTGGACACATACAAGGATGACATCCAGACCAAGCTGAGACCCTACACCGAAACCTCAACTGACCAGATCTCTCAGGACCTGCAGCTTTTGGTCAACAAGCTCCAGAAGGACATGCTGGATGCCAAGGAGCGCAGCACTGAGTATCTGGGTGAGCTCAAGACCATGGTGGAGCAGAACAGCGGTGATGTCCGCAGCCGCATCAACACCTACACCCACAAGCTGAAGAAGCGCCTGAACAAGGACTCCCAGGAGATTCGCAAGTAAGTGGGGTGGAGGCTTTCACATGTTTTTCTCTCTTTCTTAAATCTTTGTTCATATGAAAATTAAATATGTCTTTCCTGTTCACCCATTAGCATTGCGGCCACCTACCTGGGTGAGATCCAGTCCCGTGCCGCCCAGAACCTGGATGCTGCAAGGGAGCAGGTTGAGCCCTACGTCCAGCAGGCTGGTGACACTGCCACCAAGAAGCTGAGTGACATCTCCTCCATTCTGAAGACCCAGGCTGAGGGCTTGGGCCAGCAGCTGGAGACCCAGGCTGCAGGCATCAAGACTCAGCTGGAGGCCACCGCCCAGGAGCTGCGCACCTCTCTGGAAGGCAAGATCGATGAGCTGACCGATCTGTTCTCCCCGTACGCCACCCAGATCCGTGAGCAGCTCGAGAGCATTGTGGACAAGGTCAAGGAGACTGCCGCTGCTGCCTAAAGAAAGACTCTGAGGGTTTTTTAAGGGTTGTAGATGGTTAGTGGTTCACTGTTTGTCACAGGACTGATGTGTAAACCACTGATTTCTTAATACCCTGGCAAAGAGGGGAAAGGGGGGAGTTACAGATGATATCTTCATTTGGGTGCTCCATTGTTCAGGGTAAGGGGGTTGATGAGATGAAGGAGGGAGGATGAGCTGCATCTTTAAGAGAACAGTCAGCAGATAAATGTCTGTTTCAGATCTTTCCTCTGCGTAGTCACCCTTTTCTTCTTTCATCAACTCCCTTGATCAGTGAACACAAGCACCCTGGCTGATTACAAGGAGACAATTATTTGTAATATGCTTTGCTTTTATACTTTGAATTAACTGTTCTAGCTGCCTTCCCCTCCCCAAAGTGTTTGTCTTGAGTTTCCCTACATTTTGTTTGGTTGTAAATATAACTGCAGAGTTTGAGCCTCATAGGCAACGATTCCAGACCGTATCATCTCTAAATGCACCAAACACAAGTGTCTTTCATTTCAATAGATGCACTGAATTCTTCTAGAGTTGATACTGAACCACTAAAGTGTCCTTCTGTATTGTCTGCATTACTTGTTGTTCAGAGAGAAGTGGAATTTAAAATGACTTGATGCAATTATGACAATCAGTGAGTAAAGTGTATTGCTTGACCATTCTTCAGTTTGACTAGAGTGTCCCTTGTGTTTCACATGTTGTGTGCCCACCATGCTGCTCACTGTGAGTGCACTGCCTGCGGCTGCAGTGCGCTCAACAGTGTTAAGTGAATAAAGAACCTAGAAAAGATATTCTGTTTCCACTGTGTGATTCTCTGATCAAACATTAAAGAGTAATCTATTATTTAGGATGAGGTCCAGTTACGCTAACAATTGGAGACTCCACAAAGCTGTTGGTGACACACTATATTATACTTTATGTCCCTATAGCAGTTTGAATACAGTAATGTTGCATAATAATATTATTAAAATATATATATAAATAATCTAGAGGAATGTCCTAAAGTCTTTCACTAAATGTAGATTATTATGAAGATTAATACCCTGAGCGACCTTTAATAAAGCTCCCTAGTGCTTCAACCATGAAAATCGACCCATCATGTTCATACATTTAGCAGTTGTTACTTATGGCGCCAGGGGCTCATTATATAAAACCATTTATCTAATGCCATTGGCCCCTTTGAGAACTTTTTTCACCGCCCCTTCACACATGAACACAAGGGCCCTCTCGTCCTTCTTTGCCAAATTGTGTCTTAAATGTAATTATTCTTAAAGTTATTTTTTTTTTCTCTCGCTCTTTTTCTACCTGTACTCCACCCCAACTTGTTCCCTTTCTCCATTTGGTCTCCTCACACAGCCACCACCCCCACATACGCAAGGAGCCTTGGCCTACCCTTCTTCTAGTCCAGGCTTGTTAAGATCTGATCCCAGATTCCTTTCTCCTGATCCCAGCAGGCATTTGGGAACATGCTGTGCCCCTGATTGAATTCTTTTTATGGTGACACTCTACCTTTATCTTGGCTTAGCTCATATTAAATGACACGCATCAGTGCATCTGTATACACAAAATTGCCCAGACCTGCAAATAAGAAATGTTCATACTGTAAATGTACAGATAGTATTTGCAGTGTGTGTACACACATATACAGCATGTGTATCCTGGTGGCATAGTGGTTAAGATGCATATCATTAAACTGCAATGTTTTTGCTGTCTCTCTCCCCAGGGTCTCAGAACAAAAGACAAAGATGCCCCAAAGTATCTATAGAAAACTTTCAATGTGTGTCTTTCTAAATTTAACATCTTGCACCCAGGAGAAAACATTTGATCCTAAATTTGATTCAGTTACACTAGATCCAAAGGAAATTAGTCAAAAATTAGGATTTCCAGCTTGCCCACACATCTGGACCCACCTAAGGGGGAAAATATGGTCATGATTGTCCTAAACTCAGATCACTCTCTCCTCCAATGAAAAAAAAGTTTAAATTGTTATGCTTATTAAACTCAGCAGGGTTTTTCCTTTGAAGTGTAGAGCAGAGGCCAGTAGAGGACACCATTTGTCCCTTGTTCATCTCCTCTTCTCTCCTCTGACCCCTCCACTTGAATCCACGCAGCTGTGTTTTCTTTTTTGGGAAGATAAAGTAAACTACATTTACCACGAGAACAGAACACATTTTTTTAAGTTTTATCAGGGAGGTAATAACTGCTTAAGTATCAGTTGCAAGTGTGTGTAGTTTAGATTTTAAAAAAACAAAACAAAAAAAAACATTTCATTTCATTTCATTAACATTTCAACACTTAATAGTGATTTTAAACTTATGTCTATTGGCCTAGGGGTCATGGTCTGAATGCAGAATTGTTTTTTTTGTTTTGTCTCATACCTCTCTGTTCCCCCATTTCCTGTTATGTAACTATGTACTGCACACCATCAGAAATAAAGGCAAAATTCCCAAAAATAACCTTATAAATGTTGACTTTGAATTGTATATATAAGGTTTATATGTAGAAGAATATATAGATAACTGTACAGTGGTATTTTGTTAATTTAAGCTGTTTTCTTCTCTGCAAAACAACCTCACTGCCTTAGAACAAAACATGTTTATCCGTTCTATCTGAGTTAAAGAGCATTGCATGCAAAGTGAAACAGTGACTAATACAATGGTTAGGTGTTTGTCTCCTATGATATCACTTCTTTCAGGAACCAGTGTTTATTTAGAAACCCTCCCTTTAACAGACGAGTGAAACTCCAACATTAAACTGTAGATTGTTGTTAGGAACAGTCATGGATAGTAAAAACAGGAAAACCACAAGCATCCTGCCAGTTCAGCACTTCTGCTCCGTCTGTTCCTATAGGGCGTCTGCACTCTGGTACTGCCCAGCAACAACAACAAAAAAAAAAGTCCCTGCAAACTAGCAGGTGCTAGCTAGCCTATGACTGCTAGTTACCCCTCCAAAAACACCCCTGCAGAGATTTTACCTCTTTTACCTCTTACCCCATCTCTTCTCTCCATCCTTTCCCTCCCCTTCAGAGCTGGCACACAACATTAATCACCACAGGGGCCCTTGGCCAAACACAAAAACAGCCTTTTTGTAAGCTTGTTATTGCAAATTGGGAGCACGCAAGGCGTGCACTTTCACGCCCTATGCCTCCTACAATTATTCAAGTGGAGCTTATAGGCACGCAAGCACAAGCTCATACATAAACCCACTGGCCACTTCATGACAAAAGAGATGGGGATTTAGTCTTTCATAGGTGAGGTGTGAGTGTTGAGGCATGTGAAGGCTCATTTGACTTAATTGTTGGCTATGCGTTATAGCGGTAGCACCTTATAGACTAATAGTTATAAGCAACAAATGGGCATTTGGCCCTCCACAGCAGACAGCCTGGTGTGAAAACAGATATGTTAAGCAGTGATGAAGCCTTCAAACAGTCAGACACAGACTTCCTGGCTCTAACTCACAGTTCACAGTTGTAATGAGCGGTTACTGCAGTTCAACTGACTGTACTGTTTTTCTATTGCATGCTAACGCACAAGATGGACCACATAAGGTTCTGTCTGACTCACTTCCCTTTTAAGAAAGGGAAGGTCTGGCTTACAAAAACATCAAATGATGCAATGAAATGGAAAGATACACACAAAAACAGAACTAGACATTGCAGAAAAGCAGTCTGCATTAGAGTTCAAACTATCAGTGACTTCTGGCTGGGGCCACAACATTCAGTCTGAGGAAATAAGTGATGTTTAATCAGCAGTAAGTAAAGAATAAAAGAATAAAGTAAAAGAATAAAAAAACAAATGTAGTTTTATGTCGAATCAACATGATGTGAAGAATGTGCATCATGTTCACAAACACTGAACAGCAAAAACTGATCCTGTATCAGTCCAATTACTTCACATCAAAACTTGATAACCTCTAACCAATAATGTAACGCCATATGACAGAGTCTAGTCCAACACTTCAGGTCCAAAGGAGCTTCCAAGTGGCTCAGGTCTATTCAATGCTATCAGTGCTGAACTATGTTCCTGCTGCATCATGTCTATTAACGCCATTGTTGCTGAGGAGTAAACTCATCCTTTAACCATTGGTGGAGGAAGTATTCAGATGTTTTACCTAAGTGACATCACAATGACCCAAAGCCTAAAGGAACACATTCACAATGTTTGTTTTGTTCAACCAGTGGTTCCAGCCTCAGGGTTATTAAAAACGAATTAAAATAATTAAAAGGAAAACCAGACAGTCCTCACATTTGTGAAGCTGGAAACATGAAAAATGATAATTTCCTGTCAATCGACCAATCAGTTAAAAGAGTCACTATTCCGGCTGTACTTGTATATTCTGTATATTCTGACTCTAGTTTTGGCATTCTTAATTCGTAACATAACTAAAGCTGTCAGATAAATGTGGTGAAGTAAAAAGTGCACACTTCTCTCATTATGAAAAGAACATATTCAAGTAAAGTACCTCAAATTTACACTTAAGTAAACTCATATCCCCTGACTGAATCTACTTCTTCTTCTACTTCATCTAGTCACATCACATCACTGAGCTGGGATCTGCTCCTATTCTTTGTAAACATGGGAATGATAATGAGATACTGCACAGTGGTGGATGATAACTTTTATCATAAGTGTGCTGCATTATCACATTAGGCAACTTATTCGTTCATAGGTGGGTTGTTTTAGAGGCCCTTTATCACAATCAGGATCTTATAATGCAATCACATCGGTGCTGGTCAATAAAGGGGGCAGTGACACCGCAAGGTCACCACGTGTACATGTTGACTTGGTGTTTTGCGTCACCCACCGAGAACAGAGCAGGCTTATAAAAAGGAACACAGATCAGCGCTTCAACACACTTGATTTTTTCTTCTTCTCTCAGACTGAAAACAGGTATGGTTTACATTTAATTTGTATCACCTATAGAACTGAAAAAAAGAGTCTTACTAGAGCTTAATAATCATATCATTTTAACATCTTATGTTGTTATGTTGATATTTGAGTGTTTAAAGTAGTGAACAGGGGTAAAAAAAAAAAAAAAAGTTTAAGTAATTATTTTAATTATAAGAAGCGGTCTGGACGTAAAGGGAGCTGTCCAGTCCCGGTAGTGCTGAAGTGCAGGGCCGTATTTTTTTTTAAAGACAACATATGTACTGATGCCATGTAATAAACAACAACTTATCTCTGTCCTCCCTCCTCAGAGAGCCATAGCCAAGATGAGACTGTACCTTGCAGTTGCCGTGCTGATGCTGGCTTTTGTCGCATACACAGGTAAGTCTTGTGTGTTTATAACGCCCTGAAAGCGTCTGTGTTTTCCCCCTTCATCTCCGGTGTTGTGTAACTTTGTCTGTCCATCCTTCTCACACGCAGAGGCTCAGGAAGCAACCATTGAGGAGAAGTTCAACCAGTTTGGCCAGGATGTGGCTAACTTGGGACAGGCAGCGCTTGATAAGGTCAAGGCTGCCTTCGATGAGGTGCATAACAGCGAGTTCGCAGTCAAGTCAAGGTAGGCGCTCGAGCCCATAAAATAATTAGGACATTTACAGAAAATGACATGCATGCTTTGACTCTGTGTAACACACAGTTTTTGTACTCTCTTCCTCAGGACTTGGCTGGAAGAGCAGTTTGAGAAAGTGAAGACCACGTTTGGGGAGAACTCCCAGTAGACAAGTAGACTCCAGACCTCAACCTGCTTCCCCTCCCACCTCTGACCCCTGACCTCTTCAATCTTTCCTGTCAGGACCCTGACATGACACATTGCTCTGTGGACCAGACAAAATGCTTCCATTGCCTCTCTGTAAAGAGATGTCTTCTTATAATATATATGGTAATCTGGTAATCTGTGCATTAAAGACGTAAAAATAAATAAATATGTTTTTATATAAATCCTGTGTTCAGTATTTGTCTATGTGAAGAACTTCTTAGTGTTCTGAATTAAAGTGGAAGAGTTTGATAACGATGTTTGATATCAATAAATGAACAGTTCTGGTCTATGACAGTATGGCCTCCATATATAAATCACTGCAGTTCATTTGCCAAATCTATAAGTGAAACAATTGATGGGTTGAGATTATTTAAGTGCCAGTTTTCTTGTTTGTGACAAAATATATAGTTATCTTAGACAAAAGAGACTTAATGGAAGAAAATGTGGGGAACTCAGCCTATTTTTTAAAAATATATAGGCAGAAAGTGAATTCCTTTTCTACTTATTTCCTTTAATTAACAAATCAATATTTACAAGACACATATCAAGCGAACAGAATCAGTTTATTTACCAAGTAGCTTCTCACATGCAAGGGATTTGCCTTGGATTTTGGTGCATAATTGTCAAAATAAACATAGTAGGAGAAAAGAAAAACACAAAGGCAGTGGAAGTCAAAAATCATGAATATAAAATAGAAATGTACAATAAAAATATGCATATCTGTTTTTTAACGTAAGGGGCTGTACAGAGTGTAAAAAGAATTTCACCAAATTATGGAAAAAACAATCTAAGACCGGAATATTAAAAGATTAAAAATAGGTATTTACCAAACTCAGAAATAATCACAATTTCCAGTTTCAAATCATGACATGTAGATAATCAAGTCCATCAATGTTCATTAAATTTTTTTCTTAATTTTTTGAGAACAGTACTTTAAAGCAGACCTGAATGTTATTATATTTACTGTCCTGTAGAAAAATAACCAGGACAGTGAAGGGATGTGAAAAGTGTAGGTCTTTGTATTTGTTCGGTCGAAGCTTTCTTCTTTGTAACACTATCAAATCTTGAATGTGAAATACAAATTTGCCATTACGAGTTTATTAAACCATCTGGTTACAATGTTACTGAGTTAATTTCAAGCACTTTGACCAAAGAATTCTTTTATACAAGGGTCAGTATCATATGAACGAGCAGTAAATCTAATCACACCATCAAAGAACAGCTAGCAGCATCTGATAGATAATACTTTATTTGTGTTAATAGCTGGTACCAAAGGGCAAGTGCCAACATGGCTGATCCGGCATTTCACAACTCCTGGGCTAAAGTCACTATTTATGCTGGGTTAATGATCCACCAGTTGTCCCAGTTCATTGAGATCTGTTCAGAGAACAGAGTGACAGAGGTCTGCAGCTGGTGCACAGAGGTCACAGACTGCAATTCTTAAACAAATCACTTCCACTTCAATCCGTTTAAGACTTCAAGTTAACCGCATCTTCTTTATTAGCACCTTTTTAGCAACTTCCCTACGTGGAGGATACACTGTACAGAGTTAAGAAACATCGCTACTGTTAGATTTGGAGTAAAATCTACATCTTGATGTGGCTAAACTATAATCCACCTGATTCTAAGATCAAATATGTTTTGTCTTGTCTTTTTTTAATTTTTATTTTTTTTATTAGCACATGAAAAATATAACAGCAATATTAAAAAAGTTGAACAACAACAACAACAACAAAAAAAAACATACAAAGAAAGTAGACAGTAAATAAAGCAAACGTGCAGGAGAAACCAAAAAAAACCCCTAAGGGCTTGTCAAGTGGTCCTCCTAAAGATAAACATACGACATAAATTTAATTTACAGTAATGTGAAGAACAACATAAAACAATTAGAAGAGAGAGAGAGAGAGAGAGAGAGAGAGAGAGAAAAGCAGTTTTGTGTGGTTATGCATTGCTCAGCTGGGCCAATAGAAAGTGAATTATTTGTTTCTTAAATGAATTTATGCTTATGCAATTTCTAAGGTGAATAGGTAATGAATTCCAAAAGTGCGGACCTCTAAATCAGATTGAGAACTGAGAGAAAGTAGACTAGAACTGAGAGAAAGTAGACTAGAACCACTCTTAAACCATTTTTGGCTTTTTTGCTAGCTGGGTCTCTGTAAATAATATTATAAAAAGTACGGTATATGCAAACATACTGTACACTATATGTGCACTATATTTCAACCTCCCTGATTGTAGTTATAATCTAAGCAAACATAATTTCATTAAATATGGATTTAAACTAAGTGTTTAATAGTGTATATTTCGATTTTCATTTATCAACTGCATATATTGTACAATAAATATAACTTTTTTGATGCATAATGGAAGGCTGCAGTCATGTCAGAGTAACACACACACACACACACACACACACACACACACACACATGCACACGCACACACAAAACACACACACGCACACACACACATCTTTAACTCTGTAGGACAGTACAGATGTTTAAAGCCCAACACACAATTTAAAAACAAGGACAAATCTTGATCCCGTCTGTTTTCACAGCTGTGAGATCAGGTTTTTAAGTGCAATGTAGTTATGAACTCTAATTTCAGCATAAGTGTTGAGCTGTTCCCATTCAGAACATGCAGCGAGCACAGAGACCAAGTACTGACAAGAATTAATTGATTTTGTGGTGGACTCTGCCCACAGAAATGCTTTGCTTGGCTAAAAAATGTTTATCTTTCTACAGTCTTCCCTTAAAAGCCATATCTTTCCTGCCAGAACAGAGACTTTGACTAGCCTGTATACATATCAGCCCCCGCCAAATGGGTTGAGATATCTGATCCAAAGGGCGCTGGGACAGTTACTGAACTCAGCTAATGTTGATCTTGAAAAGATATCAAGAGTTCAGGACCTGCAGATCTAAAAAGCAATGTCTTAACTTGAAAACCAACATTAACACGGCTATCCAGCTAACATTTAACAGGTGAAAGAAAAGCAAATCGCACCAGTATCTATGGTGGATGAAACCAATGAACAGTAGCTCAAATTTCACATCAAGCCAGGAGAATTTTGCCTTTAGGCTCTGTCTATTTCAGATTCCCTAAAAGTATTTCTCAGAATGTCGCCACCTAAGAGACAGAAAGAGAGAAAAATGACCCTCAATTTGTATCTGTAACATTTTAGTCAAAGACCTGTTTATTTGCTGTCTCTCACATTTTTGTCAATAAAGCGAAAAAAAAAAAAGATCATCCGATCTGGATCAATGTACACGCTGTTGCGGTCACCTAATACAAATAAAGAGGCATGATAACACTTGTTTCATTCAACTTCTGTTGACCAGAGCTTGAGGAAAAGGTAAAAATACCCTTTGCCACTCTGCACATGTATGTTGTGATGTTAATGAACTTGTGGTCAAATTTAGTTCTGAAATCTGTGATTTTGGTTCATATTATGATGATTTTAGTTTTGAAAAGGGGCATTGTTGAAAGAAAACAGTATCCTGTAACATAATGTGCTCAGAATACGATAGACAGTAGATGTGGCATATAACTGCAAATGAATTACGTTGACATAAATTGCTGAGAGTTGTGTTTCCTCTTTGGTCATTGTAGATGTACATGAAAGAGCTTGTTTTCAGTCTCATCCTCCTTGTGCAAGGTATGGCTTTAAAGCCTCTTTCACTTTGGGTTCCTTTTTTCCTATTTCTGAGCCTTTTTTTCCCCAGTTTTATCTTATCTGACAAACATCCTCCTCCGCAGCATGTGGCCCACTTTTGGCCCAAGAACCTACCGCAGTACCTACTCCTGAGCCTCCAGGAATATTGCAGATGCTGGCAAACAGAGCCAGGTATTACCACAAGAACCCTGAAGCTCATCATCTGCTAACTGCTCATTAATTATTGCATGCAAGTTGGACTTGTAAATGATGATGCCAGTTATCTGAGATGTTAAAATGTTTGTGTGCATATCGATGTGTTTCTTGTTGTATGTACCTTGGTAATTATTTGTGTACTTTTGCATCTCATAGGGAAGTCAAAGCTACAGTCCAGAATATTGGGGGAACAGTGATGGACTTTGCTGGTACTTACTATGAAGACCACATCCAACCATTGGCTGACAGCTATGCTGAATGGGCCTCTGGTATCAAAACCTCTGTGGCGGAGACGATCCAGACAACCATTGATAATTTCATGCCACTCAAAGCAAACAATACAGCTGATCAACAACCTCAAAGCTAAAGAGAAGCTGACTCTTACCACCTGACTTATCTATGATTCATTCATCCACTCATTGCTGAACTGATCATGTCTTAAGAAAGAATCAAACTAGTTCATAATAAAACTCAGATTTACATCAAACAGCTTTGGTTGCTTCTGTAGTAAATGTTGCTGTACTGTCACAGCTTGTCCTGCAAAGAGCGTGGTAAAGATCATAAGAGGAAATATTTAAAGGCAGGAATGAATAAAATAATTTGATCAGAAGGTAAATTCTCCAACATTAAATATATAACATGTTTTTTTCTGTAAAATCTACAAGCAAAATCTTTAGTTTCTTAGTATAAACATGCACTTTTGCTAGATATCAAATGAGTTACATTCATCTACATTACATCTACAGTTACATTCATTACTGTGGCTCCTGCTGTCATTTAGTCTTTTTATTTGCAAAAATCTAGAAAGTACAGCAGATAAGAAAACCTTAGAATGAATCATTCTGAAGATCATTAATCACCCTGCATACAGTCTGTTTCGAGATATCAGGGTGAAAGGTGAATGCAGAAATCCCATCATGCATTGCTCTGGGTTCAGCACAATGTGTCTAGACGGGTCCTAGTTGATTGACCTGCTGACCATTTGACTCTGATCTGAGAAGACGTTATAAAGTCTCGTCAAAGAATTGCTGATTAGCAAGAGTTAATCTGTTTAACAGTAACTTTTTATTGTAGCAGGTATCAACACATTAGCGGTTATTTTTTATTGTTTGGTTTTTTTTTTTGCCATTTCAGACGTCATGGTTATGACACAGTACGTGCACTGTGACATTTTGCACATTACTTATGCAGTATCAGGAGGGCTCCAAGTGCATCGCCATATGAATACAGATAAACTTATATTTGAGGAACATTGCATAACCACTTCAATCATATTTCAACATACAGTATTTAAAGTGAATATCATGTACAGTGGACTTTGTTTAGGTGAACATGTGTGTGTGAGTGTGCATGTGCATGCATGCGTGTGTGTGTGTATGTGTGTGTGTGTGTGTGTGTGTGTGTGTAGGTGTGTGTATGGTTGTCAGATGACGTCTGTTTGCAGTCCCCCCCTATATCATCCTGGCCAGATGTGAGCTCCGAGTTACAGACAACTCACCCTCAGAGAAGACTGTCACTTCTTGGATCTGTACATCCAACTCAACAGCAGGTAATCACGCTTCTTGCAATGCAGCAGCTTCTCTTCTGAAGCTACTTTTGAATAGATCTACTTTTTAAAGCATCTACATATTTGATTTTTGCATTAAATGTCTGCAGTTTCAGCAACTTATTTATTGTTCTGATAATGTCAGATATGGAAAAGATATAGATGCACCAAATGAAAAATTCAATTTTAATTTTTTTTCTTTTGTTTCAGAGATGAATGCAAAAATTGCCCTGGCACTGATCCTTGCTCTGCAGGGTAAGGCAACACACCCGTGCAATATGAACAACTGCAGTTTGATTCAGCTGAAGTTTAACTACTGTGTGACAGAGAGCCATTTAAAGCAAGTGACTCTAAATGCAAATGCTTCTAATCTTTAAGACTGTTTGCATTTCTTGCTGGAAAAGGGATAAAATAATTAATGTGCTTTGATGTCATTCACATGTGTAGCAATGAGTTAATGGACATGGTTGCATGGCTGGCTTTTACACTGTTTTATCTGTGGTTGACATGCAAGATAAAGACTGACTTTTAAATAATGCTGTGCTGCTGGAGCAGACAGCATTTTAAATATATGCATGCAGATATGCAAGCTTTTCTTTGGCCTTAAAGGCTCATTGACAAAAAAAAAACAAAAAATAAAACACAAATAGATGCTTTGATAATTCTTACAGCTCTGAACAGAACATCTTCTGATCGTCTTTTGACATAACACTCCTGCCATTCTGATTTTATTCCAGTCTCTACGAGCCTGTGTGATATTCCTCCACCATCACCGGATCTTGTTGCAAAGTACGATGACATGAAATCTGTCTTCTACAAGAGGCTGCTGAATGCTTACGGCAAGCTGCAGGCCCTTGCTGCTCCTTACGTGGATAATGTTGGTGACAATGAGAATGTACAGGCTGCCAAAGAGTACATTGAGAATCTGCAGACCAAGCCTGAGTTCCAAGCCGTCGTCAAGGTTGCTGCGTGAGTAAAGACATATTCATTATGCATTTTAAAATATTATTTATATTTAACAGTTTCTATTGAAGGAACACAAGATAGATGATGAATCCTTTTGCCATGGAAATGTGCTTAAATAATGTGTCTCTCCTGATTTATGCAGTGGCCTGGGTCAGGAGGCAACTCCCCTGGTGGACAAGGCCCGCACAACAGTGCTGGGTCTGTACGGACACTACGTTCGCCCACACCTTGGTGATGCCCTGAGCAATGCCATCGACCACATCAAGGTCTACCTGGACAAATTCTTGCCCGCTGAGTAAAGAAGACCAACTGGAACACACCACCTGTCAGCAGCCTGTAATAGAAGTTAGCTCATAGAAACTACACCAGTTTAGGCTGAGAAGAGCAATGCACAATGCAAATACAATCCTTTGCCTCTTTTCAAATTAACATCCTTGCCAAATCACACCGAGTTAAAAAGCAGGGCAAACATGTCAACAACTACACCTATGCAAATTTTGCATGTACAGTATTTTGTGTTTGATACACTAACCAAAGTGTGATTGTGTATGTATATGTGTTACAATGTGTTCATTAAAATGAACTGGAAACTATCTGAGGTCTACTTCTTCATTCAGAGATCGAAGGTTTACTTCCACTGTTAATATCATAAAGCTTTATTTTGTGGCATAACTTATCCCATCTTCTTATTTTATGAGCAGAACAAAAGTTGTTCCAGATTCTGCTAATCACTGTTTCCGTATAGTTAGAAAACTGCATTAAGCTAAAAATAAATAAATAAATAAATAAAATAAACAAAATGAAATGAAATACACAAAGATCATTCAAGCATACTGTTTGGAACTGCCACTTTGATAAAACTGTAATTGAATTGATTTACAGTAGTAAACACAGATGCATCTGCCATATTCCTATAATAAAAAAAATATTTATGTGTCTCATTGATCAAAGTACAAAACCACTTGATTCATCCCTCAAACGTATTATTTACTTAAAATGAAGCCTTTGAAGCATTTATTTTATTTAGCATGAGGTAATTTTGAATGATGGCATATTGTGCAAGCAGGATGTGCTAATTCTTCATTTGTGGCTCATTTTTCACATTTTGATTAAGTATACAAATTCCCCTACTGTAAAATTACAGTGTTCAAGACAACTGATATCATGTCATTGTTTCTATAAGCATCAGCAGCACCATTATACACCATTAATGTCATCTGTAGCAGCACTGAATCAGCTGGATTTAATCAAAACCACAAACTCTCGGACAGTTTGAATCATTCTGCCGCCCACGGCTGTCCTCAAACTGACCTGAGCTCTGGGGTCGCAAGCAACATGACATGTGAGGCCGGATCACCTGATTGGCTGGGATGTTTATTTAGGGTACGGTCAACACGTAGCCATTACAGAGAAAAGGACTTCTAAAACACAGGAGGTCAAAAGATCTAATTGGGTAACACAGGTAGATGGGAAGTTAATTAACTTCTTGTGCTGAAGTTTGCTAATTAAAAGATAAAATGAGGTTCTTAAGTCACATGAAAAGAAATCTAAAGCTTCCACAAACTATTGTAAAAACCTGAGGTTTGTAGGTTATTTCACTTTAGCTAAAAAACAAACACAGGTGATTGTTTTTTTAAATGATCTGCCAAGGCAAACAAACAAGTTTTTGCACTTATTAACCAGAGCCACAATATTTACCACCAATGTATAACCAAAGGCTAAAATGAAAAACAATCAAAAATAAAGAAATTCATATAAAAGAATTGAAAATTAAAATGTATACTTTTGGATAGGGTATCAAACACAATATGAGAAGTCATATGAGTGCACCACAACCAAAGACGGTCTGCACTTTGTACTCCCAGTTTCATTTGAAATCAAATCACATGAAAGAGAGCAAGAGAGAGAAAAAATATTTTATGTTTCTGCGCCAGGAAGTCCTCTGCTAAAAAACAGATGTTTCTCCATTTCTGATTAAGAACTCACTGATGAGTAGAAACTGTTTGTTTTTTGTTTGTTTGTTTGTTTGTTTGTTTGTTTGTTTGTTTTTATTTATTTATTTTACAAAATAAGCCAAATTAACTTCCATAGAAAAGAAGTTAAAGGTGTCTTTTAGCTGTGGCCTAATACATATAAACTAGCTGACCAAAATATTTCATAACCTGAATTGCCCGGGTGACGTGTTCAACACACTCTAGACTTCTGGCCATCTTCACAGGACTAACAATGACTCACCACCATTATGCAAGTTATAGGTGCCTCCTCATTGAGGTTGTGAAGAGGGCAAGGTGTAAGAGCGTGCTGTATTAATGAACCACTAACCTAATCAATGGAAAATAATTGATTGTGGTATATTTTGAGTTAGAGTCACACATACACACAGTTAGTGGTAAATGTATCAATTTGAGCCCCCCTTCAGCCCCTGCATGTGCTTATGAAATCAAATTCCTTGGTGGCTTTTGATTGCATTTAAAGCCTCTTTTGATGCTTCATTCACATCCTCCTGTTTACATGAGATAGCTATAATGTCTGCTTTATCATGTCACACATACTCCAACAAACACACTCACACGGGGAAACAGCACAGGTTTATCTGCCACAGAGTGCACTTTGGCTCTAGGAGCGACAAGTCAACACATCGCTCCTATATAAACAGGTTTGGTCAGTGGTGCCTTGTACTCTGTTTTCTTCATCACAGTGATTTCTGAGGAGGAATATAGTGAGTACTGACACTTCTATTTCAACTATTGACTGGGGTAGAATGTAAGAAATGCATGGAAATTCATCGATATGAGACAACTTGAAAGAAAATTAAGATTTTGAGACAGGAAAACTTGATTTCATACTAAAAGAGTGAAAAAACAGGCTCTTACATTTAATATGAACCTGAATCTATCAGCCACACATAAGTGGGCAAATGTATGACAATGTCTCACCCTAGTGGATAAAGTGAGGTAAGTTTTAAATGTCTCTTAATTCTCTCTCCTCACAGACACGAGTGACACAATGAATAAGCTGCTGGTGATTACTGTGCTGGTCGCATTGGTCGCTCTCAGTAAGTGCCTTCTTCATGAAATTACATTCATAGGATAAACCAGTGATGGAAAAATGCATTGCTTCACTGAGAAAACGTGGTACCATTTGACCCCTCTGACCTGTCCTGTGTAGGCGCTGAAAGCCTCCATGTGCCGAGGCAGGCTGAGGAGGAGCAGGGGACTGTGGCCATGATCACAGATACCGTCAAGTCCTACTATGACAGTGCTGTCAGCACTGCCAGTGGATACCTAGAAAGCCTCAAGGGCCTGAAGCTGGAGGAGAAGGCAAAGTAAGAGATTTTAAATGCAGATTCATTGATGCAGTAAAAAAAAAAAAGTGTGTATTCTTATGTATCTTATTTAAACTCTTCTCTTTCTGTGTCGCCTACAGGAATCTTTATGAGGATACTGCCACAGTTGTGACCACCTATTCTGGCATCCTTCACGATCAGCTCTACCACATGTTTTATTCCCAGTAATAAACTGATTTCCATTTACCTCAGCTACCTTTTCTGACAGAGTAAGAACTTTCAAGTTCCACACAAAAGGCCCAAATGTCATTTGTAAATTTCACCTCATCCAAGCCTCCAAACCTCAAACAACATCTTCAAAAAACATTGGCCCTCCGAGCTCGTTGTGGCACTTTCTTTGGCCACAGAACTGGTGGTAAATGATGATAACCATCCAATGGGGACATCTTGCACAGGGGAACTGGACAGAACAACTTGGAGGACAGAAGCAGAGGACACACAGCATCTTATCATGTACCAACAATATTCTCCATGGGTCCCAGACTTAGAAAAGCAACAAGATAATGCAAATAGTAATGATCTATCGCCACCTACTGGTGTTTATGTTTCCTCTTAGTTGACTAATGGTCATTCCATCTCTGAGTAAGTTTAAATATCTGTGTCATATCTTGAAATAAAATATTTATACAAACAAAATGTCTGTGGTTGATAAATGAGAATTTAAATCACAGTTTGATGTAATAAATTCTCTTTGTGTAAGACCTGTGTTTTCTTTGATCTCCCTGGCACAAAGAATCACGTGTTTATGTCTGTATGAATCTGTGATGAGGCAACAGACTCTTTATCAGCTGAGGCAGCACCCGAACAAAGACTTGTGTTGTAATTAATAATATATTAAAAGAAACAACCAGTAAAAATGTGAGTGCAAAGAAACCAACAGAGATAAATAAACAGCAAAGGCTGCAAAGTTTTGTTTGTTTTGTGGATTCTGACAGCCAGCGTGATTTTTAATTAATGCATAAATCTACAACATGTGGCTCCTTTTGAAGCTACAGTTGACACAAACAAAGGAGATAAATTTGCTTTCAAGCATCATCTTATTTAGTTGTACCATACAGACAAGGGACAGACTACAAAATCTGTTAGCATTTCAAGGACTGTGGTGGAAGAACAAACACCACTACTGCCACTACTTTTACTGCACAGACATATAATTTAGATGTAGAGCCACATGCAGGTCCTGGTGTCCACAGCCCTGTTGGTATGTGTGTCCAGATCTGTCCAGATTTCATTTGGAAGAGCTGCATTCTGTATGTGGTATTAGAATTTGTCTCAAATGTTTTGGCTCAACTGTCATCTGGGATCAGATTTGGATTCACTCTAATATGATTTAATCTGTGTGCATCTAAAACCGACGCAGATTCTTTACATCACAGAGTGAGAGAAGAGTCATAACTTATTGTGTCCCTGACTTTATTTATTTATTTATTTACAAATGTGGTTTGACGGAGTTGGATTACAATCTCAGCCTTGATTTGGATGCATCTTTATTCAGAGCTGTCCATCCATCAGATTTCCACACCTAAAAGGGTACTTTAAAGCGAGAGTGTACATCCAATGGCGCATCTAGACCTACTTTAATTGATATTATATTGCTAAAATTGAGGAATTATAGTTGAGTTTGACTTATGATAACCCATCTATGTCATGCTTTTTGTACAATAAAAGAGATGATTCATAATTATAAACAAAATGCTAAAAAGGTTATTCCCCCCAATCCATAATCTGAATAGCAGAGTCCTGCTATGTGTATTAAACAGACAGTTTCTTGAGTGGCATATTGCCAGCTGCAGAGAACAGCAGATCTATGAGTTTGCTCCCTGTCTTAAAGAACAATCATACAAAAAAATCAAGTTCAGACAGATTGGACAGCACTTTATGAATAATGAATTGTTCGCTCAGTGTCATGCTTACAGATTGGGTTATTCCACCGGACTGTCTCGGTTAATATGATGGATAACGGGTACAAAGAACCTGACAACAGTAAATTAATAGGAGCTGGATTTCTGGATTTCAGCGCTGCTGTTGATGTCATCAGTCATAATTTATTGGTTGCCAGACTTAAATGTTATGATTGTACACCACTGACTCTCTGTGATAATAAGTTATCTATCTGGCAGGAGGTAAAACAAATAGTATGGCTACTTTTCTGATTTTAGAAATATTCTCACCTATGTGTGAGGAGCTGAATTACAAGCTGTGTAAGACTGGGTCAATAAAAAACATTGAAATCAATATTAATTGGAAATTGGAGATTATCTAATAGTCCCTCCGCTCTGTCTTTCTGAACAAGACTTCAAGCTTGATCAAATTAATCAGATCAGATTATTAGGAGTTACACTTGATCAGCATCTGTTCAACATCTGTTCTGGTCACTGCATATTGCAATCGCTATCAGAAGGAAATGTTCTGTCAACCCAGCAATCAAGTGTAATCAATTCAATTGTGTTCTTGAGTACTTTCAGCATTGTGCAGTTACATGGTCTGCTGCTAATAAAAATGATCTCGTTAAACTTCAACTAGTGTCACTGATATGCATAACATTTTCAGATATTATACAGTCTGCTTTCATAATGAAAGGCATACCTGAATATCTGAACAGCTGTATTGGAGTAGCCTGGTCAACATACTGCATCCCACTTGTTATGTGGATAAAAGACAATTAATTATCCTTAGAGTAGACAATATGTTTATATTTTCTTTTTCTTTCAGTCTTAGTTTTTATGATTAATGATTATAATTTTGTTCATATTATATGTGGTAATTTTACTAATTTATTGATATTATTGATTGTTTTGTGTTGTTATTCGCTTGGCTGTTTGGTATTCGGTGCTTTGTTTTATGTATTTAACAAAAAGTTAAGTTCTTTGGGATCAAATTGGCCTTTTAGTAAAGCTCTTTAGTAAAAGTTTAGTATAGATTTCTTTTTTTAAAAAAACAGACGATCAGAGGAATTTAATGAGTTAACCATGCTGTTTCATAGTCTGAGTGGCGCAATTTGTGCTTCAAACAAAGAATCTCATCACAAAAACTGAGCTCTTGAAATGTTAACTAGCTTTGTGAGGGTACCTTTTTTTAAAATTATGTTTAATCTTCTTTTTGGGAAGAGAGAATATTATTAGCAAACATTCTGGTTTCCCCAAACAAGTTGAGCAATCTGTGTTATTTTGAGACAAGCCTTTTAAAATTGCATGATGGTAAAATATTAACTTTATAAACAACAGTGGGCATAATATCTCCACTCTTATCTCCTACATTATTACTTCTCGTAGAGTTACAAAATTGCTGTTCGTTTATCTCTGACCCCGTTGTTCATTTTAGAGGGTACTTAGCACACACTAACCATAAAAAATGCTTTTAATATAGTCCACTAACCCAAAAGAATATGTGCTTCCATCTATGAAAAAGACATAAACATCACCAAAACACAAAAACTGCAACTGGATCTAGTATGTCTGAGCGATATCTTTCAAATACAGTAAATGAGGATCTTTCTTGTTCTCAGGAAAGGAAAGGAAGGTTACAGTAAACAAGGTGTGTAACTCTAACTGAACGTATTGTTTAGTACGGATGTTAAAAATTTCTCTGATAAGGTTATTACAAAGGTCACTCCTGAACTGGAAATGATGCTGGATAGTAATAAAACAGGTATAAAGAAGGTATAAAGGAGCCAGACTAATCACACACTATCAGAACTACAGAGGAACACTACATAAACAACAGGCATACAGCATGAGTCTTCTCCTTCTGGTGGTTGCTTTGGGGCTTGCAGGTAGACATTTACCATGTTGTGTAAATAAAAATAAATGAATATTAGAATAGATATTTAGTTTCTTGTGGTCTTGTTTGTCTGTTAAAGGAGCGGCTCCCTTGGAGGACTACAAGGTCTGCCAGCCTCACTCTAGACCCTGGCAGGTCAGGCTGCATGGTGGAGGAGTGTCCTGCAGTGGAGCTCTCATTGACCAATGGTGGATAGTAACCTCCTATGAATGTGCACCCACGTAAGTAATATTGACTGTGCCAAATAAAAACTTATTGCTTGAATTACTGGCATTGTTTTTTGTGTCTTGTTCCAATGTGTTCAGACATTTTTACCTCCGCCAAGGAGGTTATGTTTCTTCTGCTGTTTGTTTATTGGTCAGCAGGATCATAGAAAAACTACTGGCCCACATTTTCATGAAACTTGGTGGAGGGGTGTAGTATGGGCCAACAAAGAACCCATTAAATTTTGGAGCAGCTCCAAATCACAGGCAGAGGTCTGCACGCTCTGAGTGCTTGTCAGAGTCATTCAAAACAAAACATTTAATGTAAAGAGTTGCATTTGTTTTGGTTAAGCAGTATTTTTATTCTAATAGCTGCACTATAATTTAATGTACTTCCAATTTCCTAAAAATGTCAGTGGTAAAATTACATTTGGCCTCGGTAAAACACGACTGAGGTGCTTGATATATTCTGCTAAACTAAATAATATTCAATAGCAATTGTTTTGTTTTTGTTTTTTTTGTTTTTTAAACTTAAATTCAATTTGCTGCAGCTTTTTCAGCATGGCCTTCAGTCTTCAGCTCCTCCAGTGTCACGCAATTTTCCTGTCAAAATTAAAAAGCAGACAAGTTTGTATTTTTTGTTTGCCTCATAAAAGTGATCAATGAATAGGTCACACATTTTTGTAAGTGAGTCATTTTGTAGCAGTGAAATGTCAAAATGTCAAGAGGATGTATCATTATAATCTGACACGTCAATCAACTTTGTATTTGTTGTTTTTACGTGGTAGAAAGACCAAATACCACTTGTGTTCCTCCTTCATTTACACCACATTCATTAACTTGCTGTTCATGTCTGATTCAGGCTTACTGTTCCTCGGTCATAGGCCTAAAAGGTCTGCCTGAGCTTAATAAATTAGAGTCTATCTCCTCTGTCCTTGCAGATCCTACAGCACCGTTGCATCTCTTGGGGAACATGACATTACTGTGGAGGAGGGCACAGAGCAGCACATTCAAGTTGCTGCCGTAATCCGTCACAGTCCCTACCGCTCACCCCTCCATAGCCTCACGATGGTCCGTTTGGCCGAACCTGCTCGCTTCACCAAGTATGTTCAGCCCATCCCCCTGCCGAGTCGCTGCCCACAGCCTGGAGAGACCTGCTATGTCAGCGGCTGGGGATCTACCATCCCAAATGAATGTAAGTGGATTTAAAGGTGATACTGTGGCTTTTACACTTCATTAACTTGCCACCACATCAGAATTTAGTATAATTGCAGCAAAGCCAGTGTCCCATAATCCAGTCCAGTCCAAGTATTCCCTGTCCTATGAGATTTATTACAGCTTTCCCATGAATATTTGATCTAGCTGAAGCTTTTCGTGCTTTACATTGAATGATTCTCAGCCTAAATAGAAATTTGGAAGACTCAAATCACGAAATGTTTTCAGAACAAACAAGAACCATTTCTTTTCAAGTACCACACAACTTAGTGGACCTTTAATCTAGAAAAACCCTTCCTGTTCAAGTGAAATGAGTTAATGCAGTGTTATTGGCCTCTTGAAGACACATGCAGTGACAAGAGGGAATGAGTAGCGCCAGTCACTTTACAGCAGGAAACATTTATCGGACACTTAAAAAGAAAGAAACACAAATTGCGCAACTACTATTTTTACGTTTGCACCGTGACTCAGGGGAATGTTGGGTTCTAATCAGCAGGTGGGTATGAACCTGCTAAAAAGCTCATCAATATTCTGGTCATTGCAGCTCTAACAAGGCATGAACGTTCTGTTTTAATAACGGCTAAAAATGGCTTTCTTTAATCAGAGGACTTTATAATTGGCTGTCAAAATGCCCGGTCAGTGATCAACACTAATTAAAAAGAGGTAGACCTTGAAAATAGTACTCACTCAAGGTTTAGACTTTATGCACTGGTGCATAAAGTGGTAATGCATAGAAAATGGGAAGTAATCCATAGACCTACTGAGGTGATAGAAGGAAGCTTTTGTCACTCAAAGAATGAGTGACACATTGATAGGTGGTACAAAATATATCACAATGACTAAATTGTACTTATGTTACAGATTCAGATGAGATCATTTAAATGAATCAGTGTTATAACACATCTTTCTTCTCGGAAACAGATGGTCCTTCTCAACAGCTGAAATGTATAACTGTGCCTATTGTGGATGACCAGACTTGTGAGAGCACATTCCCTAGCTTTGTGTATTGGAGCCTGGGTATGGTCTGCGCTGGGCAAGCAAACACAGATAACTGCATGGTGAGCATCGCAACACAAAGGAACAGTGGATCAGACTGCTGTATATTTCACTTCTACATTTGTTTAAGCTCTTAATCTAACCTGTCAACTGTCTCCCTTTCCTCATCCTTTCCTTTCTCTGCAGTATGATGGCGGCAGTGTGATGGTGTGCGATGGTCAGCTGCAGGGTGTGCGGTGGTTCAATCATGGCTGCAGTAATCCAGCTAATCCCACCGTCTACACCAAGATGTGCAAGTACAATAGCTGGATCAGCCATGTGATGGACAGCTACCCACCCTTTCAGACAACCACTGCAAGCTCAAAAAATGTAGATATAAACGACAACAAATAAAATGTCATATGTTCTGAGAAATCATGTTTTATTCATGAATTTTAGTGCACTCTTTAGTCTATGTTTCCTCCTTTTTCCTCATTTGCCTCAGCAAACCGTTTCCACAGCTGGCTAATAGCTGCTAATTAGCTCAGATTTTTTTTTTTTCCCTCAGTAAATCATAATTTCACACATGCTGCTGTGCATACAGGAGACAGTGATGATGAATTATACATAGACAGCGAATGTTTGTTTTGTTTTTACACGTGGAACATTAAAATGACTACATCTTGCTAAAAAAAAAAAAAGTCTCATTTCATTCATCAGGTGGAAACATGAAACATGAGCACAAATTAATTGTAATACTACTCCGTTTACTGGCTGTGTGCGTATGGTATAATCTGTTAGTCTGTCTAATATATGTAATATGGCCATAATACTAACATCGATATTGTGTTTACAGCGTGTCTTGCCTTAAGTGACCAAAAAGATCAAATAATGCAGGCATGGTAACTTTAACATGTCATTTTTAAAGCCAGATAGTACAGGTGACACCATGATATCATCATGAAACTCCCCCAGTTGATTACCTAAGACAATTATTTTTGTATTGCAAGTTTTCTGAAAGTGTATGCAAGGGAGACATTATCCAGTGGTAACTTTTAAGCACCTACATGTGTACTTTTGCTGTTTTATTTTATGTTATGGAAGCAAAATAGCCCACCCGAAATAACTGGTACATGACCAACAATGCTTTTGCCTTTAGTGTTAGTAACTTGGTCAAAGGTTAGGTTTAGGGTTAGTGTCAGTAACAGTAAGCTAACTTTCATGTGTTACAAGGGTAAATGCCAAATAATGGAAATGTGATTTTGAAATGAAACCATCAAGTTTCTAATATTGGAAAGAAATGACTGTTTATGAGGTGTGCCTGGCATCATGCAAACACTCAGACGACAAAGATTACAGCAGCATTACTGTGAAGCACCACTAGATGGGGGTAAAGCCCAATAATAAAGGAACATATTGTGCCAGAGAGAGAGAGAGAGAGAGAGAGAGAGAGAGAGAGAGAGAGAGAGAGAGAGAGAGACAGGCAGACAGACAGCTATGACAGTGAGAACAGGTGACATGAATCTTACATTCTTTGCAAGGATTTGTGTGAACTCTGATCTGAGATCTGAGTGCTGCAGTGACACCAATATGTTCGCAAAGATATGTTATAGCAATAAATGCAGGGATCTAATGTAACACTACCGAGACACGCTGAGTACAAAGGAACTGGAGAACACATGGGGGAGTTATAGGCGCACGCACACACACACACACACACACATACACACACACACACACAAAGTACAGACACACACACAAAGTACAGACACTTCATACATATACAAAATCAAATACACACACGTACACACACACTTACATGAGAAGTGACTGACAGCTGTGTCCATAATCACCCAGGCAGCTGAACATAGGGGCCACTCCGCCATCTGTTCTCAGCATTTCTCTCCCGTTCATCACCCACTCTCCCCCTCTTCTCCCACCTCAGTGGGAGACAGAAGGCAAGCTGAGGGGCTGACTTTGGTAACTGGGATGTCACTTCAGAAAACAGTGTGATATTAATTGGTATGAGTTTTAAGAGCTGCTGTTTGTTTTTTGATAGCCATTGTTTGTAATTCTGGGGGATTTGTCTGACACCAATAGCTACTGTGTGAGCAATTTCTAGCTTTTGTAATAGATACAATATATACTTTACTTATTCCCTCAGGTAGGATACCCAATACAAAAAGTGTGAAATCCTGTGGGATTTCCACCAAAATACCTTCTTGGTCTCTTTTATACCAAATCCCAACTGATCTGCAGTTTGTTATGGCTTGTAGGTTCCCCGTTTTACAAGACTTTTTTCAGAGATCTGAAGCATCCCCCTAATAAATTCCAAGTGAACTCTCTGGTAACTGAAATGGCTCATCTTATGCGCTTCTGCAAACACCACAGACCATTTCTTTCCTGTAAGTACTAGCTGGAATTCCTTTCATTTCCTCTGCAAATAAAGTGAGTCAAAGCCATTCAGTAAGGTTAAACAGTGATATATAGTACAGTAGGAAGGAAAGTACAGAGATATGAGATATAAGAGTCAGGCAAGTGGCTGTACGAGGATGCACCTACATGATATTGGCTCACAAAGACAGTGCTAACATTTTGACTTTAAGCAGGTATAATGTTTACCCTGTTCACCATCTTAGTTTAGCAGGTTAGCATACTAGAATTAAATGCATGCTAGAAGTTAAAATTTTAACTAGATGATTGTGCTAGAAGGAAAGTTAAAGGATTATGAAAGTTATGAGATCATCCTCTGAGGAACATGATTGTTCAACTGCACCAGGTTTTGCAGCAATCCATCCAATAGTTGTCAAGGCATTTCACTTCAAATCATAAATATCAACTTCATGGTGGCACTATAGAGGAAAAGTCAGGGGATTACCAAAGATCTGTGAATGTCTGTATTCATGGCCATCCATCCAATGTTTGTTGAGATATTTCAGTCTGTACAAAACCAACTGTCTGACAGACAATGTTACATTTCCATCCCTAGAGCCACACCGCTGACAGAAAACTATTACGAATTTTAAAAATATCTCAGTTCCAAGGGTTGATTAACTGACTTCAGGAGGAAATTGTCATCCACTACATCCAGACTCAATATTTTTCTATGTAATAGCCCAAAAGGAGGTCTCATTCTCTTTGGGGCTTTAGGTAAAAAGCAAATCTTACAACATGCCTGTCTTGACAAGCAGCATAGTTTTGTGTTTTGCTTAAGAAGACAGATGAATCCAAAATGACACCTTGTTTCTTGAACTGTAGAGGTCAGAAGCACCTTCCTAAGCTCCCACTCAGAATTTAATGGACCAACACTATCAGAAGTTGTAAAGATAAGATGACCTTGGTGGTCAGAGGGATGTTTATGCCCTGGAATAAATTCTAGACACAAGTCTGACTCCCACTGAGCTTCTCTTCTTCTCTCCATTTCTGTTGAATCTACCCTTCAGACAAAAACACTTTGATTGTGGATTCACTGTGGAATCCTCTTTCTCAGCTCAGTTAGCTATAATATGCTTACCTTTATTAATGGTTAACCCTCTTTCCTCACACTAACATACTGTAAATAATTTCCCAATTTCTAAATGTCCTGTCTTCCTCCTCCCCTCTCTTCTGGCTTTCATAACTCAGGCATGCATGCACGGCCCATATTGAAAACAAATATCATCCCAAATTGCCAAAACATCATAGCATAAACTGATTAATGAGGGAATTAAAATGAACGATGATCCATAGGGGAAAATCTTTTTCCTGGGGTGTGACAGTGCTTATCAGTGGTTGGTACTATATCTGTAAAAGTGAGGCATCTCCCTCCCTTCCTCCATCTCCCTCTGTTTCTCTGGCAAACTGTCGCCATCACTCATCACCGGCTTACATTCCCAGCATTCCCCTGTGGCACCTGGCTCATGAGAGAGGAAAAGTGACGAACTCACACTCAAATGCACATTCACAAACAGAGGCAAGGTGCACACCGCGTGCACACACTCACACTCATCCCTCCACGACAGAATTTTTCTTCCTAACAACTGACAGGTCTTTTCACAAAGATGTAAATTAATATGGGAAGTTGACTTGCACACGCCTGTGCATGTGTGTGTTTTTGTGGAAGTATATACTGTATGTGTGTGTTTCTGTTCACTAGGCTAATGGCTCATTGAGAGTAGCACAAGCCAAGTCAATCATGTCTGATCTCTCCCCGTTGTCCCATTGAGACCTGTGGCTCATCAGGGTAGATAATTAGCCTGAAGAGCCTTAATGATACAAGCCTAATAGCTACAAGAGCACAATGAGAGGCAGCAGCGTCTGCATTTGCGCATGTATGTGTGGGATGCGGTGCGTGCAAAGGTGTGGGATGCGGCTCTGAGAGGCAGCAAGTGAGTGAGTAAGTGATTAAAATCATGTTTTGCTAACACATGTGTTCATGAGTGCGATTGTGTGTGTGGATAGTGATGATGCGAGAGCTGATGAGATAATGAACACACACACACACACACACCATCCCTCACTTAGTTTAGCACTGCTCTTCTCCCACTCCCTCCATCATAGTTAGCACTACAGTGGATCAGCGAGTTCGCTCACACCCACTGCACAATCCAAACCTTACACACACACTCTATCCCTGCCTGTGTGTGTGTGTGAGAGAGTGTCAGTAAGAGACAGAGGTGGGGGAGGCGTTATGCATTCATATTGGAAATTGCTGTGCATTTAAATGAGAATGTGCACCTTGGTAGACACAAGCTGTTTAGTAAATGCAGTTACAAAGTGTATTGCAGTGAATGGAGACATTCTATGCTACACACTAGCTTCACTCTCAATACATCAACACAAAAATGACCAGAGGGCTACGGCAACCCTTCCCTTCTCTAATATTTATTGAATCCACAGACTGAATGTTTTCATACATACTGTATGTGAATATGTGATTATAATAACATATATTTTTATTGAATGTCTGCATGTTTACAGAGTTACGCCTGAATAACAACAAGCCCACGGCAATGACAAACAATCACAAGAAAAAAACTCAAACATACTCTACAATGTCTCCTTAAGATTTGACTGATAGTGGGTGAGAGTTATCATTAATACTCTCCTAGAAAAGCAGCAACAGCAGATACAATTTTCCTGAAATAAATTTATCCTACAGGGAACACCTCATTCTTTCAAGCTGGAAAGTAACTAACAAATCATTTAGCCTATACAGAATTTAGCCAGAAGGTGTTTCAGATTTCAAGTTTCCTTGCTGTTAAACAGTAAGCACGCAATAAACTGTCTTTAAGGCACATTTAATGTTTTCGGTGGGTCAGAATGGGATCAGGTTGCACTGTTGCACCACCTGTGTGGAAAAAAAATCTTTTATACCTTCAGGTACTTATGTCAGTTAACACCTTGAGTTTCACAATCGAAGTGGGGATGAAGGCTTGGAAGAGAAGGTGCTTTTGTGCCACAAAAAACCTTCACAGAAAGGGATAGACAGAACACACATACTCAAAATCCACCGCCCTCGCCTCCACACACACACACACACACACACACACACGTACACACACAAAGACACACAGACACACACATGTGCATTTCAGTAATGGTTTTCTCAAAAAGGGGCCACAGCTACAAAGAGGTAAACCCCACAGGGAATCCATTTGCCTTCCCTTGCAATCATCATACACTTCCCTAAAAACACCATGGACGGGCTCCGTTTCCATGGATACACACTACTTCATCCCTCCCTTTTACTCTGTAATTTTTCCAGTGTATCTTTCTTTCTCTGGAAGGCCTATAATCCCTATGGATTGGTGAACGCTCTTGCTACATACCAGAACATGTTGTTTCTTGCGTGTAAGCATGTCTAAGCAAGTGTTCGAGTAAATGTATGTATTTGCCTGTGAGGAATGCAGTAAGAAAGCTTCACCTGAGGGCACACTTTACATCAGGGAGACAGTAAAATTAACAGCCGATGATAGTATACAAGTAGATACACAGTGTATAATGCTGTTTACAGCTGCTCACTACAGTGAATCGAATATCGAATGTACGCTGTACATGCTTTCTCAACTCTGCTGCAAAACACACATACACACACCAGCCCCAAGCAGAGAGAGAGAGATGTCCCATCGCTAACATCAGGTAAGCCTGACAAACCCCCCTGAGCTAAGCCACGACTCATTGATAGGTCTGTCACACAGGGGAGAGAAGTCGACTCATATATCGGCACAGACCTGGAAACTCCCCGCCTGCAGGAAAATGTCTTCCACAGAACACTGAAAATGCCACAGACAGAGTTACTTTTCTGAGAGTTAACAAAAGGTATGTTGGCTGAACAGCTGGCTGATCATAGTTTGTTTCATCTCAGTGGTCTCCTCCTGCCCTAGCTGAGTTTTCCTGCATCACGCCTGAGAAACATTAATAATAAATCATATGGCAAGATTCTCTCAAGATGCACCAAGGAATTGATTCTCCAAAAACAAAAAGAATCGATGATATCCACCCTTAAAAGTAAAATACTTTTTGGGGGGGTTTTAATGTCAGAATTGAGTTTTTATCCCTTGTAATTAAATATGAAGCAGACACGACTTGTCATTGCAAGTAATAGGGAGTGGAGTTTGGGGGTTTGGGAGGTAAATAACTTTAAATAATGTGCAATCATAGAAGTTTAAGAGGAGTTGTAGAGTAGAGCTTCACTTATTCAAGCTGGGGAAGTCTCTGATCATGTTTGAGTTTTAGTTAATTCCTCTAAAAAGATATCCGGTCCTGTTCCTTATTGTAGGAATGCTAACTAACTAACTAAACTATTCTGATAGATCATGAGATCATTGGACTTACCAGTAAGAGTCAGCTTTTAAACTAATCTAAAGATCTTCCTGTCTGACATCATCTAATGCGATCCCATGAACGTAAACTGCATGCTAATATTGTGACTGTTAAACATCGAGTGGCACATTTACTGGGTAAGATGACTTTTTCTGTGGATTTGTTTTGTCTGTACAGCCACGATAGCTGTCATTGCAAACAACTTCTTCTTCTATGTATTTTAAACTAACCTCTGTCACAAGGCTTAATGCATCATTTCCTGTGCAGCAAAGGATTTCGACTAGAAAAGACCAGACTAGAAAAACTACCCCGAGGACCAAAACAACAAATGTAAAATCTTTTATGAGCTGGGTATAGATTTAATCTATATTGCACTTCATCTTTCACCAATTGAGCAAATGTAGCAAAACTAACACTGATTTATAAAGGCATTGTCTTATTAAAATATATATTACATTTCAAGAGACAGAGAGCACCTTCAAGCAGAATCGCAGTTGGACAAATGTCCCTTGATATGACCCTTGACCTCATTCCTACTGTAGCATAACAGCTAACCTTTGAAATGTAACACCTAACCCCGGCTTTGACCCCGTGTGGCAAAGGTCGACTCCACAAACGCATGTCTTGGTGGCAATTTTCCAAGCTACTCTGCACCACATAGCAGAAACACACACATAACACACACACACACACACACACACACACACACACACACACACACACACACACACACACACACACACAAATACTGAGGAAAGAGAGGGATGGCGAACTCATGCAATTAGTAAGGAATGTTAGCCCCTCTTACAACACCCATGCTGCCCCTTGCCCTACAGCATGTGGCTCAGAAAAGAAGCACGCCCTAACACAACTTTTCATACAGTACAGGTTGTTCTTACTATTCTCTGAAAGTAATTTAAAGCAGTTTCGTATTGCTGTACAGAGGTCAAAGTGGTAGCAAATGAGTGTAGGAAGGAAATATACTGTACATTTATATAAAGTGTGTGTGGACAAGAGACAGACACTGCCAGGCAGTGCAAGGAAGAGGGAGGAGCGTCTGTGGGTTATGGGAGAAAATAATTTACCCTAACACGCATACTTATAGTAGCTGAGCATCTGTGAAACATCTCCCACAAAAACACATAATCTCTCTCTCTCACACACTTTTTCCCTCCTGTGTGTGTGAGAGGTTATGCAGAGCCTATGTCCTCTTATCCAACATCAAATAAAGTGGACAGGTCTGATAAGCTGATAAGGATGCCGCTGAGAGAAATACCATGGCTCCTTACTTACACACACACACACACAGACAAAGAGGCGATGCAGGAGGGGGAAAACCTTGACACAGGTAGACACACTGGCACAGCAGCTGTCAGCGACTAAACGCTGTGTCGTGTTTTCTATTACTGCACAGAGCAGCTTGATAAGACCCCTCTGGCTCTGTAATAAGCAGAGCTCTCTCATCACCAGATAGCTGGTAGCTTTTTCCATTAAGGAAAAAGAAAGTAGGGAAGGTCACAAGAGTGAATGGGAAGCATAAACTATAAGTTGAAGTCAAAAGGGGAGTTTGAAAATGGAAATGAGGGTCTAAATGAGGGGGGCAGAACTGAGTATTGCCCTTGTTTAACAAAACAAGTGATACACACATGAGATCCTGTTTTTCCCAACTGCTGGAAAGACAGGAGGGTGAATATGTGAATGAACAAAAAAAAAAGGAGGACAGGATGGGATATAATGGCAAAGCTCCATTAGTAAGTCAGTGGAGCATATGATAGTAATTATCAGGTGTACTCTTGGGATGCCCTAAGTCGCTCTCACTGTCACTGCTATTACTGTTACAACACACAAGGGAAAAAAAACACATTTCACAGAGTGTGTGCACATGTATATGCATGTGTGATGGAAATCAAACAAAGACACAGAGGACAGAAAGATGAAGACTAGAATACCACTGGATGATGTAAATGCAACTGCTGTTTTTCTTGGCTCTGTGTGTGTGTGTGTGTGTGTGTGTGTGGCCTCGGGCAGGTGTGTATAAGGTGTACTTTCTACAGAGAGACTTGGGCAACAAGGTCAAGTGCAAAGAATGTGCTACCATTTCATTATGCCACACATCTCAACATGCCCCTAGCCATTTCAAGAGCACTGGTTTAACACAAACTGACACATAGTACACATTCAAGATAGGAGTGATGTGTGTAAATCATCACTAAAAACATAGGTTTGTGTGTGTGTGTGTGTGTGTGTGTGTTGTCCTCCAGGCAGCTGCTGTGCTGTAATGTTAGCCAATGGGAGGAGCCTGTTGCATGTACAGAAGTTCTCCGAGGAGCAGCACTCAACAGCTGCTCTTCAGCTCCTCCGGGTCCTTCTCCCTCTTTCCTCTTCTTTTAACGCTTTCCTCTTCTTATTCTCTGATTCCCCCCCCCCCCCCCATTTCTCTCTACTGGCCCCCAGGAGATTTTATTGCTTTTGGCAATAAATCTAGCATTCATGGTGTGTGACTGTGTGTGAACACTAATGCATCTACATTTTATCATAATCCAGAATGCCGATGTGAAGCCCTTGTGGCAGTTTATCAGAAGATTTTAGACCTAAATTAATCTGATTGATGGTCTGTTTCTCATCATGTTTTATTCTTTCTGACAAGTATGCCTGGTCCCATGTGCCTCCCTTTTAACACCCACCCCATTTTTGGGAGCAGGTCAACATAAATTAAAACAAATGGAATATTTAGATTAAATAAGCCCTTGTGATAAATTAGGACATAAAGTTCCAGACATGAAGACTACTTTATATATAGGGAGGGCACCATATTTTTAAGGTTTCTGTTGTATGACCACAATGAAAATATAGTAATACACTATATTACAGGTTATCTGTGTCATATACATCACTATTACTATTTCATAACATGAAGTGGTACTTGAAAGTTGTGAAACTACATATGGCGGCATCCTGGAGGTGGAGCAGTCGGTGGTAAAAGTTCATCCTGATTTCGCTACATCTACAGTATACTTCACAAGTAGGAAGTTCATCACTGAATATCTCTAAAACAAATATTCCAGTCGTTTAATTTAAAGGCTGTGAAGAGCTATTTTCTTAAGAAGAGGCATTAGTGTTTTCTCAACTACCCTTTATTTACCTTACTTGAAGTGTAGTCTAAGAAACCCAGTGAATGTTTTTCCCCAGCTACAGTAAGCTGTATTTTATTCTGGTGCATTGCTTCTATTGTGTCTGGAGGAACTGAAATCTTTTCCTCCGATATGATGGATTTCCTGCTGTCTTATTGTTTAACAATCAGTAGCAGGACTTGACAGATTCGACCTGGCAAAACCTGGTTAACCTTGATGTTTTAGATCAGTATGGTTTTTGTTCTGTCAGCCTTCAGTGTGGTGATTTTAACTACGTTTGAATAAAAATAAATAGAATGTCTGAAAATTTGAAATGTCCAAAAAAAAAAAAAAAATCAATCCACAAAGGCAAATTCCCAGAACTTGTTTTCTTGAAACATTTTGGTTTGAATGGTTCTGGTTAAAAATAGTGTTTTAAATCATTTAGCAGAATCTTGGAGCTGACCTCAGCCTGTCATGGAAAATTTAAGTGACCTTTGACCCTTGTGGATTGACCACATCATTCCACAGATGAACTCAGAGGGAGCGACACACAAAAACACAGCTCACAATCTCCACTTTTTTGCTTATACACACCAACACTACATATTTCTTCTTTTTTTTTTACACTCTTTAGCTTGTGAACCCTGCTGGAAATTCAATCTCCCTCGGTTCTATTTGCCTCTCATTCCCTCAGACACAGCACAAAGTAAACCTAACCAATTAAAATGAAAGCACACCAAGCTGTGCCTTAATAACCAAACATCCCACAGGTAGTCTCGCTGTGAGTGACACACACTCACACACTCGCTAATGCTTGAATGGCGGGGGATCAGACGCCACTCGGTTTAATAGCACACTCACAGATACAATCAATGAAACAAATCTTCCATGCTGTGAGATAGATATCAGAAATACAGCAGATAAATGCAGGCTCACACAGGTGGGTATAACACACACACACACACACACACTGAGTACAGAGTAGTCTGTTCTGTCTCTTGTAATCACACCCAAACAGTAAACACATTCAGGCCACACAAGATATTAAACCTTAGGACTGAGGGAGATAAACACATTTATCACACAAGCGTCCTTTCATTCTTTATCACTGTCCATCTCTCTGGTACACACCTTCATTCTTTACCTCCTTCCCTTCATCCTCCACCTCCTTTTCCTCCCTTCCTCCCTTTATCACCTGTTTCATTTCCTTAGAGCCCATGTTAGTTAAAAGCCCAGAGCAAATGCAGATTTATGACATCTTAACAAGGCAACCTGTTTCGTCACCAATCACTGTTCTCATTTCCGCTCATGCTGACACTAACCGTCACTATACTACATATATCTCCTACGTCAATATGCTCCCCTCCCCACCCTGCCTTTAAATCCATTTTCAGTTCACTCCATTTAGCTTTTTCCCCTTTTCTTCACTACTTGTAAGTTTCTCTATTAATTATCTTCTCCCTTCCCTTCCTCCCTTGACACAACCAGTCCCCTATTAATCTCTACTACTGTGCTGATCTTTTTCTAGCCTCATTGCTCTTGGGGTCGTGTGCTCAAACTGCATGTGTGTGCTGATTATGCAGGATGATGGAGCACATATTGTCAGCAAGGCTGTCACCAGAGCCTTGTGCAACCTGGATCCATCTCAACAGCACTGCATAATAGCGTGTCTATTTCTGTGTGTGTGTGTGTGTGTGTGTGTGTGTGTGTGTGTGTGTGTGTGTGTGTGTGTATTCTGAGCTGAATTCAAGCCAAGTGCTCCTGAGTAGCCATCAGATTCGGGTCGAGCAGTCGGAGGGGACAGACAGTGGCTGTCATCCCTCAATAGGCTGACACTAAATGGCTAAATCAGTTTAAAGCTACTGTAACTAAACCCAGTGGAAGCAGCATGAAAACTCATAAGGGGTAGAGAGGAGGAGGAGGAAGGAAGGAAGGACACTTTGAGAAATGGCAGTAATCCCTCTCATTGTAAGCAAAACTGAAAAGCACTGATCCTCTCATTCTTTGTAAAACAAAAAAGGAGAATCGCACACACAAAGACAGCAAGATACACAAACACTTACTTTTGATATTTCATGCATTTACTTGTCACAATATCACAGAGATCATACCCCTAAAACAAGAGTTTGTAACTTTTAAGAGAGGAAATAACACAATCTTCAATGTTCAAATGAAAAGCTGAATTCATAAGCAACAAAAGACACCTTGTGCTGGGGTTTTGCTGCTACAGCAGTACGTGGTCTGGCATGACCTGTAGCTTATGGTGGCTAATGTTAGCAAACTTTAGGTGGTGCACTGGATTTTAGCATGTGACAGATAGTGTTGGGCAGTAAGGCATTCCTTAATAACATTGTTACTTTTTTTGAGTAACAGATTAAACTTTAAGCAGTTACAGTGACTACATACTAATCCCAGTAATACTCCATTACTTTGACATTTTGCAGAGTCAGAATACGGTTTAAATGTAATACAAAATGCACAACTATGCGCTCATTAGTGTATAATCATCTGATAATAATAATTGATTAACTTACATGTGGAGTCTGCCATGTTGCACTGCTATATTTCTGCAGTAGCCCAGACCAGACATACAATGAACGCTTTTGATGGGTGGGGCAGGTAGATGGTATGATAGGATGACAGATGCTACTTTTTGTTTGGATTCAGCCTACATATAAATACCAATATTATCATATTAATACATTCTACATTCCCTATATACAAATTTGGTGTATCTAAGATTATTTGTTTTGTGAAAAAGCAAATGTTTAGAGGTTTCATTGCAGGTTTATTAGTCTAAAACCCCTGATGATGCTTACGTTTCCTCACTTCTATTACATCAGCAGGGGATGACACCGACACTGTTATTCACCATAAATTCCTCCTATCTGCCAATACGCTCTTTGTGCTTGCTTCCATCTTTGCAGCTTTGTATTCTGACCACAGATCGATTTTTCCAGGTCACATTGATGGGAGACTTTTAATTTCCTAATGGATAGCGCAGCAGAGCAGGGGGTGTGTGTCAGGACAATAGCTCTGATAGGCTCGTAACTAGAAAGCCTGTGTGTATGCATGCTGTGGGGGAAAATTGTCACAAAGTGGTGCAAGGTTAGAGCACACTGTTATGTAAGCTTATGTTAGAGGGAGGGAAGATTTCTAACGTGGAGGCTAGTTTAGATCTTTAGAAGTATTTCTTTCATGCCTTCTCTTGATTAATGTTTGGTTTTGATATATGAATTTTCAAATAGCCAATTACGATTATAACTGCTACTGATAAGTGTCCTACTAACTGTTACTGATCTATGCACACAGCTACACATTGCTTTGCTGATGATTGATGGCTTAATTTCAACTCGTTTCTAAAAATGAAAGCAAGTAGAGGGAACGCTGCATCATGAAGTTGGCAGTGAGCTGATCCCTTAAGCAGTTATCGATGCAAAACAAGAGCTTCCTTGATTTTTCTGTTCTGTCACAACAAATCATGGGATCAATCAACGAGACGGGGAAATTTACATAATGCTGTTTATATCAAAGAGATTAAACTTTGGTGCAAGCGAGGAATCAATTTAGATGTCATCTAGGAAGTGTATGAAAAACACATGCGGATGAATTACATCAATAGCAATTTGATTTCTGATAGGATTTTCGCTTTTGAAGATGGTGTGTAAGTTGCCTGCTCATGTAGCCAGACATAACATTTTATGCTTCCACACAGGTTTGTGTTTCTAAAAAAGTATAGACAGTAAATCAAAACAAATTTAATTCAATTTGTGATAAAAAACAAAACAAAACAAAAAAAAAACAACACAGACCAGTGATCAAGGTAAAGAAATGCCAAAACAGCTTCCTGTTTCAGAGATGGGAATAAAAACACAGAGAATATAGTGTTGTGATTGGTTTTCTTGAGTTTTTTCATTATAAATTCTACACAGTTGGAACAAAAAAGATACATCAACACACCACAGAGGTCACAACAGAACAGTACCACAAAATATACAGTACACAGTACAGAGAGAGAGAAGTAAAGCACTGAGAATCTTATAAAAAAAACAACAAAACAAAACACATTTCTCTTGTCTCTCAGAGCAAGTGGAAAAGCATGGGAAAAATGAAAACTCAGTAGTTCCAAAAAGAATCCCCTTTCTAAAAAACAAACAAACTTTTATACCACAATATTTTTTATATAAAACATGAAAATCAAAAGACAATGCTCCGAGTTCACTCATCTATCTTCCCCTGCCATCACAGGATCGCTAACAGTCAATATGGCAAGATCAGCAGACAGACATTAAAAAATAAAATATGCCTTGTGGGTAGAGATAGTGGTTTGAGGCAACCTTTTTAAAAATAAAAAAAAATTAAAATCAAGGCCATTAGTTCCAGTGTACAACAAAGTAAAAGGGCACGTCAACCCAATCACACCTTTTCTGCCAACAGTGTAGGGAATAAAATGGCAGTACTGCGTACCTCAACACATAAACAATCTTGCTGTGACACCCAAAACTCTTTGATTTGGTAAAAACAAAAAAAGGTACATCACATACACCAGTAACAACCCCTGATCCCTCTCACACCTCCCCTTCCCTTCCCTGCTCGTATCAAACTAGAATGAACCTGTACCAGTGATTTCTACTAAGAGGTGAAAATGTGCAGCCACATTTTGTTGTCATGTGGAAACGACAACAGAGCAAGTCGCGGCTTGTTTTGGCTTGTCGACCATTTCACCAAATTTCGACCAATTTTTTTTACAGTGAAAGCTGATGATAATTGGGCTTTCTAAGTAAAACCAGTGTGTGCTGTTCTTGTGAGACTGGTTTCATCCAGGAGTAGAGGACTGAAAGGCTGTGAAAGCTTTGTAATGACTGTTTGAGCTCCATGCCGAGCACAGTACACTTCCTGCTTGATAGACAGGGTAATCAGTTTGTGAATTTACAGAGAAAACTGGAGAACAAAGGAAAACAAGTGAACAATTTGTGTACTAACATAATATACAAGTATGATGAAAATGGCCAGAACAAATTTGTACAACCTAATAGCTCGCTTGTTGATGCCTTTTTAGCTGGATCTAAAAAGCAAAGCAATTTTAGAGAAAAGGGTTGGCGTTATTAAATTCCCGGGCTTTTTCTATGGAAAGCTAATTAGAGATATGGTGATGAGGATGGGGGTGGGGGGGTGGGGCGGGGGGTGCATAAACATTCACAGGTGGCAAAAATGCATTTGAACAAACAGCACTAAAAAAAACAAACAAAAAAACAAAAAAACAAGCGGAAATATTACAGCAATGTGTGCCAAACAGTGTGCTTAGGGTTTAAATGTGAGCATAAATCATCACTTGTTATTGAGGTGAATTAAACAGAATGGCAGCCTGTGATTATTTTTCCCAATATACCCAGCGGTGAGCACAGAATTTAAGTGCAAAACTCCAAAACAGAATAGATGTGCATGACAGACACACACCCCAGTAACACACAGTGGCTTCATAATGGCATTTTGTGTTTCATTTGGGGTAGACAAGAAAGATTTCTGCCACTGTGTTTGGATTGTGTCAGCCATGCCTCACTGTACAGCTCTATTCTGCAGAGGAGTTAGAATCAAAAGAAGCCATGATAATATTGTCATCCAGTGATGTCACATTGTGGTTTTGAACATGTATAGTTTTAAACCTGTACTAGCACAGATGGGTGGAGTTAACTTTAACAGCGACTCTATCTTTAATTAAAAAAAAATGTGAAACTCCATCCAAACGGTCTACTCCAGGTTATAAAACAAGCAATGCCAAATATGGTGAGCCTCCCGAGGTCTCCAAAACAAACCAATTTCCATGCTCCACCTCTTGTTGTCCCCCACAGTCTAGTGTAGTAAATAAAAAATAAGCCCTGTTGTCTTCATAACTGTATTCCTCCGTCCCTTCATCCCTCTGTCGGTTACTTTCATTGTCTTGTTTCATCACTGCCACAGAGAAAGAGAGAAAAACACACAAAAAGGAATATAAATAAGACCAAGTGCCATCATTATGGATAAACATATGCTCCTAAAGATAGGACATGCTGTATTTATGTTTATGCATGAAATATAAACAGATATTTATTCAAATGTGCCTCAAACACAAAGAAGCATATTCTTTAACTCCATCAATAAATATTCCCTCTGCATATTCACTCACAGCTTATTCAACAATTAACTCCAGTTAATTAACTGTAGGTAACCTTTCTTAGAGGGCAGTAGCATTAAAACAAGCACATTCATTTAATTACATCCACACATTAATGTAACATGTAGTATGTTATGGGTTTTATATGTGAAATTCAAATGAGCTACTATATTTCAGAACCCTATATCGCTGCAATATGTTCTGCAGCTGGCGTTATAAGCTGTAAGCATTATAAGGTTATGTTACTTTGTTGTGGTAAGACATTCCTACATAATTCTGTTCGTGATTAAAATTAAATCAGTCTAGCTTGACTGCAGCCTTTCAGAGAAGACAGCTTACAGGGTGATATTTTTTAATGACATCTCAGGAAAGAAACATCGAGTGACTTTTACATCTTCTTGTTATATCCATTTCAAAAGCAAAGCAAAAAATGTGTCTGCAGTCTGCCCGCAATTCTGAAATGTCACACAGTCTGCTGTCAGTTGTTTAAAAAAAACCCACATAAAACAAGACTCTCTTTAAATGGCTTTTACGTTCACGTCAAATATGCCACTACCATGAATTTCATGATGAAGTGTTTCACATTTGTGATGGCATTTTCAAATGACTCTGTACAGCTGTCACACTCCATCATTTGGGATGCATGGACAGCTTTCTCAAACCTGCTCTCTTTGAACTAAAACTGACTTCAAACACTCTGGTGTGTCTGTAGATATTTCTGCTGACTGTAAAGCTCATGTTTATGTCAAACTGATCGCATTTATGATGACGCCACGTTCGTGTGTAAATGACCATTCTCAGCCTTGAGGTGTTGCAATAAATCCAAAGACCGCTGCTGACTGCTGCTTACTGCTACTTGCTCCTACACGTCTGAATAATCAGAATGCCCTTTGTTTAACTACATTTACCAGCAGTGTTGAACTGATTTCCTGCTGGATGAAATCAAAACATGACTATATTCTTTGGAAAATCCCCAGTTTCTTTTTGTCTCTTTGTCTGTGATAAGAATCTACACCATACGGGCCTGACCACAAGCGGTGACTAAATGGAAACTATTTTTATGAGAAGCCCATTCACATCAAGAATGGCTTTGTTTTTATACACTGCACTGTCCTCAGTGGCAACAGAAACAAGTAGGCCATCGGAAACTATTGAGCTTATCAAATCTTTTTCACAGGAAACGTGTGTACTGTGGCTTTGGTTTGGTCTATGACTCTTTACCCCTCTATGCCTGCGTCCATTGGTCTCACCTGTTCTGTGGACGGTCTTTTGTTGAGGAGACCGGCTTCTTCATTGGCTTTGTCTGTCTTCATCTCCACCACTATGTCGCTGTTCATCTCTTTATTGGCCCTGCAGAGAGGGTGGAAGGAAAAAAGAAAACAAAGAAAGATGTAAGAAAAGTTAATGATTGACAAAAATTATGAAACTGACATTTTGTATTTATCATCATAAATGTATCAAGTTCACACCGATTTTGAGATTCTTCTTCATGCTGCACAAAATGATTGCAAAATGGCTTATTTTTTATTAGCAGCAATAAAGCATTATTAATAATGCATACACATATTTTACACACATTGTGTAAATGTATGCCAGAAGTTCTAATGCAATAATGCTGGCACAACTGTCTGTAAAGTATTGGAGCAATCAAGACTATTGGCAGAAAATTAAAGAGAGCAGCAGTTATAATTTTACTCTGACACTAGTAAAAAAAAAAAAGTTGGCATATTTGTCTCCTCTAACTTTTATTACTGCAGAATTTTTTTGATTCATTGCTTTTGCTTTATATGTGACATCTTCTCTTTTTAAAAATTAAAAATAAGACTTTTATTTTGTAACAAATAATCACTGTTTTCTTTGCAGAGCCCCAAATTAATCTACTTCATTTTGTTTTCCATCTTTTTCACACAGAATATTCTTAAAAGCGCCAGTTTAGTTTAACTTTTGTGGTTATTGAGCTACATGAGGTAATCGCTTCATGTCAATCATGTTAATCCCTTCTGTCCTCCCTCCCTCCCTCCCTCTCTCTCCTACTATCTACTCACACTTCCTTCTTGTCCTTCTTGCTGCAGGGCAGTTTGTTCTTCTTGTTCAGGAAATAGATGAGGGCCACCATCAGCAAAAGCAGCAGAACACACACCACCACGGCTATCACCACCCCGCTGGAGCCTCCCTGTTGCTGGTCGGCTACAGCGCCGCAATGGAGGGACACATGGAAGGGAGGAGGGATGGTGGGGTGGAGGGTTGGTGGGACGAAGGTGGGAGGAAGACGCGGGGTGGGTAGTAGAGGGTTGATTGCAGTGGAGGAGATGGGAGGAAGGTGGAGGGAATTTTTTGATTTGGAAGACGCAGTGGTAGGGAGAGGGGCATTGTGAGGGGTGTAGGGGGGTAGAGGTGTTTGATTCGTGGGGTAGAAGAGAGGGAGGCAAGGGGGAGGATAATAATTTTATTTGGGTTACCAGGGGAGGGAGAGAGGAAGTGATGGGGTGGGGAGAGGGAGGGGAGGATGGAGAGAGGGAGAGGAAAGGGTCCAAATGAAGACAATGGATGGATGGATGGGTGGAGAGGAGAAGGAGCGGGGTGTGGGATGTGGGGTTAGCCTAACTTTTGAATGCAATGACTGAAAAGTGATGGGACCCAAAAAACGGGGCCTGTTTACTCACAGGTAATACTAGACAGCTGACCAGAGCCAGAAAACAACACTGAACATACTCACCCATCCACCTACACTTGTATTAGTATACTTGTGAGGACATGATACTACAATAATTTAATGACATAAGGATTTTCTCCATAAACTTTGACAGTATTTTAAATATATTAAGTGTTTTGAAGGCCAATGTTGACACTAATTTATACAATGGCCATTAAGAATACTTGTTTCTGATTGGCTGGCTGGTGTGCATTCAACGAATAGTTCAACATTTTAGGGAACAGGCTTGTTTGCTTCTTGCCAAGAGTTACATGAGAAGATCAATACCACTCTTTTGTGAGTTAAATATAAAGCTGGAGCCAGTAAATGGTTACCATGGTAACAGGGGGAAACAACTCACCTGCCTCTGTCTGCAATTGCCAGCACCTCTTAAGATCACCAATTAACACATTATATCTTGTTTCTTAATGGTTTTACAGGGGCTTATGTGATTGACTGTTTTCTTGGCGGGGTCTCAGTGACTTCCTCGAGTTTCCATTAGTTGCCTGGCAACAGCACGGTGATGACAAGCCTCCAGGAAATGTCAAACTATTCCTTTAAAGTTGAACCTCGGGCACAAACAGGGAAGCGGTTAACATTTCTAAATCAATGCACGAAGTGTATTTAACTGACGATAACCATAGTAACAGCACTTACACTTCTTTGGGGGCTACACTGACCTCAACATGAGTTGAATTTACTGCAAACAAACTTTAAAAATTGATGCAAACACATCTCTCTTATTTCTTCAGTGATATAAATATGCTATCAGCCTTGCCTTCCGTTATTTTCTTATATCAGGAGACCTGAAATATTTCCACATTTTCGAAATAGAAAGCAGGTTTGCATTAACTTTTCTTTAAAACCCCAAATAATGAATAATGATAATAATTCATCAACTAAATGAGAAAATAATCAGCAAATTAATCTAAATTCCTTCTAGTTGTGATGGGAGTTCCTCAAAAATTAATTATAATTTAAAGTCTGTCCTCTCAACTACAGTAATACAAGCACGGATACACAAACACATTTTTCTTGTAAACACAAATACACTAACCTGTGTGTGCACACAAACATCAATACACACACAGTGACTTACAGTTCTAGACGAACTCCATACACATGTCAAAAGGGTTAGCGATACAGACCTGACTTAAGCACAGGGTTTCCAGAAAGCAGCACTTTGAGAGAAAGAGAGTTTCTCAGTCCCATAGCATAGCAAAGCAACAACCACAAGACAAACACCACTAAGAGCATACGCACACAACAGCTAAGGTTAAAAGATCCCACACACAGCACCCCGGCGAGTAGAAACGACGAAAAAGAAAAGCGAGAAACAAGAAGGCAGTCGGAAAGAAGAGGTGACCAAAAAGGAGACACAGTGAAGAAACAAAGAGAAGAAAGGAAAGAATAGAATAGAATAGAATCCTTTATTGTCCCCAAAGGGCCACAAAAAAGTTGTAGTAGCATCCACAAAATATAGGACAGACATCATACAAAGGTGACAAGAGAAGAAGAATAACAATATACAATATCCACAGTGTTTGGTAGCAAGAGGGCAAATATACAAGATTACAGTACAGCAGAGGGAGTTATGTGTGTGTGTGTGTGTGTAGATGTGTATGTGTGTAGATATGTGTGTGTGTGTGTGTGTGTGTGTGTGTGTGTGTAATGGAGGGGCTGGGGCAAGAGGAGATGGGTGTAGGGGAGGGGGGGAGGATTTCTAAATTACAGGGTCTGTACAACAAAGAGTCCTGAGAGAAGGAGGGAGGAGAGGAGGAGGAGAAGGGAGAAGGCTCTACCTCTGTCGGCTGAGTTGTCAATTGCTGCAAGAGAGGAGAACAAAAAGAAGAAAGGGTTCAGTTTGCAGGTTGTGGTGCTGCTAAAAGAGCAAAAGAAACCTGGATTCAGCTGCACCAGCTATCTGTAAACCTATTAGATTGTGTTGTTTGTGCGTGTTAGTCCCTTCTTAGCAACTACTAGCTTCAAACAAGTGAGTCATGAAATTAGATTGTACCATTAAAACTTATGAAACATCTTGTCACCTGTAGTGTGTAAATTGGTTGCTAGGAAACATCCATAGCATAGTCAAACTCTAGCACTACAAGCTGTAGCATAACACCCGAAAACGGCAAATATATTGAACTTGGTAATAAACATATTTCTTTAACCTATATCTGCTTACATGGAAAAATATCTGTGATTCAGAGTAAGCGGTATTATATATATATATATATATATATATATATATATATATATATATATATATATATATATATATATATATATATATATATATCCCCCCCCCCCACACACACACACACACACACACACATATGTATATATATATTATGGCATGCCGTTCAGGAAATTAAACCTTTGAATATATTGAATGAAACTTTGAATATATTGAATGAAACTTTGAATATACTGAATGAAATTTTGAATATATGGAAGATATAGATGATATAGATCTAGATGAGGATATTACCAAGCTAACATTCGTTTTCTCAGTTAGCTTGGTATACTACCAGTAACACCCGGCAGTTACTGTATGTAATAAGTCGTTTGTGTGGTGATGATGGATAAATCTCCACTTTGACACTTTACTTCACGTTATTTTACTTCACGCCAAGTTTGATCTTACAAAAAAAATCTAATGCAGCTGACTTCTAAAATCAAATTTTCCTTGAAAGACTGAACAAAATCCAGTTTTTAGGCTCTGCATCACAACTAAACATCAAAAGACTGCAGTGGGAAAAAAAAAGGAAGGAGGAACGGAGATCATTTTCTGATACTGACCTCTTTTGAGAGATACCAGGATGGTCTTGCTATCTTTTCCGTGCTCGTTGGAGACCATGCAGGTCACACCGTCCTTCATGACCTCGGCTGTGGCTTGTAGGGTCACGGTGCTCACCACCTTGTTACCTTCCACTGACACCGACTGGCAGGAGCGATGGAGGAAGGATGACAAAGAGACATGACATACATTTTTTACATATTCCCTCATCATTTCTTCCCCATATTTTAAATTTGTGGAATATTTTTCTGTTAGTGTTTTGTACTTACTCTTTCTTTGTCTTAATATGTATAGTTCCTATCATTTCCCACCCTCTAATATTGCTCTATTCTACATTTCTTACCATGATTCACATTTATAGATCAAGCTATGATCTTAAAAATGATCTGTTGGAAGTTTAAATATCTCTCAGCTTTGATCTTCTACACTTCACTATTTGCTTCTGAAATTATACATTTTTTCAGAAGGTTTATGAAATACATTTTATCATGTTATTTTATATAATATTTCAATTATGAAGCTGTATTCCCTTTGTAAATTTCTTTAAAGCTGTTTCGTATGGGATTTTCTCTTCAACTACTTCAGATCAATATGAAATATTAGAATAAAATATTACTTTGCATAGCTCTGCAAGCTATTTTTCTCCATCTTTTTTCATTGCTTTTGAAGGTCGTCATACCAGCCTATTGAAAAGAAGATCTTATGATGTTATGAAAAATCATTCCTCCAACTTCACATACTGACCTAAATGAAAACACTAGTGAGTCTAGTGATATCTCTGTTCATTTGGTACACCTCTTCACCCCTGTCTTTCTGATTTAACTTTTGCAATCCTTTCTAGAAACGTAGCAATTACATCTGTTTACATCTTTATCCCTTTAAATTGCACACTAAGATCGGATAATAGTATGTTGTATTTTTTTTATCTCCGACTGCCTTGACTGTGTTTTGCATTCATACCTCTTTTCCAGAGGGCTTCCAGGTGAACTGAGGGGCAGGAAAGCCGTAGGCCGAGCATTTCAGAGACACCATGTCGCCTTCCTTCCCCACCTCTCCAAGAGTGGGTGTCTCGATCATCGGCTTTCCTGTTTAGGCCATGAGAGAGCCAGTGAACAACGGGAAGTTTTGTTATAAACAAAACAGCAAAGACACACCCTGTAAATCATTGTAAGCTGGTTCATCTTAATAAAATCCAATGCTGACTTTCTGAGTTTTAGAGTTTTAACTGCATGCTAGGAAGTCTGCTAATATGGTGATCATGTTTCATAAACTTAATTTATTGAGTTGAGTGAACTTTCATCATTACATTCATCAAACAAATCATTTTAGGACAAAAAACTTCAAGTCAGAGGAACTGATTAAACTTTTATATTTATGTTAAAGACTTACTTTATATGCCTACAGTATGTGAGTGTGTTACCTTTGACGGTAAGGTTGACACTGGCCTCAGCTGTCAGTCCTGGCACAGATGGCACAGCTCCAACACACATATACTCTCCAGCTTCAGCATAGGAAACGTTGTCTATTGTCAGCACGCCATCCTGAGAGTGCACCTTAGAGCCCTGGAGAAACGCACATACAGAAATGAACACAAGTCGACTCACACTATCAGTTCTTTCTTTTCATTCTGTGTGTGTAAATATGAGAGTAGAACAGCATTGTGAATCTATCCTCTGAAGGCACGCAGCTATGCTGGGAAAGCAGAAGAAGAACCTTCACACACACTCATCATGCACAGCGATAACAGATCAAAGTCAGACGTCCATGATGAACCTGTCTCTTAGAATTCCTCTCAACTTCTTCTCATAGGAATCCTTCTTACGAAGAACAGACACGTTGTCTACCCAGAAAACCAGCAGTTGGTGAGTTTCTATCACACCCAGGAGACACAACAATAGATACACAGGCTACAACAACAGGCCTGACACTGGAGGAACACTCTGCACAGGTGGAGTGGAGGAGAAGACATGAATACCAAATACACCTCTGCTACCTGTACAGAGCATCTTCAAATAGACTGCATGAGCTAACAAATCATCTCTTCTTTGGTTTGTTTACTGTAGAAAACAAATGTAGAGCATAGATTTTCCCATAGAAAAGAGACGCCAGAAGCAGTGCTTTTCGTTGCTATTAACTATTCCCTTTAGCCTGCTACACTAAAAGTATGCAAACTCCAACTTGTTTAATACCCTAATCATCTGCTGTTATTCTGGCACATCTACAGACAGTTTTAAAGGTTTTAATTTCCATGAAGTTCTCCTGCTACCGTAAACTAAAATCATGTCTGATATATAGTGAACTTGCATGTCTCCTACACAGGTGGAAGCACAGTTTTTTTTTTAGTATTTATGATAAATTCTCTCATTAGTAGATGACACACTATATATCATTGTGTACAATATTTATTACTGTTGCTTTTTTCTCTTTCACAAAATGGAGCAAACAGCAGTGGCCTTCCAGTTGTTGCAATTGGACACAAAGCAGCTTGTGTAGCAGGACCACAACTGTCTTTAAAGGAGGCACTGCCTCCGATCCAAAGGCTCCAGTGCTGTGTAACAGCTGCATACTAAGTAAGTTACTGTATGTGTCACATTATGACATTTTGTCTTATCTAATAAAAAAAAATGTGTTGCTAAAAAGTATGCATCAAAGCAGAACCACAATCGCAAAATGACCAAATATGGAGCCCCAGGAAAGACTGAATTCTTGTTCAACATCCAGCCAGAGCTGTTAATATGCTAAAATGATAAGTTTGGATTTTACAGACTGTTATTAAGGAATGTTTTAACAGATGAGGAAAGGAGCACAGCTCTGTATACTTAGAAACACAACACTTTTCCGTGAAAGGACAAGGGAAGGAAGAGAAAATGATGGACACACCTTTCTCCATTGAAGAGTATGCGCAGCAGAGGCCTTGGTCTTACATTGCCAATTCACTTTTTCTCCAAGCATGACAACTTGAGGTTGGGCAGGGGTCACACTCACTGGGTCAATGTCTAACAGAGAGAAGATGAAAAGCAACTGTGAGAAGGGGAGCAAGAAGCAGAGTTAAAGTGCCACTTACAATCAAAAATCTTTTCATCACTTAAACAACCATGTAATAAGGCTGTTAAAACAGCTGTACTAAGCAGAATATTACTTTTCTTCTCAGTGAAAGCTAATTGCACTTACTCTGATGTAAGCCTAATTTTGAAGTCCAAGTTAAGCCTATTCCATGCTATTTCTAGTGTATCTCGACATAATATGTGTGATAAGATCAAATTAGAGAGTGTAGTTGGGATAACATTAAAGTAACAGATGAACTGTGAAAAACTGAATTGGATACCGTCCTCTTGAAAGGATTCCATTAAAGCTCATTTCATTCTAACCCTTTTAATTCTATGATTTAAGGATGAAACAAACAGCTAACCGCAAAGGCGAAACTGCACAAACAGGAGGTACATTACGTGTGTTTACTTAATTCTGCAGTTGTGTGTCTCTGTGTGAGTGCGTGTCTTGTCTTTAGCTCACTCACAGTTGACATTGAGGGTGATAGTTCCACTCAGGTCAGCTTCCAGGTTATCGAAATCAGTGGCCGTGCACTTGTACACACCACCGTCAGTGCGCTTGACAGATTTCAGCATCAGAAGACCACCCTGACCACTGACGGCTTCTCCCTGAAGGTGGAAGGACATGTACATTGTGGGTTTTTATAGAACGTTGGGATACATCGAGAAAATCAGAAAAACAAAACAAATAAATGCATATATACATGAAATGGACACGTACATCTTTAGTGAAGTCAAACTCAGGCTGAGGGTTTCCATCAGTCTCACACTTCATGTTTACAGTGTCGCCCTCTTTCACTGGATCCTTGTTAAGTAGGGAAAAGGTCGCTTTCTCAGAGGGATCTAGATAGACATGAGCAGACATGGAACAGGTGAAAATTCCTCCTTTGGATACATTTACACAGTTACACTGGATATCATCAATCAGAGATGTGCAATGCATTCCAGAAAGTGTGTTTTACTTTCCCAGTACCTCCTCTTTCCTTGCCTCATCATTCTTCCTTAGCTGATATTAAATTCCACTGTGTTGCATTAACTATAGTGTTTAGCAAGAGGAACGATAAGCTACCAATGAAATGGGACCAGCAAGTGAAGATAATACTAATAGATGTTTGCTGGCAATGTTTATTTTGTAAAGAGAAGGAAAAGGAATATGTTTTAATTAATGAAAAACTAACATGAGTATGGACGACAAGGAGAGGCTTACAGAAAGTAGATAAATAAACAGATATCTTTTCAAAGATTAGGGGTCTTTAGCCTATTTCACCATGTTAGCAGCTCTACAAATGTCAGCTCCCACCACTTCTGGCCTAGAGTAAAATATCTCAACAATTGGTGGATTGCCATGAAAAATTGTACAGTCATTCATGGTCCCCAGAGGATAAATCCTGATTACTTTGGTGATCCCCTGACTTTACTTCTGGCTTTTGGCTTTGTATGAAATGCCTTGACGGCTATCCAATGACTAAAAACCTGAAAAAGTAAGCAGCAAACTAGTCTGACAAAAAAACGTCCCTTGATTATCAAGCAGCTAGCTCACAGTGCTAAATAAATTTATGGATCCTGAAGTCTAATTGCTACAGTTTAATGCTTTACAGTTTCATGCCAAGGGATAGTTAAGAAGATCAACACCTTTCTCATGTCTGTCCAGCAAATATAAGTCTACAACCAGCAGCTGGGTAGCTTAGCTAAGCAAGACTGGAAACAGGTGGAAAAAGTTAGCCTGGCTCTGTCCAAACAAAACAAAATCCCCCCACTAGCATCTGTTAAACTCACTAATTGAAATCTTGACCCTTCCCTTCACTCACAGTTGAGGTTAATTGTGATGGTGTTTGACTTATTCTGTTTGATATGGTCTCCTGGCATGCTGTACTCCACTGTGCACTGGAAAACAGCGTCCTTGTCGGCCTTGGTGGGCTGCATGTACAGGGTGCTCTTGATAGTGAAGAGACCAGAGGCCTCCTTCACAACCGAGGGAATCATGTAGGTCTCTGAAAGAGAGGAAGAAAAGAAACACATCATGCAGATTATCCTCTGCTTTGTGCAGCATATGATATTAGACTTGAAATTCAAACAAACAGCCACGGAGGACACATACTCTCTTTCCTGTCCTTGACCTCAGGTAGGGGCTGGTCATCTTTGAACCAGATAATTCTTGGCTGGGGATGTCCATTCTTCGTCACACAGGTACCAATCTGATCAACATGGACAAATACAGGAGGGACAAAAGAAAGTAGACTGAAAATGTGTATCTTCATTGTTTATTCAGGAATTGGAAAATATGCACTCACATGCAGTATGCACACACAATTACAGAAACTGCACACACACCTCTGAGCTGGTAGTCTGCCCTGCAGTAATGGCCTGACTTGACGGCTTTGTGAGTTCTGGCTTCTCAGGAGCAACTGAGACAGGAAAAGGGAAGGGAGAAATCATTATTATATCATCATGCGAGGAAAACCTCTAACATCGATACAAGCACACACACACACACAACCTCACACACTCCACTCCTTCCATATATGCAGTCCAGCCCACATGCCTGCTGACCTTGTTAATTAAGTCAAGCAGTAAATTTCCTGCTTCACATTATTCCACGGTGACCTGGTTCACGTGAGCTGATAAGGGTCAAATAACAAAAAATAACACTCTTCTCTCTCTCTGGCATACACACAACCACAGGTGTGAATGTTCCCCCTTGTTTCTTTTCTCCGCTTTATTCCCTAGCTCTCTTGTTCACATGCAAGGTCATCTTATCACTGCCTGCAGCTGTCGAATTCTTATAAAAATAAACAGTAGACGGGTATTCCTCCCTCTGTTTCATGGCTCAGTTCTTTTTAGTTCTTTTTGTTATATTGCTCCCAGATTTGTCCAAGCATTTTTAGAGCCATTCCTTTTCCACATACTGCACGAAGCAGGCGGCCACATGTGCCCTCAGTAATTTATATGTACAACGAGAACATTCAAAAGCTGGTTTCTTTCTCCTTAACAGCATCTTACATTCAGCCGTATAAAGGTTTTTAGCCTTAAAAAAGTTATTTAAATGCGTGTTAAGAGAGCACAAGACACACGGAGACATACAGGCAGGATTATTTTTATGTGTTTTTGCTCATTAGACGTATTGTTTACTCTCTACTGTAGGCCTCCTGAGAGAGAGAAACCAGGCTATCGCTGCTACAGCTCAAACCTCAGGAGACCTCATAACTCAGCCCTATTAAGGCAAGACAGACACACCATAATTCATGAGTCAATGAGTCAAGTGGTCAAATGCGGACAAAGAATAATTGCTGGTTCGCGAGACAGGCTGTTTTCTTACAACTGAGAGCAGTAAGTGCATCTAAAAAGGCCTTCGTCAAATAGCACTGCATTGAGGTATTGTCTTGTGCGGACCAACCCATTCACAATTAATAGCTTATTTTATGAGATTGCTTTAAACTTCAGTGCCTCTGAGTGCATAAATGTTAATGGTTAACTTGTAACATCTTTTTAAAATGGAAGCTTGACTAAAGAAAGGGTTGTTTTTTTCTATTCAGGGAAATCTTCCCTCTTTAATGTGATTGATCAGCCCAATCCAAAGTGCAAATGAATCGTATTCATTTTGGTTAGACCACTGAATGCTAAAAGTATGATTGAGGGAGGGACAAGGACACAGCAGCCAGCATCAAGGGTCAACCCCCAGCGCCTTGGTAATAAATGTTGACCGTTATTAAGGTGAGATATATGAGAGATGACAGGTGTGATTGAACTATTCATCAATTGTGTCAAGAGTGATTAGATTGTGGTTAATTGACCTCTGGGGAACTTATCAAAGAAAACTGGTAGAGCCCAGGTATTGGAAAAGGCTCCGAAGTCCTAAACATGAAGAGAAGAATTTAGTTGAAGTCTGCTCTGTTTTTGACAAATCTAGATAATTGTGACAAATTCTGGTACTATATATCTATATATCTGGAGTTACTTTGAGTATGTGCGAAATGCAATCAGCAAACTGAATTACATGCATTAGGTTTAATTAAGACACTTCTAAATGAAGGTATGCATGAACACACACACAGATCTGATTAAAGCCATAAACTTTGTGGCAGTGACAGTAACAAAACAAGACATAAATTCCTCACATCGCCAACTGATGGGAAAGTGAGGGGAGGGTGGGGGTCTCTTTGAAAAGGTCATGTTAATGTCATATAAAAAGTCAAAGGGCACGACTGGCCGACTCACAGAAGACTTTGAGCATAGTGGTGTCATCTCCAGCCCCGGCGGAGCCAGCGGTGACCTGGCAGTAGAAGGTAAGCTCATCGGAGGGTTCAACCGAGGAGATGGTCAAGGTGAAGTCCTCTCCAATTTTGACCCGTCCAGTCAGAGGGGTGCTGTCATCGCTTTTTCCCTCACCACCCTGAGAGCGGAAAGCCACGCGCCTCCTGGTTCCCTGCTCCTCCTGAATGGATGGAGAGGAGATACAGAAGGGTGGGGCAGGACATGAGGAGTAATGGAAAAATGAGAAAAAAAGAAATAAGTCAGAGAAAATAAGGGACCTGAAATTGGGTCTAAAAATACAATTTCTTTATAACTTTGAGAAGTCAAACTTTCACTGCCAAGAAAATATGTTTCACTGTCAAAAGATATTTGAATAAAAATATATATATATGGAAATTACTTACAATGAACCATTCAACAACAGTGTTGCTGGAAGATGGTGTAACAGTGTATGTGCAGGGCAGTTTGGCAGTCTCTCCTTTTAGCACCTCCACTTTAGAGCTCACCTGCACAGTCACAGCTCCACTACATACTGCAAAGAAAGAAAGATACAGGACTCAGTTGAAATCCTACTACATTGCAAACTCTGATGACTTATAATAAGATGTGTTGGTCTCAATTACAGTTCTGGATTATGACATGACAGGCTGGTATGCAGAGAGTAAGGCATGACAGTATTGGTGATGCCCAAATACATTAACTGGAAAAGACACAAACAACTTTAGTACCATACATTGCATCTCAAAGAAGGACAGGGGGAAATGAGTAGACAAAACAACCAACACGACTGCAACTGTTTATTTGGAACACACTAAATATATGGATCAATAGCAAAGAAGTGGACTGTGTTGCAGGATTGTGCATAAGAAGTTTTTATGGATGTTTTTGCCATGAGTTCTCCATTTGATTTAACTGCTGTAAATCCACACAGACTGCAGCAGCTACAAATATCAGTCTTCCCTTAAAGGTGTATCAACTGCAGTAAAAACTGTTAAGGGACCCAGAGGGGAGCTAGAAGGGCCTTGTCACTGTCAGTATCCCCCATTCAACAGAGACATTAGGATGCACACAGTGTCCCAGATATCAATGGGAGAGTAGCAGCTAGAGCACAGGATGGACCCAAACTGGTTCCTGTGGGGATAGCACAACACTATAGCTCTCAAACTCTCTGCACATGTAGCTATTGAGAAACACTATGACAAAGAGATTTCATCACGGATAGGAGGTGCAGGAAAAGAGGGAGGGGAAGGGCTGAGCTGGAGGAAGAGAGGGAGCTCCATTTCTGCTAATGAAGTCACTGCAGCGCATACAGTGTCATAAATCCTACACCCAGAAGAATAACTGCAAAGAAGGACATATGGATGGCATATTTCATGCATGTACAGTGGTAGGCTTATATGCAACACAGTGCTAGGCAAAAAAAAAAAATATTACAAAAAATTACAGGCTTATGGGTCATGTTTGCTGGAAGATATAGCACCTTGACAGAAATAAACTAGGACTAGAAAAATCTTTTTAAAGCGTAAATAATGGATGCATCGGCGGAAGCAACAGTAAATAACAACTCAACTATATCCGCAAAATCTTTCTATGCTGCAAACACTCCAAACATTAAGTTAAGAATCATTAAAAAGCCAAGGATCTACACTCAGTTTAATATTCATATTATGGACAGTATGTGTTGCTAATGAACAACCCAGCCCCATACTCTGTATGGTAACATAAATTAATCATGTCATCAATTTCTGGACTACAAAATCTACATTTAAATAATTTATCTGTTGTGAGAATCTGCCAAGAGTGGGGAGGATGGACTTCAGGGAATCATAGTTGTTTGACGAGCTAGTTTTAATAACAGTGCAGAGAAATGCAGACAGGGAAGATGAAAGAGTGTTTGCACAAAAATGTCTAAAGAGAGATGAGCGGAGCTCAGGGATGACCGCCTTGTTATCACTCTGCTGCGAGGAGGAAAGAAGAGAGTGAAGGATGGAAAGGAAAAAAGGAAGGCAGAGAGTACATATGGAGGAGATAATGGGGAGAGCTGTCAAATGCACACTTTTCGCTCGGTGTTGTGTATGTGTGTTAGTGAGGCACATTCCACCAGGGTCGGATGCTGTGATTCACAATGACCCAAGGAGGTCAAGGGTCAGACGAGTGTTGACATTTGATGAAAAGATCTCATGTCTCACACCACTGTTGTGTTCTTTCACGTCCTCGTGATTTACTTTTTCACTTCCCTCGCCTCTATTTTTATCCTGCCTCTCTTTTTCCTTATGTTCTTCTTTTTCCCCCCATATCCAGTATCCCCCCCCCCCTCTCTATTAGCTCAGTGGCTCTCAAGTGTAACAACATTAGTTTTACAAACCAAGTCTCGTGTTTCAAGTTTGTGAGAGGGATGCAGCCCAAAAGAAAATCCTCCTCTGTTTCTGCGCCAATACAAACAGCAAACCCAGACGAGCAAATGTACAAGAATGTTTGAGTGAATGAAGTGCTGTTTAAGCCAGGACTCAGAATTTAAGAGTCCTGTTAAGTGGTGCAAGGGAAAAATACCAACTCACTCACATACTACATTAAATCAAGTTACTCATTGGCACATGCAGAACCTAAATCTTATTGATTAATCTCCAGTTGATACAGCCTAATATGAATATTGGATCATGTTTTAATGAAGTATTAGAGAAAGCCAATTATCCAGTCAAAAGGGGAAGGCTTAGCTGCTGCCAGTTCCTTTTCATACTTTCAAATAAATCACTGAATCTTCAACATTAGAGGGACATTCTGTTAATTCGCTCATAGCAAAAAGAATCAGTGATGTGCATCACACAATGTTTTTGGGAAGATTGGTGGTTGTTCAACTTTCTTGTTAACAGACATCACAATTTGCGAAATTCTAGTAATTTACCACACTCCACTTAAATGATAAACGTGAAAGTTAAGAGAAAGATTTGCCTCAAATAGCCTCAAGATTTTTCTTTTTTAGCTATGCTAAAAAGGTTGGTCTGTCATTTGGTCCTCTGCTTTGGACCAGATTGAAATTTCTCAACAACTATTATTGGATGTTTTTCCATGACATTCTGTACAAACATTCAGTGTTCCCAGAGGACGGAGGCTATTGACTTTGGTAATCCCCTGATTTTCCTTCAGTACCATGAGGTTGATTTTTTAGTGAAACGTCTCTCCAGAATGGATTGCCACAAACATTTAGCACAGATATCCATGTTCCTTATTGGACAAAACTTTTGATCTTACACCATCAAAAGGTCAAAAATGTTATTTATTTTTAACTTTTTATCCTTTGGTTAAAACTTTTACCATTAGCCTCAGCTGTACTGCATGTTAGTGGACAAAGTTTAACTCGTTAAACATGCAAGTTAGCATTTACAATGTGAAGCAATGGAGTTTTAGGTGAGCAATCATATATTAATCTGCTGCGTGCACATTTTTTTTTTTTTTTTTTTGCTGTGCAAGACACACAACAGGAATCACATTCATTTCCTGTGGAAATATAGTGACAGCTGTGTTATTATGTGTCACACATTTTTATGTGTCTGCCACAAATTTGTCAGATATAATGGAATATAATTAAAATGGCTGAATCCTCACTTTTGGAGCAGCTACAAGCCCTAATTTTGTCTTTTGTGAGATAGTAATAGTCACCTATTATTAGACAGCCAGAAGACAGTCTGGGTGAAAGTGTTTTTGTCCATTTATCACTTCTGACACATGCTTGTTTTTCTCTTTTAACTGGAGTATGGTGAGTTGCTGGGCTACTACATGCGTGTAAACAGAGATACTGAGACAATTAAAGCAATGAAGTGTGCCATCTGTACCACATCTTTCTCTCTTTTCCAACCTTGTCCTCTCCCCATCCCCAGCTTGATTTTATTGTCTGTTTCCCTCTCAACCTTTTCTTCTCTTTCAAACACATCTTTTAGTGTCATTCACCATATGTTTTGGTCCAGAGTAATCAGTCATACCGCTACTCTGTGTTTTACACACGAGGCAGCTGGGCAGACAGAGCCTGACAATTAAAGCATAATTAGGGAGTCCTCTGTCCAATCTGAGCTTAGACCAATGTGTGTGTGCACGAGTGTGTTTGTGTACTTAGAGACACAGGCTGTTGGCTGTCACTATACAAGCGTGTGTGTGTGTGTGAGAGAGAGAGAAAGAGAGTGGTTGGGGCTGTCGGAGGGGGAGAGTAGCTTCATGGGGGTCTCGTTAGCTGACGCAGGCCAGATAATCGGATTTAGCCAAAGAGAGGGAAAGTGTGTGTGAGGTGGAGTGTGATGGGGTGCGTGACTGGGTAGTAAGACAGATGGGAACGAGACGGTCAGACTGTACAGTGACCTCTACACACACACACACACACAAACACACACACACTCTTACAGTGTATCTATAATGCATGTGATATTTATGAGCAACCGAACCACCCCAAAAAGCTTGAGCTAAGTACAGGGTGTGTGGAAACAACAAAGATCCAAGTCTGCAGTCAAAGCATTGTGGCAGAGTGGAGGAGACCCAGAGACTCAGTCCCACAACTACTGAAAAGTTAATGTGAAACCATCTTTAATACTCGCTCCATGTCTCTCTCTTCCTGCCTTTTTCTTCCACTCTCTTCTTTCTCCTTCACCCTCTTTTCCTTTTCAAACCCACACCGACATACACAAGCGGGCACCCCTCATTATGAAAAGAAGCAGCTGGATGCTCTCTCTTTCTTCTGCCCTGTTTTTTCTCTCTTGTCCCCCCCCCCACCTACTGTTGTATTCTGGACATCAAACCAGCAGAGTCTTTCTCTCCCCGACTGTCCTCTTTTCATCCTTCATTCTCAAAGAGCATTCTTTAATAACAAGTGCGCAAACTCGCTCATGTGTCTTGTCTGCGCATGTGCATGTGGTGAATCAAAAAGAGAATGCCAGATAGCAGAAGAAAGGCACGAAGAATGTAAGAAAAGGAGGAGAAAGGGAGGGTGAAGCCACCATGAATCTTCTTTCATTCACAGTACCTGCTTGTCTCCCTACTAACCCAAACACCACCCTGCTGAACAGCCATGGATGTTCTGAGTAACTCAGCTTCATTTAAGCCTACTGTATACACCTGGATGAGGGTGCTACGGGTGCAAGAGTGTGTTTAAGATTACATGCAGGATGTGTCACAGAGATAGACCATGAAGATCTGCACCAGCGCCAACACTGTGGCGGCGAGGTGTGTGCCGAAGACTTGATTTATGAGGCGAGTGTAAAGCTGAAGAGGACAAGAGGAGTGCAACACTGTACCTGATGGACGAGGAGTGTCAGAAGGTGTGTGTGTGTGTGTGTGTGTACCTGTGTGCATGTGTTTGTGTGTATGCGTGTGTGGTCCAAAACATCCTTGGCCTCTAACAGGATTAGTGTGTCTGACTGTTGGCAAAGCAAACCGTCCTGCTGCAGCAGAAGACACAGCCTCAATGTCACAAGGACTACTGTCATTGAATAACACGTAACAACAACTTCCACATTTTCACTTTCCACTGATCAGCATCTCTTTCAATATGTTTGGAATTATTTCTCAATCTCTTGAGTTTTAATCAACATTGCTGACATCTCAAGCTGAATTTACACAGACGTAGCTGGAGTTTGCATGATCTCCCCGGTCTGCGTGGGTTCTCATGGGTTAATTGGTGACTCTTGGTGTTAATGAGAAGGTGGCAATGGTAACACCGGAGACAACTAGAGCAGGTACCACTGTACCCCACAAGCACAAATGTGGCTTCACTCTACTACTATCACCACAGATGCCATGTGACTGACTCAGGAGCCATCGACATGAGCCCGAGGCTCTGTGTGTGTGTGTGTGAGTTCAGTTGTGGCAGCGGGGTGTAGCGGGTTACCCTCAGCTCTCTCACACCGATAATGGCCTGTTAACGTTGCAGGTTGGATCTGACTCAAATCTCTTGTTTACGGGCTTTTCGCAAATTCGCTCAGCGCTCACATTAGTCTGCCTGAGCTGCCCTGATAGGCACAGTTTGCACTCTTCAGGAAATTCACTTTGCTCAGTGAGTTTCATTTTAGCGGACAAACTCGTTCCATCTCAAAAATTTACCCAACAGGGCCAGCTGTGAGGAGGAGAAATAAACAAAAAGAAGCCCTTCAGTCAGTGCTCACTTGCAAGAAAGTAGTGTTTGCTAATGTGTTAAAACGACTGCATGTTGTTGCCATTTGAATAACACAGTTGTGGCTGGACACAACCGGTGGTTGCAGAGACATAAAAAGAATGCAAGTTACGTCTTTGCAATTCTGTCCAGCAGGAGGGAAATTTTAGTCATTTACAGTCAGCTATTTAAACTATGAGAGTTTCTCTCATAGTTTAAATACTGACAGTTTGAGATTAATGGATAAGTGGGGCCTGAGTGTACATATAGATATATATGTACACTGTATACTGTACACAGTATATACATAGTATGATATATGTGTGTGTGTGTGGTAGGGGGCAGGCTGGGTCAGACTGCCAGTGTCGGGGTGGGTCCATGTAAGGCCTGCAGTCCGTCAACGCCTGACTGATGAGACAAGAACAGGTGCAGTGCAGGAACAGCAGCTGCAGCAAAACACACACACACACACACACACACACACACACACACACACTCACACTCAGTAACCAACAATGAATGCCACATATAGAGAGCGAGGGAAAGAGTGAGAAAGTCACAGTGAGACGCAGATGATAGACGTGCAGAGAGAGGAAGTTTCCCAACTGGCATATAGACCCAAACAGTTTGTAGAAGTAAAACTTTTAGCAACCAAGGAGACAAAAAAATCAACATATAGTGAAACCAAACATGAAAAGATACAGTAGACAGTCATTGTCTGTCACCTTGGATACTTTTAATGACAACTGTATCCACACACACAGTGCTGTGGATGGCAGAATTAGGAGCTACAATGTCTCTTGGTGTCCTGCTAAGAGTTGACCTTTTAAAGGGACGCACTGATATGTATCTAATGCTAATTAGAAGGAAGTACACAAACTAAGGAGAGGACAGCAAAGTGTATGGAGAGAAGTACAATGCGAGGACAGAATGATATATACCAAGTAAATCCATAAGGTACTTTTTTTTTTCAACTTGCAGCTGATTTCCATACATCCTTTAACACTGAAAAGAGGCCACATCCTGTGGCAAACACCATGAACAAAAGAACCCCCAGCCTTCCTCCACATTATGCGTCACCGCAAACACTGATTGCAGTCTGTAATATCCTGTTGCACTGAAACAGTCATCCTCTACAGTACATGCCCACATATTAATACTTTTGCTATGAATATCTCTGAATGAAATGCAATGCAAAATATTCTGAATAATGCAAATTGTGATTGGTATCACAATGCACTGATTGAACACAGAAAATGATTTAGTAATGAGTTTATTCTTCACAAAATGCTCAAACCAGTGTGAATAATCACATTGGATTTCTGGTTGACCTTTCTAAAGACATGGGCTGTTTGTGCATGCACAGTGACTGCTGTCTGCTCTTTGTATGCTCCTTTTGTGTTTGCTACTGTGTTTTGATTTGGTTAAGATGTTCCAAGAAGAGGAAATTTCCCTCAGCGGGACTGATAAAGTACATCAAATGCCTTCAAACTAGAGTCATGAGAGATCCTTGATGAGCTGTTCCCAAGACAAATCCCTGTGTATTTGTTTTATTTTCCTAATAAAGTGACTGTAATTCTGATTTAAAAGTCAGTGATTACATCTTCACCCCAGAAAATTTCAAACAAGTCCTAATGACCAAACACAGTCAGACAGCCAGGGTTTGATTGTTATGTACTTCACAAGAATCCCCTGAAAAACTTTTTTTTTTCTTTTTGCCCAATAACACACAGATAGCAGTGCTCTAAAGTACCAATTATAGCAATCAGAGAATCAGCCTCAGTCTTGTAAATCTCATCTGACCGCTCACAAGCCAGTCAAAAGCTTTCTGAAGTCATAGTGGAGGTCTGCTGCGCTTCAAAGATGATATCTGGGGCCTCTAATTGGAGTCAAACACAGTTACATATTTGGTGCTTCAATTTCATTGCTTGGTGAAACAGGGCACCCCTGTTTTTTTATAGATTGCCTGTGTTTTATGAGGGTTATGTGTGATATCTGTATGCGCTGGGAACCGGTGGGGACAGCTCTTGATTAAAGGTGAGATAGGCCGATTCCGGATGTTCAGATGCCGCATGCTGAGCCCTTGCCCCGCAATTACAGGATATGGAGGGGACTGTCTGTTTTCCTGTCTGAACTTGTACCAGTGTACCACCTGAGTAGAAGTAAAATTCACACCTGGGACCCAGCGGCAACACACACACACACACACACACACACACACACACACACACACACACACACACACACACACAGATATTCAGGTTGGTTGCAGAGGTCAGCTGAGTCTAACAGGGGAGACTGTCTTTTATCACTTTGTTTATTTATTGGCAACAAAATCACCGGCTTTGTGCGTCTGTCTGCTAGATGGAAGAGGGGAGTTAGGGCAAAGGAGAGACCGTGAGGGGAAAACAGATTTTATTGTTTGTTAGACAAGAGCGTTGTAACCTTTTATTGTTCTGTTTTCATTCTCTGTCTGTTCTCAGATCTTTTGGGCCATTTGTCTCTTCTGTCAGACTGTAGTTTTATGAATCTTATCTCTTATAAAACTACAGTCTCTTCTGTCAGACTGAATGAATCTTATATTAACCTCCTTGCTTGAAATCTGTTATGTGTCTGATGCGTAAAGCATGCTCTGAACAAAGTTAAAAAAACACACGTAACTTCATTTGGATTCAGAAGGTGGACTAAAACGAGTAAGGAGAGACAGAGGACGGCGTCAGAGGGTGAAAACAAGGACACAGATTTTAGAAGAGGTCTGATTGTTCCCGGGGACTTGACGTTGACGTAATGCATCTGAGTCAAACATAAGGCTTTTAGCAATTAGCCTGGGTACGCATCAGTCTTCTTCACTGCCATAAACCCAACAATATTAGCATCTCTGCATTCTACTCAATGCAATAAAATGCAGAGCCCAATTCATCGCAAAGTTCAGTGACTCGGCAAATGAGGTCTGCCAGCCAAACAGCGGGTGTGTGGATTTCTTTGTGTATAAGAGTGTCTGCTGCATTGAGAGTGGAGGGCAGAGAGGTAACATCACAGTGTGTGCAGTTGCGGCAGATAAATCACAGCTTTACTGGTGTGTGTGTTATGTCATCTCACGGCAGTTTAGGGGCTCTAGACAAACAGTGTGAAGTGGGCTACAAGGTCGGCCCCTCACACACTCTTTTGTCTATCGGGAGATTCCCCCTCGCTGGTCCTGTTGTCCGGGCAACGGGGTGAGAAGTCAACCCCATTCAAACAGGAGAGTTTAGAGCTGTGTGGCCAATGAGTGTAGTTGTGCGGGTACTGGGGTAGGAGGGGCTGCGTTTGTCCTTTGCGAACATGAGCCAGTGAGTCAGGAGAAGAAAATGACGACAAGGATGGATGGTAGGAACAAGGAGAAGAAAAACAAAAAGGGAAAACGGAGACAGAGTGCATGAGCAGAATATGAATTAGTGGAGCTGACATTGCAGCCTTCCGCCCCATTTTTGCAGAAAGTGACGGTTGAAAAAATAAAACAAAGGCAAGAAGTTTTGTAAAGAGATTATAAATAGAGCTATAGATACACGAGTCTTGTGCATTTTAGTGCTGTGTAAGTGCTTCTGCAAAAGCAGCTTTGATATATACTCTCACTGATAAACCAAAGGATTGTCTGAGTGTCCTTCCCCATTAGAATTAGCTGAATAAAATTAAAATCATCTCTCACGTAGAATATCTGGGCCATTTATAAAGCTAATATCTTTTTAGCTGGCACAATCTGGTGCCATTTTATGTGACTCCATTAACAGTGAGTTAGCACGACAATAGCCGGTGTCGCGCTCCTATTAAGAGTTAGTTTTGGGTCTTAATACAGTGAAGGTAACAAAGGAAGAAAAAAAAAAAAGCAAGGCTGCAGCAGTGAATGGCATGCAAAATCGGATAAAAATATCAAGAGGAATTTCATTACTTTTCAAATCAAAGGGCACAAAACAGAGAGGGTCCACCAATTACTGAACTATGTCTCCTCCTGGCTGCCTTTCATTTTCAGAGGGAACTCAATTTGGTAAAATAGAGAAAGGAGAGTGAGTGTGTGTGTCTGTGTGCCTGTGTGTGTGTTTGTCTGTGAGTGTCCTGATCGACTGAGAGAGAACCCAATCAGTAGATGTCACTTAAGGTGCAGAGATGAGAAAAGGTGTTAATATTTAATGTTTTGGGGGCCCCTGAATCTAGGCCTCCTTTTCCTCCTCTCCCTCTTCGTTCTATCCCTTTTGCCTCAGGCACTCCAATTAACCCACCCTGTCCTTTTCTTCTTCCCTCTCTCCCAGTCTTTCTCGCTGTTCCCTCCTTCCTTGAAACACAGCCCCTGGCAGAAAATGAAATCTAGAAACAGGAGGAGAGACGAGACAGGAATGGAGGGATAAGCAACCGAGGAGAGTTTAACTGAGATCGTATTAAGCAGTGCGGAGCAAAGTTTGAATGAGAAAAAGTTGAAAAGGCTAGAGGATCTCAAAGGAGAGAACAAGGAGATACAGAAGGACACTGATGCAAGTGCAGCCATGAGCATCAAACAAGAGTGAGAAAGTACTGTCGATGCAGGAGTTAAAATTGGAGCAGTAGGAGAAGGAGAAAGATGAAGTGAGGGAAGGAGAGGGTCCCCTGTGTGTCTTTTCAATTCCCCTCAGCTTCTACCCATTTATCAAGGTAAATGACTTGCTTTAATGGGCCACAATGATATGCAATGTTTGGCAGAGGCAATCTGCTTGCATATGTTGACTCTAATGCTGCTGCCCTCCATAATGGGGTATCGTAATGAGGTGCATTCAGTGATGAGGGGCATTATGAATTCCTCTCAGGACCCCATAAGGGCAGGGGCAGCCCTGAAAAGATGATGGATGGATAGATGGATGGATGACAAGCGCCTGACAATGGGGGTAGGACAAACAGGCATATTATAAACATGTTCATGTACGTGACTGACTTGATTTTGACAAAAAGGGGAGTGATGGACTGTTCCTTCCACTTCCGGTGATTATTCAAATTGGATGACTCTCAAGAGGCTGATTTAGACAGGAATGGTTAAAACTGAAGCAGCAAAGCCTAAGGTGTGTTGACTCAAGCTCCAAAAACACTGGATTCTATATTTTCTAAAATGCAAAGCCTAGCATCTTTTGCTAGACTCTTCCCGTTTTTCAAACTTTAAAAAAGAGTAGACTTTTCTGTGTATAATTGATGGAAGTTTCTCTCTAAATCCACTAATTGATTCAGTTCAGGTCCTAACGTGAAACAAATTTACATATTTCAGATGTTGATGAAGGACTGCAGCATTTACAGGTATGGTGACATGCTGGTGACTTAACATTTGCACTTGACAATGTCTTTTAAGGTCATAAAATAACCTTATGATATACAACTGACAAAAGCTCTAGACATTAAATCGCTTAAGATTTATTAAGTATATGTCATTTAGTGATTTCTCAAAGAATTTTAGACATTTGGTTCCTGATTTAAAAATAAATTCCTTACTGTTCATCACTTTTCAGTGTGTTAAGGGTTATCATTGGTACAAAGATAGTCAGAAAAAAATAAGCTTGTTATCAAGGGAGGATGTCCGCAGGGTTCACTGTTTTACGTTTTCGTTTTTTATCAAAGTCATGTGGCTCCAGGTTGTTTAATAGCAACAACGTAGTGAAGGAAAGGGTCACCACTGTTACGTCAATGGATATCATTTTACAGAGGTGATTTAGCACAAGTACCTGAATTATCTTGACTTGAGGAAATATGAAATACTTGCAACTCGATTTAGTCCAAATTTAGTCCGCACTCCTCTCTGTCCTCTCTTTTGCTGCTGTTTGTTACTGTAATGGTTTTATGATTTCAAAATGAAAACTTATTGACACCTCTGTCATTTGTAGTCAAGACAGACTGTCAGAGGGAGGAGAGAGAGAGGGTGAGGGGAGAAAGGCTCACTCAGAGTATAAATAAGGGGAGAAACATTAAGACTAGAGCTAATCTCACTAAAAGGGTTAGGACAAAGTGCTCTGCCGTCTCTCTCGCTTCCCCTCTCCCTCTATCCTTGAATCAATTCATTCTGCAAGTCATTTCCTAGCATACTGTACGGATAAATACTCAGTGTAGGGTAGCTCTTATGCCCATTTACTGTAATAAACAACCCACTGTAGTGTGTATATTGTGTATGTGTGTGTCTTTCAGAATACAATAGCTCACAGTGTGTTTGATTAAGATAAAAAAAACAAAACAAAAAAAAACAGACCCAGACACTTTGGTTCCAGAAGGGAAATAAGATTTGAGATAAGTTGTAAGGTGAGGAAAAGGTGAAAGCGGGCCAACATGTCTCTCTGCGGGTCTCAAATATCTGCTGTTGACCCTACTAGCAAAAAACACACACAAACACACACACACTGCAAAGGCTGAAGCAGGCTGTCCTGCCAACCCGTGTGTATTTTAATACTGATGAGTCTGTGGGTGAATGTCTCAAGTTCTATTTACAGTAGCCTATTTACAGTATGAGCACTGTTACATTCACAAACAAAGTGAAACACATGCACAAACACACCTGCCTGCCCTTCATATCTCAACAGCTCCATTCCTAAATGCACAGCCCCCCCTCCCCTGTCTGCCACCCTTTTTGCCCTGCCCTCCCAAGTAGTCCTCTCACAATGAATTGTAGCACCCAGGTGTTTTGTTGGTCTGACAAAAAGCCCTGTTCCTGTGTGGACGGGAAATATACACACCACACAAGCTGAGGTAAACAAAGAGAGGGAACAGCGGGACTATGGGTAAATAACACCAAGATGCTACTGTAGCTTGCCTCCTGATATTGCTCCTTGTGAGGATAACATTACTACAGTTGTATTTCACCAAAAATGATCATCTGGAATCCCAAGTGACCCCCAAGTGGTAAACACAGCTAAGGGCATTAACCCTCTGGGGTCCAATCAGCGGCCCCATAAATTGATTTTGCAATCATGGGCGATTGCTTGGACCCCAGAGGTTTAATACAGCTTAAACTGTTTTTATGTTTATCTTGTCAAATGACATTGTGATCATAAAGTGGTCATAAAATGGTGATTTGATGGATATCATGGTGCAGCAGCACAGGAATTACTGGTTATTAGGTAGTACTTGAAGAATGAATCGCAATCAAATCTATTTTGTGCTTGCTCAATTGCCTGACAAGAGAAACTGAAAATGAAAACAACAGTGCGAGTTTGCCTGATTGAAACACAAAAAAAGGTGCTCATAGATATCACCGGGCGATGGGGATCTTTCATGAAAGACCAGAAAATGTTAGCGTGAATTCTCATCTTCATTCTTGGTCTGCTTGGTGTGACTTTTCCACCTTTGCCTTTATGTGATGTGTTAATTAAAATGGTGACACTGCTCTTGCTTGTATATATTTTCCTATCCCTCCACTTAAGCAAAACACGCCTGCATTCTCTCTGTCCTATTCCACTATCTCTCCCCTGATTTCTCTCTCGCTCGTCTCTCGTTCTCTCTCTGCGGGAGTGCTGAGTAGCACTCTGCCCATCTCATTTAGAAACAGCCCTCCCTTCACTTCTAATGAGCCTTCATTTTGGCAGAAGAGGGGAAAAAAGCCAGAGAGAGGAACACCATTTCCACTACTTCAGCTGACAGCAGTTCCCTCTAGAAGCCCTCTTCTAATACCCACATGGGACTGTACAAGAGGGCTGGAATAGGGAGAAAATGGTGGAACAAATGGATATCCACTCTCCCTATTAGCCTCCATTATCTGCAAGCATCATTTCATAACTAGCGACTAACAAGGCTTCTGTGTATGTGCCCATGCCCCTGTTGTATGCTTTGGCTGAGCTAGGGTACACAAATCGGGTGTGGACAGCTCAGAAACCGGAGAGAATTGCCCTTCTTTGTGCCCAGGCTGAAATACGAGCGTGCTTGTTGAATAAAGGGGGTCTTATATGGGGGCGAGGGCGCTCCTTAGGGGGCTAGTCAGCCGGGCGTGACAAGCCGGTACCGCTGTAATGAGATAACAGGCCACTGGAGTACGCTTTGATTTGTTCCTCCTTTCTTTCCTTTCTCCAAATCCCTTATCCCTCTGCTGTGTTCTTATCCATCCATTGCTCCATTTAAAAAAAAAGCAGGCCATCATGCTCGGCAGGCTGGTAAAGCCTGTGTGTGAGGGATAGATAGAGGGAAAGAGAGGTCGGGGTAAACATATTGGTAGTGTTGATAGGGCAAAGGAGAAAGAAAAGGGCACAAGAGTGTGGAAATGAAAGCTTGAAAAGAACATGTGTCTTTGTATGTGTGTGTTCCTGAAAACATATTCAAGTTCATGTTAACAGGAGCTTGAAAATCTTGGAATCAAGCAATTCTACAGTGGGAGAAAAAAAAGGTACACTTAAGAGATGGAGGACAGGGAGTTTCAGGAGACATGGTGTATACAGTATGGGTCACTGCCTCCAGACAGGCTGGATAAAGCCTACCTCCACTCCTCCGCTGTCACAAAATTACCCTTGCACCTGCCCTCTGGCCCTCTACCCCTCCCTTCTTTCCCTCCCCCTAAACCCTCTCCTGTCTTGGACAAACAGTCTTATACAGTGTTGACAGTGGAAACACTCAGTGTGAGGTTGAGAGATACGGGAAACCCCAGTTAGAAGGTGAACTCAGTCATTGTGTGCTTGGAATAGATGACTTTTAGCCCAGCAGCAAAAGGCTCACTCAACTGATTTTTGCTCTTTCCATAACCTGTGCTAATTCACTGCCACCACTGACCTCCACGTCAGCTAAACCACAAGATTCAAACTTATCTTCTTCACCTCTCCATACTCCACCAATGATTCATCCAGTAAAATATATATAAATATATATTTACACCCCGTTTCCCTCTTAAATCAGAGTTTTCTTCTCAGATTTGGGTTGATTTACAGTTGTGATAGTGTGGTGGCCAAAGCCATGATTTTCATCTGAACGACATGAGCTGTCTGCCTGCCTGGGCTATCAACACTTGCTGTCCCAAAACAGCGTATAAGCTGGAGATTTAGAACGGTCTGTCTAGCCCTAAATCTGTAGTCTCCTGCATGGCATACCTCACACACAGCAGACTGTTACACACACACACACACACACACACACACACACATAGAAAAACACTCTCACTACCTTTTGATGCCCCACCTCCCAACCCCAGTTCCTTCCCCCCCTACCTACCACTCTCCCCCACTTTCTGTCTTTTTGCCTATTATGGCGGATTAACTTATAATGCTTGGGTGAACTTCAGTAAGTGGGGGGTACAAAGTCACACATCAATACACACACAATCGCTTGCTGGCTGGCAGGCTGGCAGGCAGATACGGTCACAAGCCTACTGGCACAGACACATGGAGCCTTCTGGAGTACAGCGAGACACATGCGGACACACACATACATACACACACCCAAACACATGTTTAAATACAGGAACCAGACTACCATGCTGAAACACAGTGAAAGGTGCAGAATCCAAACCAAAGCTCCTATTAATCCCCCTGATCCCTCCAAGATAGAATAATTCAGAGTTAATTACTATTCTCCTGCATTCCTCCCTTTCTTCATCTTGATTTTTAAATCCACTAAACTCCCTCTTTCCCTCCATCAGGCACCCATTTGAATACACCGTCTACTGTAGATCCTTCTTTGTCTCCTTTTCCACATTTATATTTGTTCCCCCCCCCCACTGCTCCACTTGTGCTTTGGCAGACTCTTCCACACTATGTCTTTACAGAGTAAAATGAGAGGCAAATATGGTTATGAGCCCCTCTCTTCCCCTCTCTCAAATTTTCTCTTCCTGACACACACACACACACACAACAACAACATACAAGTCTTGGCAGCAGCTGACACAGAGTCTGGCATTGAGGTTGTGTCTTTCTGGTTGGAGTTTGGAACCACAGTGAGTTTAATTAGAGTGGAGAGAGACCACATGGCTGGCTGAGTGGCTGGTGTAAGACTGGCTGAGAGGCTGGTTACTGGAGAGACCCATGAAGAACCACAATGTAAGATGCTAGCTGTAAGGTAGAATACACAGAAAAATACACAATGCTAGCTGTATAATATATTTATAGATACAGATACAGTAGCTACACACTCATTTGTATGCAGACAGCTTCTTCAAATATCTTTCTGTCTCTAACTGATGCCACCAGTGTTCTCATGCAGACAACTCATTATAAAAAGATAAAATGCCATTGTGATATACAGTTAAAAGCACCCTAAATCATTCCCCATGTCACACTGCATTATCTTTTGTCTCATGTTTTTTTGTTGTATATGAGGTGCATATTTTATATGAGGGAAAGAAAAGGAGAATGCATTCCCACAACATAGTTTCTATTTTCTGCACCAACACTTCAAGACAGGCCAGCAGATAAGCTGCAGATGAGGAGATAGTGAGGAGCTAACTCTTGCCCATACATGGGTAGGGCAAGGAGCAGGAAGAAAGCTGCGTATGCACACATGCACGTATTTACACACCCAGTTAGCATATTTTAAATATCATTCAGCATATGGACTGAGCAAGCACGCATTTCATAAGTGGCACGCAGATCACATATTATGCACACATATTTCAACGTTAACCCAGAGGGAATAAGAGCTTGCAAGCATACACAAAAACGCAGTGGAGTTAGCAAACTCCCGTCTGTGTCAACCTTCCAGCATTCCTCGCTAATCTGCACCATAATGGCACACCTGTCTTCTCCCATTCTCTATTACCGCCTCAGAAATACAGCGGTGGCTTGAGAGGGAGTGGGAGAAGAGGGTACGCTAAACATATTCATGAACAAACAGCTGATCCGTCCTCTCTTTTAATTCTCTCTTTCTTTATGCATCCCACCATCTACCTTCAGCCCTCCCTCTCTTGATCCGTTTCCATAGGGAACTGTCTTTTTTTATTTTTTTGACAAGTGGTGTAGTGGTTTGTCTATGTTTTAGAGGGGGTGTATGTTACCAGGGTAACAGACATAGAGGTTATTGTCATAGCTAGACAGGCATTATTGGTAAAAGTGGGAAGGATGGGAACGAGAGGGTTTTTTTCAGGGGCAGCAGCAGGTCAGAGATTCGAACAGTGCAGGGCAGGGGGTGAATAACTAAAGCAGTGGGCATTCGGGGTAGATAGGTAGGTCACATTATTATTGATTGCCTGACATTATGTGGACAGCAGGGGAGTCCACAGAGACAGACGAATAAATTGTGGCTTGACATCAAAGTCAGGCTGCTGACATTGAGCCTGCAGGGGACAGAGCCTGCCCAGGGCTGGATTAGAGGTGGATAGATACACGTAGACACGCACGGACGCAGACACAGAAATACACAGACAATGAGAACATTGTTCAAGCGTTACCTGATAAAATGACGGTTGTAAAGAGAGAGCTTGAAAATGACAGAATGAAACTGGAGAAAATGTCAGCCATGAATAATTTCAATTCCAAGCTCTGATTTCTTTTTCATGAAGCCACTTCTCATAAATTGGACATTTTTCTGACTAAGACACCAAAAATGTCTAACTCATTTACACATCAAGGCTCACCAGAGACTTTCAGAAGGTGTATTATTCCAATCCTCATAAAATTCCAATCTGTTACAGAGCACATTTTTCATATTCATTAATGCTTCATTAAATTATTATTCATAGCTTGGATGGTGATGTGATTAGACAAGAAATGGGAGACAACAGACAAAATAATTAAGGAAATGAAGCTCAGATTTAAATATTCAACGCTCATTCTCATTTTGACTGATTCCAGGGACACTCGTCTGGTGACTCTGAAGAGCAAAACAGAAAATATAACTGACAGGAGAACAAAGTTTTCTGACAAGATAACCTCATGACTGTTCAACATGATGTACGTATCATTGTGTTAAGACCACGCCTGGCGCAGGCCTTTCATCCATGGGCATCAGGCCTAACACAGAGGGCACCATCCGTCATTGTCTGTTAAGTGATTGACCGTCCTGTCTAGATGGCTATCAGCTAAGCTAACTGGAGCCTGGTGATAATATCTGGAATGTGAGAAACCCGAGAAAGACAAAACAACACGCGCTGCAACATGCACAGACCTGCAACTCCAGGAGATGGAAGATAGAGACACTGTGGTGCAAAACATGATGTGTGGCAGGAGACGGTGGGGGCGAGGGGCGAGGGCAGGTAAGGGCTGGAAGGTTTGCTGGAAGAGACAGCGAAGTCAAAAACAAACAGACAAAAACAGTGGGACGTCGTCATGGATGGAGAAAGAGACAAAGACGAGTGTTGGTGGGGGTGTGAGAGGAAGAGGGAGAATGGAGAGGGGGAAAAGGTCAGACACGGCAATATGATTGAAAAAATGTCTCAGCCACATTCTGCTCCTCTACAAAACCTTTGAACAGTCACTTTTAACCCAATGGACCCAACAGCAGGTTTGACTCATACCTTCCTCTGCTCACATAGTGCCCATGTCCTGCTTTTCAGGACAGAAATACCATCAATCCTTTGTCTCCTTTTAAGTGACCATACCCAAGGTCATATGCTGACGTGTGATGTTGTTGCCAATGAGATCTCACACCAGATGGGCCCGTGACCCTGTGGTTGATGCATCTCATTGCACCCACATGCTCACACTCACACAGTATATTCACCCTAATTTAAATAAAGCAAATGTACACTTCTGTAAGATGTTTCCCGCTGACATTTCATTTTACTGACATTTTACTAGCCACTGAAAACTAAGGGGACGCCTGGTTAACAAAGGAAACGTTTGACATTAAGACCATGAGAGTTTGTCTTTAAGGATGGACACCAGTTCAGAAAAGGTTAAAGCGGATTTGAGTGGTTGTTTATTTTAGTGACGAAAGGAAAGAAAGAAAATTAATTGGCAACACTTTTGATAATCAATTAATCCTTTAAGCAAAAATGTCGAACATTATCTGGTTCCGAATGTTCAAATGTGAGAATTTGCTGCTTTAATTGGTTTGAAATTATTCTAAATTCATTCATAAAAACTGTGCCTCCATTCCTATGCAAACACACAAACCACGTGTGCAGCCGAGATACCATATCGAGCAAAGCAACAGATTTATGATGTCACAATAACTTACGTGATGACAGGAAGATGGTGTCTGACAGACAGAGATTACAAGGATGACAAGCGATGACAGATAGGAAGAGACGGAGAAGAAAGCAGATGTGGCAAAACTGGCACAGATATGATATGCTAATCGGCGGCATACCCAGATCAAAAGAAAAATTGAGTACAATAAAGGAGTGCGTCATTGTGTCCTTGTATCACTTTAATCATAGCATACTGCATACCACAGAGGAAGACAGTATGGAGAATGATTTGTTCCTCAATTAATATAGACTGTATCCTGGAGAACCAGTAACTTCCTAAAATAGAGAACCAGTGACGCCAATAAATACTCAGTCCATTGATCTCAGTCCAGATCTTTAAAATATGACTTCATGTCTAAGCTAGGGAGTTATTCAGCAAATTGGACTGTACTGTTTTTTTTTTCTACATGTCTATGCACTCCAGCCTTTAAGATTGAGTGTTTGTTCACCAAGCTTTAGCCAGAAAGAAATCCCTGGTCTCTGTCCAAGTAGATGAGTCTTGCTGTAGGTGTTTTACAGGAGCAGATGGTCCAGGTGGTAGTTTCAAGTGCTGGTCGTTTAGTATATTAAAGGAAACAAAACATCATATGGTAGGAAGCCAAGCAGGATGACTGTGTGTGTGTGTGTGTGTGCATGTGCGTAAGCAGGAGGCTTCTAGAAGTTCATAGGAGTGTTGAAGCTTCACTATCAACACCTCGACTACTCTGGCACCATCGCATCCACCTCCTCCATCTCCAAGCATCTGGTATTAATGTAGACACGTTGGAGCATATGAAGGCAAAGGGAGCAAGAGCAGGGGGAGAAAGCACTGAAGGGGGGAGGGAGGTGAGGAAAGAAGGGTGGGGTTAGAAAGAGGGTAGAAGGCTGGAGACCATTCTGAGGCAAGATAAAGATAAAACTGGAGCAGCGTTCTTCACATTTTTAGCCATATTTCATAGTAACGTATGAAAGATTAGAAACCATTAGAAAATTCCACTTAAGTTTAACACATTGCTGGAGAGAAAAAGAAAATGAAAAGAGAGTGGAGAAATTAAATGCATCCTGTATATTACTGGACATCAGTGACCGTATGACTATATTCATAGCTTTCAGTCTGTGCTTTTCATTATTGGAGTGGGGGATGGAGAGATAAAGGAAACAAGATCGAGATAAAAGCAGACATGACACTATTGAACTCGTTTCAATTAGATGAACTCAAAGGCAGCGGTGGCGGCGGCTGTGTAGCCAGACCCCCCATCAGCATCATTCATTCATTATTCATAACGCAGTGTTCAAAAATCACAAAACTGCTCAAAAAATGATGCACACATGACTTAGAACATGAGTAAGATATTCAATTTACATTTCCAGAATTGTTTCCATTGTTCGGACATGACATCACTAATGTAAGCCTGTCCTCTAAGTCTGTATGTCACTAAATGTCATTTGAGAACAGTGTGCTTTTGTAATGCCGTGGTCAGAATTACACATTCTGCAGTTGGATTGGGGGCCCTTGGGCGAATTTTGACATTTATGGTAGGGAGGGTAAAGGGGTGTTTGAGAGAGGTTTGCAGAGGCAGGCAAAAGCTTGTCCACACAGGTATGTGGTAGGAAGGGGTAGAGAGGGGGAAGAAGGGAAAGGACAGGAAGGAGGGGGGGGCGGGTCGTCTGTCAAATGTAGGAAGAGGTGAGAAGGACTAAAGAACTGTGAGCTGAGGTATGTGGAATAGAAGCAAGCCAAGCTGACGGACAGGAGATGTGGAAGCTGTCTATCATCAGCAGTGCTCCAGAATTTTCCATGACTTCAACTCTCCATCTCTGAGCAGAAAGGTAGCTGGGGGGCAGAGAAGCCAGCCCTATAGCTCCATAATGAGCTGTGAAGCACAGGCTGAAGTGGCAAACAAGGCAGTGAGACGCATGGAGGTAACACTCCAGCTTAAGTTTTAGCCATGCACAAGTGAAGGCAGATGGAATTGAAAGACAGAGTATATTGGGGATAATGTGTTCTATAGATTAAAGAGGTATTATATACATTTAGCATACTAGCACCCAGATGCTCACCACCCTCTGTTGTCATAAACTGGTTGCTTCATCATAACATTTTGCAAATAAGCAGCCACATATGGGAGCTATGACACAAAATGTGCACCAAGCAAGGGTTAATATATACAAAAAACTACAGCAGGGAATTGCCTCGCGTGAGCTCCAGGTTTGCACTGTTTGCACAAACTGTAGTTATTTCCACAGATGCAGCAAGTGAGGAATCAAAACTTGAGCAAAAACAGAACTTGCTGAACTCACTGATGGCTGATCATGCACACTTCAGCCGTTCTGTAAAAAAATCTGGACAGGAGATCTAAGTAGCGCATGGTTATGGGCATAATTTAACATGATTTCGGCAATCCAAACTTCTTTTCCCGCCCACATGCATAACAACCATATGTGAAAACAACCGATAGCGGCTTCTTTATTTTTCTGATAATTCATTCAATTTTGGATTGTACTACACACAAAGCAGCTGCTGCAAACAAACAGAAGCACTGCAGTGTGTCAGTGTTACCAGCTCATATGGTTTACGGGCAGACCTGTGGACCGAGCCTGGCTCAAGCTGATATGGAGGTTGGTTTCCACGGTCCAGAGCCAACCAGCCAATCATTTGGATATTGTCTCATGTTTGTACTGGAGGCTTTGGCTGTCCTCTGTGAGTCAACTGACTGATAATCTATTGCAGGGGCTGTGACCACATAGTTGAGTGGGAACAGACGGACACAAACAAGAAACATCAGAGTTAGCAAGAGAGAGCGAGAGACGGAGGCAGCAAGGCAGTGGGATGTGGTGTAAGAAATCGAATGAGCAACAGACAGAATTCAGAGTGGTGATAGGAATCACAGTAGTGAAAAGAGAAACCAAGAACACAAGAGGAACTGGAAGAAGGTGAAAGTGTGAAACACAGAGAAGGGTCAGGAGACAGTGAAAGACAGAAATGAGGACACAGAGAGAAAGAGGTGCAGACGATGTTGAAGTGAGCAAATGCAACACAATCTCGAGTCAATGACTGTCCAGCTGTCTCTCCTCTTTCCTAGTCACAGCCACCGTTTCCTTTGTCCTGCTCAAAATTCTATCTCAGCCCAAAGGGAAAAGAATAATAAAGAGAAAAAAAGAAATGAGCACAGTGTAGGTGGGGAAGGGAGAGATGAAGGACAGGAGGTCCTGTCTGGATACTTGGATACAACTGAGGCAAGGGAGGAGAGAACAGGTGAGTAGCCAGGAAGACAAGTATGCCATTGTTTGGCTGGTACCAATGTAACCATAAGGTCCACGTTGCCTCTGCTCCTAGCATGTAGCATCTCTCACTGATTTACCAATGAAGTAAGCATTAGCTAGGGGTTATAGTCGCATACTGAGCTTTGACTTTGTTTGCTCTGTCATGCCGATGGTGGACCCAGCTTAGATGCTCTCCTGAACCGTTACACCAACTGCCCTCTAAACCAGCGCCAAATGAATACACACACACTCACACACACAAACAGATGGGGCGAGGTGGGGAGTGTGTGTGGGTGAGGGGCTGCAGAAGAGGGTGTAGGCAGTGGATGGTGGATTTTTTGGCTAGCTTTACCTTACTAACTTCCTTGCCAAGGAGAGCAGGCTCTAATTCTGACAGCCTGGATCATATACCACCAGCTGGTCAACCAGGGGCCACAACCATGGCGCCACAATATGACAAAATACAAACAGGGAAAGAAACTACCATCAATTTTAAGACAAAGAGTAAAAGAAAGAGAGGAATGAGAAGAAAAGGGGACAGAAAGGAGGTAGTGGAGCTATTGTTACATGAAAACACACAAAGTAAAGGTTGACTTCCCCATTTTTTACCAAAAATATTAACTAAACAAATCCTCTAATCATCATGAAAAATAGAACAAATGGTGAGGCAAAAGCCTGAGGAAAGTGAATGGAAGGGGAAAGAAAGCCAGAGGCGGTTCTAGCCATGTGAGGCCCCCCTGAGTGTAGTGGTGGGCTCTCCTATGAGTCCCACACTGTCCCATCACCAGCTGGTACTGCCATCGATGTGGGACACACACATACACACCTATTTATAACCTCTGTTAAGTCCAGATTCCAGTTCACGTTGGCGTTGCAGTAATGTTCACATGCTCCTAACAGCCCTGACCGCTCCAAGTGACGGTCGCCCACACACACAGCCGGGTCCTGTCCCACACCCACAGTTAACTCTGCTTTTGTCACACGCAAACACACATACTGCAGTGTTAATTCAGTTAATGGGGTTTGCATTCCAGACACACACACACACACACACACACACACACACAATGGACACAGATTCAAATAACCAGACAACCCCTTCTCACAAATATGTAAATGCACACACACACCCATTGACATACTGAAGCACCAACATGCGTGCATGTATTCACCCATACGGTGCACACACACACACACACACACACACACACACACACACACACACACACACACACACACGTAGTTTAAATATCAGCCAAGTATCAATGTTCGTCACCCTCTCACTGTGCCTCAATGTGCTGCCCTCCTCCGCTACCTTCACTCCACACCTCCTTTCCCCTTCCCCTTCTTTTCCTTTCCTTCCCTACCTCTCTCTTTCTTTCCTTCTCTCTCTCTGTCTCTCTCTCTCTCTGCTGTGTGTGTAATCAGCCCAGTATTAATACCTGCATTCCAACAGCCTACAGGAATGTCTTAACAATGTAGCCTTGTTCAGGTGAAGAGACAGAAAGACCTTGCTGAAAAATACATTAAAAAAAAAACAACAAAAAAAAAAACTCTGCAGTGAGGTGTCCCAGGGCTTCGGCTATGTATGAATTGCGGCACTTTATGATTTGAGATGAGTGGAATACACTTGGCTCTCATGCTGCCTCTAACACTTGAGGCTAATCCATAAAAAACTCTCGCATACATAGAGTATATCAGTCAAGAATACCACTTATGTCCTTCACACATACAGACTCCATAAGCCCAGGAGGACTAGCAGGCTAAGTCGCTTTATCATTGAGAGATAATTCATTATTATAGTTCACTGATTTTCAATGGCATCATCTTGTAACGATAGACGATATCATGTTGCTTTACAAATGGTTCAAATTATAGGTACAAGGACTAGTTGATTAATCAAATAGTTGGTCAACCGAAAACTAAGGCCAAAAAACAGCATTGGAAGTCATTTTTCAACCCTAAAAGCCAAACATTTCCAGTTCACTTATCTCAGTTGTGGAAAATTGCACGGTAAAACTAATATTTTGGGGTTTCGGACTACTGGAGTGAGAACAAAAGCCATTTGGAAACTTTGGTTTTAGGCATCTGTATTTTTTAGTATTTTTTTTGAAAATTTATAGGCCAAAAAATCATTGATTTAAAAGAAAAAGGAAAACAAATAAAGCAGATTAATTAAAAGAAGTATGAAAATGATCATTAGCTGCAGCCCGAGTCCAAAATAAATATTCTAAACAGACTGCAAACAAAAAAAAAGAGTCAATAAATGTTTTGCTTTATTTGTTCAAGTTGTTGTATTAAACATAAATGTCATTACTTTTCTACACCATTCTGTGATATATTCCAATGTGGGGAAATATTCTCATTAATGTAATGATATTGATTTCCAGCCGTAAGTAGGAGTGAGACATAATGAAAAGCACTGACATACTGAATGCTCCATCATCCTCTCCCCTTCCCTCCCTCTGCCTGTCCCCTTTTGTCAGGCCTTATTATTGAACATGTGTCCTCTCTGCCCCCACCATTAAGCAACCCCACCCTCGCACAGTGCTTTCAATGAACAGGCGCACACACACACCTACACAACACACACACACACACACACACACACACACACACACAAAGTGCAGCACACACTCCTAAACTGCTAATTGACATGGGGAGACGGTACATCTTTCATCATTCTCCACGGAGACAAAACTTGAAGTGTGTGTGTGTGTGTGTGTGTGTGTGTGAGGGGGTGATTTTGAGTGGGCAATGGGATCAAAGGGGGTCCTCCAAGCTGCTTGTCCAAGACCTCTCAGCCTCTCTCACCACCCCATAAGGGAGCCAGAAATGGACGTACAGTATGTTCAGCTGACTTCTGTTTGATAATCACTCAGTACAAATAATTGTTAACTAAATTTAGTCCTCCCCCTGAAACATGCCCACCAGGGCAGAATGCAAGATGCTCTCGAGGCAAAACACTGGGGTTGTAATTACTTTACCCCTTAATAACGAGAGGCTAAATCAGTTAGCCACTCTGTAAGTCTAACATTATCCCCACCAATAACTATCCATCACGTTTGTTGTTCTACAGATTGCATAGACATGTAATTGGGAATCATTTAGCCTGATGGAGTCATAACCCAATTCAATGCAATTGATTTTGGATTAAATATTCATATGGAATGGGACCAAGCTTGTACTTTTTTTCCTGTAAGACTGGATCAAAATGAAGCTATGAAACTCGACTCTCCTTGTATTACCGGAATATGGACAACACAGGAGATTCAGCCAACAAAAACAAGTCTGGGAAAATGCACTTGCCTTAGCGGAACTGCAAAAAGAAAAAGTGCTTTCCACTTGTGCTGCACTGAACTGATGCAACGTTATAAATATTGTTGCACCAGCAGGAAGTCTTCTGGCTTGATTATTGTCATTAGCTGAACTGTCAGTCAAAAAAAAAAACTGATTATGTTCCCCTACTGCTAAGAATCACCAGGGATTTCAGACACCCTGCTTCTATTGGCCCCTTCTGTTCAGGCTATTGTGATGATTAGACAACACATGGTCAGGAGGATGCATGTATTTTGTGTCGGTCCCCGGCAGGGATAAGAGACAGATGATGGATGGAGGGTGAGACAAAGTTAGAGGAGGAGAGAGAGATGGAAGAGAAAAACACAGTGATAAAAGTGATGATTCACAGAGCTGGGCATAAAGTAGGGTGTGGTAAAGAGATTGACAAGCCAATTCCAGGGAGAAATGTAACTAACAGAGTAAAAGAGTCTCATGCAATAGTTAAGAACAGGACGTGACTTGAGGAGGATATTAACAGTCAGAACATGGAAACTTTACTCCTCTAAACTTCTCTTTCAAAGTCAAGTTCACACAGGCATAAAGGAGCAAAGCAAACCTTAGTTCTGTAGTCGTTCTTTCAGAGGGGCTCAGGTAAGTGAAACCTCAATAAAACAAAGATGGGCTATGTCCTTAGGCGAGCTGCCTGACTCGGAAGCCCTGAAAGCTGACACTGGATCTGCTCAGTGATGACACTCTGGCCTAGCTCTCAGGTAACGTGGGGAGCCCCCGTTTCTCACACATAAAGACATGAGGTCATAGTGAACATGCAACAGAACCAAACACTTGCGTTGTAATACAAATACTACCTATGAATCTCACACACAAACACCTCCACAACCCCTCCTTCACCTTGGCTTTACTAGCACGGAGGATTAATGTTCCCACTCCTGTCTCCCAGGTCCCCACGGCCCAGTTAAAGTAATAAGATCTCATTGTCAAACAGTGACCAGCCTCAGTGAAGAGGTTAACCACCGCTGCTTAACCATTAACTCGATTAAAGTCAGGAGGGGGGCGCAGGAATGTTCTCTGACAGATGGAAAAGGGAGATTGGACATGAAAAGTGGTTTAAAAGAGAGTAAAGTAATCATGATGGTTTTGGTCTACCTTTGTGACTGCAGTTCGAGTAAATTTGCTCACACATACGTGCATGTGTGTGTACACATATGTAAACACAGAGCATTTTGTAGCCCGGTGAACTTTAAGTCACCCTCATCTCATGGTTATCATTATGTGATCTAGATAAGGGGGGAAAAGAGTCCCTTGAGGGTCCACCGTCATATTACTGAAACCACTCCTTAGGAAGTAGGAATGCCTGGGTCAGAGGTGCACTCAAATATCTGTCCGTGGGCTTAAAATTGTGTCTCAGCAGCATGTGAAGTGTTTCCTGAGACATCAAATAAATACTCTGATGGACAAGCAAGTTAAGTTACAGTTTTACTCTCTCCATCCCCCACACTAGACCCAAGCCAGTGGTGTGGAAAGACATGAGGTGGTAATGGAACCCAAGTGTGTGTGTGTGTGTGTGATTGAAGGAAGGGGGTGTGACAGGGTTTTTTTGGAGGGGTGCATTCAACAACTGCTGCTGAGGCAACTGTTGATGTCTGAAAAGCAACAGCTTGCGAGCTCCCAAAGGACGCTCTGCCAGCCAACAGTCAGATGGAGGGTTTAGGGTTGGTGGGGCACAGGGGTTAGGATTTCTTCTCTGCTGCCAGGAAAATGATCTCCTTGGCCACAGATCCAGGCTTTTCCACGACATTCCCCATTCTTAATTGGTATTCCTCAATCCTGACATACTCCGCCTGTCTGATCCTCACTGCTGCTATCTCCGCCTTAATCGCTTTTATTCGTTTTATACCCCCTTCACATGCTATTTGATTGATCAAAACAACTGGACACAAGAGGAGTGTTATAAAAAGGCATTTTACTGTGGCAGGCACAAAACATGGAGCTCATCATATTTTCATGCTGTTTTATGACACAGATTTGTACAGCGTGGGGCTAAAAAAGCCAGTCCTGCTGCTTTGTATATTCCTACGCCAGCCACAGTGAGAAATATAGGCTCTTTTCCACATCTTACTACAGCACTCTCCTGCTAAATGGATTGGCGCACTTAACCTCATCTCCCGAAAGAGCTTTGTGAATTTTCAATTTTGCTCCAGCCCTGAATTGCCTCCCCCACCACTACCAGCATATACGGATGAAGACACAAGGACAGACATATGGAGACATGAAGGCCTTTTTTTCAAGGCTGCATTTGAAATTACCCATCACTATCATCTTCCTCCCCTGAGACAATAAAAACAAGACTGCACAGTGGCAACACAATAGTCAGCTGTAATCATCTTTCATCCCATCCCTTGATCTCGCTCTCTGCCAGTCCCTTCCTCTCTGCTTCCTTCCTTCCCTCCCTTCCTACAACTCCCACTAATGACAAGACAGCATCCTCAAAGCAACAGGCCAAACCAAAACAACTTCTTTTTCACCTCTTTTTTTCCTCGTCTTAATATTCATCTTTGAAACCACTTTAAATTCAAACACAGACAGTGACAGACGCACACCGTACCGGAATGCGTTTTAGTGAACACGCCAAGTGGGGGAGGGTGGTCATTCTTATTTTAAAATCATCAATAGTGGCCATAAATCTGCTGAAGAATGGCTCTAGGGATGGGCGTAAAAAGGCAAACAGAGCCCTCTCCCCCTAAAACACAGCGGGCAATCTTCCTGGTGCTATACAGGGTTATTAACTGGGAACCATGCACAAAAGCACAGTGGTCCACACAGGTTAAGACAACATGGTAAATCACAGCAAGCAAACACATGCGCATACACAACTGGACATACAAAAACCTACCCTAAAGTGTCACTGTAGAGGACAAAAAAAGTGGGATGCTAAGGGAAGAAAGATATGGGAACAAAGACAAAGCTAATCTGAATACACCTTTTAATACACCTTTTGTTTATGTATGAGTACCTGTGGAAGTGTGTGTGTGTGTGTATAATCACAGCTTTGGCTGCAGCTCTTTTGAAGCTCTTGTGGGGATACGAGGATGAAAAAGCGTTGGGATAAACTTGTCCGTCTCCGCTGTGAACCACATTATCATTCTTGCTAACTGACTTCAAACTGGGATTAACCACGTGCATCCAACCTACCATCTGCGGGTGCCCAATTGCCTGCCTGATTGCCAGCTCGTCAGCCAGTGTCAGTGTGCTACGAAACTGCTGTAATTGACTTCCATGTGTCATTCACTGCAGATAATAAACACTAGTGGGTATGAGAAGGACTGGCGAGTTCAAACGCCATTCTGAGAGCTCGCTGATGACTAAATAGACTCCCTAACACAAGTCAACCCTTTATTTTAACTGACTAATGTTTAACTGGTGCCCCACGCTTGTTCAGCTGAGTGAAACCACCAGTCAAACCACAAGAATGCACCCTGGCTGTGAAAAGACTCCAGCTTTTCACATACAACACCGCCTCTTGATGGTGAGATGGAAGCCGTATTGTTGCTGCTTGTTTGTATGTGGATTAGTTGTGGTGAGAGGGGGTTTTAAAGGCGAGAAAGGAAGGAATCAAGGTGGTGACAAACAAACATAGACATTACAGTGCGAGCTACAACGTGTCCAGAGGAATGCCACTCATTCCATCCCAGTGCTTTACTCCGTCACTGTCACACACACACTCATACTCACAAACATTCACAAACACAAAGAGGAATGAATCACCTCAATTACTACGACCCCACCATTTCAAGGCCCTCTCCCCCCCAGAAGCCTAAATGACAAGGGGGCAAACATAGACTTGTTCTCCCAAAGCAGCTACCATCAATCTGTCACTCACCGCTATACGAGCTAAGGTTTCCACTGTTGCATAACACCAGGATCCTGCTCGTCTGTGCGTTAATTTGTAGTTGTGTGAGTGCACCCTTATTGGTCAGCGAATTTATGCTACTTGTGCATGCCTATGGACATTTTTTTCAAGAATGCACACGTGTGTATGCGTGCAAAAGACTAACTGCAAGTGCCCCAGGACAGTTGTAAAAGAGGTCCCCTGGATTTTTATCTCCTCATGGCTAAATGGCTCTTTTACTCGCCTAATACCATAATAATTACACATAGCTGCAGGAGGTGCACTTTTTGATGCCGTGCTAGCAGGGGGGACAGAAATTAAAAGTGAGGAAATGACTGTGGGAATTAAGGCGGCCATAGACAAAGAGGCTGACGCTGCGTGTTAGACTTTAACACCTTGAACTCAGCTGATGCTTGTCACTGCGATTCTTTCCAGCTGTCAAGTAACTACTTTGGAGTCTCTACAGTTTAGCTCAGACTCATCTCACCATTTGACTCTCCTTTTGTCTCTTTACCTCAATGTTGCTTTGTTCTTTTTATCCCCCAAAACCTGCAAAAATCCAAGTTTGGAGAAAAAGTGAATGCTAAAGTTAGTCTGGAGTTATTGCGTCTATAAAATCATCCCAAAAACTACCTTATGTGACCTTGCACCTACCTCATGAGATTAGAGTTGTAATATATTTACTTCAACATCCACTTAGAAATTGTGTTTCTAATTTTGGAACGACTGCTATCACAAACTTGGGGCACCTGAAATGTTAGTTATGTTATATTTCAGCATATTTCTGCTGTTGACGCCTGTGCTGTGATGAAAAAGGGCAATGGCATCTTAGGAGCGCAGAGCAGGAGCCTTTCAGCAACGTGTTTTGGTGAGCAGGGTCAAAGGGTCAGCGCAATCCTGGGCACAGGCATGCTGAGCACCTTGGCCCGTCATGCACCACATATCCATGTGTCACAGCGTACTTACATAAATGCAGTCATACATGCTTAGTGGTATGTAGCCACATTTACAGGTGACGACACACATCTGGGTGTTACGTGTCTCCTCCTGGTTCTATTTAGTGCACCTCCATGCTCAGAGGGGACATAAGTTGTGAGTGTGTGACCATCAATTGTGAGAATGTGGGTCTGCGTGACAGAATCCCAAAGGGACCCAACAAGAGCTGCTATTATTAGACAAAACTATGCTAGAGAGAGAGATGAAGAAAGCAAGAGACTTCAGTAACAAAGGGATTTGGCTTTTTTTTTTTCTTTTTTATCCTTTGATCAACATTTGTAGAACCAAATTGAAATAAAGACTTTTCTTCCTTCAGACTTCAGAGCGGCATGGGGGTGAGCGGGGTGAGCTCAGCACCTGGAGCCGAGCCTTTAAATCAATGCACCACAGCTGTACACAGGGGTGTGTGATCTGCACTGCATCCATCAATTACAGGGTGCTTTTTAGTAGGCACCTGTTTAAAGGCTCCATGAAGGGCAGACAAACAGCAAAGCGCAACAACTGTCTCTGAGGCCAGAGAGGAGGGAGGGGGCAGCCATAAAAACGAAGATCTGGGGAAGAGCTAAACCAGGTAAACTTTGAGGTGGCTGCTGATGTACAAAAAGCTATGTCAGCTACACACTGAAGGTCTGCAAAATTGATGAAAAAGTACAATGACAATGAATGAAAGAAAGGGGAAAAAATGAGATAGACACCATAGAGAGAGGGGAGTTGCCCATCAGCCCAGCCCCGCCCTTGCGCTCATCCTGCTTCAATTCAAACCACCACAGGCTGCCTGCACAGGCAGGGAAGAACTTTCACAAAATGCCCACAAAAATTGGAGCAAAGACACACACACACATCTTTTAGGACTCACTGAAGGTGGTAATATATATAAGTCAAACACATAAAAAAAATACAAACAAGTAAGGACGTTAACTGAAATATTGCAGTGACACTAAAAGAGGTTTTAAAACACCATAAAGTCCAGCTGAACCATCATCTTACTAACAGCCTATAAATTCCTCTGGGACAGTTAGAGCATAAGCAAATCTGCATAGTAAATGAATGAGTCAATAATACACTTGTAGAGCAGCACAGCAACTCCTTAAATGAATATATACTTGGATTTTGAGCAGTGATGAAAAACTTTTCTTTGGAGATCATGTAAGGCCAAAGTCAAAGTTGGATTTAAATTGGCTTAGTCTCTCTGGCAGCACCCAGGGGTGATGTGGGTGATGCGCACTGCCAGCAAAGAAGACGCAAATCCCGCAGATCAGACATCAAAGCGTTGGAAACTGCACCCAGCAGCCAGACATAGCACTGAGACTGAACGAGACAGGCAATATGGTTTTCAAAATAAAAGCTGAAATATTGGTGTCCAAAAAACACTTTGGGAGCTTTTACTGTTTTTAATGAAGTCTACACTTTGATTTTTCAATTTGTGTTTCTTTTTTTCCCCTCAGTTCAGTTCAGTGTGTTTTACTGTGGCTCCATTGTAGAGGTGCTTAGGCTGTGTTGGATTAGAAGCGGTAACGGTGTGCCGCAGTCCTGTGCGTTAAAAGAAGTGCACTCCAGTGCGGAGCAGCAAAACGACAAAGCGCCACAGTTACACTTTAAATCATCCCAACAGTGTATATAACATACCAGTAGTGACCTGACGGCTACTGTTGAGTATTTTTCCCCAGTTAAATTACTGCTGAAACAAAAGGACTTGTTCGATACGCGTCGATTTCGGGTTGAAGCCAATTTTCCACCTGCTACTGGCGTGTTTTGCACAGCCTGACAGGTTGCTTACCAATATAAAGCAAATGTTACCAAACTCCAAAGTGTTCAAGCAGAACAAGTTAATGCTTCGCTTCTGGCTATACGACATGCGCGGACAGGTTTGGTCTGTAAGCGGCGGACCTTTTAACTCCAGAGTGTAAATCTGCAGCCTGAAGACATGAAAAACTAACCAGCACCGTGTCCGAAGCATTATAAAGTTACTAAGAGCGGGTTTCATTAAAATATTGTAACGGGAAAGTATCAAATAGACTTACCTTGAATTACCCAGAGCAGCAAGGTGCATAAGAGCGACGCGCGTCCAAATGTTATCCCGTCCATGGCTGCTTTTCTAACTTTTCTTTATTTTTTTTTAGTGAAAAGTAGGATTCACTTTGTGTTTGAGGTTGTGGAAATCTGGCAGGAGCAGCAGCAAAGTCTTCTTTCTTCTTTCAATGCTCCAAAGCTTTCTGGACTTCTCTCTCTCTCTCTCTCTCTCTCTCTCTCTCTCTCTCTCTCTCTCTCTCCCCTGCAAAAGGAGTGCCTCTCTCTGCCTCACGCACACATACACACACAGAGAAATCTGATGCTGGTGGTAGTCTTCTTGGTTGATATATTTGCACAAAAGGTGACCCACCCCCTCCTCCCAATACAACCCCCCTCCTCTCTCTCTCTCTCTCTCTCTCTCTCTCTCAGAGTGAAAAAACCTGCTTGACTAATCGTGTAGGACTACTGGGGCCCGCAAGATTTCTTTAAAGGGACTTAAAAGTGATTTTATCATGAGGCTCTCTGACTCATAGCAAATCCAAAAAACGTATCCCTTACAAAATACCTAAAGTTTTATCTAGGTGAAATACAAAATCCACAAAAAAGTAGTACTGGAAGTACAGAATAGGTTCACACTGAAATATATTTTTGTCACTGTTATCCCAGTCTGGACTTGTTTAGAGTATTATCTGCATGGCACACTTTATTGTGTATTTACAGCAATGACAAAAGACTCACATTAGCTTCAATAAAATAGGCTTCAGAACACTTAACTGTTGCTTAAGTAGGACAGTTTATCAGTTGAACACTACAACACTGTGCTCCCAGAGTGCAGGGTTACTTATGGCTCCTACAGTCTCCAAAAGTAGAATGGGAGCCAGAGCCTTTAGTTATCAAGCACCTCTCCTGTGGAACCAGCTCCAAGTTTGGGTTCAAGAGGCAGACACCCTCTCCACATTTAAGAGTAGGCTTAACACGTTCCTTTTTGATAGAGTTTAGAGTTAGGTCTGGTTCAGGTGAGTCCTGAACATCCCTTAGTTAGCCTAGACTGCTGTGGGACATCCCATGATGCACTGAGCTCTTCTCTTATTCCCTCCCTCGCCACATTTATGCATTCATCCCCATTGATGCATGTTACTTACCAAGCTTCATCCCCTGAGTTTTTGTGTTTTCTCGTCTCACAGTGATTGTGGTTGTGCCTGCTGCTGTGGTCCTGCCTGACTCCCTTTCTTTAAACTCAACTGGCCGCTGGTTCTGCTCGAGGTTTCTGCCTCTTAAAATGAGATTTTTTCTTGCCAATGTTGACAGGTGCTTGTTCATGGTGGGAATTGTTTGGTCTGTAAATAATGTCATAAAGAGTTTGGTCTACACTTGCTCTATATGGAAAGTGTCAGGACACAACTTCTGTTATGATCTGGGGTGATATAAATAAATAAAAAAGAATTGCAGACATGGGAAATTATTTTCATCCATAGTTAAAAGACTAGTTAATAACTCTCAACCATCATTCAGAGACTAACTGGTTGATAAAAAAAACAACAAAAAAAACATCTTTCTTTAGCCACTTAGACAAATTTCCTGCCCTGGTTATACCTGTTACATGTACCATCCCCAACCTGCATATGTCTCATATAATGATTTTCATTTGTAAAGCAACCGGGGGCCATTTCTTGGGAGTAGGCTAAGCTGTCTGTCACTGACAGACATACCATTCATTCCTAGACATGTAATCCCTACAGAATTACTCTGTGTATTTACAGAGTATAGTTCAGTCTGTTTGGGTATTTACAGTTCAGATGTACAGTTATCATGAGGGGCTAAGTGGCTTATTCACAATGCTATAATACCAGTCTAAGTGCTTGGAGTGGGTATTGTGTGACCTAAGGAGTTGATTTAGGCCAAATCCTTTAAGCGATAGAGTTGGAAAGTATAAACATACGGTATATCAGTCCCCTATAAAATGGCTTAATGGCACCACTGCTCAAGTACACAAAATTAACATCTGTCTCCTTGTAGTTTCTTTCTACTGGAGACTGGTTGACTGCGGAGACACCCTAGATAATCGGCACACCCTGCAGGTAATAATAGTCCCTTGCAGGGCAGTTGTAGTCAAAGAGACACATTCCAATCATAGCTGGTCCAAAACAGCTGGTTAATATTTTCTGAGTGGCGTTCGAAGAGGAGAGGCGATACTTGCAACCTGCTCCACTGCAGCATTCACAGAACAGTCACCCACAGGGGATGGGATCTGATAGTTGAGCTGCCTGGAATACTCACACAGCTGTTCTAGTCATAAAGAAGACACTGGCAGGAGTTTGTATAGGGGACTGAAAGTTTGACGGACTGAACCAGTTAGTTTAACCTCATCCCATTTAATTCTCTGAAACTATTTCGCTCTGTCCATTCCCAGCTATGACAACAGGAGCGGAAAAAGCCATCTCACTGACTATCTCACATCAATACAGCCACTCATCCTTCATATCGACTCAGTCATAATCATCTCAACATGCTGGAGAGACACAACACTCACTAACAAGTCTTCTGTCCTGTGGTGAAGGACTTAACACTGGGGTAACCCTCACACTGCCTTACATAAGACCTACACTGTATCATGCCGCATAGCTGTGGCTAATGCTGATTTAGCCAAGCACAGGGCATTCTTACGTAAGGCCTTTAGTCATACAGTGGCTGTTGCTGTGATTTACTGTATTGGCTCATTACCTAATGGAGCTGCAGGGGAGGAGATGAGAGGAGAGGAGGGGGAAATAAGGATGGAAGAGGATGAAGGATGAAGAACACAGAGGAGGATCGTGAGAGTAATATGAATGGAGAACTGAAGGGAATATATAAAGCAAGAGAGAGAGAGAGAGAAAGGGATTAGGATAGTGAGGCAGAGAGGGGTGAAGTCTATAACTAAAAAGTGAAGATTTCTCAACATAAATCCCAAAGTATTTGAAGTCAGTCTTGGTGACAAATGGCTGCTTACTGTCTCAAAGTCCAACTTGTTTAGTCACCACAGGTGAAGCAAAGGTGGGGTTGAGCATCATGAGGCCCTGTACATGATTTATAAATGTAATGTCAGACAAAAGTAGTTTGAAAATGACAGGGTTGTCATCTGTCATCAGACAGATTCTGTTTTGTGTTCTTTGACATAATCCACCATGTGCAGAACACTGTTCAAATGGTAGTATTTTGCAACCATGTCCCCCATACTTGGCATAAAGATTATAGGTCTTCAATTGTATGCTCTCTTTGTGTAAACAAAAGTAATCATATACTATGGTGCACATTGTGCAAATTGCTAAATAACACCGGCAAGCAAACACAGAGAATCTGACAAATCATTATCATTTCACCACTTCCAGATTGATCAGCAACTGAAAAGACAGAGTAAAGAGAAAATCCAGAGGTACATCGGGCATACATATTTCATGGTACAACAACATATTTGATAACCCATCAGCTACTATTAGACAACGACTAATGTTAGTGATCAGCTACTGGATGCAACCTGTATGAACTATACACAGAAATATGTGTTCCAGTGGGTAGCCAATGAGTTATCAAATATGTTGTTTTACCTTAAAATATGGCCTTGAAATAAGGGATTTTCACTATCCATTGTCTTTTCAATTGCTGACTAACCTGGATGTGGTGAAATCATAATGACTTCTCAGATTCCCAATTGCTCATACAATTTGTAACCTGGAACACAGCAGTAAGACATTTGAGCTTCCCAACCTGAGCATGATGTCAGAGGAAAATTACCTATGTGTGAGGAAAATGACCTAAGTGTGACCATGGTGAACTGCTGAATTTTCAGTCTTTTGTATGTCTATAGCTGTTTGCCTCCATTTTATGCAGCTCATTGGGGTCCAGGTTGCAAATGGAGTATATTAAGCAAGATAGCTCACATGGCAGTCTCCCCAGCCATGTCCTCTAGCTCCCCACAAGGACCTTGATATATTCCCAGGGCAGATGGGATTTAATCCATCCAGTGTGTTCTGGGTCTGCCCCAGGATCTCCTCCCAAAGAGACATGCCCAGATTACCTCCACAGGGAGAAATCCAGATGCCTGAACCACTGCAACTCTCTTTTTACACAAAAGAGCACAAGTCTTACTGCAAGCACCTGCAGGACCTCCAGGCTTGTTGCAAATAAAACTAAATTCAGCCCCTTGAGTTAGTTAGTTCATTCTATCACTATGCAGAATTCATTAACAAAGAAAATAGTTGGAATCTTGATTAACTGATGAGGAGCATCGCCTTTAAATTCATCTTTCTCTTTATGATCACCACTCTACATCTTACCATCACAATGAAACACTTCAGGTCCTTCACCTGAAGAGGCGAATCCACCACTTTCCAGCAGAGTACCATGTACTTTGGAGGTGCTTATGCCCCTCACAACTACTTCACATTAGACGGCAAACAACCTGTCAGCATCCTAAAGGTCTCTGTCTGATATAAACATCAGAACTGCATCACAGGCAAACATTAGAAAAGTTATTTTGTGATCACCATAACAAGATACTCCCTACTGCTCAGCTGCAATCTCAACTTAAGGTTTTTTTTTCCAAGAACTGGTGCTCAGGCACAACCTTAGCCGATCCCAATCATAGATGCCAATGCCAATGACTAGTGTATAAAAACAGCTTTTACTTTGGTTATATAAAGGACCACATGCCTTGTATAAATGGCCTTGTCAACCAACATTCCATGTTCCCACAGTTTCCCACTCACAAGAAACCCAGGGGGACCACAGTCATAAGCCTTTTCCACACACACGTAGACTGGATGGTTGAACTCACATGAACCCTCAGTATCCTTGCAAGAATACAAAGCTGGTCCACTCCTCCATAACCAGTATGGAATCTCCATTGTTTCCCATCAATCTAAAGTCTGACAGTCAGCTAGAGGCACCTTTCCAGCTCCATAGAACAAGCTTTCCTGGGGAAGTTGAGCAGTGTGATACCCCGATAATTGATGCCCGCCTTCTGGTCCCCAGTTTTTAAAAATAGGAATCCCTCCATAGACACATTTTTTTATGATTAATCTAATAATATTGAAGAAGATAACTCTTTAAGAACCACAAAAATCATCTATGTTTTTGCTTCCACAATCACAGAAGCTGCAGTTCTTCTCTGCCCCTAATGGCTGCTGCTTCAAGAGTTAATGTGTTGGCATGCTAAAATTTGCAAGGCAAAAAACACTGCTGAGGCTTAGTGGGAATGGCATTCCAATAAAATATAGAAATCTATGCAGTATTGTCTTTTTTATTCTTCTTCCTTGTCAATACCTGGCATATACATTACCCACAATACAACTTGTTTAAGAGATCTGCTAGTAGCAGCTGAAGTCGCCTTGAGCTGCTAACATAAAGCAGAGATTAACAGCATTCTACAGTCTGATAAGCTTGTTTCTTACATGACACCCCCAGATTTGTTTTCATTTTCAAACTTATAATCTTTAGCCCCAACTGACGATGACTTCCTCTGGAGCCACAAAAGGCTTTTAAACCTGCAAACAGACTTTGATGTGTAAAATTTGAAGAGTTTGAGTTTAAGTGATCACCAAAGTTATTATAATTCATCCCAAAGGAGACATTTCTGGCTGTCCCAAATTTCAAGGCAATCCATTTAATAGCTGTTGAGATACTTGACTCAAAACCACAAAACCTCTCAGTGGTGCTAGAGGAAAAGTCAAGGGATCATTAAAGTCTTTATAATACATTGTCTGGGAATACGTACAACATTTTGTGCCAGTCCATTCAGTAAATGTTGCGATATTTCATTGGATAAATGAAAGGTTTGATCTGCTGGTTCTGCTAGAGGGAAAGTCAGAAATCACTAAAATCATTAGGATTCATCATCACAGATGTTTGTGCAGAATTTCAAATCAGACCTTTGAATAGTTGTTGAAACATTTCAGGTAAAACTGAACTGACCAAGGACAAGAAGTGAACTGATCGACCGACTGACAGACAGACATTTCCACCCCTAAAACCATGTTTCCTCTATATAAACCTTTCATGGCAGATCAAACAACTCCATGGTTGCTAAAATTATATAAAAGGTCATAACATGCATGCAAAATCTGCTAGCACTGAGAGTTGTCAGCATTTTTAGACTTCAAGAGAAATAACATCATGCAGCTGTATGACACTCGTTGCAGGTCTTTATGGGCAAATTGTCAGAACCTTGCAAAATATAAATCAGACAGCCCACTTTATAGTCCCATGTTTTATGAGATTTACCACCCCCACTCCATGTCAAAAATTAGGCTACCTGACAGGGAGAATATTTGACACAGCCTAAAGCAAGGGGATAAAGAGAAACAGAGACATGGAGGCACTACAAAGGGAATGGAGATGTGTAATGAAAGAATAATGAAGAGAACAGATTAGAAGTGGAGGAGGAGGAGGAGGGGAGCACTTTAATTCCAAAGTCAGGGGATGGGTAACATATAGCCCTGGGGAGTAATAGCAAAGTATTGGCAGAGAGAGAAAAAAAGAGTGGGAGAGACGAAAGTGAAGGTAGCTGTATTCTCATGTCTGGCCGTGGCATTGCAGGGAAGAATGAATGAAAAATATGCTGAAGGGGGTGTTGTTTAGCTCAGTTGGTAGAGCATCCGCCCCATGTACAAAGGCTCAGTCCTTGCCGCAGCAGCCCAGGGTTCGAATCCGACCTGTGGCCCTTTGCTGCATGTCATTCCCCCCATGTCTCTCCCCACATTTCTGTCACTCTTCAGCTGCATCTATACAATAAAGCTTGAAAAAAGGCCAAAAAATATCTAAAAAAAGAAAAAAAAAATGCTGAAGGTCCATCCTTCACTTCCCTCCACGATTCTTTGATCTACTCCTTTGTTTCACTCTTTCACTCTCTCTTTCTGAATGTGCCCTCCATCTCCGTCCACTGTAATCTCTCCATATATCTTTATTACCCACCCTTTCCACTCCCCTCCAGCTCCCATTCTATCTCCTTCTGTTTCTTGGCCTCTTTACTCTTGGCCAAGCTACAGACGATCACACAGCTGTTTTCCAGGCATTGATACATAGTGGGGCATGAGTCACAGTGCAGGATTTGTGCAGTGATGTTGCTATTCTCTGGGAATTCAACACCACCATATGATATGCTGATAGCTTGCTTCCATTTACTGCCAACTGGCATTGATGATCAATAGACTCAACAACAGAGTCACTAAAATGAAGTGATGATTATGATTCATCCTAGCATCACTCTGTTTTCTGTCCCAGCGGTTTTACCTGCATTAGATGTAACACTGGATCACTCAGTGAACTTTGTGCATTGGTAGTGTCCATTATAACAGGATCAAATGAGCTGCTACGCTTTGTTTATTTTTAAAGCTTTATGTTATTTTCAGAGGGACCATGTCTTTTAATATGTGTTTTCGTCTATCACAGTGGATTCTGCCTGACTGGGTGCCAGGCGCAATACCACCCACTCTGACAGTAAGTCTGTGGGAGGGAAATCTGTCACCCTCACTGTAGACAGGGCCAAGCTACAGGAAATGATGGTGAACAATATGGGAGTCACATACCCGGCTCTGTGCCCATACAGCGGGTCATTGCAACATAAATGTCATCTATGTGGTCAGCTGCTGGCAGCACAGTTTACATGAACAGGGTCTTAGTCAGCCTGGTTCATACTCATCCTCAGGAAACAACCGTCATTTATCCACTTCAGTTTTCATGGTTTTAAATGGGAAATTCCTTTAAAAGAATACACTGTACACTTACTCTTTCTATTGTATTTTGTAGTTTCTCTGCATTTGAGCTGGTCTAAACTGAAAAGGAGAGGCGGATTGAGGTGATAATGCAATCTACAGTAAAATCCTAGAGCTGCTCCATAGACAGTGAATAATGAAACCACTCCTTGTCAACACTATGACAAAAGCCATGGTGATTAAACTGGGATATAGGGACATTTTCTGATTCACAGCTGTAAGCCCTTCATTCAAATAAAACACATGTGGCCTAATATATCTCAAACAAAATTGTCTGATCCCCTCAAGTCACTCAGTAATTCAATGTCACAGAGATGTTCCCAAAGCAGCGCAGAATATAATTTTCAGCACAGCACAAATAATGCGTTTTATAATTCTGTTTGTTCTATTCAGATTTGTTCAGTATTATTTGTACTGTGAGGCCCATGAGGAAAACTATGAGATGGCTGTAATCCATTGATATTTGTCTTGCTTTTCTTCAAAGACAAACCCAATGCTGCGCATGTTTTATTCTTACAAATGACTATTTTCTTTCTTTTTTTTCTACATCAGTGTCAAACATTTTCCCATCAATTTTAATACACCATGAAAATCAATTTGGGATAATATTCATATCAGTAAATATATCTACTTATATCAAGTTAACTTATCATTGCATTGAGTTTTTAAAGTCTACAGCTGAGTTATTCGGCAGTTGTTGAGAGGCTCATGTCACACTAACATGAACACAGACAAACTAAATTGCCACCTGACATCATAAATATAAGTTCATGCTGTGATTTCCAGACGAATGCAACAGTTGACTAACGTAAACATGAATTTTATGCTGTCAAAAATCACTGGGCAAACAGAACGTAAAAGGAAAATGTCCGCTTTCATGACATTCAAAGGAGAAAACAGAATAGCTACAGGCTCAAATATAAGCATGATTTTTTTTTAACTTGAGTGTCTATTAAACCTTAAATCTTAATACCCAGTTTATTATTATTTAATTTCTTGCCATATCAGGTGTAAAAAATTTAACCGGATCTTCTTATTACTTCATGTATGATAGTGTTCTCTAATTCAGACTATTTTTCACCATCTGATATAAAATTACAAACGGAAGACTTAAAATAATTAAGTCAGGGTGAACAGTTTAATGAGTTTCAAGAGCAGGACCGTATACATATGAAACATATTTTTATATTTCTTTTGCAGCTTACTCTTTTATACTCTTGAACCGCAGTTGGCTTCTCATCAGAAGTCTTTTTCTGTATTGCTTGTAAATGTAGCTTTCAGAAGAAAATTAATTAGGAGTCAACTCTTTGCCTTCAAAGTCTCCAGCGTCTCTGCGCTGCACTTTCTGCTTACAAACACACTCACAATCCTCATGCCTGCTGGGCTGTGTGGACTTTATCGTGCCTACACCAACTCGACATTGGTGTCGTCTCTGTGCTTAAACCTGCAGGCTTTGAATACGAATATATAAAGCATTTTATAGAATATTAATCATCCCTCACCACTGAATGAATTGCCAGCAATTGCATTTTCACTGTGTCTGCCCTGGGGTTACGATGGGAATATGAAAATGTTACCACCTCCGTCAATCTTAAATGTGCTAGTTACATGTCTGAGCACATTCTTATTTGCATGTTTACGCTATCCTAGTGGGTTTCCTGATTTGACCTGAAGCAATGTTATCCTGTGATTTAAAAGCCCTTTTGTTGTGTACACTCAGATATACACACATAGCCTTGTGAAACGGCAAACAGTCAAATACGTCCATGTTCAGCCTCATAAGAACACAATAACCTCTATCCAAAATGAGATGTTCAGTAACAACTCCTCTGGTAGAAGTGGATCACATTACAAGATACAAATGAAGTTATCTCACAGAAACTTTTTTTTACTACAGATGCTGAAATTCTAAATTTCGGAACTGAGATTCTCAATTAAGACAGCCAGATAAAATTTAGCGTAGCACTCCAATTAGATTTGTCTCCGTGCCTCTATAGTGCTGCCTGATCTGTTCTTCCACCTGCGTGTGCATATGTGTGTCAGCTGTAGACTAAGTGACGGACCCATCTGTGTGTGTCCAATGAAGCTTGAACCATTACATCTCTACTGATGAGGGCCAAACGATGACAGAGGCCAAGAGCAGGCCGTCCCCTGAGATGCACAGTCACAGGCTGTCTCTTTCTCACACACACACACACACACACACACACACACACACACACACACACACACACACACACACACACACACACACACACACACACACACACACACACACACACACACCACAGAAGACACCAATCCGATTGATCTGCTGACCAGCAAACTAATCGTCAAACGTCTTTTCCCTCTTTTTTTTTTTTTTATCACTGTCAGACTCTGGCATCTTCTCCCTCACTCATCTCTCTGTCCAACTGATCTCCCTCCCTCCCTCTCATCCATCTCTCCTCACATCCACCCCCTTCCCCTGTCCCTCTCTCTCTCTCCTCTCTTTGAAACTACCTCTCTCACCCCCTCTTGCCCATAATGGGGGGTAATTACGGCATTACAGCCACAATGACTGTGCAGTGGGAGCTGAGGAACCATGACACACGCTCACGCACCATGGCCAAGTGTTGCCATCAATATGGACTTCTGTGACTCCACAGGAGGGCATTATGAGGGAAAGTGGGGTACAGAGGAGGAAGGGAAAATGAGGGACTGAGGGGGGCACAAAAAAAAAGGAGCGATGGGAAGAAAGACAGCAGTAGGTGGCTGTCAGAAGTGTGGAGAGTCAATTAGTTTAAAAGGAGCAGGAAGAACAAGACAGGAGAAGTGAGTTGCTCAGATGTTTTAAGGGTGGAGAGAGAATGAAAGAAGGGAGAACGTGGGTGCAGCCAGGATGAAAAGAAAGTGATTGAAAGGAAAGAAAGAGAGAGGCTGATGGGCTTGCCGCAAATCGACCCGGGGCAAGAGATGGGAAGACGAAAAAGGGAGGGAGAACAGCCTTAAGAGAAGGCTTCTGTCAATAAAAGCAAAAGTGAACACTTGCAAGCCAATGGGGGCCCCCTCTGACCGGCCCTGCAGTTTATCTACCTTGGCCTGCTGGGCTAGGCAGACCACTTGGCATGATGAGATTTAATGCAACTCTGGGCTGCCAATGAGTGGCAAGGCTGTATATCACACCACTGTGGCAGAGCAAGAGGAGCAAGCCACGTGTGGAGGGAGGAGAAGAACCTTCAATTACATTAATTTCGAGCTGATTCACCCAGAGAGACGCGGAGCATGCCTTTTTATCCTTTAGAGAGAGAAATTTGGAAACACTCCGTAATTCAAGGAGTGGACAATGACAATGGCATTAAAGATTAAATAGCCATATTAAGTGGTCAGCACATTTTGTCACACCCCATTGCCTCCTCATGAGTGAATCACTCCTGCTGCTGAGCTTGCCCGTTCAAATCGATATCTGTATTTTATAATCAATTGGCAGCAGATGGTTTTTTGCCATAAATGGGATTCGACTGAAACTCGAGTGGTCGGCTACACAGCACTTGAGCAGGGTGCATTAGGGGCCCCCACATCACAACAATAACATCAGTCAGTGTGTGTGTGTTCATATCTGCATCCCTCATAACGGATGCTGCAGGCAGATCATATGACTGCCCAAACTCCAAAACAATGCTCTATATTCACCGGTTATCAGCCCAGTATGACTCAGCCTCTGCTGCTAAACAGATCTCTGATGTCATCAATACGGGCCTAACTTAAGTCACGCGCTCACTGATGACTTTGTGGGTATTTGTCATCGCTGTCATAATCTGAGGATGATGACGAAGCGCTTGACCTTGGGCAGAGATGAACAGAGAACCCCCTCAGTTCAGAACGTCATAATACATATGTAAGTGCATGAAACTGAATCTTTGTTTTTTTTGGTTTAGTGGCTTTGTTGTGCAGGGAGTGAATCAGACTTGTGTAATTCTGTACAGTATTCAAAAGGAATCATAGTGGAGGCATTGAAGAGCTGAAACTGAAAAGAACACAGGGCTAAAAATATCTTCCATGCTACCAAGACATTTTTTCTTCTTCATTTTGAATCAAATTTACAAGCTTTAAGGTCACATTGAAATATTTCTTAAACATGAAAACGGTTTGAACCCCTGAGAGCCCTTCATCTTCATGTTTTTAAGAAACATTGTGATGCAGATGTGTGGTGCTTGCACCTCAAAATACATAAAATCTGAAACTGTATTTCAGAAATGATCATTGCTTTACAATAAAAGAAAACACAATCCTGCTCTTATGTCTAACATGGTGTATCTTTTGTTACAGTATTGGACTGTGTTGTTTTATACTACTTTGTTTTACTTTAATAATCGCTGTGACATGCTGTTTGATGGATGGACTGCATTTTCCTGTCATTTTGTCTTGTTTTGCTTTTTGTTTGCAAAGTGTTGTGACCCGCAAAAAACATTTCATTTTCCTTTGTGCACTTGTATAAGGTTGAATGACAATGAAGTTAAATTCAACAATTTCCCCGTCAGCAACTGTTGCTTTGCCTCCACCTCACACAATCTTTCATTCTTCTGCCTTTGGTGCCCCCCCTCTTTCTCTCCCTCTGTCTTCCTCCTCATCCTCCCCTTCTCCAGCCCATCTCTTGCTCTAGAAAAAGTCAACTCTTGCTCATCTGCATGCAGAGCGCCTTGGTTCCAGCTGTGAACAGAGGATTGAAATGGAAATAGGAAGGGGAGAAAGAGCAGATTACGCTCCTCAAACGCAGAAACTGCCTCCTGGCTGGCCCACCAGCAGAGTAGAGAGAGAGAGGCAAAGAGAAAAAGCAACATGGGTGGGTGGGTGGGTGGATGATGGGGGCTAAGAGGGAAAATGTAGGAAGCAGAGTTAGACAGCACCAAAGTGAGAAGTAAATGTGGGGAGAAAGGAGTAAGAGGTTGGTGAAATAAATTTGGGCAAATGTAGGAGATAGAGCGGACAGACGTGGTGGAGTAATCTACTCTTGGAAGACTGTGGAATGCTGTGAAACTAGATCAAGACTGTCTCAAAGACACCAAGTGTTCTCGCTCAGACACAAAAGGTGCCCACACACACACACACACACACACACACACACACACACACACACACACACACACACACACACACACGCACACACACACACACACACACACACACACACACACAGGCATTAATGGACCAGACAGGATTCATGTGAATAAACTCAGACCGACCTTTTAGGTGGCCAGACCTTGAACTTTAGCAGCTGTTTTGGAAAGGCAGACGGGCAGTGGCTGTGTGTGTAACATTATACACTGTGTTACAAAGAAACACAGAGATACACCATCGTTCTGATGAGCATGCAAGGTTTGTTTGTTTGGATGGAAGTCAAAGGACACATACTGCATTTTAGTGCACTGTGGCGGAGAGGTATGACTGAAAATACAGTACTACAAAATGACATGATGGGAAAAGGGGAAATGATCATGTTTAAATAAAGTGTGTGGTTTTATTGAAACTGATTGAAATGAATATTAAAAATGGAAGGGACACAGGATGGAGCCTCTTTACATTACAATCAAAATATTGAAATGAACTTCAGTTTTACACATACTTTCTAAATGTCAGGGGGGCCAGTTTGGTACATTGCTATTCATGAGATTCCTGTGTCCTGGTGCTATAGCGGCGTGTTGACCTCAGCTGGAAAAGCCAGATGGGGAAGAGAGAAAGAGAAAGAGGGGGAGAGAGAGAGAGAGAGAGAGAGAGAGAGAGAGAGAGAGAGAGAGAGAGAGAGAGAGAGAGAGAGAGGGAGGAGTAACTGTATAATGGAAAATGAAAAAAAATGAAATAATGAGAGGGGAAAATGAGACAGAGAGAAACCAGGAGAACAATTTCTCTTTCAGGACCCACAGAGGCGTGACCCTGCGCTTTGCCCGTATTCGGCAGGCCCGGAGGCTAGTGCATAATGTTAGCCTAATGTTGTACCAAACCTCTGGCACAGCAGGACCCAGTCGTCAAATTAAATGCTCTCTCACAAGATGGGTCCCAGTGGTGTGCCTGGACTTCCATGGAGGAACAGTACAATTTCTATGAGTGTTGTCAACGGTCAATTACAGTGTTTGGTCTCAGCTTCTCTCTCACACTGAAGTCATGAATCCAACAAGTCCCAAATGGCAACTAATCATGGCCCACAAACCAACACAATTGCAAAATACTGTATCCTGTGTCATTATGCATAATTGGAATTATTATTATTTTATTTTTTTTAAATGTGCAGAAAAGTGCACAGTTTGCATTTGCATTGGTTTAGAAAACACAATTTATTCCTGGCAGGGACAGAGCAGAGTGAAGAGGCTGTTTTTTTGGTGAACTGTGGGTAAGGAGAGGAGAAAGCTTTGAAAGCCGCTCAGCAGTTAATAAGATTTCTGCTCACCTCTCTGTCACAGTTTTCACATGCACACATTAACAGTGTGTACTTTTTTTTGGCACACACGCTTACACACACAAACACACACACACACACACACACACACACACACACACACACACACACGTATGCACAAGAAAGACAGTAGCACATTGATAATGGTGAAGGATAGGTTCGTTTATCTACATCTTTTCAGGGAGGTAAGATACGCGAACAAAAGCTCATTGACAGACTGAAGGTTTCCTGAGTCCAAGGACACATTTTTTAAACAATTTTGTGTCTGGAATGAGTGGCAAAGGATGAAAAATAAAAAAACATGGAGACAAAACATGCAGGTATAAAGAATATAATCAGGTGAGTGAAAGGAAAGGGATAATATGGTGAGTAAAGGGAATAAATACATAAGTGGTACAGTGAAAAGGACAATGAGACAAGACAGACAGACAGGAGTAGACGTAAGACAGCGCGGAGGTTGAGAGAAAATAAGGGCATGTTGGAATTTGTCCAGAGGGAGCGAAGAGGAGATCAGATTAAGCCGAGGAGAGGAGGTCATCGTGTGTAAAAGACAAGTATAGCACACAACAGCACAACAGCAGTCTGAAATGAGTTCCCTAACCTTGGCAACCCTACGCTGCAAACACATGTGGACGCTCACAGCAACAACAACACACCTGGGTTGAATGTCACGAATGAAAATCCAGCAAATAGCACATGTGCAGTAAGTACAGCCAACCTTGTACAGTGTGGTGACATGCAGCCGCGCAGCTTCATTGAGTTACTCTCTAAAATTTAACTGAAAAACACGTTAGGAAGTCACAAAATAATCACACCGAAGCTACGTGCACACACACAGGCTGCGTGTGTGGTCACTGTAGGTTTGCTATCTAGTACAAAGACACAAACTGTCAGACAACCCCCTTTCTGGTATATACTGATCTACTGTACTGAGCAGTTTTCATGTGCAATGGGGGATTTGGGAGCACTTTGTTTGGGTTTCGCATCCGTATAAATGGATTTAAATAACCTTTTACTTCTATGAAGGGTTGCCAGTAACAAAATGTAGTAGAGTAGACATACAGAGTGGCATAAAATAATACTCAAGTACATATACCACAAAATTGCAAGTAACTACAGTACTGTAGAAAATGAACTTTACTTACTGAACCGATCACTGACTGTTTCCAAACTGTCTGATCACCAACTGTTTTCATCTCCAATGCTCATCACTATAGCCACGTTGTAATGGGCTCAGATCTTATCAATTACTTGAGTCAAATGTTATCATGACTTAAATTATGGCCCGAACAATAAAAATAAGACCTAAGTGGTATTAAAACTAAATTATCCTTTGAAACATTTCCAACATTTGCAGCAATTTTGTCGGCCACAACAATTAATCACAGCATCGTATTCTTACTTAAAAACATGTACTGTTAGCTATTTAGATGTGCACTGACCCACTGAGACACTTCACATTTTACTAATGATCTTGGCAAATCAACTATGAAATCCACCCACATGAAAATAATTGCAAGATTTGTCTGCATTAACTGATTACATTTTTAAAAAATCTTCATGCAGTTCATTTTTCCCTTAAAATAAGGTTTCCATGTTGGATGTGATTTAACAAAGTTCAGGGATCTGTAAAAACAATAGACTTTCAGTAGAGTCAAGGCATGCCACAATGGCAATTCAACAAGCTGAGGGCATTTAGTCCTGGTGAGGAATGATGAGGCTGGGGGAAGGGGTAATAGGCTAGTAATGGTACTAAGGGATAAAGGAGGGGGAAAGGAAGAGGGGGGACACAGGCATACAATAGAAAGGTTGAAAGAGAAAGATCATTAGAGCGATGAAGTGAGAGTCTGAGGGATTGTTTAGACTGGAGGTGGGAGGAGGAGAAAGGGGCATGGATTTAATGGAAACAGAGAAGGGAAGGAGGGTGAGAAGTTAGAAAAAGTATTCTTGTTTAACTGAAGCGTCTCTGTAAGTCTCAAAACTGGACCATTCAGCATTAAACAAGAATCTACAGCCTTGTTAGCCCCTCTCTGAGTCCGTACTCGAGCCAAATGCGTACATCAGCATGCTAACAGTGATAATGCAAGCTAGTTGTTGGTTTCACTTTCACTAAGCGCAAAGTAAGCCTGAGGGTAATGGGAATAATTTGAGTTTTGATGGTGTTTGGACATAAACCAAAATGAAATTTCGGTAAAAAGAGAGTTTATCACACCATCCTCTGTGGGCCCTGAAAGATCCAGTTATTTTATGATCTGACACTATTTACCATTTGGTGATATCTTGGCCTAAGTCACCTTTCTCCTGCCACAAGCTTGAAGTGGATGGTTTAAGTCAAGAGCTCGTGTTTACAGTAAATCCAACATGACATGAAACTGCAAAAGGCCACAGAGCGCAAGGTTAACTTAACATATCACTGTAAATGGAGCATGCTTTAGAGGATCCTCTCCGCAGATTAACATAGAAAAGTGAACTGTGTCTCGCAGTTGAGCTGTGCTTGCTCTCTGGTAGCTGAGGTCAGACAGTGTTTGGTCAGTTTCTGACACCTCTGCTTGGCATTTCTTTGTAGACATTTCCTCTCTCCCTCAGACACATAGGCAGATAGAGGGGGGGGGGTGGACTGTAAGAGATAGAGATGATGAAGCACAGCGCCACAAACACACACTTCCTACTATCTCAGTCTGTCACTGTGTCAGCTATCTCCACAGCTGATGTCATATTGGTGTCTGGCTGTCTCCCCGTCTAACTCTTTTGTTCTGTGCTGAAGAAAGCGCAGGGCCGCAGCATCAAAGTATGAATGACTTGAAAGCTCTGATCTGAATGTGCACGCACATACAACATAGAAATTATATGGCCTACACACACACACGCAGAAGACACACTGTGCAATTCAGTCAGTTCGGCTGGCTTTGTAGACAGCATCTGTTCTGTGCCCTGTCATCCTCCCTTTGCACCCCACCCTCTGTGACAGGTGGAGGGGATTCAGACTCGCGATCTAAGGAGACACACACACACACACACACACACAAAGCTCACAGAGACCCAGAAGTCAGTGACACATGGTGAGTGTTTTGCCTACACACACACACACACACACTCGTATATACACACCTGCTGTGGGGCAGTGCTACAGTGCCCTGTGGTGCCAGGCAGGCTGAGCGGCACGTTGCATGTTTACACCACCTGCTCTCAGGCCAAACACAGGATGAGGGATTAGAGCTGACAGCACACAGAAGAACAGAAACAAACACACACTCACACACACACAGTGGACAGATGTATATAAAACTAAACTATCCAGGAAGTCAGCAAGGTCAAACGTTTTTTCATTCTTCAGACACAAAACACCAAACACATGTATCAATCAGCCTTTGCACACCCACTGGGACAGATAAGTGTGTAGCGGAGGAGTTTTCTCACTTACAGACTTGTAATGCAGAGGGCAGCGGCTCAGCTCTCTACTAAAACAACATCAACCTTTTGGCCTCAGACTAATTTCTATAAACACACTTTGCAGGCAAGGGCTGACCCTCGCCACAAAGTATCAACACACCTCAATATGTCTGTTGTGCTGGGTCGACCACTTGCTGACTTAAGTTTTATTACAGACTATATTGACAAGGACTAAGGGCTAAATATACGAGATCACTATCTTCAGTATAAAAATTGTTTTTTAACACACATGAACCTGAATAAGATTGAGGTTTTGAAAAACTGCATGAAAGCAAAGGACTTTTTTTTTTTGGAAACAATGTACTTCACGAGAAACACATTGTTTTGTGCGACAGGAAGTGCTGATGTTATCTCCATAAAGCCAGAAGTGGATTCTATGGGATCATTGTCAGCTTTTCCAAGAAAACTCAGTTAACTCAATATGCAGGAGACTGGGAATGCTAGGAAACTTTCTGAGGTATGTCTTGTCTTCTGAGGAAAACATGCCACAGGGCATGAAGCTGTGGGTTGATAATGTGTGTGTGTGTAGGAGCTCTCCTGATAGTGGTTCTATTTTAGAGAGACTTGTGCAGTGGAGACATTTCTTAGTTATCGGCTGTTGCAGCCCTGAGGAGGTGAGAGGCAGGTCTGCATCCATTCTCAGTGTGATCAAGTTGAGCTGCCAAAGAATTTGGAGAGTGAGTAGGTGCAGCCACCTCCACACACACACACACACACACACACACACACACACACACACACACACACACACACACACACACACACACACACACACACACACACACACACACACACACACACACGGCACGATAAACCACTTGGATGTGCATTTGTTAAAGTGGTAATTGTTCCACAGCAGTAATTGCTGTTGTGACGACTGCTGGTATTTACACTGCACACAATGACAAAACTCGGTGCACAAACAAATTGACAGAACATTGAAATAGTCTTGAAAAACGGCACTCATTACTAAATATGATTGCACAAAGCACACACGTGAGCATGCACACACACGCAGTCGAACCGTAGAGTGAACAAACATGGTAGACCTCCTCTGGTGGATTCCACGCATTTCTCTCTACCACTCAAGGACATGTTTATCCTTCTCTCTCTTCCAAATTACAGGGTAGAAGAGGGATCATGAAGGCAGAGGGGGAGGAAGAGAGGGATGGGCTAGGGGAGGGAGAGGCGATGGGTTCAGGTGTGCAGGAACAGCTGGTCTTCAAATGAAAAAAGGAGGGAGTTGGCGAATAGAGGACAGAGAGATGGAGGGGATGATGAGTGAAAGAGAATGAGTTGGTTTATAGAAAGAGATTAATATTTCCTGGGAGACGTGCAGAATAATTGATGAACTGTTTATGATGATTGACATAAAAAAAGAAGTGACGGCAGTGTGCTCAGTTGGATGGGGGAGTGCACACTATTATGTGTACTGTACACACACAGATACAGTGGATGACAGACTGGCAAACACAGCACGGCTCACTGTTCGGGGATCTACAACACACTATATCTCGCAAACACAGGAGCGCGTATAAGCTCGCTCACACCAACACACACACATGGAGCGCAGCAGGCTGTGTACAACAGCTCAGCTCTGTCAGCAAACAATGCCTTCTGGTGCTTGTTCTTCAAATCTAGACATGAATTGAGTTAACAATATAGAAGCAATCTGTATTCTCTTAAAGTGGACACGGATACATGACCACTGCGCCCCACTCTTTCCTCTACTCATTTGGTTGTACTTGTACCTTTGCTGCCTCAAGGCTAGCAGAGCTACAAAAAATAATAATAAAATAAAAGCCGCCAAAAGGCCCAAATTGAAAATGAAAACAGATTGGATGTTTTACAGTCAATTGGCCCGGTGTATTCCTTTTCTGCAAGGAAAGCTCCTGCAGCTGTTATGATTTGAGGATATAATTCAAAAGTGTTGTCTTATGCAAAATGTTAAAACAAATTTAGGAATATGTCAGTCTCTCAAATTGAATTGCACCTTAAATTTCTATAAAAGGCTGCCTCTCATAGCAGATGCTATTACATTAAAAAGTGCTACGGCTTTAAAGTAACCTGTGAAGGCACCTCAGAGGTAATCGCCCCAAAGTGCATGTATAGCTGTGATAGATATTCTATAGGCTTTGGCACCCTCTGCAGGATCCCAGAAGCACCGGCAAATTAAAATCAGGCAAGTGCTCTTACTGATTGAGCTTTGTGCGACAGAACATGCAAGTGTATCGCCTTAGAAAAAGCACAAGCATTGATGTCAACTTAACCAAACTGAAGACTGATGATTTAAAATTCATACATGTTGAAAAAAAGACCAGTTATGGATTTAAATATACACTGTCGCCATTTAGGTCGCTTAAATAAGATAAATTAGACCTCGCGTAGCCTTATAAGTCTCAGAATGGCTGGCCAACCATTCACCCACATATTAATGACTACAGTTGATTTCTTGCAAGACTTTCTAAATATCCGAGTTGGGATAGTTCATATTTTCCATCTGATAGTTTCAAACAGTAAATGTACAGCCTTTGTTCAATGATAATATTGTAAAGTTGATTCAATAATATGCTGTTGGCTGTTTAAGTCTCTAGGTGGCACTATGGCCTTGACTGAAACTGTTAAATCATGACATCATTCCTTACCAGCTACTGAACTGCCAACTATGTTGTTTATGGTAATGTAATCATTTGCCTTTATTAAGGGAGCAATTTTCCTTGGTTGTCATGGTATCGTGGATCAATCTGCAGACATTAAACTACCTGATACATTAACACAGTAGCAAAAAAAAAACTATATAGAAATGCAATTGGTGCTGTGACAAAATGCATCGGCCACTGATGAGAAGCTGTATTGGCTCTGATAAAACAGCTCCCAGGAAACCTCTTCAAGCTACTTAATGAAACAGCACCCTGTAGTGAGCTTTTGCTGGTTAGAGGATACGAGGATCTGAAAACACTACAACTAACTGTCATTTGCTGCCCTTTCAACTAAATGACATTTAAACCAGACAGGCAGAAACCAGGGATCATTTCATGCAGTTGATCAGTTTCCTCTTGCAAGCTCCAAGAGTTCATACTTTGGTGGAAAATAGCTCATTGGCTCAAACATTTTGCCCTTTTTAAAATCAATCTGTCTTGACTTGAAAACACTGGACAGCCACAGACCTGTTCAAGAAATTTCTTGGATGAACACTTGAGTACTTCAAAATACTGAGCAAATCATCATTGTCCTCAGGTTCAGTCATTGTTTACAAAGGTTGAAAACAAAAGCACACAGCATTTGACTTTCTCCAAAAAAGGTTTATTAAACAGTTTTCTTGCTGGCAGCTGCAACCTGTGGAAAAAAGAAAACACATCAGGGATATTCATAACTTAAATCCTGCAGCAGGCGAGGTGTTTTCATCAAATTGAAAATACAATGACTTACTGGAGGAAAAAAGAAAAACTATCTTAATGGTGTCATCATGCTACAATAGTTTGCACAAATGACCCCTACTATTCAAACTCATTTCTATCAGTCACAATCAAATTAAACCTCCCATCTCATTATGATAGTTTGTGAATTTCTCACCACATTAAGGCCTACCGCAATATTACATTTGAACAGGAAATGTGCAACTTTAGTAAGATACCATCAAAATGCAATTTCATAAAGACTTCAAAGTGGTCACAATTTAGAAGGCAAGTTTTGTGCTACAGTAGCTGCAAAAAACACAATAAATGGTCTCCTGACAGTACATGGCAGAAATCTCACTTGCAACGGGAAAAGCATCGATCTCTTAAAAACCCATCAAACAACACACAAGGGGGATCTATGAGGAGGTAGCGGAGCCACACAAACATGTTTCCTGACAGTTTTGTGCAGCAGGTAGGCGGGGCTGGGCCCAGGTCTGCTCATCTGCATACTGCTCATTAGCATGGGTAAACAAGGAGAAAACTGGTGCCATACGGCAGACTTGCCAAGCATGAAATTCCCTCCTCATGTTTACCCCCTTTACCCTTGGATTATCACAACGCTGCTGCCTCTCTGATTTTTGACAAGGCCCAACTGTGATTTGTTTTTTAGTGAAAGCGAACAAACAATTGCAGCACGGTGCCACACAAGACATGTAACACACTTGGCTGGCACAGCAAGATTTGCCCAAGGACAAGTGCTTTAAAAAGACTTGCATTCTGAAGTGACAGTGAAGCTGTGCACTCGCACAACAGACAAGGTGTATATGGTTGACATTTCTGTGATCACACACACTTAGGCCATCATCCTGAGTGCATCTGAATGTCAGATAAAATGCCAGAGTGTATCATACAGGCAGTCACTGAAAACAACCTTTGCCTAGCCAGCATGAGGTAGCAATGCTATTCATTCAACAGCTGAGGCGCCTGATTATGGAGCATTTAAAATTGTAGCAGTATTATAGATCAGGCTGGAGCATACATACTGAACTCAAACCACTTAAAGCAGTTTATAGCTGCCAGTAGAAAATGGTCTATCTATATTTAAGAAATGCTCTTATTGCAGCTGTCAATGTTAACACATTAACGAAGGCCAGAATAAAACCCACACGACTAGACAGACCTTGGTTAATATATTAATGTGATGAATAAGGCTTGGTGTGGGTCAATTTGTTATACAAGTGCTGAATCATGTACATGGGTCACAAAGTTGAACCCAGTGCAAAGCAGTGTTTTTTAAAAAATAAGCAAGGTGGAGAAACAGAGGCACTTAAGATGTTCCACGGGGGACAGAAAAATCACTTTCATGATGCAACATACATCACAAGTGGAAGGATACAGCGTATAGCCAACACTATTAGTGTAGATAGCTTATTAGTATTCATACACATCAGTAAATGGATTTGTCTGTTTCAGATGCAAACACTTTAAATGACATTGCCCTTGTGAAATAAACATCTTCCACTTAGTAAAACGGCCCGTTACAACCTGTTTCTGTCCCCCTCCCATTGTATGCTGCCAACCCTAATTATTTCAGGTTTGGTGGGCTTCGCCCCTTGTGTACCACAGGCTGAATGCACTATGTTAAAGAATGAGTCAATGCATATACAGAAAGGGGCACATTCACACGTTTTTGGCTACACTACAGACAATCACTTTGTTCAGTACACTACACAACAGTATATAGCACTCAAATTTCAAAACGAGTAATGCATCCTGGACACGCATACTAACTCCAGTATCAAAGAGCTCAGATCAATGAGCAAGTTGGGCAATTATGTGCGGTTTTACGTGGTCTTACTAAAATCCCAGCACTTGACGTATGTCACTTGTGTATATGTCAACATAACTATCTAAAGACAGATTAGTTTCTCACCTGGCCAGCAATTCTATCCAGGTCTCTGGTTCCCTGGGAGGTTAGTCTGCGACCACTGAGGGAAATGCAGAACAGCAAAAATTAAAAACAGAAAAATGAAGGAACATAATAGAATACATAAACCGACATAACTTGGTCAAAAATCAATACACAAAATGCTTAAGTCATCAATAAGTACTTCTTAACGCCACATCCATCACAGTATTACAGTCAGGGAACGCCACATATCAATTCTCCACCATACACGTCGGCAAAAATTATTCAACATCAACCCTGAAACAAAGGCAATTCTGAATGGAATTTCATTTTCCTGCCCACTTAAACTGAATGAAAACCAAGCAAATCAATTAGTCCTCTGCCTACGGTGTGAGCACGTACTTATTGCAGACTCAAAGCAAAATTCATGCTTATGCATTTAAAGATTTCAGTCAACCAGAATCACATTAATGATTTCTTTTATGCCATGGTTCTGCAAATATGAAAATGCAGTGGGGAATTGAGAACTGCAAGGGACAGTATTGCATGAGTTGAGGGTGGTACAAACTAATCTGTGCCTACAGAAGCCCCCCCTAAAAAGGCACAAAAAGCCAACTAATACCTGCATAGACATACAAACATCAAAACACAATGGACATTCTTTTTAATAACATTTGATTTGTGAATACTTAAATGGCACTCCAACCGTTGAACAGCCCCATTCAACCTTGAATAGATTGTAACTTTAACATTTCAAGCTTTAATTGTAAGATATTATCTAGTGGCAGCTATTTGAAAGAGGCACGTACCCATTGGGATCCTTCTCAATCATCTTGAGCAGCTCGAGGGCCTGGAGAACCTTACGAGCCACGTTCTTGGATCCTACACTGTAGTGGGCAGGGCACACGCCGTTCCTCTGGCGACTTCCATAGATCTTGGTCATGGAGCCAACACCAGCACCTCCACGGAGGTACAGGTGGCGGACTGTGGATGCTGTGAGAGCAGAAGACAGGAGGGTGTTACTATGCAGCATCAGGAGCAGCATGTTGCTTTGAGGGTTACCAAAATAATAAAGATGTTAAAAAAAAGACAAAAGCCCAAGACAGGAATTTTAATTCATGAGCAAGATCAAAAATGAAAAACCCATTGATTGTCAATCAGTAAGAGTAACATTGCTTTCAACTACCCCTTTAAGCTATGGCACCAGGAAGCAAAACAACAAGCTTTTCTCCTCCTGTTTTTTGCTTTTCAATCATAATTTGTGTCTGAAATATTGGCCCTAGTAGTCTGGCAGCAGTAGCCATTGGGTATAAAGTCACAATAGCAGACATTTAAGCAACAAAACTAACTTGCTTGACTAGATGTCACCATGGATAAATAATAAGTATGGACATGAGTGCACGCACAGCCACAGATAACGTTCAATGCTTTCAGTCACACTCGTAACATTACAGGTGACAATTACAAAAGTGAAAGTGTCCAAAAAAAAAACAGGCTAAATGAATGTGCAGTGCAACATTAAACTTGTATAATCATAGAACAACCATCCCAATGATTAACCATGAGGAGAAAACAGCATGGATAACAGGCAACCGCTCATCATTTAGTTTGCCAAAATGAACATTGTTGCCAAGCGCTGTTGTGATGCTACCAGGGCAGAGAAGATTAGCCTGCTCATAGCAGAAATTGTGACTGTAGATGTGCTCCTGTTAAACTCAATCATGCAGCCGAAGCATGCTCTTGCTACAAAGTTGGAGTCTTAAAGTGCCATTGTGGTAAAAAAAAATAATTTGTGGAGAACATATGTGGAAAATGTGGTGAAATTGAGGACAGATCTACAAAGTGCCAAACACAACCCAGTTTAGCTTTAGTCTATAGCCTACAGGCCAAGGTGGCTGCAGATAGCAGAAAACAGTAAACAGGAATTACTAAACTCTTGAAATCTTTTTGTGGATATGGTTTTTCTTCATGTCAGCTAATCTACTGTAGAATAACCCTAAACCAACCTGTATTTTTGCATGGGTGATCATTTTGGACACTAGCCTTAAATTTGAGTTTAATATTGAGAGTACTCAATAGTTCAACAAGTACTAAAAATACCCATCTCAAATCAAAAGGGGAAACATTTGAGTGAACAGTCAGACAAAGGTATGTTCTTTACACAGGATGTCAGTCATTTTTGGAAAATGGAAAAACATACTATTAGCCACTTTAAGGAAAATAGAATTAAGCTTCAAATCACAGATTCTTTGCTGAAATGTATTAATCCACATAATCCCACACTGTATTTAAAGCACCTTCCACTACTACTTTAAATCTACAAACTTTTATACGTCCCTTCAGTGATATAAAATAAAGTACTTCAAAGGGGGTAAGAGATATTTGAGGGGGGGAAAAAAATCTTTATAGTGTCAAAGAGACACCATGGTCTGTGGAAACAAAATGAAGATTGATATTTGGACTTACCAGCTCTGATGTAAAACCAGTTCTCATCACTGGGGGCCAGCTCCTTGTGCTTACCCAGCTTGACAAGGTCCACCCAGTCAGGGACCTTCAGCTTTCCTGACCTGGGGACAGACGAGAAGCCTTAGCATGAACTAAACCGCAACAAGCTTCTGTAATGTAGCGCCGGTTATAACAACACTGTGTACAACTAAGGAGGTACACTGTGGTGAAACAAAGACAGACGTCATCATTACATTTATTTAGCCGACACCATTATCCAAAGGGACTTACACAATAAGAGCATTCAACCATGTGGACAACCCAAAAATAACAAATCAGGCAAGAGTATCAACTTCATATATGCTGAACTGCTTCTGGTGCTACATTTAAAAACAATAATACTTTTTTTGCTTGTAACTGCATCCCTCAAAAGTATGCAATTTATTTAAATGTCAAGAATGAGATACGGAAAAACAAAATACTCACTTCTTCAGGAAGGCAGCCAGGGCACGGACAAACTCCTGCTGGTTGACGTCTTTTACTGTGACACCCGGCATCTAAAGGGCAAATACACTAACGTTAGATTATATATACCTGTACTGGGACTATTGCGCTGTTACTGTTGAATACGACTTAACTATAACATCGAGAACTGAGCTGCTCACTGTCCAGTATAACTATAATGTGGTACGCGGACCATGAGTGTGGACGTCAGTTGCTTCAACGTTATCAAATCCTACAATGATGTGCGGGCATGACTGATCCCGCTCATCTTAACTTGTGATATTACTAAACACAATGTCCATTTAACAATCTACGAACGAGCCAACCAACAACCCAGAGCAGACACATGTGCTGGGGCTCTCGGGTGCACGTTTTCAACCGGCATTAGCTCTCCTAAGAGCGGGGTGGGTAGCGCTTATTAACTAGCCACCGGACCGGCTCAGACCTTGCCCCATTTCGTCACGAACCCGAATATTTTAAAAAGACAATAGGCCGATATTGGAAAAATCTTCACGCAGTTTCGTTTGGCAATACGTGTAACACTTAATAACGTTACAAATCAGCATTAGTTGTAAGGCTAAATCCGCACATGCTAGCAGGCCTCAACGAGGTAGCATGGGGGCAGCCATTACTAACAGACCTAGTATGAGCCGAACACTCAAGTAAAATGCTTATAAAACATATCGACACGTCTAATAACCTCACCCGAAGCTCAACCATTTTATTAACTTGTACTTTATATCCTACCTGGCCGCGTTCTGAAGGTATATGCTAAATATTGTACGCAATTTACTCTAATATAAGCGAGGACTGAAAATAGCGCTTTACCTTGCTTGTGGACAGCAAAGGGAAGAGGGTGGAACGGGGTTTCCAACTCATGTTAAAACGGGCAGGTCTCGTCCCATCACGCGAGATCGGAGCGTTGTTTTCAAAAAACCAAGATGTAATTCAGGGGTGTCCAAACTTCTTTCAAAGAGGGCCAGATTTGACAATGTGAAGATGTAATGTTAATACTAACATTTTAAAAATGAAAAAATTACCAATAAAAGTTACAAGCAAATGCACTGTTCTGTAACAGTTTTGTTTTCATTGTCACAATTATCATTTTTTTAGAAATGATAATGTAACCAAATCTAAGCCAATCAGGCGTGAACAAATCTAAAAACCAATTCTTCCTTTCTTTCACATCTGGAGTCAAATAACAAAGAATAAATTGTATGGAATACGTAAAACTTGCATGAAGGTGATGCAAATCTTAACCTCATGTTCATTCTAAACATGACTTATTATGAGTAATACAAAGTCTGTTAACATTTAAGTTTAAAACATATCACTCTTGCTCTTGTCTTTAACAAAATCATTCAGAGAGTAATATTTTGTGTCACATCTACAGATATATAACACCAGCAGTTATGTCCTTAAAGGTTCAAATGCTTCATTATGTCAACCAAAAAAAAGGCCAAATCTTCCAGCCATACAGTATCTGACAATCCTAGCAGGCCATAAATAATATATTATAAAAATGAAGCTTCGGGCCGCATGAAATCTGACCGCGGGCCGTGATTGGCCCCCAGGCCGTACTTTGGACATCCCTGATGTAATTTGTTACTAATCTTATAAGTCTTCCCCGTATACTGAATAACAACTTTTACGATCATCTTGAACAATTAAATCTTAATGATGATGAATAATGATTAATGAGAGAGGCATTTGGACACATTCTACACAAGCATTATCTTTAAACTGACTGAGTGCAGTTATGATAATGTGATTTGCTTATTGTGATTCTTGCGTAATCTGTATTCACTCTGCCATAGTATTCACTTACATTACCATCTATTACCATCATCTTGCCACTGCACCTTATCTACCTATTTATCTTGTGTGTTTTTTTACGTGTCCTTGTCCCATTCTGTATTTTATTTTTATTTTTATTTTTTCTACCTCAGTATTTTATTCTATTGTATTTTTATTGTATTCAAATATACAGGACTGCTAATTTCCCTATCTATCTATCTATCTATCTATCTATCTATCTATCTATCTATCTATCTGAATGAACTGTCCAACATACATAATATAAAGTACAAGTTTTAGAGATACCTATTATTGACTGTGTCTTTACAATATATTGACTTCCTGCTTATTTTCATTTAGGTAACAATGCCTTTAGATAAGAATGTAAAATATCTTTAATATCTCTGCTCATCTTTATCACCCCCATCAAACACCACATTGCCTTTTGTTCTTATTTGTCTCTCTCAAATCAAAGAAAATTGGACAAATCAAAGGAGATTTGATTGAGAAGGTTTATGCTGTAACAACAAAGAATAAACCCCATTTCTAAGTGTCTGGACTCATATGTGTATCATATGTGCATATGTGTGCGTACCTTATTTACATATTTTCTCAGTTGGCAGGGTTGGCGTTGCCCTTTGCACGTCTCAGATGGAAAGGGCAGCCATGCTCCAACATTGACACAATTGATATGTTTGCAGAGACAGGAGAGGAAGCGAGATAGAAGGCAGGTGGATAAGCAGAGGTTTATGAATCAGGTTTATACTCTGTCAGTGGGGGCAGACAGTTTAGAGTAGCGAGAGGCAGAGATAGAGATCCTGAAGGCAAATAAAAAAACAGACAAGTCACTGAGAGGATAGATTATAGAGATTTGTGTAAACTATCTGTCATCGCAGGTCTTCACAACAGGTAACTATACCTTTTCATCCTAATTTACTTCTTCAACATTATATCAACATACAAGCACCACTTGTCTCTCTAAAAAGCTCTTACCATGTTGGAAGGTTCGGCCCTATAGCTTGAATGTTGTTTTAAAGAGCTTAATTGATTAATTAAGGTAATTAATTACACTGAGAGTGACCAGCCACCAATTTGAATCAGAAACTCACACAAGGTGGATTAAACTGCATTAATTACTTCAGTAAATCAATTTTGCTTAGGCCCTTCAAGTGGCAAAACAGGAGACAACTGTGTAAAGTGATTATGAAGCAGTATCAAGAGGTTATTTCAGTCAGTCATGATTATTCTGGAAAAGTGACGACTAACACAAAATGTTCTGAAAAGGTCAAACTAATTACGTGGAATGGACAGGTGTCATATTGCTGCTGTAAATCTGCTATTTCAATATTCATCCACTTCGCTTTATGCAAGACTATTGTTTGAAAATGCACTGAATTTAACTACCAATCATTTTTGAATGCATGTGCCGGAAATTACTCATCGAGGGAGTGTGCACTCCTATGATTGTCAGTGTTCATGCATTTACACATAAAATGCCTCAGCCTATTTGTGTTTCAGGGAATATGAACGTGCAAATGATGCATGGTGGGCTGTAGGGAGAAGAGAGACAAAACAAGAACAGGAAAAAAAAAAAAAAAGGCAAGAACAGAGAGTGTTAACAGTATGTTGGCACCTATTTTGGGGCTTGTTGCTCTATGTTTGCATGGTGCTCACATCCTCAGTGGAGAAGTTCTGTCAAGTCTGGTCTGGCCTGACCTTTTCACTCTCCAGGCACGTTTACAGCTCTCCAATACCTATCAAAATATCTACTCTCTCGGTGCCTGTCTCTCTGCCCCTAGCGCAAACTTGCATCATATTCTCTATCCTTCCACATCTGTACCATCCCCGTCTTTTGTTGACTGCATCTATTATTCTGACCTACACCTCTATGCTTAACCTCAACATTTCTTCAACCCTTTGTCCCCGAGTTCTCATTTGTATTCTCTCTATTCTTTGTTTTTCTCTATGTTTGACTATTCCTTTGACAATGCAAGTTAACACTGCTGGGGCACTCTTTGCTGAAATAGTCATGTGGGAACACAGGGCAATAGTGGCAACTAGAGTGGGAGTGAATGAAGCTGTATTTGCATCAATACATTTTTCTTTAATTTTTGCTCTTTCACATCATTATCCGTAATGAGTTTTAAAGTGCATTCAAATATATTCCATTATCAGTCATTTGTTTGTATTTTTTTCCCATCTACCCCAGACATGGAGATCATGTGGCTGTACTCCCTGTGCGAATGCATTATATCTGTATGTGTCATTGTGTTGAGCGTGAGGCTGTGTCTGGCTGTCAGCCGTAGTGGTACAGTATCTGATGTGCAGGTGAGGACCCAGGGTGCACGGACCAAAGCCGGGAGTGTCTCATGCTGTCTGCAGCTGTGCCTGGGTTGGGTGGGGGCTGTAGGGGGTGCAGTCACGGTTCCTGTGACTGTGCTACTCAACCTGCGAACCCCACAGTGTCTGTACACCTGCATTACCTTGGTGTGTTGCCCCATACTGGTCAGGCAGTTTACCATGTTCCTGTTAATGCTGCTTACACTGGACGCCCACCTGCAGCTTCACTTGGCAGACAGGTGAGTCTCGGCGAGGGTTAAATCAGTTTAAGCAGTAGAATACAAATTCTTAATGTGTTTTAAAGAGGAAAAGCATCTATTAAATATTAACATGATACCAAGAAACCCCAGTTAAATACCTTACGTAAGATACAATTTTCTCTGACAAATAATAAAGCACTATACTGTAAATTGTAATTACACTTTTTACACATTTTATATTACAATATCTTGTGTGTGTGGGAGAGGGCAAATATGTGGGTGGCAGGAGTCAACCAACGCTCTGAAGTGTGCTTTCAGCTGTAAAGGAAGAAAATCAATAGAAGGGTAAAGGGAAAAAAGCAGCAAGCATGTCAAGATGCACCACTGTATGACAGTTTCAAAACAGGTTGTTTGTTCAGTGCTCATAAGGCTGTTTTTCTTTTATCATACACTGCTTAAACTGCCATTCGAGAGACAGAAGTAAGTAAATATCAATAGGCTCTGGGGCTATTAGATGTTTGATTGACAATGACCTACAAATCCAGCCTTTGAGTGGAAGTGAGTCATTACCATGTCTTTGTTTTAAATGGTCTTCGTATCAACTTGATAACCAGATGGTGTAAATAAGATGAGATTTTAGTGCATCTCATTCAGAACTATACTACTGTCAAAAACAATTACTCGCTCACATCTTGTAGATATTACAGTTGTAAGAGGAGCATATCTATTCCAAAAGCCATAAATTAATTTTAAAATGAAAATGCCCTTTACCTGATAGAAGTAAGATGAGCCAGTTTGATTTTTTGGTGTTAGTGAGATGAGTGTTGAGGCGGTTTAGGACTGTAAAAACTACTTGTGTTCATTTCTTTCTTTGGTATAGGACATTTAAGCACAGACTTTTAGTGTGAGTGCAATTCAAAAGTGTCTAAATCCCCATGTTTGTGAAAAACAGGTACTCCTCAGTGATCACCCGTCAACGAGCTCTATGTGTAGTTCTGCTGTGCTGGGTGGCCTCTGTCCTGTCCTCCTTCGCCCAGTTTATCGGCTTGGATGCTCTCGACGTCTGGAGAAGAGGTGGGTCTGGTCCAGGAACAGCTGGCCTTGGGCTCCATGGCAACTGGACAACCTCTTTGCCCAATACCACTCCCCTGGCCCCTAAGTACCACCATGACCGCAAGGTCATTGGAAAGTACCTTCCATATGGAGGCTTCCTGTCAAAGTTTTATGTGGACGACAACCACAACTTCACCTATGCTGAGATTCACAGCAGCCACTGGGGAGTGTGTGCCCCTGACACCATTCTCAGTCCCCAGTTCCTGGTCTATGTCCATGGGATGGCAGGGTTCATACTCCCCTTGGTTTGCCTTCTGGCCATTTACCTTGACCTGCTATGCATTAAGCCCAGGAAGACTCATTTTAGTCACACAGACCCCCCTAAAAATGACTCCTGCCAGGTCCGTTCCTTGGCTTTGTCCCTCTCCCTTTTAGTTCTGCTGTGCCTGCCGCTCCACATTATCCATGCACTCGCGCTTTTCACCCCCAGTACCCCTCTACCTGCCTGGGCTCATGCAGTTGCGTTGTTCCTCTTCCAGCTGTACAGCACTGTGCCCCAGATCCTCTTCACTCCTCCTAAGAAAAAAGAGGAAGAGCAGACATCCTTTCCTCTGTCTGTTCCCCACCTTCCACCTGCAGTAGCCATACCGTCCAGAGGAAAATCTGTCCGCATGGCCCTGTGTGAGGCAGTGCAGGCATCTCCATGGTCTTCAGCCAAACACTCCCTTAAAGCAAAAGTGTGCCCAGAGGTCTGAATTCTTGACTAAATGGAAGATCTGGGATTTTGTTTTAAATGTACACATTTGTCAGCATCTTTAATTATTTTCCTGAAACGATGTTCCTTGCTTTGTGTGCATGAGAAAAAGCTAGTGTTGTTCCACAAATGCCTTGTGGACTAAAGAAGAATAAAGATACCATGTTCCTGTTTTTTGTTGTTGGCTTTTCAACTAATCAGCAACCTCATGCACAGTTATGAATAACCTGCAAATGAAAAGGCCAGTTAATTATCAGGTCCCATACCAAATGTCAGCGAGTAAATTAAGTCTCCAGATGATGACGACTATCCTGATCACAGATGTCTGTTTTCTTTGACTGCTCTTCCTATGGGTCTTTTTCTAAGTCTGCTCTAAGTCTCCGCTAAGCCAACCACCAGTAATGTAGATATATGAGTGACAGCTTTTAATTAAACACTCAGTAATAACATAGTGGTCCATAGAGGATGCAGCATTGTAGAGGAAACATCATTAACCTGGTTATGACACAATCTTCATGGCTGTTTTGATTACACTTGTAAATACAATGTGATGCTCACTTGTAATAAAAAGGACCTTGCTCACTCTGATTGGATTGTTCGTCTTGAACCGTGTTGGTGTAAGAAATCACCGATGGAGAAATGGAACATGGGCATAACATTAACACACTTTCTCTTTTGTTTTTTTCTGTTTCTCAGCAGCTCTTCCTCCCGCTTCCTCTCTGGCTTTATATTTGTTGTCCGCTCTTTTTCCCAGCTGTCTCTGCAGGTCTTGTGTCAATTTTGCATTTATTTTCTTCCTCATCATGTTTTATGGACTAAAAAAATTGTCTGTATGTCCTCCATCACTACCCAAATAATCCCTGCCTGGAACACATTATTGATAGACAAATCTAGGAAAAAAAAGATTTCCCCAGCTTCTCTGGCATGGCTGCCCATTCAATTGTTCCGTCTGCCTCTCTGCTTCCTGATTATGCTCAGCTCCAACACACTCAGGCACCTCAATCAATGCCTCATGCTATGCTGTCACTGTGTACACACCTCCTTGCCACACTAGGGTCAGAAGACCAGTGAACATAAGCTGCGTTCCTCATCCTAGGGTCATTAGGGTTGGCTTTACAGATGGATAAAACTGTGTGTAATCCACCATGTAGCCACCAGAAATATAAAGAGTTTGTGTTTGGACGGACTGTGATATGTACTGAAACTCGTAGAAATGAAAAATGAGTGTCATAAATGGGTCATAAATGGGGAATTCTCTGATGTGAACCCGTTCCAGTACGTTAATCGGTGAAACTAACATCAGGGTGAAGCCGTGCGAGTTATTCATAGACTTCTTGCCGTCGTTATTGGCCAGATTATGTTACATTCACTGCATGTCATAAACTCAGGGAGGAATATGACGACTGTTGTCTGGCTTGTTTCAATCTCATTGTTGCTTATGTCTATTGATTTGATAATCACCCTCTATGATGACAGTGGTGGTGTGATTATCATCAGGTCTAGAAGCTGAATTATAACATTGTTATGGTCAGATAATGGCCATGAATGCACCAGAGCAAGCAGAAACAGCATTAGCAACTACCTAGAGAGCTCCTCTGAATTTGAATGACTGAAAACTTTCTTTATGGAAAACAAAATAGTCAACTTGAAATAAAATATTTTTGTTGAGTTTTTTTTTCCCTATGAGAAGAAGCCAAAATAACAGCGTCAAGCAATCAACAAATGCATCCAGACTGAGTGCTGTGAATCCCACAGGAAAACAACAGATGAAACATTTGTTTGAAGGACATACACTTTTCTTTTTAAGGACATATAAAAGGACAATATTCTTAGTTTTATTACTCATCGACCACGGTGGGTCTGATAGCAGGAGCTTCCTGTGCTACCTTTTCTTCATCATAAACCGAAGATATGTCTGGCTTCGACTTGTGTATATGTGCGTGTGTGAATTGTTTGTTGGCCAGAGTGTCAACTCATGCTGGTAGCGCCTGGCAAGTCCATTACTTTGATTGCCGTTTGACAATCTGTCTTTATGACAGGCGACCGTGGAGCCTCGCCATCGATGGAAGAGAAACACATCGATCTATCACCCGGCGACCTCCGGCGGCTTTCAAATCTAGCCCTGTGCACAGATGGACATGTTGAGTGCTTCTCGACAGAATCGGGTATTGATTGCGTGGAAGTTAATGGCAAAGTCATATTTTTCTGCGTGCATCTGACTCAACCCTCCTGTCACCCGTTCTTCCTCACTATCTGTTCTTATGATTCATTAGCGGCGCCACAGACCCGTCTGTTTTGATTATTCTATTTATTCTGAATGAGTTCCCAGTTATAAACGGCTCCATCGCCTTCATCTTTATCTTCCCACCTATAACTCCACAATTCCCTATTGATCTAATCATATGCTCCATCTTCTGTTCTCTTTTTTGCAGGATTTCAAAAACAGCACCTGGTAATTATACAGTAAACACATTCAAAAAAACAGTCTGATCCCAAAGGTTATTTTGGATTCTTTTTTATTTTGTCGTGCTTTGTATCTTTCCCCTATAAAGAAATAGTTAGCTATATATCAACAATGACACATGGACTCTAAAATAAACAAGAGTGAAAGACAGGAGAAGAGACGACTAGGCACAGGAGACGCAGAGAGAGAAAGACTGGGAAAGAGAGGAAAGGTAAGAGTGAAAAAAGACAGCAATTTCTCTACAGTAGAACCAAAAACAAACCATGGGAAGTGTACATTTCTTTAACATTTACAATTATAATAACAACGGCAATAATAATAACATTAACAACAATCATAATTGTTCAAATAATAATAATAATTAATAAAAAATCAATAAGACCTCTGGTTTCTCATAAAGACAAATGATTTTTTTTTATTCTTTTCTTTATTTTCTTTAAAGATCACTGGACAGTAATTTGTTCGGCTTTGCACCTCTATAGGCTAATATTCTGTGTTAGTATAGTTGCTTCATAATGCGTTTCAATAGTAAACTGTTTTCATATTTCTTAAAAGTTTCCTTTAATTTATGTTGCTGTTCTTTTTTTATACAAATAAGGAATTCAGAGATATGTATACTTGTTCTGTCAACATGTTTACTGTACGTATGAATGTGTGCATGTATCTGCATATGTGTGGTAGCATTCAGAAAAAAATATCCATCCATTTTATTTTCTCATTCACTCCTTTTGCTATCAATCCCCTTGCCCTTCTTATTAAGACTTTTAAACCTTTTTATCCTCTTAATGACATTCTAAAATAATTAAGCTTTTTCTTAATGCCTTAGCAAGTCATATTCATTTCTTCTTTGTCGGGAACGCAGCCCAACACTAATCCTTTCATTATTAGGAGCCAACAAAGGAGGAGCGATAGAGGGGGACAGACAGAGAGAAAGAGAGATATAAGGGAGAGGGGAGACGATGGTAACAGGTGAATGGAGAGGAAGGAGGAGATGCAAAGTAAATTAAAAGAGAACCACCTTCTCTTCACTGTTGCAGTGAGAGATACAAAGCCATCACTAATAGATGATTATTCTCACAAATTATTGGCAGGCCACCCAACAGGGATAGAAAAACAGGACAGTCAGCTTGTTAATAAAGTCTGGATACTCCCTGGGATGTTGAGCTTACACGCTCTAGTGTTGTTAAGGAATTATATATGGGTTGCGCTCAGTAGGCAAGATGCTTTGGCAATTTTAAAAATTTCAATTTTCTAGCATCTGGCGCTCAATAGCTCCTGGTCAACTTACCCCCCACCTCCTCTATCTCCCTCCTCTCTCCTCCCACACAGCTTCCACTGTCTCCGCCAGTTAAAGATGGAGCTTTGTGAAATGGATGGTTTTCTTCAGGCATGGAATTATAGCAGTCATCTGCCTCTAATTCCCCTTCCACTTTGGCGACTGCACGGGCAGAGTGCCTGTTTTCTTTGTGCTCCCCGCTTCCCTCTCGATCAAAATAATTATGGCATCATTTCGTTTTTGTCTAAATTCACGTCCCCCTCTCTCTCCCTCCCTCCATTTTCCCCAGTTTCTCCGACTTATAGAATATGGCACAGTCGTTAATGGCTGGTGGGTCTATAGGCTCTCTTTTTCTCAATCCGTCTCTGGTGGGTGTGTGTATGGAGGATATGGAGTGGAATGGAGTGGGATGGATTGGCTGTGTGCAGTATCTGTATACAGTCGTTTTCAGAAGGCCGTCTGTTATGGCGCATTGTACAGAAGTGTGTGTGTGTATCTGTGTGTGTGTGTGCGTGTTTCTGTGTGTGTGTGTATACTGTATATAAGGTGGGAGAGGGGGACAGAAGGGAAATAGAGGGATGAGGTCAGAAGAGATGGGGATAGGGAAGGAGAAGGGCTACAGTAGGTACTCCTTCTTGCCCTGGCTGGCGTCGTTCCCATTGAGGAAGGCCTCCTGCACCTCACCATGTTCATCCAACCCGCTGGCCTCATGGGTAAGATAGGAACCTGAATGAAAAGAGATAGAAAGAAAGAGATACAGGGAGAGACATAGAGAGAGAGAGAGAGAGAGAGACAGACCGAGAGGGAGATTGTAGGGGGAAGGTTAGGTGGCGAAGCGTCATGATCATTGCAGAGCCATGCAGCATTATCAAACCACTCAGCCAAAATTTTATTAAATACCATACCTGTGACAGATTAATTCATTAGTTAACTGATTGTTAGGTCAATACCAAGCAAGAATAGGCTCGCGGGTACGGTACGAGCCTACCGGCGGAAATTAAGGGTACGGGATGGTTGTGTGAATAGAAGAAGAAGAAGAGAAGGGGTAGGTGGAGGAGATAATAGAGAATAAAAGATAGGGAGGGAGGAGAGATTGGCAGAAAAGGGTGGAGGGAAGGTTAGGCGCAAGAGAACAATGGCACGTTTGCGTCACTCATAAATCCTATTAAACATATTTTAACACCCCTCAGGTCTGTATGATTAATGATTCGGTGCAGTACAGGTTACAGAGAGCAAGAACTGCTCAAGTCATCTTCCTGCTTGAGTGTCCCTTCACTCCGGGGGTGACTGACACTCTCATTCTCCTAACTGCAGAGGTTGACTGGCATGCTGACAGTCACGTCGGACCGAAGACAAAGCCCTAATGGCCCTGTCTCAACATAGTTTGGTTGTAATCCTCCTGTCTCTGTGCTGATTGGCAGTCAAGCCATACTGAATGCTGACTGACGGCTTGTCTAGCCATAGGGTAAGTAATGGCTGGTTGCTGCCTGGTACGCAGTTTCCGGATAATTTCTTGGCAGCTGTGGCGCACAGTCAAAGGCTGCCAACACAGGGGGCACTTAAAAAGATAGGGAACGCAGAGAGGCTGCTTTTAATAGATGAGCCTTGATACACTAACATATAGTCATAAAACATGCGGACCACACCTACATTTCCCACCCCACCCTATCTGTTCCGCTATCCTGGCCAAGGTCGTCCATCATGGACAGTGCCTGCCTGGAGAGGAGCATCCCATCCTGTCTGCTTTGCGCTGACAAGTTTACACCTCAGTTTAAAAGATTATTTTTAAAGAATCTAGTTGTAAACTGGCCAGCAATGATTTTTTTCACAGCACGTCACTCCAGAAAGTGTTGAAATAAGAAAACGTGCCTATGAAAAATGTGATATAATATTGACAAAATGATTGCCAAAATGTTTCCCATTGCTTGTGAAAGAAACTTGTGTTACTTAGTGTGTGTGTGTGTGTCAGTGCGCCTGTGTGTGTTACCTTTCTGTCGGACGGAGCACCAGATGGTGACAATGAGGACACAGATGACAGTGAAAACCAGGAGTGCCAGAACGCCACCTATCACTGCATATGGTACTGCACTGTGAGTCTCTACCACTGCACCGGGATCTGAGAAAGAACAAAAGAGATAAATAATGTGTGTGTGGGTGGAGTGCGAGATATATAAAGTGAAGTATGGAGAGTAAAGTGCAGGCAAAGAAACAGAGACAAAGACAGAGAGATGGATCAAAAAGCAGGATAGATGTCGTAGGGAAAAAAAATATATATAAGTGAGAGAAAGCGAGCACATTAAACCGCCAGCATGGGGCAGAGCACAGGGAGGGAGACAGGAGAAAAGAGAAGTCGATATCTTCTACCCAACCTGCATTATCACCTTTCATCACCCCCTACTGCACAGAATGTGAGACAGTCAGAATGGGCGAGAAAAAGGTGTTGAAATGAGGAGAGTGAATCAAGAAATAAGTATGTCAGCCTCTAAAAAACCCACTTCAGCCAAGCGTCTGTCAAGACCACAATGCATTTTGAATGGGAAAACTTTGAGTGTGTTTACGAGTAGTGCCACCCTGGGAAATGAAATCAAACACTTCACCTCAACATGAGTGAATAGGGATAAAAAGGCAAGCTAAATTCTGTGACATTTTATAGAAGAAAATTGCAGCAGTGCGAAGGAATAATTCATGTCAACCCCACCTTTTACCAACTTTGCACTGCTTTAAAGCAAAAAAAAGTGGAGTAATGAAAGAAATTGTAGGTTAGTGCTGAAATGAGTAGTCAAGTAAGCAATTATTATGCTGACAGAAAATTTAAATGACAATTTTAATAACCGATTAATTGTTTAAGTCCTTCATCAAGCAAAAATGTTAAACATTCGCTGGTCCAGCTTTTAAAAATAGTCTGTTTTCTGTGCTTTATATCTCTTTAAATTGAATAATATCGGTACTGGGACTGTCGGTCAGACAAAACAAGCAATCTGAAGACATCACATGCAAGCTCTGATAAATTGTGATGTGATTTTTTTATTACATATTTTGTAGATTAAACAATTAATCAGTTAGACGACAACATCTGCAGATTAACTGTTAGTTGCAGTCATAATACAGATGATAGAACAAATTTAAGACCAAACATGTGTCTGTGTCCAGTTTCCCCAATAAATTCTGTCTGACAGTATAAAGTGCAGGGATTTAGAGAAAGAGAAAGAAATGGATGGTAAAGTATGAATTAAGGTAATTTTCCACTGAAAAAATATCTCTTTGAGTCTTTTTAAGTACTGAGACAGTGTCTGAGTTGCTGACGATAACAAAAGCTTCTTTTTTCTTTTTCTTTTTTTTTTTTTTTTGATGGGGCTGAGGGGGTGTAATGTAAGAGCTGGAAAGGCCAATAGGAGGCAAGGACACAGAGTTATTGATGCAGCTCTTGGACCTTGACAGAGCGGAATTAAAACATGAATCATTAATACAGTGCTAACGCATAGAGATCAGGAGAGAAAGTGATGGAGGAGGTGGGAGAAAGAAAGAGGAGCCGGGATTGACAGCTGAGGAGAAGACGGCGTGCTCTTGTACCCGTTGTTCTCATGGAGCATGAAGCGCATCACATTCCTGCTTCTGTGTATGATCGGGTATTGGTAAAATTAATATTGGTGCATTTGCAGGCACATGGGACTGTGATAGGATCGAGCAAGCAATATTTCACAGGGGATGAAAAAGCAATGACTCAAGCACTATACCTTTACCTCACACCACCCTGTTCTTAATCCACCGCAGCCCAAAGCTCCACAGGAAATGTCAGTATTAAATTGGGTTATTGTTTCTCCGAGGAGCCACTCAGATGATACATCAGCATCAACTAAACATTCACCAAACTATTCAACCTGTGACACTTTATGACATCTTCACGTATGCCCAGCAGGTGAACATCCTCTATCTGCTGCAGACGGCGGAAGTGGAAACAGAAAAACAAGAATCTCCCGCTTCCTCCGCTTCATCTTGCCTTTTAAGTAACAATGGAGAGGAGACAGAGAGCAGGCACAGGTATGGAATGAAAAAAAGAAGAGATACCAGTGAACAAATGTGTTTGTGTGAGTGTATGTATGAGATAAACAGATTCTGTAGATGAAAAAAGAGGGAAACTAGTGAAAGAGTTTCGTACACACACACATACACACTCGAGGTAGTGCAGAGGAGCCTTTCTTTCTCCTGCTGTGTAACATTCATCTGGGAGAATACGATTAGACAGCCACCTGGATCCCTGATCTTTCTTTCTCTCACTCTCCCCCTCTCTCTCTTTGTATGTGTGTGTGTTTGTGAATGTGTGTGTATGCAGAAATGGTTGTGTGGCATCTCGAAAGCCCCCCAGAGGCCAGCATCAGTCAGCTAAAGACTGGGTGTGTTGCCAGTTCCTTAAACTCTGAGTGCAGATTCATCAACAGTACCCACCAAGCACCAAGAGACCCACCCTAGACCATGCGCACACAAACACACATGTACACAAATGCTGACTGGGCAATGTGTGTGTGGGGAGCATCAAAAAGCCAGTGATAAGAAAGAGAGAGAGAGAGAGTGGGTGGGTGGTTGTGCACGGTGCACATCCAAGCATCTGCAGGCTCATGATGATGCAGGGCAAAAGAAGGTTACAGTAGAAAAAGTGTGTGTGTGTTGGTGTGTGATGGTGTGTGATGGTGTGGGCCACCTGAGAGTCATCAAATGACTAGGGGAGTGAAAGACACCAAAGGAGAGCAGGGAAGGACGAGGAGAGATGCAGGGTAGCGCAGGCAGAATAGTAAGGCGTGTGTGTGTTACCTTCTGGGTCCGGGGCGAAGCTGGGTGTTAGGAGGGTTGGGGTGGTGGAATGGGAGGTGATTGGTTGGGTGGTAGGAGTGGGAGGGACCGTGGTAGTGACTGACACATTATCTACAGACAGACAGGGAATGGGATAACACAGACATACACAAAATGCTATTATCTACAACATGCAGTGACAATTCAACAAAGGTGTTGCAGGGTTTTATAGCGAGGTTACTACTACCTATGAAACATTACACATGCTTTATTATTTTTGATTAATAACTGAGGTTCCGCTCTACCTCAGCATCCTGCTTGATAATCATTGGACGGCAGTCTCAAAGACAGCTCGTCTCTTCCAATGAATTTTGAGAGTGAGGGAAAGACGTAAAATAAAAGAACTGGAGGAAAGACTTATTTCAAACACGCTCAATCGAGACTGATGCCATTTCGATACCAGAGACGAATGTTACTAATTATTTTCCCAAATTGACCGTGTGTGCGAAATTGAATCGATCTCGACCCCTGACAAGAGATAAAGACAAGGACAAATGATGTTCCCTGGCAGCTGGGGGGGTGGGTTAAAGAAGATGTTTACAATGGGAAAGACATGCTTTAAAGCGTCAGCTGAAGAGAATTACACCTGGCAGATTGACATTCATCTATGAGGCAACTGGAATATATAGGAACACATTCTCTATCACTGACACATTTTCTATGGTACAATGGCAGAAGAGACAGAGACATTGTCTGTGACAGATGCATTCCCAATGGAACAGTGCCATGCTGGGACTGTCTCATTCAATGCCGAACAATAGCCTGGATCTTGACACATTCTTTGAATCAATGGCTGAGATACAAAGGTAGGTAGAGAGGCTGAAAGAGACAAGTTCATATTGCCGTTAAAGACAAAAATAATGGCTGACATGAACTAAAAGGGAGATGGAGGAGTGGGTGCGAATGTGTGTGTGCATCAGCACTTTAAGAGTGAATAACATGCCACTTCATCAAACAATCTCTATGAAATCACAACACGCAAGGTAGTCCATGTACTCAAAGTCTCAGGACACACACACACAATAACACATGCACACCTACACACACACACACACACACACACACACACACACACACACACACACACACACACACACACACACACACACACACACACACACACACACACACACATACCTACACACAAACACACACACACACACACTCTGCCCTTTCTGCTCAAGAGTAATTTATTGGTAAGTATTCCTCTGTCTCTTCTCTCCCTTTCTCCCACTGGCCCTGAGATCATCAATCTCTTTTTGCACTCTTCTTATGTCAGCACTATACCCCCGTCCTGTTTTTATTTTTTTTTTCTTCGAGCCCAGCATGGTCTTCTTCTCTCAGCAAAGAAACGTACATGATGCGCAGTGTATTTTGTGGGAAAGACAAAGAGATGAGCAGAGTTTTCTGTGAAGTAAAAGAGAAAAGAAGAGAGAAGTGGAGCAGAGAGATGATTTAAGTATGTGTGTCTGCTGCTGCTCTCCTAAATGAGTGTATATACCTGTATTTTGCATGTGTGTGTGTGGACACATCTGGTAGTCACTTGAGCCTGAGGATTAATGGCCCAGGTCACAACACTAATTAACTGGATGCTGGTTAATTTCTCTTGACTATCACGAATGACCTAAAAATCGATCTCACCATTTCCAACTTTTTTCTTATCTTCCCACCAACATCTCTCACTTCCTTTCCTTGTCCGTCTTCAACCAAACTCTCTTACTCTCATTTGCACCGCCTTCCTCCTTCAGTTTCCCTAATTCGGCTGTGTCTCTGGTTTCATTCCTCGGTGACTATGTTCCCTCACTGCCTCTCTTCAACTTAATTAAGGAGAATGCCATACAGCTGTCGTTCTCTTGGCCGATAGCGCCCCCCCCCCCCCAATCATATTGTTATTCATTAATACTATGTGGCTGCCAATCAGGCACACAGCCCATGTTATTTCTAGGGATAGATGTGGTGGCACTTGCGATAATGACGTTTCTCCTCGTATCTCCTTCTCACAGAAGTGCGCCTGAGGATACTGCTCCACCATTTTGGATGAGCCCTGTTATACTTTCATGTTCAATGCTCCTGATTATAAGGGCCTTGTCCAGAATAGTGGTGGCCCCAGCTGTCAATCAGTGCAGAGAATATTAGAAACTAGTCAGAGGACCACTGCTGAGGCCATAAAGGCCAACGCTGATTGGTTGAAACCCCTTGAAAATACACTCAGGTATCAATATAAGTGCACTGTTTTCTTCCATACATGACATGAAGGAAAACTAAATTGACTCTGTATTACCTCTGTTTGGCTTCCTCCCCCACTCACCCCCAACATTTTCCACTGTAATTCTATGTTTCTTTGAAAGTCTCACTTCATTAAATGGAGGTCTATGTTTTTCATTCCAATTATCCTGACGGCTCATTACAACAGCCGAGGAGACACGATCTACTCCCTGGTCACCTAGTATCCCTCGCTATGTACCAGTTCTTTCATCTTTCTATCACTCCCCTCTGCTTTCCATGAAATCTTCTGTAAAACCATTAGTATATCTATTCTTCCCATTGCTCACTCCCTGTTCTGTTTTGCAATAATAGACACACACACCTGCATATAAGTATGTTACATATTATGCAAACTAACAATTCTTATCTCCCTATCTCTACCTCGCCCTCTCTCTTGCTTTTTTTCTCCATCTCCCACACTCTCTCATGCAATTCAATTCTAATGGGTTTTATTGGCTTGGCGATTCATCTGAGTGCAGCAGCTCAGTTCAATTACATAAGGGAGCCCTCCAGGCTTTCACCAGACAATCTGCAACATTCTCCTCCCAGTCACGCGCACACACATTCATGTGCACCTTTGCGTTTACACACACATAAAAAAAATCCAATTTCTCCTTAACAATGGTGGCACAGAGATGAAACAACCAACAGAGGCCACATCCCTCTACACATTCTGCAGAAACTTATTGAGTGTGTGTGTGTCTGTGTGTGTGTAATGTGTATGATTGCGTACGAGTGTGTGTGCTGCGTGATTCATTCAAAACAATTTCTCACATTTATATCATTAGTGACTTGTGGAAAGTTGCAGAAAGTTAATTTCATCGTATTAAGTGGTGCACACACTTACATGCACACTAATGAGAAAAGTCTCACTCACTTTCCCTAAATCATAAACACATCAAAGCACATGGACACCCTCACACACAGAGTTACACGCACACACAAGTATAACCAGTCAAACAAAGCTCAGCTTCAGTGAATCACATCTTTGCCGTGGCCCAGGCTCCCTGGAGAGATTTCCACCTCTAGCTCTCTGTTCTCCTTCGCCAGCACTAAGCCCGTCTCCCTCCATAAAGTGGCGGCACCTTAAGCACCTACTACAAACTGGCAGCCACTTCTGCCTGAGTTTGTACCTAGTGTACAGACCCTGATGGCAGATAACTCTCACAGAGGGAAGGTTGACATGAAATGAGAAGGAGAGACGAGAGAGAGCACTTGTAGTTTTTCTGCACCTGCAATAAAATGGTTTCTTTTCTGCTGACTCATCTTTTACAACACAGATCCTCCAGCGCTAGCTCCTTGCCCGCTTTCCTTCCCCAGTACACCCTGGGATTCCCTCTGGAAAGGCTGGGAGCCAAGTAAACTGACATTACGTTTATCTGTCAGGCTGCGGTGCTGAATGCATCCGACCTCCATTGTCCTTTTCATCCCTCCATCACTTCCTCCAAGCCTCTCTCCTTGCCTCACTCAGTCCATCTGTCCCTCCTCAACTCCTCATGCAGTAACACTCTCTGTGGCATATTCTCAAGCCTTCTTTGAGTAAAGACACTGAACTGCAGCTGAACTGAGAATGGAGGTTAAACTGGTGGCAAGGTGAAAAACAGTTGTGGGAGGAGTGGGGAGAGGAAGTGGACAGGTGGTGTAAAAGAGGTGAGAGCAGCAGGCAGAATAGAGGAAAGGAAGGATGTCGAGGAAAAGAAAGGGAAGGGAGAAGGGAAAGGCAACAGAGCACAGAGAATTACTGAAGACAGGGGGGAGGAAGAGAGAGAGAGAGAGAGAGAGAGAGAGAGAGAGAGAGAGAGAGAGAGAGAGAGAGAGAGAGAGAGGTTGAAATAGTTTTGACTGAAACAGAAAATAAGCTTGCAGAGAAGGAAAATTGAGGCGCAAGAAAAGGAGTCGCATGAGACTGTATCTATTTTCTATGTCTTTAAGAATAAGTGAAGAGCAATACAAAATGAGACATTCACTATTACTAAAAAAATAAGACACCTACTGTAAAAACGTGGGTGTCAGAATGAAAAAAAGGAACACTGTGGATAAGTGTTATGAGCTATGAGTCATCTGAACATATTTTACAGAGTGAAATCATATTTATTTTCAGTATTGACTGGTGAATTTCATAGTTAATCATCAAAATGCAGCAGCTCACTAACACCATATTAAATCACCCATGGTGGTTTGTTATTTACACTGGCAGTGATGTATAGAAAACACACTGTCTTATGTAGCATTCAAGACACATATCGCTGGAAACATTGTTGTCTGAATTCAAGGGGATCATTTGACATTTCTTGAGGAGGAATTAACACCACGTTAGCCAGATTATCACTTGTGACATCCAGGAAAATCAAGAGTGACTTTCAGTCTTCAGATTAATATGATGGCTGAATCAACAACTCTGAGCTTTTTGAGATAAGGTTTAAAACAATCTGCCCAGTGGGCGAGTACATATTTCTTGTAAGTACAGCAAACCAGCACTGATGTGGGGCTACATCAGGAGGATTTAAGAAGCTGATTGCTGAAAATCCGTGGTGCAGAGCAGAAGAGCTGAAGCTTGATTTATGTTGGTTCTGTGGATTTTTGGTCATTTATAGATTTTGGTCAAGGCAAGATTTCTTACTTAAAATATACCCTCTTTACACAATAAGAGAGGATAAGGAGGGGAAAACATGATAAATATAATTAACGACCAGCATAGAGCAACGGCATGAAATAAAGAAGATAAATGATGAAATGTAGGAGAGGAAAAAATGGCACAGGGAAAAACAAATGAAGAAGACAGCTAGAAAAAATGATGAGGGAGGATGTTAAGGAGGAGCGAGAAAGACAGAACATTTTTCTTTAGAGGTGGCAATGCACATCAAAGCTCCACATGTCTAACCTTCCAGGATAGAGAGAGAAAGAGAGAGACAGAGAGAGGGAGGGAAGTGGGTGGGGATGTCACCTTTCATCTTGCCACCGTTGCCACCCCTGATGCCTGTGGAAAGCTGCCATTATGTGTGCCGTTTGATGCTCGACGTGGTTGTACAGGAGTGTGTGTGACTGTTGATTCAGAGTGTGCGCGTGTGAGTGAGAAAGACAGCGTAAGTGTGATGGATAGATGAGAGGGTGCTAACCAAAAGCAGCCTAAAAATGTTACATAAGATATCATGTTTCTGTTCCCTCCATCCGTTCCTCCGTTTCAGATCTCAACATCAGGCACCTGAGTGCAGTAACCTGAGGAGCCAGCAGGGGGGGGGGGGGGGGGGGGGGGGTGTAGATCAAAAGGGCAAATCAGCTTAGTGACAGTAGTCATGTAATTAGGCCAAACCACAAATGTTCTGGATGTGAAACCGAAGAAGCCTCTAATAGTGAGCGAGCATTGTGATTTAGCTTCACTGCTTTTCCATTAAAATCTTTCAATTCCAATTTTGTCTGTTTGACTGCGAGTTTACTCAGTTGTTTCATGCGTGTATTACACAGCATTAACGTGCATCAAAACCTTGTTTTCAAATGTGCTTCAAACTCCGAGAGAAAGTTGGACAAATTGTCTAAAGAATAACTTCATGGTGATACAAGATCTCCATGTTGCAAGTTCCATCGTCATCCTCTCCGAGCCACAGTGTGCAGTTTTTCTGGGTCAACCTTCATTAAGAATTTACCAACCACCAGTGAATCTAGGTGCAACATCTTGGGAAACTTGTAAAACCTGACAACAAAAGCTCCTTGCCCCCCCTCCCTGAAACCTCTGCTCAAGCAACAAGCAAAGTTGATTTGTCTGAATTTTAAATGCAACAGATGTTCCACTTGCTTTTTTGCCAAAAATTCAGAGTCTCTGTCTACGTGTCATCTTTTTCTACGTGCCCGGTAGTATGATGAAATTCATTTAGTGCAATCACAACATCTTGACTCTTTATTTATTGCACTTGGAGATGTAAGTTACTCTGAATTCCTTTGGGTCACAGGAGACATGATAAATTGGTTCTTTATAAGATATAGCCTGAATAATGATGTTGGCGACCAGTATCTGAGCACGGTAGCCTACGTCTTCTTGTGGAATCAATAGCTCTGTTGAATCAATTGCACAGGAGGTCTAGCAGAGGTTTCCTGCTGTGTACCGAGTCAGGAAAACAAATAAAGCTGAAAGACAGATGAGACAAGCATCATGATTTAATGGGTCTATTGCCCACTGCCAGAATAGCCAGGCTCTGAAGACTCTGGGAAGATAAAAGGATCAATAAAGTTTAAAAGATTTCTCCAAAAAAACTCATCAAAACACAAGAACAAGAAATGTAACAAACAAAGGATCTATTGAACATAAAATTATTCAGAACAGTTAACAATTGCCAGGGAGACTTGGACTGGGAATGAAAACAATAAAGAAAAAGAATCAATGGAGCAAACTTTCAAAGCATTTGTGGAAATTCTAAGAAAACCTGCAACATGGTTACTCACCATACACCAATAGGGTGTAATGATCGGCAGCACGTCCATAGTTGTTCTGGGCCTGGCACAAGTATGTCCCGTTGTGTGATTGGCTAAGACGGGAAATCTGAAAGGTGGGGCCAGAGATCTCTGACCTCTCAGGTAAGGTGTCGTTAATCTTGGACCACTGAATGGTCCTCGGCCTGAGGGCGAGAAGAAGGAGAAAGATTTAAGGAGAAGAAGAAGGAGAAAGTACTTTATTAATCCCACATCGGGGAAAATTGAATTTTCATGCTCTGTTATTGTTATTCATTGCGCACAGGTCTGAAATTCACTCACACACTCACACACACACACACACACACACACACACACACACACACACACACACACACACACACACACACACACACACACACACACACAGGGCAGACATTCATTAGTTGGAGTGATAAATAGTAATCAATAGATACATTCATAACTGAAGGTCCCATATTTTCACTTTGCAAGTGTTTTATTTGAAGTTTAAGAAGATATATTCGTGGTGTTCTACTAAAAACAATCTCACTGTAGTTTAATACCTCCTCTCACATTCACGGCAAGACTGTTTTCTGAGGGACGCATGGCCAGGCCCACCACAGATAATGGATTGTAGCCCTACTGGAGGGCATGGCTGAGAGCATTGACTGTATAGTTGTGACATCACAACCTTACGGAAGTCCTGGCAGCTCGTTAAACATGTTGAACACAGGCTGTCTGCATTTCTCAGTGAACTGAGTGTTTTGATACTTTCACACTATCTATATAGCACTTAGACCTGTGAAATAAAAGTTAAATTTTATACCATATTGGACCTTTAACATTATACTTAGTTGGAGCCATAAGAATTCAAACTTCAACTCCAAAAACTTGACCCTGAGTCAGATTTGCATACCCTCCCACATGCATGCACACTAATATGTTCAAATATCCAACTGCAACAGCATAATATTTAACCTCTACTGCAAGCCAATTAAATACAGCTATATTTCTATCTACAACCAGCAGTGTTGGACAGCAATGCATTAATTAGTAGCCTAGTCTAATCAAGTCAAGTCAAGGACTTTTAGTAATGTATTACGGTTTACTTTTTTCAGTATTTTAAATTATAGAAATATTCATTTGTAAATTTATCAGTCATATTATATTTAGTTGACTTGGTGCACAGATTGGAGGTGTGGGGAAACAGTTAGCCTCCACTACAAGAGGAGAATAATCTCTATAACTCAAAGTCTTATTGCTGCGTGTCAGCTACTGGTAAATTCAGGACTCACTTGTTTTTTTCATAAATGTAGGGAGTGTGAAGCCTGCAGCTACGCTCTGAGCACAGGACTTATGTGGTCTGCAGTCAATTGGGCTATACTAGCTGCTGATGGTCAGTATATACCCCTAAAATGTGAGCTGGCTGCTTGTTAAACCACAAGGTCTCATTTTCTGTTTCTACACCTGTTAAATACAGAAGATGGGACATCTAAGTTTGGAGGTTTTTTACTTTTGTTCCTCACTTTTTTAAAGGTGCCTTTAAAGAAGTAATATAACTTATTACATTTGCTGTTGAGTAATCAGCACAATGATTTAATTAGTTTTTCTATAAAGTAATAAGTAATGAATATTAAGTAAGTAACTTGCCCAGCACTGATAACCACACAACTAACATAATGTGTAACTACCTCTAATTAATGCAAGTAACAGTCTGCTAGTCTTAAATGCATTTAGTAAAAACTGAAGCGCTTAAGGGTATTAAAAATGAGAAAGTGAAAAGAGACAAGGGATCAAAGCACAGGCACCGGGGGATTCTATAAAAAGAGAGGTGAAGAAGGAGAGTAAAGAAGCCCACAGGGGGCCGATGACACGAGAAGAAAGTAAAAAAAGAGACTCAGAGAAATGAGCCAATGGCAACAGAGGACTGCATCCTGACAAATAATGAGGAGATGGGATGGTCAGAGGGCGACAATCGTGTGAAAGAGTTGGCAAGAGGGAAAAGAGGGCAGATGAGAGAGAAATAGGGTGTCAGAAGTGCAGAGAGGACGAAAAAAAAAAAGCAAGAGGAATGCCAAGGATTGAGAAAGAGTTACTACAGGTAGAGTAAAGACAGAGAATAGAAGAGAAGGTGCAGCAGGAGATGAAGGGAAGGAGCGGGCAGACAAAATGAATTGGTCGTGAAAGACGGGCAGACAGAGGAGACAGGAGGTGCGAGGATTACAGAGACATCCTGGCAAGCAAAACTGAGTGTGTATATGTGTGTATGTGTGTGTCTGGCTGAGTGTCATGGCTCATGCCACCCTGGCCAGATTACAATCCTGACTCATCTGGGTTCTAATCCCTCGGGACGTCTAATTAAACCTCTTCTTTGCTTAGTCACACACACACACTAAACACGCACAAAATCTCACACTTTTCCTCTCTCCATCTAGTTGTACTCCCACACACAGGAGTTACTTCAAATGCTAACAGACAAATAAGCAGGCAATTAAGTAAAATGACTGAATGTCATCTCCATCTCTCTCTCTCATCATCCTAATAACAGACAAACAATGAGTGTAACCCTTCACCAAAAGGAAGCGACATATAATTGGTCATTAATACTTAACAGGCAGTTAACAGGGCCAGGGAGCAAGCAGGAGGCTGACAAGGGGGCTGTAATGTGTGTGTGTGTGAATGTGTGCAGTACAGCGTGAGATGAGGGTCAGAGTCCAGAGTGGCCCGCTGTCCCATCTCTCACTGTCACATTCATGTGCATGCACCACACAAACACTAGCACACACACACACACACACACACAGTGTCCCCAACCAGCCGTTACAAAGCTTCAGTGGGGCTATAGCCAATATGCTTCTCAGCCAGTCCTCACTGTGGGATTTCACTTAAGTCATCACACACACATAAACACACGCATGCATGCACTTTGGCTACATGAAGGTTTACTGGGGAGCTTTAGTGGACTTGATGCCCACAGACAGACGGGCCATCTAGGGGAGGGTTTAAGAGCTTAGGACCCAATACCCCTCTGGAAAGTGCACAAAGGGCTGTGAACACACTAGAAAAAGGCTTTGTTTCAAAGCAGGCTCTTAAAAGTGTTGACTGCTGATTGGGTTTTGTAGCCATCACATACAGTATCACATACAGGTTCATGATATGTCCACACATTCCACATCAGTTTCTCATATACTTTTACACTCTTCTAGAAACACCTCTCCCATATGGAGCTAATCTTCTCTCTCCTCCATGCAATAAAATATGGATCAGGTGGTTTTTATCTGCCCGTCTGACATTAAATATCAGTTGATATCACAGATACTGCACATTTCTTCAGGTTTTGATGAAACTTTGAAACACAGCGCGTCTTTGGCACTTGGCTCTCGTGATTACACACACATTCTGATTGGCTTGATGATAGTGTCAGGAGAGACTTCAGAGATATTGTTCAAAGTATACTAGGGCACACAGGCTTATGGCAACAAACTTTATTAAATGATAATGTTTTGACCGTAGGTATGTCTTCATCAGTTAAATTAAGTCACTCAGAAAAAAGGCTCACATTCTCTTTCTCAGCACAGGCTGGGAAGGCTAGCCTCACACTAATACATTATTATTAATATATAAAACATATTAATGACTGCACCAGTAATAATAAATAGCAACATATCAGCATAAGACAAATATCTTAGATACCACTACCTTAATAAGAAACTTAAAAACTAGAAAAATGGTTCAATGATATCAGTTGATAAAAAAAAGACACCTGTAAGAGATCTATGACATAGCCTTCACCCATACACACATTATGTTATATTATATCATATCATATCATATCATATCATATCATATCATATCAAGCAGACATATTAAGACATATTAAAATACAAGTAAGGCTTGGCTCCTCATTAAGTCCTGATGGTTTAACAGTGGAAAGTCCATTAATCCAGAAAGCTTCTCTACGTTTGATGGTGATGTTAATACTGTAATTTTACTTGTGATAGATTAGACACCCTTGGTTTAACTTCAATTATAGTTCATGGGATGACACATTTGGGATTGATTTCCACAAAGGGAGCCTGCATCATTTGTAGAGGACAGCATGTGGTCGCATTTCATTTTGATTGTTTATTTCCTATTCATTTGCTAGAAAGGAGTTCATGCAGTTGCGGTTCCTTTCTGAGAACGGTTGCTAGAAAGAATCGAGAGATTTCGCAGTAATTACAGGGAATATACTGAAGTTGGTGGAGATTAGAGGTAGTTGGTAATTACTCGAAGTTTCCGAAAAAGAACCCTGAAATTATGTGTCATAGTAATTATATAGAAAGAGGTCAACTTAATGTTCATTTTAACAACACATAATACAGACTATTGCAGCTGGCTATTTTAAGCTACTTAGGGGAGAAGCTCACCTTTTTTTTTTTTTTTTTTGGATCTCTATTGAGGGTTGACAAAGCACACAAGTTCTCCTTTCAGTGCTGCCCTGCTTTACTCTCGCACATTTGGTAGACGTCCAGAAAAACCACTGATTTCTGCTGCGGCCAGTGAAAAGCTCCACTAGAGCAGATAAAGGTTACTCAAGGACATTTTCTCAATAGCTATTAAGAAGATTTGTTTTTGTGCATGATGGATAGTAAATTACTTGGAAAATAAACAGCATATATAGTAAAGCAGTCTCTGTCACAGATCACCTGTCTGATTCATCTTAGAGCCCATAAATCAAACTTTAGGCAAACAACCTTTTGGTAGCACAGCTCACTAACTCATTGGTATGTCTGTGTGTTCTGTTTGTCGGTGTGTTTAGACTCTAAAAACTGTTCTTTACCTTTTCATTTGTGTTTTTTTCTATATATTTTCATTATTTTTTGAAATTTGCTCTGAGAAAATCTATAGAAACATCACCACATACTTAGCAACTTCACTAGTTTAACTTCTGCTCTGCTCTTTATAGTCTGCAGTCACAGCAACACAGACCTTTGGCTCTGACTTTCGCAATCATTTCAGGTTACTGAATTCAAGCTTATTCTACACTTACACTTAGATAAAGGTGCTCTGGGTAAATGTGTGAACTGAACGATTTTACCCTCCAAACAGATGGCCAGAATGAAAGTAGAGCTCTGTATGCCTGTAGCTGCTACCTGCAGCTACCAGCTGTTTTGGTGATGTTATGACCCAAATGTCATGCTCATCGCAGCTCAAAACAGTTTCCCAAAACAGTTTTAATGTGCATACTTGCTGTCCCATATTACCATTTTATGAAAATTTGTGTTTGTAAGGGGCTGTCATTGAACTTGGCAACCTTCTGCATATTGTCGTCAATCAAGCTCTTTCTGTGTATCCTTAAGCCGATTTGTCAAGACTCATTGCAGCTTTTCAAGTGCAAATGCTTTGTTGGGACAAACCTTTTTTACTCGATGATTATTTTGTCATGAATTCATTATGGAAAGAGAGAAAACGCATAAACACACTGCTATGACAACCCCAAAAATTTGGCACAAGCAGCTTTTTGTGTCAGCTTGCGCTGGTATGAAACTAGCTTTTGGAGGCTGAAGCATGTATGAATTTTTTTGTCTAACAACTTTTTAAATAATCACACCTCCTTGACCTTCAAATATGTTTTTTTCATCAAAATAGCAAAACAGGCCGGCAGGCCCATTTTAGCTTTCTCCATTGGCTTTTCATACCTTTAGCGTCATGTCCAACAATAGTGCAGAATGGATGTATGTGTGTTCATGTGTATACCACAGCAGCAGGTTCTATAGCATGTTTGTGCCATGCCGTGTGTTATATGTAAAGTAGGGCATAGATATGATTTACTGAAGGCAGATCATACCAACACACACACGCACAATCAGACTTACAGAGGGTTCCCAGAGACGGAGCAAGTCAGACTGAGTGAGTCGCCCTCTCTCAAAATGCCAGTAGGAGGAACAATTCTCACTGTGGGTGCAACTGTGGGGAGAGAGAAAGATGGGAAGATGAGAGGGGTAGATAAATGAGTACAAACAAGACAAGCACAATTGAAAACAAAATGGATCAAAATGATCACAATGAAGTGATAATCAGAGAGGACAGAAAGAAAATTAGTAATGAGAGAGAGAGACGGCGAGGGAACAAAAAGGAGGAACAAGGGAAAAGTGAGAAAGTGGCAGGAGGAAGTGTCTTTAACATCTGTTTCCAAGGCAACCAGCCGACAATCCTACGGTTGAGACACCTGTTATCATAAGCAGCCCACCGCTCCAGCAGCTGCTGTACTACACTTACTTCAGCAACAGAGCGATGGGAAGCCAAATCCACACTGACAGTTGGTCATTATTACCAGTTGTCTGGCTGGAGGAACCACCAGCACACACATTGACAAAACTGTTGAATATGAATTATTCTGATCTATCAGTAAACATTATAGTATACGTGTAGCAAATTAATTGGACCTAAAGACTGATGCAGAAGTACTAGCTGGCGATGAGTAATATCACTAACTGTAATTATCTATATGGCTGAAGGATGTTTGACTATCTAACATGATTGATATACTGTGGGAGTGGAATCATATTGAACTGTAGGAGGAGAGAACAAATGGAGTAATTGAATATTGGTTGACTTGATGGAACACAAAATAGTACTGGTGTGTCAACTAATCTCAGAATTTAAATCTGGTGTCTCTCAATTGACGTGTTCCCGATATTACTAAAAACAAAAAAGATTTGCAAACTGAATAAAACAAATTAATATCATTATTCACTAATCATACTGAATTGTAAACAAATAGCAGTTTGTTTGTTTTTTGCCCCCATATCAAATAAACAAAAGACAGAAATGTCAAAACAAAAGTAGTAGGGGCAAACTATGTTTGATAGGATTATAAGTAAAGAAAAAGATTTACTTTTTATAGATGTTAAATTATTAATTTCAGACAGAAAGGATATAGATTATAGCTGTCAAATTTTCAAGACTAATCCTACTGAGCCATCGACAGATTTGTGAAAATACTGAGATTTAGTTTAAAATTTAATATGCTTCTATGTGAGGTTGTTGCCCAGAGTAAATATTAGCCTTAAGCCAATTATCAGTGTTAATCTCCTTGCAGTATTTTTGACTGTTTGCTTTTGCCCGCCTTGGATGGACATATGTGCAGAGATTTCAGAGCACACTGTGTAAATAGGCCAGCAATACAGCAATCCTAGAACAGTACTAGGATCATCGCACATACTAATGTGTCCCAGGTTTTCTCGGCTCACGGAGGGTCGCCTCTTAAACTGCAGGCCAAGATCCTAACCTGGCTACAGGCCTGTTTCTGCCAGCTCTTTGCATGACAAGATTTGTATGTATTAGGTTTTAATGAGAGCAGGGCTCACACAGGGCAGCTCTGAAAATGACTCTGTTAAAACCCTGGACTGTTTTTAAATGAGCTTCATTTTATGAATATCCAACATTTGAAGAATGATGCTGCTTCCCCTCTGACAAAATTATGGCTGGCATTAAGGTAAAATACTAGCAGTGGAGCAACTTAAATGACAGCAATGTAGATGGAATAATTTGTGATTTTGAAATATTTGGCAATGAACATGATGTTACTTAATTTGTTTCCAAGACGGATAGAAGGCATGTTGATATGGTTGAGGTTGAGCACACACACAAACACACTTTGACTGAAGGAGAGACTTACAATACACATCCAGGCGGTAGTGTCGAATCCTCTTCTGCCCACCCAGTGCTGGGTGGAATGCCTCACAGCTCAGCGCCGCCCCGTTGTCTTTCCTTTCTACTGGGATCTTGATGGTGCTGGATACGCTGAATGTCTTCCCGTTGTCTTGCTGGGATACAACACCTGGAGAGAGACGGAGGGGATGAGATGATGGAAGGAAAGAGGACAGGTAGGGTAGCCAAGAAACAAGTTTACAGACAAAACATGCCCACTGTTCCTTTTTCCCTGCTGAGACATCACACCTATGGTGGGAAAGGGAAAGAGACAGGGGGGAAGGAGGGAGGGAGAGAATAGGTGGACACTTTTAGAGGAGAACACAGAGGTGGAGAGAAGAATTGAGCAGACTGAAAGGAAAAAGAAGTTAGTGGATGATGAATGAGTTTTTTGCAGCAGCACTAGGTACCTGTAGAGGGGAGGATAACATGATGGAGGACAGAATAAGAGAGAGAAAAGAGAAAGCAATTTGCATCTATATTTCATGGCAATTATGAGAAGCAGAACTGTTTGTTTGCAGATGATGAATCAACTGAATATTTTGTGAGGGTGTGTGCACAAGTGAAAGAAAGAAAGAGATAGAGAGATGAGGGAGAGAGAAGGATAAAAGAGAGAATATGCATAACCGAATTGAGATTTTAACTGAGCGAGACACGGCGAGAGAGAGGGGGACGTCAAAGGACCAGGGTGAGAGAACAAAGGCAGACGAGAGAGGGACTCATAATCAGAGGAGGAGAGAGAGAGAGAGAGATAGAGAGAGAGATAGAGAGCGAGAAAAAAAAAAAGAGAGAGAGAGAGAGAGAGAGAGAGAGAGAGAGAGAGAGAGAGAGAGAGAGGGAGGGCAGCAAAATGGGCATGATTGATGGAGGAGGGGGAGAGAGGAGAGCAGCGGCGAGAAAAGCCCAGACATGAAAGAGAACGATAAGACTGCCAAGCCAGATGCACAGTGGAAGAAAGTTGTGAGAAGAGAGGAAGAGGAGAGACAGAAGGAGGGAGGAGGACCAGAGAGGGTGACACGGTCACGTATTGGAAGTTTGTGCTTGTTGAGGCAGAATACAACAATATTACTTATATCGTGCTGAGTATTCAATTATTGCCGGCCAGCAAATGAAAGCAGGCCCAATCCAAGCATGAGAGAGGACGGCAATGGGTGCAGATGAGCAGGAATAAAGGAGCGGCGGGAAGATAGTGTCTTAATTAAAGAGTGCTTTCTCATATCTGTTGGGATCTGCCTTTAACCTTTAGTGTCACAGTTCATTTAAAGTCAAAAGACGGGAGGAGAGGAGAGGAGAGGAGAGGAGAGAAAGCAGGAGAGGGTAGGAAAAACAAAGAGATTAGGGGAGAGGATGAGTGAAGAAACAGGAGGAGTGAAGAAGAGAGTGGAGGAAACAGTAGCAGACGGGAGGAATCAAGTGCAGAGGAAGCAAGAGAAGAGAAAAGACGAGAGGTGAGGAAAAGGTAGAGGATAGGAAAAAGAATTGGTAAGGGGAGAGGAGGAGAGAGAAGATAGGTAGAGGAGGAGAAACCGAATAGAGGAAACGAGAGGACAAACTGAGATAGAGAGGAGATGAGAGTAGAGGAAAAGGAGAGGAGAAAAGATAGGAAGTGAGGAAACAGGAGGATAGAAGCGGGGAGCAGGAAAGAAAGAAGAAAGAGGAAACGAGAGGAAACAAAACAGGCGAAGAGGAGAGCCATTAAACAAGATGAGATGAGAGAGAACAAAGGGGTGTCTCTCTTAAAGCCATTTGCAACCAATAACAAGGTGAAGAGCATCATGTCTTTGTAACCAGTGAAATTTAAAGAAAAAAAAAAACAAAACAAGAAAGAGATGATTAGTAGAAAAGAAAGAGAAGGAATAAAGAGGAAGGTAGAGACAGAATGATAGTGACAGTCGTATTCTGACAGAGAAAAAGGGGAAGCGACTGGATGAAAAAGCCCTTGAGTGTCAGACAAAAATAGAAAGTAAAAGAGACAAAGGCTGACATTAAGTTTGAAAGGGCAACGCATTGCTCAATGCATGTCCCAAACACTGTTGACACCAGATTATCTCACATCATTTCATCTGATCTGCGTGAGTTATTTGAAGGCGCCGAGTATGAATTCATAAATAACAAAAACGTAACGCATTTCACAGCAATTTGTGCTTTTAAACAATGTCTGTATTTCTTAAAAAAAAAACAGAAATAAATTAAATAGAAATTATAGCCATGAGCCCGAGTTATGCGTTTGCATAACTTAGAATTTTCAAGTTCATGCTCAGTCAAGTGAACAAGGTTTTTGAGGAATTCAAATCAACATGTGGAGTTATGCACAATTGCCGATTTAATAGAGGGGGTCAAATAGACCACAGGCAATAGAAAGACAGTTCTCAGATGTATTATTGAGTGAAGTGCCCCTTTAACTGAGAAAAGCCAAGGGAGACAGGAAGTTGGAAAGAGGATAGATCAAGGTAACACACTGAAGGATGGCTCATAGATTCATGAGAAGCAAAGAAGAAGGGAGAGTTAGATAACAGTGAATAAAAATTAAATTTGGTGAGTTTTTGAAAAAAGAGAGAGAAAGTGTATCTGTTCTTTGTGTAATGGTGTATTTTGTGAGATTATGTGCAAAGAACACATATTTGAATTTAAAAATTTAAGAGCATTGGGAGAGAGATATATATAGAGCTGGATTTGCATCTGTTTTGATAGGGAAAGAATTTTACTAGTGGACATACTAGACAGAAGTCTGAAAATGAAATCTTTCTAATGCTTTCTGTGTTTTCTAAACATAAAGATCAACACACATATACTTCTATGAACTCGTGACTCTTCTTCGAAGGAATGGAAATAGAAAAGTTATTACTGTACATGTCTCAAAAAGTGCGTTTGATCATTTGAAACTAGATCGTCGCCTATAAATATTGCAAAGAACACAAGGAGAAGAGGAGGGATTTTGGCAGCCCTGCAGCCAAAAATGTAATTTTCTTCATCCATTTATCCACCCATCCATCTTAACCTGCTCCCATCAATTGATCCATCTGCCATTCCCTCTGTCAACCTATCCATCACCCATCCATTCATCCTTCTTTTATTCAGCACTCATCCACCTATTCTACTTCACCTGCCCTATATTTTCCCATTAGTTTTCTCATTTATCTCCCATAAGAATTTAACCATCAGTCAATCTATCAAACATGTCCACATACCTGGTATCTCCCGGCCACTACGCATCCAACGCAGGGTTGCGGCCGGCTTGCTGCGTGGCGAGACACAGGTGAGCTCCACCTCGCCTCCCTCCACGGCATCCTGCTTCACCTCCACCGTGGGCGTCTCAGGGGGCACCGAAACAGACAGCGTCGCCACCTGGTGGTGCGTGGCGTCAGTGTAGAGCTGGCAGAAGTAGCCACCCTCATCGGACACACTGACGTTGGTCAACGTGATGCGCACCAGCCGTGGCGTGAAGAGCACCATCTGGAAACGGTCGTCCTTCAAGGCTGGAGGTGGATGGAGATGGTGGAGTGGATGTGGGATGGAGGTGGGGCGGAAGTGAGACAGCGTGGGATGGGGTTATTGAGGAGGAGAGGAGCGGAGAGAGGAAGATGACGTGGGAGGAAATGGATGATGGTGGTAAAGTGACAAGAAGTGTGGCAAGGACAAGGGGAGAGAAGGCAAGGACATCAATCATTGGTAGAAAAATTACAATCTGCCTGTGAAGTAAGACTAATTTAAATAAATACTAAATACTGTATTCATATAAATAAAGACTAAAAGCAAAAACAAAGAGAAAACAAGAGCAAAAATGCATTTACTCTTGGTTCGTGTAAATTACTCTTTTTTTTTTCTAAAGCTGCAGAGACAGACAGAACATTAAGAATTGTTTTTGTACACCAACAAAAGACACACACACACATGATAAGACTGTCAAAGTGAGTGGCGTATTAAAGAACTTGTTTTAACACATTTTACTGGCAGGCTTTTACTTGCTTTATTTTGAATTTCTTTTCAGATAAGAAGCACCTCAGTCGCAAACTGACTTATTAGCATTTACAAGGCTGCAGGTTCTCCACATGGGGCAGCTGTTTGGTCAGTGAGAGACTATTTCTATCCGTGCAAACCTAATTGGACTGAATTCATGTTTCACTTCATTAATCGGTCTGACATTGTTTTCGTGTTAACCTTTTTCTGTTTCTGGAAGGCTGGTATTTTGGCCCAACCAGATGTGTCCGTCCTGCCAAAGTCATTGGGGCTCAGTCATACTGGAGAAAAATAGTTGATTAATGAGTCATTTCCAGGACATCAAATACCAACATACAGTACATGGGAAACAAACAAAGTAGCACAGTGCGTGCCACACCAAAACTGGTGTCCATTTATGTTGATAGTTGAAGTGCTCAAAATGAAACTCAGCAATCAACTGTCTCCAGTGTGACTGACACCACCTTTGATATCTGCTTTTTTGGCTTGGATGCTACAATCACTTGGGATGCTAGTGAGGAGCAAAGCTTATTTCCAATCTTTGCCAATAGCCAATATTCGCTGAGCTTGAAGAGTGACCAGCTTGCGTCAGAGAATGAAAAGGAAGACGTCCTGCTAGTCTCTCATTTACCACCTCTGTCTCATCAGTGACTAAATCAGTAGCGAGTGTCAACACAGACATGCAGACTCCTGCAGCTTCTCAGTAGTCTTATTTTTGGTATTTTCCTTGTGCCATATTAATTTGCTTGGCTGTCCAACCAGAGAAACAAATGTCAATGACAACAGCACTAGACTTTGTTGAATTGCTGGAAAAACCCACCATGTGGCCAGCAACTCAGTCTGGAGCCAGGCTAGTGCAAACCTGTACCACCCACAGGGAAATAAAGTAATAGCAGTTTAGACCTGTAGATGTAGGTACGCTGATGTTGCTACTTACAGGCCAAGAAAGTGACAGTTGCTGCAATTGCTTTCACTCTTCTTGCCGATAAGGATACGTGTTAGATTGGAGTACAGGTCCAGGGTTGCAGGACTGAAAGTGATTTTGCTGTGGCTCTGCAGGTGGATGACATTAGCTGGCCCTGGCTGTAGGCACTCTGCATTGATAACACTATGTGTGTTTGTTAATTAATGCCTACAATATATTTTCTTTACACACATATATATATATATATATATATATATATATATATATATATATATATATATATATATATATATATATATATATATATATATATATATATATTCTTTTTCTGTTTATCTTTGAAAATACAATGCAGTTGCCTTTTTGCATGTAGGACAGTAATTGGCAAATACACCAAACAGCGCAAGAGAAGCAAGGGCTGTTTAATTGAGTTGTATGACGTTTACAGCTTTTGAATCAGTTATTCCTTAGCCTCAAGATAGTTTGCTCTGTATTAGCAAACAGTCAGTTCCATCTCCCACGGTCTGGAACAAGACTAGAGTTTCCACCATCTTCTAATTTGTGATGTCACTCCCATGGACAGCTCTGCAGAGGAAAAATTGCAAAACATGGGAGAAGTAGTGGCTGTGACAGCACCCAGACAATTTTCTGTTCTTGAATTGATAGTGCTGCTAAATCTAAAGCTCAGTTTGATATAAAAAAGTTCAGAGAGAGTTTGCAAAGTCAGTGTCGATGGAGGGGCTCTGGGCTGTACATTGATACAACATAACAGATGTCTTGCTTCTCTCATTTCCAGCTTTGAGGGAGAGTGTTGTTCATTTTCCAAAGCACTGATTGGACAATCCTAAACTAGAATGTATTCATTCATTCCATTTGTAACTGGTTGCTTTATTCTCCTTAAGCCCATTTCTAATTAGTGTCTGGCATTTTTACTGTTCGACTTATTAGGTTTTAATCATTATTGTTTTACTTGCTGTGTAGCACTTGGTAACTCTTTTGAAAAGTGCTATGCTAATAAAGCTTATTGCACAACCAAAAATTAGTTTAGGAAAGCTGCTATAATGAGTGCTGCTGCCCTTTGAGTCAGTGAGAGACAGGCTAAATACTGAAATTGTGCAGTGTAAACACTGCAAAACAAAGAGTAAAAACACCTGTCCAACACTTAATCCACCTCCAATTCCACCTCAGACCAATAAGCTACGATACATAATGAACAAAGGAGAAAGAAAAGAAGGCAAATCGATAAGGAGGAAGAGAAGAAGTGAACATGCAACAATTTTCCTTTTGTTACTGAAGAAAGAATAGAATCAAAGGCAGGCCAAATGCTGATAATAACAAATAACGCTAATAACAGTCTGTAGGTGACAGTGGCTCAATCTCCATAGATTCTCATTTGAGACTCACTTTGTATCGACTTGACAGTGAAACCTCTCCCTCACTCTCCATCTCTATTTTATTCGGTCCCTCTCTGTGCTCCTTTGTGTTGGTTTTGGCTCACAGCAGACACTTTCCTGATGTAACAACCGGCCATCTCGCAGGATAATTCATCACAACACAGACACTATGGCAAAGATATTGGCTTTGTGCGTGCCTGTGTGTGCGTGAGAGAGTGGAGGAGGACCGTAAAATGAGAGAAATAGTCTAATATAGCTACATAATGCGGCAGGCGGGAAAAAAATAATATAGAGACAGAAATCCACAGGGATCTGAGAGCAAGCGGCCTGGAGCGATGGAGTTAGTCCACTCTTACTGGAAGTACACCACACTAATCTCTCCACCCCACCTCCAAAATTTCCCCTCCACCGGATGGCAGCGAGAGCATTGTTAGAGAGCTATTCCCCACAGATAGGTAAATCTTTTTTCCCTCTCTGCACTAAATGGCAACTAAATGTCAGACTTCTGTTCAAGTCCAAGTTCACCTTTATTGTCCTATCTCATTTGCATGCCGAGGAGAGTTGGCAATAGCGGGAGAAAGAGAGATATGGACCACTGAGGAGAAAGGGTCCATTTGGTTAGTTTCACCGCTCTATTATAGCTATCAGTCCCCGCAATCTCATAAAACACATCCCTGCCTGCTTGCTCGCTTGCAAAACAGGCAGCCTAATTCACAGCACTTACAGCAGTGCCTCGATTTGGGCAGTTAGTGTGGAATGGCTCGGCACAGAAAGGCCTCAGTTTGTTAGTCTGATATCTGGGCAGCAGATGGGCAATAGGTAGAAATGGCAGGGCCCTACAGCGAGTGATGGAGCAAGCGTGGAGGTAGAAACAGTCAGAGTGAGGTGTAATTTACACTCACAGAAAATGTCCCCAATGAGGCTTTTCAGTGCTTACAGGGGCCAAATTAGTTACAGTAAGCCATCTACACTTTATACCTTGCCTAACCTTTGGATCATTTCCCAGTGCTGTCTCTCTCTCTCCATCACCTGACACTCCTTTTCCTTATTCTCTCTGTTGCTGTGTCTTTCTTAACCCTACGCCCTTTGTCTCAATCGCCCTGACTTTTTTCCTTATTCTTTCTAATTTTCGCTTTCATTCTGGCTTTCAGACCCTTTCTTCGTCCTCGCTCTGATTAGGCTTCATTGTGCTTTCCGAAGGGTGCAAGTCCATGTCTCGTGGGAGAGCAGATGGGGCGGCTCTGTTTAAATACTTAATAGAACTTACCGGTAGTTGTGATCTAGTGGAATTGGGGGGAAAGTTGAAAGTAAGGTTTCCAAAGCAGAGACCTCAACTACCCAATTACGGCCGCTCTGTGATCGAGGTGACTAACTAGAGAAGAATATGTGTGCAGAAGTATTTCAGTGCAGTAACAGTGAACAATGAAAGCGTCTCTTTAGTCCTCAGTGTTTTAGTATAATCTTGGCGTACTGTTCAGAAAATCTTCAGCAACTACCATTTGTCAAAGACTGTTCCCCAAGGGTAGTGTGGGAGTCTTGATTGTCGAATCAATATAATTACGAGTTCTGGGAGCTTTAATGATTAAAAATGTGACAATGTGTTCAAGTGCAAACCTTCACAGACAAAAATATCATGCCATATGTTTGCAAACATGAAATATAAAAAGAGATATTTGCAATTATGTTTGAAGCAACATTATGTATTTTTTCTGTCCTAAAAAAACACACATTTTAAATCATTTCGATGTAATCAGCTGAAAGGTGCCTCTAATTCCCTCTCTGAGCCCTGTACGCCTGTTCTCGCACTTTGCAACTTGCAGTAATATAATAAGTATAGTACAGTAAGTGTGAAATGCCACACACCACTACTATTCCACTGATTTAGGTGAAACTGAATCATATTTTATGGAGGAAATATTTTCTGGTTTTCCCTCAGGTGTCCTCTGGCTGCTCCATCTCAACCCTCTTTTATATGCAGATGGACAGTAAACTGCTTTACTGTACTGTAACGTTAGCTGCTGTTAGCTAATTTTACCTCACTTGTTGCCTGGCCTGTATGCTGTAAGAACTGGGAGAGTGTTAGTGTGTGAACCACCTGGGAACAGGGGGTTTTCAGGGCTGATGGGGAGGATGTCGACAGGGAGTGAAGCCGGAATGGGTACCAGAACTTGGAGGCAACAAAACAGACATAACAGACAATAACATACAGAGCCTGGTAGTGGTGAACAGACTGAGGTGCATGAAGGAGGAGGTTCATAAGAGAAAAAAAAAAAGAGTGTGACTGAGCAAAAGGCTGCCAGACAAGAGTAAATCTAGGACTGACTTTTAGTCGTTGGTGAAATGTTTGTGGGCTTGTTGCTGTTGAACTAGTTAGTAATTAAATAAGCAGCTGGCTGTAATGTCTTGTGTTGTTGTTCGTGTTTAATGTTTGGCTGTTACCAAAGTTATTGACTTGCTAGTTTTTGATCATAAGTTATGTAATCAAGACAATTTACTACAGTGGTATTGCACTATGGAGATGGGGTGCAAAACTGCAAAAATTCCAATTTCCACGTAGCATTGCTGTAATAACAGGTTTAAGCATGCTCTAGCAATTTTTTTAAGTAGTCTGAGCACAGTAGGCAAATGATGTTAGTAGTGTTGCTGGAAATGTCCTTTAAACCTCTCTTCATCATTTGGAGGTTTAACTACAAGGTCAACCACAGAAAATCAGCTCTCAATCTGGCAGCCATTCATTTTATTGACACTTCCACAAGCCATTGCTGTAATCACAGTACCATGGTTGAATATGTCTACCTACTTACCCCTAGCACTTGAATTTATTTGTCATTTTATATACTGGAATGATATGCAACCAGTTCATAGTTTATGTGAGAGTGGCACTGGTCCTGGCAGCTGAAGTGGTCTTTTACAAGCTCAAAGTTATGAGACAAATACAAAAACTGTACCATGCTGGACCAAAACGTTGGCTTTCTGAGTTAAATGTAATTAGATTGAATTTGGGGATTGTAGAATAGCAGGACAAAAAATATGGCCTAAGTATCTGTAGAGTTTAACATAAAATAATGTGTAACAGCATAAGCTAATTTGGAACACAGCAACATGCAGCTAGAACAGCTCAAGGGATGTCAGCTCAGCAAAAAGAGTCTCTCAGAGTCTAAATCAAGCTGAAGAAAATTAACACCTGTCACACAATTACAACAGAAGAACAAATCCCTCTCTGAATCATAACTGATCAAAACTATCTTTGGAGGAGCCTGTCAGGGGAGGCTGAATGGGCTGACCACGCAGTGAACTCAGAGACTCAGATCTTGGAACATAGATATAAAAGACACACAATGCCAAGCTCCGTTGAGCAGTGAGGGAGCGCTCTTTCGAAGGGATTTGGGGTTTCCGATCGGCTGCGCTCTCAAACCTGTTTGAGCTCATTCCTACTTTGGAACACTTCAACTGTGTTTTTGAAATGATTTGGGAAAAAGAGCTGTACAGAAGAACAGCATTACTAGCACACAATGCAATGTGAGCTCCAAACCTGGCACACGTGTGCAGATGTGTGCTGTTCCTTTGTGTACTTGTAATAGATTCGTTGGTTGGATTTTGTTACTGTTTGCCAATTTTGTACCTATTTTGGTCAGTGATTTTAACATCTAGCTAAGCCTACTAAATTCATGTTTTTATAAATGTACCTGTTTATTGATCATGTAGTGTCCAATGTTTTTTGATTTTTTTGCATCCTTGAATGCCTATGACTTGGTGGGAACATTTGCATTTTTTGCATAGCCAGTTACTGCTATAACTAGCAGCTGCTACTGTATACATTGTTCTATCTTCAGAAGCATTCATTGTGTTGTCAACCTCTTAATCTTGAGTGACCAAAACTAATTTTACAATATTCAGATTCACCCTCTTGCCCTTAACTCTAATCAGTTACAAACTACAGTTGTACACCACAGTCTTAAACCAGAGCTAACCTCAGGTGAGTGTATCACTTAGATTAAGAGGGCATGAATAACTGTTGCTACAGCACAAAACATAATGCAAAATTTTGCTCCAATTAAGTTGCATGTCACAAATTCCAAACACAATGTTTAATATCCTTGATGATTGTTCTTTTGCTCAAAGGTTTCCTAGCAGCAGTAAGAGAAAATCTGGCTAAGGTAGCAGCATTTGGCGTTAATTAGTAAAAAAAAAAAAAAAACGCTTTTCTACCCTGAGGCCTCAATGAAATCTGCATTTATTATAATATCGGTTGTAATGATAAAGCCACGTGTAAAAAAAACATGTGATTGCCAAGGCCATGCTCTAATGAGCAGATGAAATACGTTCTGATCTCATCGCAGGGGTTAACAGTGGATTATGCAGAGAGCTTCGAACTATGCTTTTAAAACAGCCACACTGTTAGGGCAGAGAATAACACCATCTCCTACATTAACTCTGAGGTTATCTGACTTTTTAATGTGGAATCACTTCAAAGGCAAAGTGAGGACATTTGCAATAAAAAAAAAAAAAGTAAAGTGCAAGTGTTGGTGAGTCATTGTTAATGTGTAGAAAATGCTGGTTTCAAATGTCACTGAGGGCAAACGCATGGACACAGATGAAGTTTGTCCGTGTGCACATGCATACACACCTCGTGTGCCGTTGAAGAAAAGCGTCTGCCGACGAGGATTCTGGATGACCACGATAGATCCATCGTAGTTCTGCAGGCGGCAGGAGATCTGGGCCGTACCTCCCTCCAAGACTGTCACATTCTCTGCCTGCACTGCCTGACAACGGGCTGAAGGAAAGAAAGATGCACGTTAAAATAGTGACACAGAGGATGGGAGATGGAGATGGGTACAAAGAGGGTGAGAAGATGAGAGGGACAAATAGGAGGAACAGATGCAGAGAAGGAAAAAATGTTCAATTTGCACCTCACTTGAGATAGAACCTTTCAAAATAAGGTGCTTAAAGCATCCTTCATTTAGTCGCTATTCATCATATGGACACAGCAAGGGGGGAATAGAAAGGGGGAGGAAGAGAGAGGAGGAGACCGAGTGATAGAGATAAAGAGACTGAGAGTGAGAGAAAAGACACTGAAGAACTCAAGAAGTAAAAGAGGCTCTTTATGAACAATGTGTTCTTATGATTATAATAGGGATGATTATAATTACTGCCATTCATCTTTTTACGTGCACAAACACACACATACAAACAACCCTTTTGCCTCTGGCTAGTCTAACAGAATGCATCAACACACACATTTGAATACATAATGCCTTATTAAATCTCTAAGTGGCTGTTGGTTTTGAATTTAGACACACACCAACGCAAACACACATACAAATGTACACACATAAATACAACCGTGGTCACAAATGCACACAAAGAGAACACAGGCTGGATGACGGCCATTCCACCACCTGTGCTTAAACTGCAGTCTTATGGTATGAGTCTGTGATCAACTACGTGTAAAAAAAGCTGGCCAAAGTGCAGAGCAGAGAAACCATGGCGGCAGCCTGAAATGCACACATTCTTAATGCCATTTCTCATCCAGGTGCAAGCTAAACCAATTGATTACACTCCATTATCCCAATGCAACGGCTCTTATTACAGGTATTTGGAAAAGGCCAGGGGGATCACACGCACCAGCTTTGGCTCTAGTCAATGAATATGCCCAAGCACACAGACACCTGTATGAACATTTATGTGTGCGAATGTACAAGTGTGGACACAGACACAGAAATATCCATACATGCGAAGTGGCGCACAAAAACTTTCCTTACAAACAAACTTGTCTGGCCCTTAAACCAAATATTTTTAGACAAGGGGGCTGAGAAACAGCATGGAGTCTCTTTGATGTTGCTGACAGCCCAAGAGTCAGTAATGAGGAGGTTGATTATGCTCTGATTGGAGTGTTTGTGGGTCAGGCTGTTGACACAGCTCAGCTGAGTCACACCTCCCGCTGAGCACAATGGACACCGAGCTCAACCGTTTGAATTCAAATGATTTATGCGCAATTAGCCATAAGGCTCAAGCCAGGAGTGGAATGTGATTGCCTTGAAGAGAGTACCAGCTTGCTGGCGTCCCAAAACTAGTATTTTCCAATTTGCATCCCCATTTGCATTCCCTCTCTCTCCCTGGCAAATTGTTGGCCGTGGGGAAGATTTAGAGAAAGAATAACATCAATACTGAAGCATGATGATGAAGCAGGCAATAAGGTGTGCCGATAAAGATGGAGAGACTATATATATTTCACTGCCGTGTCTAGGAGTGTCTCTCAGCTCTGTAAAACACCTCCAAAAGGTAGGAAATGTTGTGAGACAAACAGATGGTGGCTGCCATAGCAGGAGTTGCTGACTTGACTGCTTTGGGCCAAAATAAATGTCTATATCTGCAACCAAACATGTTCTAAGTTCCAGTGCATGTGTGGGTGAGCACACATGCACAATAGGTGGGCATATGCAAGGATTGGCATATTGCAATTAAACTACTTTGACATCATCTGATCCCAGCAACTTCATCCAAATTTAATTCTCTGCTCGATTTTAATCTCTTTTAATGAAATACTCAAAGCCTACATATTTATCACATCGGGGGAAACAGAGAGACGCAGTGGATATTGAACTGAGGACATTAAAAAAAAAACCAAGAGGGGATAAAGACAAAGGGGACTCTAATACTCGATGGAACAGAGAAAAAAAATCTTGACAATTACCACTAATTGTAGTCATTATTGCTCCCATTCTCTGCATCAATATTGTGATTCATATCAGGGGGCATCAGGGCCTGCCACCGCCATCCCAATTATTTTTCTAATGGCTGTTATTACTCATCACCGTGGCAACAGGGCTAGGCCACCATTGTTTTAAACGCTGTTAATTGTAATCATGCTACTGTGCATCTTGACAAAGTCGGTGCAGCGTCTGTTTGTGATTAGTGACCCATCAGGACCAACAAGACTTCAAGAGGGAGAGTGACTCTAAAAAAGACAAAGAAAGCGGTCAAAAGTTTGTTTCTGGGAGGAGGCTAGAAAAACTAATTAGCTGTCCATTTGTACACCCACTTCTCCTGACAGCTGTCACCCCTTCAAAGGAAATTAGCTGCAGTGCTGTAGCAGTAAAGTGCAAAGAAAAGCGACCAAGAAAACTAAAAAAATGTTAACCGCTGTTGTGAGCGGAATGGCTGGCATCCGCTGTCGCCTGCTGGGAGATGCCACCCAGAAACACCTGCTGGCTGCTGGTAGATGCTCAATCTGGGCAAAGAGAACAGAGGGATGGAGCGACGGTGGGGGAGTGAGGGCTCTAACCAGGAAATGATAGCAGGGAGTTAGGAAGTGATGGTTTTGGTATAATAATGCAGCTGGCAGGGGCTGGACAAAAATATACGAGAGATGACGCATATTCTTCAGCTCCCGCTCATAACGCAGCTGGGTTCAGCACTTTAGCATGACAGCAGGTTTTTAAAGGCATCACATCAAGGCCATGAGACTGTACTTCTGATCACCAGCATGGTACAGTACAGAGAGGGAATAAAAAGGAGGGATGGGGGGGTGGGTTCAAAATCTGTGGCAGTGGTATTAATCTGGCCCTCATTAAAATCTGTGCCCATAATAAAATACTCAAGCGTCAAATCATATTAAGAGAAAATGCTGAGAGCAATCGATATCATGGCTGTGCACTGACGGCTATGATCAACGGATAAATAAAACAGGAGGGGGAACAAAAACAATCACTTCTTTCTCCAACCAAGCGGGGGCAGTATTTCATAGCAGTGAATGGGTGCTGCTCATCATTTGAAATGCCCCCACTGTCACGGCCCCGGGGAAAAAAAAGGAGCCTTTATTTACTACAGCAATAGAGATCCAAGAAGGACCATCATTTCAAAATACATAAACAAATAAATAAATAATATGCGTGCAAATTCATAAGACAAGGCTGTTCAGGGGCCCGTTCTAATGGTCCCGCAATGGGGTTGAGTTATAAGCTGAGGGAGATAGGGGATAGAGGGACAGAGGGAGGAGATGAAGGGAGGTGTGGAGAGTTAAAAGAGGGGGATTTGGGAGGCAGCCAGGTGGACTGCTGGCTCACCCTTGGTCACGGTAAATTCTAGAAACTGCCTCACTGGTGCAGGGTTAGCCGCCTGAATTACCGCCTTGCTGCGCCTCTCTCTCTCTCTCTCGATTTCACTCTTCTCCTTTTTTTTTTCTCTCTCAGTGTCTCTGAGAGTGAAGAGAGGAAAAGATAGGGCAAAAAGACAAGCCACAGAAGAGATGAGCTGTCTCCATTTGCCCCAAACAAGCCCTCATGTATCCTTGAAGCAGCCCAGTCACTGTCTCCCTATTCATTATCTCTCATTATCTTTCAATTGGAAGTGGGCCAAGAGAGCTTGTGTTTTCTTTGCATGCTGGCCACGGATTTACAAGAGAATCGATGCAGCACACTACAATGCACATGCCCCTATGTTATTACTGCTTTAATTAAAACAATAACAGCAGCTCATAGTTCCCATTCTTATGGGGTCGTCCATTGGCATCTTCTCCATCTCCTCCCATCTGGATGTACATTTTTCCCGCTATCCCTCGAGTCTACGAGGCGAGCCGGTTTTCCACAGTATGTATGCAAATGAAGTTTGCAATGTTTATGTGTCTGAGCGCGTACGCACATTTGCTCCAGGTTAATCACAGAGTTTTGCAGTATACAGGCTCTATGAAAAAGCTGACTTTGAGGTTCTTCTCCTCCATACCTCCCTCTGCAGACCCACAATTCTCCCCCCTTTCTTTTCCGAGTCTAAAATTATCACCCCATCTCTCTCTGGGAGCCAGAACTCTGCCAATCAAATCCAGTGCAAAGAAAAAAGATGATCCCTCTATAAATAATATATAATCTTTTACAAATCTTGCCCTCGTCTCGCTCATTACCTCCATTCATGTTGCTTTCTCCTGTCCTCCTTCTTTCCCCCCTCTCTTCCACTCAGCTTTTCTTCTCATTTTGTTGGAGCGACCTCCCTGCTTCCACTTGGTCCACAACTCATAATTCTTTCCTTGGCTTCATGTCTAATCTAATTCCCACCATCTCGCTCTTTCTCTTTTTATTTAAAACCTGCAGTCTCTCCATCCCTCTCCTCCCCACTTTCTGCCTTATCTAATCCTTGATCCTTCCTCCCTTCACCAGTCCCTTTTCCTTTCTTCCTGTCTTCTTCCACCTTCTCATTCCCCCATTGCATTCATCTTCCTCATCACTGCTGTCCTAAAGATCCCCTCTCCTCTCCTCTCCTCTCCTGGGCCTCAGGAGAATTGCTGCAGCTCTTTCTTTCTCTCTCCCTTTAGCTGCCGTCTCTTCACTCCTGTCCCTCCCTCGTTTTCTTTCTTCGTGTAGTACTCCCCCCTCCCCCCCTTGCAATAGTTTCCTTCCAAGCTGCAATAGGCTTTCATTCCTCTTGCAATCTTTCTCTCTCTTGCGCGTTCTTTCTCTTTTTGTGACTCAGTGGGAATCTTTTCCTGCCTCTCTGCTGGTTCCATCTCCACACTCTCCTTTGCTAAATGTGATTTGTTCTGCAGCTCAAGTCTGCGGCATAATCGCGCTGTTTTTATCGTGCGTCGAGAGAGCGGAGGAGAGGGAGCGAAGGAGAGATAGAAAAAAGTGAGAGGAGGGAATGGGACAAGAGGACAAAATAAAGGAGTAAAGCAAGAGAGGGAATATCTCAGTTTTTCCTCCCACTTTCATCTTTTTCTCAACTTTTGCTTCTTTTAATTGCCAGTCTTATAGCTCAGCCGTCTCTCTACTTTCTATCCCTCTTTCTTAATCTTTCTTTCTCTTTGGCGGGAACTTCAGACTCCCTCACCATCATGCACTGTGTGTGTACCGTGAGCACTGCACTGTTAACAGCAAAATCAGCATAAAATTGCCGCTGTTCACTCTTGACCTCTCATTAGAAACATTTACTTTCATTTATTTATATATTTCACATCCTGTTTTTAACACTCTGACTTTGCTCCCCAGCCATACTGCACTCCATCCTCAGCATTAAAATCTGTTGTCTTCCTCCTCTGATCACTTCCACCCTTCTTTCCTTCAACCTCCTCCCCTCCTCTCCCCACTTCTCTCTCGTTTTGACCTTCGCATCTTTATGTCTCTCCGGCCCTTAGGTGTATTTCAATCACCTCGTCCCTCTCCTGCCCCATCCCCGCTTCTTCCCTCTCCCGCTGCACTGCATCTCCCTGAGCGCTCTCTCCTCTCCTCATGTCCACCCATCCCATTACTCTTTCTGCTCTCTCATTCACCTCGTCTTACCCTTCACGAACCACCATCTCCCCCACTCTTTCCTTCCTTCTTTCTTTTCTGACAGTTAAAGCTGGTTAGCTCTATGTGCAGTGCAGGGTTTTTTTTTTTATGGCTTGGGTCTTTCACAGCCCCAACAACCCTGCGACAATGGCCACCACACACAACCCAACAGCGGCTTAAAGGAAATTTACAGGGCTATTACGCAGCGGCTACCACACTGGAGATTCACCACAGCCAAAAGCACTGACTGGTCTTAACACCCCTTCAAAATCCACTACATGGCTGCCTTCCCTTTGGTGTGTAGCTGTGCATGTGATGCTGATGAACGTATATGTGAGAAAGAAGAAATATACAAGCGCGTGCATGAACTTTAAAGCAAGAGTGTGTGTGTGTGTGTGTGTGTGTGTGCTTGTGCGAAATAGTGTACGAGAGAGTTTATGCATGTGCACATTCAAGGCCCGACACAAAACTGCCCCACTGGCATGAATTACATAACCATGCCGACTGCCAAGACACAAACTCATTCTTTCTCTGTATCCCTCACTCCCCCATTGTTACCCACGCCCAGCATCCCCCTCAACATACCACATAACACAATGTCATTCTGTTGATTTGACATGCAAAACCCCCCCCAAAAAACAACACTAAAGTGAGATTTTGGCTGGCACAGTGGAGAAGGTGCTGTGCACAGCAGCACAACGCTTGTTTACCAATGAGCAGCAGGGGAAGAACATCTCTCTGTATTAAATGCGTAATAATAATGACAGGAGGTATTAATAGCACCAACTCTGCCACTGATCCTACTCTACTTCATATACTGCTTTTTTTTATCGCCATCTTTGCTGCACGCTCAATCAGTGTTATGACTCTCGGATTCAGATCTCGACCTCATGCAGCTTTTTTTTTTTTTTGAGGCCTTGTCTCTTGTTTTATCTGTGTACCCCTCCCCTGCGTCTCTGTCTTTTCTTGCACACACACACAGACTGTGTTGTTCTCTTCTCTCTGTCTGACTTTTTCTCTTTTTCTGCCTCTGCTGCTCCCTCCCTCCCTCCAATACAGTACTAATTTATATCTGGCCGGGTCCTTCTTTTCTTGTGTCGGTCTGTCTCTCTCTCACAATATATTAGTCTCTTGCACTGCACACCCATTCTCTCTATTCGACAACCTCTCCATTTGGCTTGCCATATCTCTCCTACTCTGGGGTCCAACTTTCTTTTATTAGGTTCTTCACAGCGAAGCTGAGAAGAAGGATTCAGCGCCTCTTATATCTCTCCTTCTCTCTCTATTTTCATTTGCGACTGTTTCCCTTCAAGTCTTTGGTCCATCCATCTACACGTTTTCTCTCCTCATTCATTCATCTTATTTTCACCTCCTGGGCATATGCTCCTGTCTTCATATTCTCTCTAGTCTTAATCTTAATTACCAAGTCTAACTTAATTACCAGCATTTTGAACAATTCATCTGAAGCTCTCATTTCACGATTCCATCATGAGCTATTCCTCCCCTGGCCACGTACTGGGCACTGCAATGGATTTCATTCTGTATCAATTTACAGCAATTAGTATCATATTCACAATTGTGTTCGCTTTTTATATAACACATTGCATCTTTTAGAGGTAGATCTGCAGGGAGTTTAAATTAAAAGAACAACAAGCTCGTGTTTATACTAAATTGCCACATCCTGACTATAATATGAAATGAGTGGGTACATGTGAGTTATGTGCTTGTTTCCATGACTTATTTGGTGTAATGAGTTTCCCTCTGGATTCTAGACTTCTTGATACTTCATTTAATCTGCGTATGTGTGTGTGTGAGTGTGTGTGTGCGTATGTACAGTACATATGAGTGTTCATGTGTGCATGACTTACGAGTGATGCAAAGCAGGACCAGGACCAGGCTGCGCAGGGCCAGAGAGAAGGGGGCAGGGAGGAGGCGGCAGAGGACAGAGCTCCGGACAGGCCTCATTGTGTATTGAGAATCTGTGTGTGAATGTGTGTGTGTGTGTGTGTGTGTGTGTGTGGATGTGCAAGTTTGATCAATGGCTCCTCTGTGACCCTGCCTGCACTGCTATAGACAAACTAGTCCACACACACACACACTCCGATTTGTTCTCAACTGCAATGCTGCAGGCACGTGCACACACTAACTGCCCAGCTTTACTTCAGTGCAATCAGACAGAAGTTGTTGTTTGAGGACAGCACTTAAAGAAAGGACTCTTATGTGCTACAGTGCATCACAGCACATGCAAAGACACTGCTTGAGCTGCTAAGTCACATAGAAATTATTTGTGGCAAGGGTTTGCATGCAATACACAGAAGTTTGGCTAGAGCTCAGGGTGCTAACAGATCTAGCGATTTAGACAGTATATCACAATGCACACAGAGATGAGCTTAGAGCAACAAAAAGTTCTACTGTTGACTTTAGCACCTTGTGCTGCTTAGAAAGAACTTATAACATGCGTTGTCTTAAATCCATACAGTGGGAAAGCTTTGCTGCTCTAAAGCTGTACAGGAACTCTGTCCCATCTGAGCAAGACGACAACAAAGCAAACACTGCTAGGCTAGCTATTTTCAACCACAGTGCTCTAAGCCTCCTGAGACCAAAGCCCAAGATATCTTAGATCAATAAACCAGAAGAACCAATACCAAAGGTGACCAAAGAAGACCTGCAATAGGGTCTACTATGTTCTTTACCAGCAAGGGTATTCAGTAATGGCAGCTATGCAATTAAACAAACGAGGGATGACTTAATTAGCACCTCACTGACTGCACACTGCTGTGTCAAACTCCGAGCCAAGCTAGTTCAGAGCACCAGGCGTCCTAACAATCAGCCACACAATTAACCACAACAACAGACTGCATGTCTCGTTTAGGTCAAACCACACTGCTCCAAGGAGCACAAAACATCAATAATACTATATTTCATTCAGATGCAGGTTGAGAAACTGTCTTCCAAAGCAAGTCAAGTACTTCTACTGATGTTGACTGAATTCCAACTTTTGAAATAGAGCTACCTATATTGCCATGCCCTCGAGGACAGCGAAATCTAGGGCAACAATGCTCATTCTTACAGAGGTTGTATTTAATGAGTCAAACAACGTTTTCTGCGCTTCTCAACCAACAAATCAGCAGGCAGAAGTCAATGTTCCTTTGAGCTATAACCGAACTGACCAGGCCTCTGGGGAGATGGAGACTCTACCTATCAACTCATCTGGAGATAGCGAAGGTTAAATAAAATCCATTGAGCTTGAGTGTCGCTCTATAAAGACAGAAAGTGGAAGTGCTTGCCCTGTGTAGAATAACCACCTTGCAAGAGGTTGTGCAAACTGCAAGCAGACGCTTTAGTTTCAGATATTACACTTTTTTGGTCTGCTATTTTACCCCAGAGACTTGTTCATTATTCTCACAAGGTATCTACCATTACTCGCATGAATGCTAGATCTCTTTCGATATGCTATCATGTATACACTGCAGGGTAAATGGACAGTGATTTTACGTGGTAATTTTAGTCTCCTCAGAATAATTACAGGCTATCAGACAGTATAATCGTGCAACATCGACCTGCCTAACGCTTCCTTTCCAACATGCTTCACTGGGTGCAGTCAGTGCCTGGGTGCACTCCAGTTACACACTCACTCATACACTCTGATTTGAAAGCCTGCTGTATTTAAGGCCCGGACAGAGTTCCACCGATTGTCAGCATCTAATGCATCGCCGGGCTCTGGGAGTGTGTAGCTCGTGTGTTTGTGTGTGTAAATATGTGTGTGTGTGTATTTGCAGTGCAGAGACAAAGCGTGACGAGCTGCACCACACACCTCACTGAGCACTATCTGATGGAGTAAAGTGCGGGTGTCATCTTTAGATTACTACACACTGCCCGCTCTCTCTCACTCTCTGTGGCACTGCAAACACAATGAGCTCTAACGGCGATGGCCCTTACACTTCTGGCAAAGCCGAAAGCGTATCATCGCCAATCTTTCCTACAGCGCTGACTTCACCGGTCAACTGGCTGACGCTGAGAAAATTACTCTGTATTAGTGTGCACCAGCAGCACGGGTCTAGCAGGTCTGGGGCCTGGCAGCAGACAGACAGAAACAAAATCTATTCACTTGTTCAAATTGATCTCCTCAAATTGTGTTTAGTTTATCCGTTCTGCCCTCTTTCTCTCTCCTCTTCCTTCAATCCTCCAGTCACTCCGTAGCAGCTAGTTAGTTCCCCGCACGTTTCGCCTCCTTTCGCATCACTTCTTTCCTGTTGATCTATGAAAATTGCTATAATCCCAATGTAGTATCGTTGATCACATCCATCTGTCTATCCGTTTTCTGTCTTCCACTTGTTTATATAACCCTGGCCACCCTCCCCTTGCTAAGAATGCGTGTGTGTGCGTGTCTGTGTGTGGGATCAGTGTCTGCATATTTTGCATACTATTTTGTGAAGGTTAGAGATGAGTGTGTGTGTGGATGGAAGCAGTGACAATGGTTGCCTTTCAGGTCAACAAACAGTGGCGGCGTGTGTGTCTGAATGTGCTTGTCTGTCCAGTGTTGACAGAAGCAGAGTGTACATTTGGCTGTCTGTTTGGCCCTTTCTCTATCTACTACCCATTAATTTATCCATGCAGGCACACACAGAGGCATCATAGTGCCTCTTTATGTTAAATGACCGTTTTTATGGCTGCAGGGAAGCGCACGGCTGTCTGCTGACAAGAACTATGCGCATGTTTGTGTGTGGTATTTGTAATTTCAAGCGTATATGGATAAAGCAGAAATGACCGGGACTATGACTGTGTTATGAGTTATGCTGATGTGAACCGGGCTCAATAAAAAGGTATAACAGAAATCATTGCTAACCGCTAGTCCAACCTGTCTGTATATTTCGCATCAACACATCGTGCATAATGCAATTCCTTTGTTCGTGCTCATTGCCACATGTACTATCATTACTGCTATTGGCAATAAAACTGGCAATACAAAGCCAATGGCGGAAGTTAACTACTCTAGACTCTGCGTATATGACTTTCATTGTCCCGTAAAATGCGGAAGGCAACACAGTTTTGCTATTATAGTAGCACCTCTACTTGTTCTTAATCAACTGATCATAAACTATCAGTTCTAATCTGCCACAAGTTCTATTTACAAACATCTTTATGCATTCAATTTGAATCATGCTGTTCCCTATTATCAAGTCAAATAAAGTCAAATTTATTTATCAAGTGCTTTTAACAAAATAGGGTCATCACAAAGTGTTTTATAGAGCAACAAAGGACATAATTACAGACAAAAAGAAGAACACATTGCAAACATTGCACTTGTGGTGAGTGCGTGCGCATGTGTGGGTATTTGTGTGTCTACAAAGTCCCTGTGTGGGCAACCCCCCGATGGGGGTATTTGTTTTTGTCGCAGTGTGTGCGGAAGGAAGGGAGGTAATGGTAAATTGTGTCCCCTATCCCCCCTTCCTCTTTTTTCTCTCCCTCTCTTCTCTCTCTCTCATCCAAATCAAATTTTTAATGGGCTTCATTGGTGCCACCGTGGAATAAGTGTTGCCAAAGCACTTAAGGGGCTTAAGTCAGCGGCGTGCTGAAAATATTAAGCACTCAAACAGCCTTACAAGGATCCCTGCCTGCTTAAGTATGCAGAGGAGGTCGTGCCAGCATTTAATACCAATGGTATTAAAAGCCCCCCGACAAGGGAGAGGAGCAGAAATATAGATATATACAGTATGTACTATGACTGGGAATAGATGAAGAGATGGATGCTGTTGGGAAAGGCGGTGAAGGCATGAGGTGTGAGACAAGGGCGTGTCAAAGAGATGGAGGGACTTAAAAGGTGGCAGGAGTAGTCGTAGTGAGGTGAGGAAAAGAGTGCAGCTAAAGACAAAGGACAAAAGAGAGAGGGAAGAAAAGTGGAAAGTGGTGAGACAGTCGGAGAGAGGCAGAGGAGGAGAGAAGAGGAAAAAACGAGCAGTGTAGAGGACGAGGGATGTGAGGGAATCGGGCCAAGGTGTGGGAGGTAAGGGTTGATGGGATAGATGTGAACCAGCAGCAGAGGGCTAATGCAGAGATTCTATCGGGAGGCTTATCCAAGATTAAATTTCTCTTTGTCCTTAAGGCGCTTCTTGGGTAAACGGAAGTGTCGAATTTATTTCTTATGTCTCCCTTGAGGTTGTGCAGGCGAGTGGGTTGGTAGAATGTATGTGTATGAGTGAGTTTGTGTGCAGGCGTGTTGTGGGGGGGTCCATGTTTATGTGTCTGTGTAGGCGTAATTCTTGAGGGTTTATTAGTTGGCAAAGTATAAAGGAAGACGTGTTCCTGAAAGGTAAATCAAGTGAACATCTCCCCAAGGGTGTTTCAGCATAAGAGAACCACCAAGTATTAGTGTGGTTACATTAATCTAGGCATGTGATACATACAGATATTTATAAATATAGATTGTGTATATTCTGAAAGTTTTTCTTTTTTAAAATAAAGTTTGTTTATGGAGCTGCCACAAAGTCCCAGACTGCTAGAAAGTTTAATCACTCACAGGAAAGTATTATCTGAAGTGTCCTGATTGAGTAATCTCCTCTGGGATGCTCTCCAGTGTAAACAAAATACAAAATACTATGCAGTTACTGTTTAAGATACTGCAGACCAATGCGCTTATACACTATCTTTACAAGGAGAAAATAAGAAATATCAAATTATAGGCCATTTTCCTTCTAAAAAAGAAACATTTTGACCCAGATGCATTTACGAGGTTATGCCCAGTCTCTCCATGGCCCTCTGCTTTTCTTCTCCTCCATCCTTCTGATTTCTTGTTTTTCTGGCTGACTTGGTGTTAATAGCTAGCCTAGAGCCATGCACTAGCTAATCCAACTGGGTTTGCGCTGAACTCTCTAATTAGAAAAGTCACAGCTCCTCGATCTATGGACACTATCAGTGACTGCATTTTCTGGAGGCACGGCTCAGGCTACTTCCTGCTCACCTCACGCTCCTGGGCAAAGGGATCAATACGACCTGATCATTTCGGCACATTTCGATTTGGGTGACACCGCCCGTCTTTCTTTACACAATTTAAGATTATGAAGGTTTGATTTTCTTTATTTTTGTCAGTCTGTTGACAGTGGAGTCTGGTAAATAAATAAGAGTCAATATGGCTCACATCATGACAGGCTAACAGGAATACAAAGCAGTCATTAGGATTTGAATCACTGGCTGTCTGAAATTACATGGCAGGCAGTGTGCTTTTCCATATACTCCTTACTTTGCATTACCTTAGTCTGTGCATCTACAGTAAAACAGGAGATTAAACTCAGTCACTGGCAGACAACAGACTTGGCACTGTCTTTTGAGTGGTTTTACAGGATGGAAGGAAATACATAAAGGTGCTGTGGTAGCTATTGTAGAAATCCTATTATTAGTCTCAACTCATTATGTGTTTACCATGCATCAACCATGCATTAACTGCACAATTTTAGCCTATTCTTTTCGAGCCTGGCAAAGAACTGAACATGCATTTTAGAACAAAACACTCTCAAGTGACAGGCTGCAAGAGCTGAAGATGGAGAATACTATTGATGGCTCGTGGCTACTTGAGTTGAATAAGCCAGATGAAGCTTCTACGCCAGTAGAAATGCTCGTCCTTTGTTTAATTCACTGCGTTGAATTCACGTAATCAGACATTAGGTTATTTAACAAACACAGGGCTCAGAACCTTTCACACATATATGTGCTTTCATCCTAAAGACTACCAGAGATGTTATGGTCTTGGGGTCATACGTACATGAGTGTGAGCCAGTTTTGCAGTTTGTCTGCACAAAAAAAGTCGGAGACTGCAAATTGCTTACACAAAGAGATGTCTGGACATTAACCAACAAAGAAGCATCTTTCTCTCCAAGGAGTGGATCAGATACACAGTATATATTCTTAGACCGTGTTCTTAAATACAAGATCTAATAACTAGAAATATCTACATGTGTTTCCAACAATGTCCATTAACTATCAGCTATATACTGCTGTTGTTATTGCGTATAGTTATGTAACCCACAGCCATCAACCCACTTGGTTAAAGGGAATGACTGGATGCACGAGATGGTGGACTTTCTGTATTTAACCAAAACCATAATCCTTTCCCACCCAAGTGTTTTATATTTTTACACTCTGTGTTTTTGACATTTTGCTTTATTTGAGTGACAGCAGAGAAAGACAGGAAAGGCAGGAGGGGAGACGGGGAGGAGTGGTGATGACATGCAGGAAAGGACCCATGTCGGACTTGAACCTGAACTGCTGCAGTAAGGACTCTACATGCTCTACCAGAAGAGCTACCAGGGTGCCCTAAAAGTTTTAGTAGCCTAAATCTACCAACACAACAAACACTGACAGCACACACACCTCCAGATCTCCAGTCTCAGAACCTGTGCTTTGTACACTCAACTGTCTCTCCCCTCTGACTTCTGTGCTACATAGCTAAGTCAAACTTCCAGGCCTGGAAAAAATGGCAATAAAATAATCACACCAGCAAGTAGTTAATTACTAGTTACTAAATTAGTATGTGTTTTTTTGGAGATATAGACAGAGTCCCTGGAATGCCAGGAAGTGTGAGAAACTTCTGAAACACTAGCAGTCAAAAAGGATACAGCAGGATTCAAGGTTTTCTCATTTGCTCAGTTAAAGGGAACTGCAGGATACAAGGTATTAGAGTATATAGGCCAATAAGTCTGCATGCTTTTTAATGCAGACATGACATTTAAAGGCGCTCTTAGCCCTTGCTGTATTTCATGCATGCATTAATAGAAAGATACACAGTTTAGGTATGAGAAGCCATTACTTGCATATTTTATGCAAGCCCCCCCCCCCCCCCCCCCCCCCCCCCCAACAGAACACTAAGCTCAGTCATCCCTTATTCAGTAAGATAAATGCAAACAGTGTTACCTGCCAAGTTGAGAACGTACTGTTGGAGCCTCCTAACGAGTGTTTCAGTGTGTGCTGTGAGCCACATGCTACACAGCTACCTGCTGGGAGTAACACTCATTATCCATGTGGCATTATACCTCCAAGTGACAAGCTGTGACTCTCTGCTCACTGTTTTCTCTGCTGCAGTGCATGTGTCTGTCTCCCCTCTCTGTGTTTCCCAGTGCATGTGCAAACATTTGCGCGTTACACATTCTGCTTTGTTCTCTGATGTGTGTATGTGTTATAGATAAGTTGTTAGTGTGCCATAAAGGCATGTTCACTGTTTTGCCCTTTACTTTCCAGGTATATGCGTGTGGTGTATTATTGATGTGCACATCAACCTGTCAAGGCCACGGCGTGTGACGTTTTATTTCGGTGCGCTCTGCAGGAGAATGGTTTGTATATTTCATTGTGTATGTGTAGCCTGCGAGTGAGGTCTGGACCAGGTTAGGCTGTGTGCCGCCGTGGCATATAGTGTGGGGTGATTAGAATTGAGCAGTTATGTGCCACCTCGCCCCGGGGGTACCCTGCCAACCCGCCTTGCCCCCCATTCCGCCAATTCACAAATGCCTAACAAAGGGATAATTTCTCCCTTGCATGATATAATCTTTCCTTTTCACCTCAGTGTCTCAATGGAACCCTTTATGGCTTTTTTATCACATCTCTCTTTCCCATCATCTCTTTCTGTCTTTCTCACTCTGTCTGTTGCTTTCCCTCCCTGCGCGTCCATCTCTCTCCCTACTTGTCCTCTCTGCCTATTTTCCGATCCTTCTCTTGCTCTACTCTTCTCTCACTCTGACCTTACAGAGGGTCTTTGCACAGAAGTCACTCTTGTTTCTCTCTCTCTCTCTCTCTCTCTCTCTCTCTCTCTCTCTCTCTCTCTCTCTCTCTCTCTCTCTCTGGAGGAAAATCACACACTCATCAGTTTGCCGGCTCTGTTCCTGACGAGTAGGCTCGCAAGGAGAATATTAACGAAGCTCCTCAGCCAATTAACACCTAAAGCACATAACAACCTTTTATGCCAGCAGACACACTCGCATGAATGTGCACGCACATTCACACCCAAACACACACACACACACACATACATATATATGCCCTGCACAGGCACAGACACACTACTTCACATAAACACTTATGGGAAACACAATTTGGCTGCCACACACAGTTCAACCTAAACACACTTGCAAGTAAAGAGGCTCACATAAACAGAAACAAGCACAGGCCTCTAAGCAAGGATACACTATCAAACACATGCGCACATGCCCACGCAGATACACACTAATAGATTGTGTTGATGAGTGTGGGTCTACAAAGAGGGGGACTTTTAGAAGAGCAAGGGGAAGTAATGTAGAGAGAAAGGAGATGCAAACAAAGTGATGAGCAGCAGTGAGGCGGAGAGGCAGAAGGAGGGAGAGGAGAGGAGAGGAGAGGAGAGAGGGAGGGAAGGAAAGATTGTGAGAGCGAGGAGAAAGACAGATTTATGGAGTGTGAAGAAAGGCATAAAGAAAGGGGGAAAATCAGTGATAGAAGGTTAACGTGGCTTGGCTGCTCCTGACATAGTTCATGCTAATTTGAAGGGTTTAATAGTGGGTGAGTGTGCACACACGCACACACACATATATTGGACATTGACATACACATAGTTGTATTCGCCAAGACAACACAATGCATAAAACATGGTGGTAGAAAGGGCATTAGCAGTGAACCTTTGCACACACACACACATTTCTGGACACATGTGGGGCAGTATCCTCGTATGCATAAAACATGGCGAGAGACAGCAGGAGCAGAGGGCGTAGGGGAGATAGGGAGAACAAGTGCGAACGGACAAAAAGTGTATGGTAATGACCCGGATAACGAAAGGCGGCTGCAAGGGGTAGAGAGTCAGGGAGGGACAATTGTGAATGTGATAAAGTAACGGTGAGGAGGGAGAGAGAGAAACTTTCCTCACGGCCTGCTGCTTTTGGATTGAGCAGCGTGCAAATGAAAAATGGAGATGAAATAATTAGACAGGCTGACTAGAAGCGCTCATCTAAATATGTAAATGCACTTAATTTTACTTTGATTTGCTCCACTGCTTCCCTATCACTCTCCCACTTTCTTCCTTCCATTCTTTTCCTCTCATCTGTTCCCTTTTCCAGTCCCTTCATGTTTTTCATCTCCTTTCTCCCCAGCTTTCAGTCTTTCTGTCACGTGCCTCTTCCGCTCTCTGTCCTTCTTTCTACTCTGTTTTCTCTGTCTGCATATTAAAGCTACACTATGTTAATACACCGTAGGTACGTCAGTTCAATTATTCACTGTGTTATGAAGAGAAAGAGAGTGTGTTTAGTTAGGCTAGTTCATTCACGCCTGTCTTACTTTGTGATGAGGCGTGCATATCTCTGCATGGTTGCGCAGACAGCCACATGCGTGTAAACACACTTTTGGCAAAGGTTTGGTTTGTTCAAGTCTTAATACAGTTCTTACATACCAAATGTACAACATTAGAGGTTGCTAAAGTCATTCCTCCTGTCCAAAGTGGCTGTGAAGCAATCCCTCTTTTTAAAGTTTAGCTGAAGCTAATATAAGTGGCAGTCTGAGTTAGCTTGATCAAGTGGATACCTCCCAAAGTTAGTCCTTTTTCATCTTAGTTTTTGCCTCGACATTGTATGGTGGAATACGTCTTGACATGCAGCTTTGTTGTTAAAATGCAACTCATGCATTAAACCTAATAACCCTGCCTGCACAAGCTAACTCAGACAACTGGAGCTTCATTAGATTAGGCTCGAATTAAAGAATTCGTAAGGTGTGCTCGGACAGAAAGGGATCCAAATTTGTCTTTTGACAGACGGCCAAGTGTTCGGACTGTTACTGCTGTAAGCTAGCAAGAGGCTAACATCTCAGCCTCTCTCTCTCTCTGATCTCAGAGTTCACCAGCAAAGGCAGTTCTTTCTGCCATTTCACCTCCAGTCTCCACCTTTTTCCTGTCATCACCATAGCCTACATTTATGAATCAGATTAAAAGCCCAGGGATAAACAGAGGCTTTTTGCTCAAGCTGAAACATTTAAGTTGTAGATTTGCCTCAGTTTGTGCTGCCACAAGCAAATTTGGGGCTAATCGCACCTGCTCACATTTTTTCCATTGACTTCATATGCGAATATGCATCCCTCCTTACATTTTGTCTGAACCCCCCTTTACAGACGAGGAGGGTACTACTCCATTGTGACTATGCATACAGTGATTAATAACTTACATAGGCCTTGCATGAAATGGGGGTACCATATTAAGTCAAACTTAATAGCTGTCTTATGCATGCCTGTGTGTCTGCATGTGTGTATTACTGGAGATAATTTGCTGTTATTCATATCATCAAAGTCTGCTCTATGACAGTAAGAAGATAAATGCATAATTCATTTGATTTATCTTGTGTTGAACTTTACTCTTGACGTTGCCCTCACATCTCTACGGTCCTTTTTAAGTCCAAAAATTATTGTAACACTTCACAGATCCCGTTCTAATTAAATACATTGTGCATTAATTCCAAACATGACTGGTTTCTGCACCTTGTAAACAAAAGTAGTTGCAAAGCACTGTGAAATTAAAATCTTCCGTCTTCTTATATTTTCCAAGAATTTTAATAATTGAGTTTTTAAGTGTATGTTGGCTGAACTTGTTATTAAATTGGATAGTGCAGTTTTCATTGTCTCTTTTAAGTTACTCTTGAAGTAGATATCTCAATTTTAATGAGACTATAATACCTGGAAGCAAAAATGAAACGTGAAAATGTGAGTAAATTTGTGTGTGTGTGTGTGTGTGTGTGTGTGTGTGTTCGTGTGGATTATAGATTAGAGGACTCAGCATGTAAAAAGGCAGCTGTCCTTCTTAATGACAATCTGTCAGGGCTCTTTTCTAACCACTCCTCCTCTTTCATCTGTCTTCTCTCTTCTCCAACCCTGTCCTCCTCTCTTTAGTCTGACTTGTACCAAACATCCCTCACTGGGACACACACTTCCTGTTCATACAAGGTGACTCTGACAGCAGTCCTCCTCATTTTATTTCTTTGTTATTCCACTGTCATCTCTCTATATCAGTTTGAATATCTGATTTTGCAGATGTTTTTGTCATTCTCATACTTGTTTTTATGGGGATGTTTTATGGTGTTAATAATGCAAAAGAATAATGTGACAAAAATCTGTTTTATTTATATATGCTGGCTAATTTCCCCATGAAGGTCAACAGGATGTTTTTGTCATTGTAGATTTTAATTTGTATTTTAACTTATTTCATATTACTCTGTGCAGCACTTTGAATAGTTTTTTATGACATTGTGCTCTACAAATAACCTACTTGAGTATCTAGCCATGATTTAACTTCCTACAGTTTAATGATCATATCAGTCAAATGATGATAAAATGCTGACAAATGACTATCTCACTAATTGTGACACATGATAAGCCTACTAATTGTGGTTTAAGAGGCAATAGTTGGTAAACGGATAAAAGTAATGACTACTGATTGAAAGAGCAAGTATGATTTATTGGATTTGAACAAGTTTATCACTTTTCTTCAGGCTATAACCTTGGACTCTTTCTCACCATCTGTCTCTCTGCCAATGCTGTCTCGAGTCCAGGACTCATGAGTTTTGATTTGATTTCTTTCAGTTCTTTGTTGTTCTTGTTTTTTTTTTTGATGCTTTGTTATCTCTCTATATTCATGTTTTTTTTTCCTCTCGGGAGAAAAAAAGTGTCATTCTTTGTGTTCAAAGTTTGTTTCTTTTGCCGACATCAGATAGCCAAAGGTATCAAATTCAGCATACTATGCTTCACCATCCCTTCCTCACTAAAACTGACTGCCCATATATATCAGGACTTACTGAACAGCCAGTTGGCATGTTCAAGGTACCTATCACTGTCTCCACACAAGTGACTCTGACACAGCACTGTTTTTATTCATGAGCCCTTTCCTCCTCTTCTTCTCTGCTCTCTTCTTCACGTCCTCCAGCTTGAACTACCCTCAGGCACTGTTTGTTCATTTATAATGCACCACCACTGTTTTTATCAAGTAATAAGTATTAGTGCTCTCTGGCACTGCACTAAGCAGTGAACATACGGCCACACAAACACACACAATCAGCCACTACTGTGAGGGAATAATTAAGTTCACATATCTACATCTATATTAATCATACGTTTAATAAGCAGAAAAGGGCTGAATTTATACAAACACACACACACAGGCACACACACGGGCAGACCTTAACAAAGGCTCCAATCTGCTAATTGTTTTCCAACTATACATGTGATTGAGTTTTTGGTTAAAAAAAAAAAGAAAATTATCGTAAAAAGCTGTCAAACTTTTATTACTATCACATACAGCACTCAGTGGATCACATATGAGGCCAAAAGCTGCTTGAACCTCCACCCTTCTTGTGCCAAGCGAAAAATAACATATATCAATTCATCTAAGAGACTTTCTTTCCCTCGTTTATTGTACGGGGGCTACTGGGCGCCGTTCGCCTTTAACAAGCAAATGCTTGTTCAAACCGCTTTAACGAGCAGACAGCACACCGTGCCTCTCAAACACAGCGCACAGTGAATTCAACTCACAAACATGCACACACACACACACACACACACACACACACACACACACACACACACACACACGCACACACACACACACACACACGCACACGCACACACATGCCCGTTCCTCTATTTACTCCTGGATGGCTGAAAGTGGACTGAGAGTCTGCCAAGCCGCAGCACAGGGATCCACTAAATGAGCTAAAGTAGCTCGCAGCAATTAAGCAGCCTAAATTTTATATACCTCTTGCCTCTTTTAAAAAAAAAAAAAAATCCAGATTTCACATTTCATTCAACTTGATCAACATCACAGAGTCGGTTAACCAACTCGAGGGAACCTGGGGGATTTGAGACTAACCACGAGAAGAAGTATTAGATCCCAACTAGTATTATTAACACATGCAATGCTGGTGCTATCAGGCAGTGTTTTATCTGCGAGGCCCCAGTACACCTGTTGATAATGCTAATGAAGAGAATAACACCCTCAGCAGGGGACAAAATTAAGCTGCAGCAGTCACAAACAGGCCTAATAAGGCACTATGTGGGGCCTGCACACTGATACAGTTTCCAAGTGTGTGTTCCTCCATAAATGAAATCATGTTTATGTAAGTATTATATATGTATCATTTACCAGTGCACACTATGCCACACACACAAACACACAAATAGACACACTGTGTCTTTTGATTGTTCTGGCTCTGACAGTGGCCCTCTGTTAATTTCCTTTTAGTCTTAAATGAGAGCATGAGCCCATGGTTTGGTTTAATGATAGTTATTACATTGCTGTGCCTGCAGGAGGCTATCACACAAACACACACACACACACACACACACACACACACACACACACACACACACGCACATGTACACTTACACATCATATAATTGATACATGCAATTGTGCAGTTGTGCAGTTGTGGAGTTCTTTTGGAAGGAACCGACACCAGTAAACCACGCAAACCCACTCATGTATGTAAGCACATAAAAACACAACACACAATACCCCCACACAGCATCATAAACATAAACATAAACACACACACACACACACACACACACACACACACACACACACACACACACACACACACACACACATACACACAGCAGACATAGTTACACACAATCATCAATTGCAGCTGGTTCTTTCTCCATACACAGCTCCTCATACTAACATCTATCGCCTAGCAACCACCTATCAGAAAACACGCTCACCTCCGGACCCGAGTTGGCTGCCCCTGTAAAGCAGCCAATCAGGTGAGTTGCTCCCATGGGATAAACTACTGTGATCAGGAGAAGAGGGGGGGAAGGGGACGTATGGTGGGTTAGTCAGTAAGGCTTCAGTGCCACCAGCACAAACCTCCTTCTGCTTTTTCTCTGTCAAGCTTTTCACTCTGTTTTTATGTTCTCCTGACACAGTTATTGATGTCAAAGCACTCGAACTCCATTTTCGTCAGCTCTCTCTCTCTCTCTCTCTCTCTCTCTCTCTCTCTCTCTCTCTCTCTCTCTCTCTCTCTCTCTCTCTCTCTCTCTCTCTCTCTCTCTCTCTCTCTCTCTCTCTCTCTCTCTCTCTCTCTCTTCTCTCTCTCTCTCTCTCTCCCACCCCCTCGCTCTCTGTAGGAAGCACTCGATAGCTTTAAAACTTATTTTTGTAAATATACTGCCTCATATTGTGAGGTACCACTCACTCAAAAATGAATACTGATGTCATTTACAGGTTACATATATTCATGCATTTCAATCTCTAGTCTAAGATGAATTATTTTTTCAAAGTCAGTGTTTTCCAAAGTTTATCTTCACAAATCTGGTTTGAAACTTTCTAACAAAATAAGACATGGCTGTGACAATGTTTTAGCTTGTGACAGTGTTTGTGATGCAACATGCTTTGAGAGGGATTATGGGCCCCGCCAGAGAATTTCATTTCTTCGCGTTAGCTGTCAGGTGATTGACAGTAAGTGAAGCACAATGTAACACAGTGATATGAAAGCACTCAACCTGGGGGACTCTCTGGCACAATGCGATAATGATAAAACAGAACTCTAACAAGACCAAATCAAGGCTTCGTTTTTTACTGTGATGGATTTTCTGTCTTAGACAATTTCTGCAATCAAATCTGCGCAAGTTGTTTTTCAAGCGAAACAAAATTGGCAGCAAAATGTCTTCTTCTGATGGTGCAAAGATGAACTGTTTTGTCTCTGGTTCTGTTAAAACACCACTGGGAGATATCTAAAGAAGAGAGATTTACAAACTTATACAAACAGCCATATTATCCGTTAACAACAAACCAGAGGTGACCCTCCTGGCTCCTTATATAACACTAACTTTAGGACCTCTCACAAGAACTCACTTGATCCAACGAATCCCCAATCAAAACAACAATTTCTGGCGGAAGATCAGACTCCACATGCTCAGTCTCACCTCTCATGATAATAAACTCTGCTCTCACTGGTTACTGACTGATCTGCTGTTGGACTGATTTTCTGATGCTTATGCAGTGCAGGGCCTGTACAGATGTTGGATTGTAATTATCAGACATGTTTGACATTAATGGGGTAACTCAGATCAATCTGGAAAGTTCACAGGGTTAGTTGAAATTGAATTTTAAAATCCCTCACTCCACCAGATAAATTTAGGCTGTCCACTGGTCGAGATCAAGCCTTTGATCCAATTGTCCGGATGGGCAAATCTGCTGTAAATCAGCCAGATAATCCTCTGGCATACCACCAGCCTTACTCTGTGCATGTCTTTTTTGAGTCTCTCTCCCATCCCACGCTATCCCTTTTTTCTTCTTCTCCTCCTAAATAAATCATTATTTTTGGGTGTCCACACTTTGTAACACACAAGTCCCGCTCACTTTCTGCAAAGACCCTCTCATGTCAAGGGTAAGGGGGCTCCATTCTTACTGTGGACACTAATGCTCATGAAAATGTATCTGCACAATTGTGAGAACTCCGGTTACAAGCATCTGTCAAACACTATGTTATTATGTTACCATGTCATCATTTCAGGCAGCAGGAAACACTGAAAACCTCCTGCTTTTTGTCTCACTCCATCCCCCCCGCCTGCCCTCCTTTACTGCTGTGTCTCTATCCGTCTGTCCCCGTGCCTCAGCTGCGATCCTTCCATCATTTCTATCTCTCCCTTGTGTGCTGTGCTTTTTCGCCTCATCGCTTCACCAGCCCCCTCTCTCTCTCTGCCCCCCTTCCTTTTCTCCCTCTTTCCATCCATCCCACTGTTGTCCTCGTCCACTACACCCCCTTCCTGTACCTCCCGCCTCCATCATGTTACCTCTCCTTGACTCCATCCTTTTCCACCTACTGTCACTCCCTCCTTCACTGCGCCTTTCCTTCTTCCTGTCATGATGCATCATGCTATTTCTTATCAGTTTGTCACATTGTGCTTCTTGCTGGGTATTCATAATCCGTTACACTATCTCTCGCTCTCTGTCTTTCCTTCTTTGTCTCCCGTGTTTCATCTCCTCTACATGAAGCAATTATCTGGCTTTCATCGCTGTCCCTGTCTCTCTCTCTGTCTCACCCATGTCGATGACTCAGTTTGTATTGCGTTTATGTGTGTTGTGTCCACATCTAACATGTGTCTATGCACTGCTTGTTGAGGGCTCATTATTTTCCATTGTTATTTTCCAAGAAAATCATTTTTTTCTGCATTCATTTTTAAATAAGATAAAATATTAAGAATTCAACAGGTACAAAAACAGCATTCATGGCAACAATATTTTTTTATCTTCTTATTATATTATTGTTTATTACTTTCAGGGGCTCTTCAGACTGCAATCCTGCAGCACCATCAGCTACATTCTCTCCTCATTTTCACTTCTCCATCTATTACCAGAAACATATACTCAGTTGTCACAGGATGCACTTTGTTTTTCTGAAAACTGTGGCGAACAGTTTACTCTGGCAGCAGGAAACAGTGCAACTTTTCGGTGCGTGGGAGCATGAAATTTAACTGAAAATCAGTTCGAACAAATCCCGTCTGTTTCTTTCAGTAAGAGTCTGGCTGTTTTTTTTGTTTTTTTTGTTTTTTTTTTATTAAATGAAAGTCGTTACGAATTGAAACCACCTGTGTGTCTTCCCAGAATCTGATTGGTATGGTCCTTGTGTCCGGAGGTTGTTGCAGTGAACACTGGAGCAGAGTTCAAAGAGAGGACAGGGCATGGGAGGAGCTAAATAGGATGTGCATGCACACATACACATGCACACACGCACACACACACACACACACACACACACACACACACACACACACACACACACAAACAAACACACACACACACACACACACACACACACACACACACACAAAGAGGAACCACAATTCAAAGTGATAGCTCCTGTATAATATTGCAGCACAGGGACACACACAGACACATATTATAGCCAAAAACAGATGAAATTTGGAGTAGTGGCTGATGGTACCCTAAAATATATTAGAGCATGGGGACACATGCTTATACATAAGCAGGGAGCAGACAAATGCAAATTAAAATAGCTAATATCCCTGTGTGGACTCGTAGCATGGACACACCCTGACAAATGCACAAAAACATGAGCTGCATTCTCTGATAATGTCACAGCCCTTAGACCGAAAATTGTCCCTCAGAGATCAACTCCCTGCCGCTTTGAGTCAGCATCTTTAAATGTGTGTGTGTCTGTACCGGGTGTGTGTGTCTGTGTGTGTGTGTGTGTGTGTGTGTGTTCTACTTTAAGGCCGACAGTGTTGAAAGCTGCCTGCGGCGACAAGACAAGCTTCGCCATGACACCAAACACACCCAGGAGGACTGCAGACACCCCGCTGCTCACGGTGGAGTGAAAGAGGGATGGAGAGACAGATGAGGAAGATAAAAAAAGAAGAAGAATACACGAATGGGCTGACGAGGGAGACATATGAATGGTAGGGAGAGCTGCGCTGAGAAGGAGAGACTAAGAGGACAGGTAATTTGTGATGACAGAATGAGAAAGGGAAAACAAAGAGGTAGCAAGAGACAGAGAGAGGGGGAGAAGTAGGATAGATATGCGACGTGATAGATAAAAAACACAGAAACAAGAAAAGATGAAAGGAGTCGAAGAGAGATGGAGGGAATCTTCATCAGAGGTGAGGAAGAAGTAGAAAGAGTATTTATCTAAGCCCTGAGGGGAGGAGAGGAAAAAAATGAGTGAGTGGTAGACACAGTATACAAGAAAAAAAGCAAAAAAGGGGAGCGACGGATGAACATGAGCAATGAAAAAAGCTGAAGAGGAGCTGCCTTTTGAAAGCTATTTGGTCCTGAGCCCCCATTAATTCAACCCGCATTTAGCTCTCTCTGTGAAGTGCTTTGGTAACAATGGATTCATCAAGCAGTCTGCACGATTTGAATTTAACTCCAGAAAGGACGGGAAGACAGGGATGGAAGAGGGTTGTTGGGGCAGTCTGTGTGGTGGAAGAAATTCGGTTAGGGACAGGCCGAGTGTGCGGCGCTCCTTCATTGTGTCGAGGGCCATTCATCTTGAATTCATGGGAAGGGTGGAGTGTCAACTTTTATTGTCACAAAGATGAGTTATTGTTTATTCACCAGAAGAGACACAAAAGGAGCCGAGGAGGATAACGCCGCCTTTTGTGCGTATGTGCACAAGAGTCTGCAAGTTATGTGATGGAGTGCAAATGCAACGATGTATTCATGCATGTGCGTGTATGTGGGCAGTATCAAACAAGTGGAAGGAAAATGCAGCATCATTATTAAAGATTGGAAATCTAAATAATCACATGCAATTTATTCCCTTGAAAATCATGTTTAAATGTCAGCCCGGGATGTCTCTCTGTATTCACGTGCAGAGTAGGCTACTATGCTACATTTTCAGGAGGCCACACATTTTCGACATACCTCATTCCCCACATAATTGACTATCCACTCCTCCTCCTCTCCCCTCCCGTTCTCTGCATCCTTTCCATTACCCCCCCGTCCCTTGCTCTTTTCCTTCTGCTGGGATTATTTAGCATTTACAGTACGCTGTCGCATCATCTGACACTTCTATTGCTCACTTGTCAAACACAGAGGTCATTGTGAGCCGTAAAATAACAGCAGACAAAAGAGTTCTCTCTCATATTTTCTCTCCTCCATTGTCTTCCTCTTCCCCTGCTTTTCCCGCTCCCATACTTAACTACTAAATTTGAAACCTAGTGCAGGACAATGAGGGCCAAATGAGCACCATAATCTCCCCTTTTCGTCCCCTCTCCTGCTGACCCCCACAGGCTGAGATAACAGCTAATACGGTGACCAGTAAACAACACAGTAAACACGCTGCAGAGTTATTTGTCCATATTAACATTCATAGCCTCTATAAAAATCACACCGTTTCTCACCTCTGTAGCGCCATTGTTTTACACATCAGTGTATGACAGTTAGAGACATGTCAGGCTCTTTGTCTCTGTTTTTTATTTACACAGGGGAAAAAGGGAAAGAAATGGAAAAGTTTACACACACAATCAAAAAAGTTGCTAAGGGTCCTGCAGCAAGAAACTCACTGCTGTTTACAGTAAATGAGATCCTTTTGTGGAGCGGCAGCTCAGAGAATGTTTGGGTAATAGAAAGTGAAGAGACAAATGGGGATAAAATGCAAATGAGCTGCTATTTATGCATCAGAGTCCCTCTAAGTCATGGACAGATTATGAGATGATGATCCCCTGGGTACTGGTGTATAAAGCCCCCCTCCTAAATTTTATAGTCAAGTGACCACACAGATGTTGATGATTTTTTTTTTTATTATTTCTTCTTGCAGAGTCAAAGCATCTATATTACATGTTGTCATCATGGAGCTTAAGACCTACTGTAACCACCCTACAGAAAACCTGAGGGTGCAAACACACACTAACGTCTTTGAAGATGTCACAATGGTTTCTTTCTCTTGGCAACTTCAAAGAGAATATTTGGGCTATTTTTTTTCAGTTTGTCACAAAGACTTTTTGCTTCCTCACTCTGCTATATGAAATCTTGTCACTGTGGCTCTGGCTTATATAGTTCCACTGACCTGTTGCCCCTCTGCCTCTTTAGATAGTCAGCCCGACTGACAATCAATCCTCCTCAAGATAAGTAAAAAAAGAACGATAAATAGTTCAAAATCACAGCAGCAAATGGCAGTTTTATCATCTGATTTTCACTGCAGGATTTTATATTATTGTTTTTTTGTTTTTCAAATTAGATTCTAAATTAAATTATAATGCCAGGTGCAAAAGTAACGAACCTTACACATATTGTTTATCTGCAGAGGAGAGAGACGGAGAGATAAAGTACAAAGAAAGAAGAAGGTATAAAATGAGACAGTGTTTGACTGTGACAGCTGCTTTGAAAGAAATAAACACACTATAGGACCAGTTTACTTACTGGTTTATACATTACCTAGATATTTACATTCTGCACACATACAAACATACATTATACCAATGTATGCAGATAGCGTTGAGCAAAACACTACCAATAACCACAACATCAATAGAGCTTTTTGTTCATTAATCAAAGCTGGTTTGAGAGTCATGCCAACCTCCTGTTTATTCTTATCATTGGGCCTTGTTACGTCAGCCTATCATCACTCTTTGTTGACCCCCCCCCCCCCCCCCCCCCCCCCCCCCCAACATGCACATACACACATACACTGCATGTCTCTATGACACAAAGAGAATTCAGAAAACCCCAGAGACTGTCAGTGCATGAAAAGGCTCTCATCCAAATGGCTCGTGTATTCAGTCTGGTCCCCCAGTGGATCTGCCCTATATTGACAGAGAAGAATGGTGAAGGCCCTTCACAGAGTATGAGACAGAGTGGTGTGACATAGTTCTCACACTACCTGAATGCCACACCAAATATTACACACCGAATTCCTTCTTTTAAAATGGCAATTTCCCACTACTGTGGCTATGATCTCATTGCACATGAGGCCTATGTAAAGCTCATTTAAAACTCTAAAGGTGAATAAACAGGCTGTATTTTGAGGGAATGAAGCAATGTCTGGAATGTGAGTGTGGTATGAAAATATAATCAATGTAGATAACAATTTGAAAGTGAAAAAGGCAGAAGAAACACAAAGGTATTATTGTTACCAAAAGCTTTTATCTAACCTTGAGAGCCACAATTTGTGTGTGCGTATGTGTGCTGTTGTTTTTTCAAGTAAATAAAACTTGGTTTTGCTGCCCTTACTCATTGATGATACAGTAATTCAACTCCACACATTTCATAAAAAGGTTTACGTTTGTTGTTCTAGGTAAAGTACTATAAAAGGTAAAATGTATTTGTGTGTAGCACCTTTATATAACAGGCATCACAAAGTGCCTCACAAGTCAATAAAGCAAAACAAATTACAAAGACAGACTTCACACCGTAAAACACAGTCATCGATAAAAGGCCTCTTTGTCCAAATAGGTGCTCAGACGCGCTCAGTCTAACTAACCTAAAGGCTGGCTATTACAGACCCTGAGGACAAAAGGTACAGACTCACTCTCTTCTTGATCCTGAACCTTGACTGAGAAATAAACCAGCAAACCTTCTCCACTATGTAAGTCAAGCTGTCAAAAAATCACTAAGACAGGCTGATTGCAGAGAGTCTTTTTTTACTCAGAATCCTGAAATCACCACCGCATTTCACCAGCATTCAGTGACATAAAATCAAGAATAGGGGTAATATGTTCCCTGCAGCTGATTCTACATGAAAAGTCCTGCTGTGACACACTGAACCAACTGTAATTTCTGCAGCGCAGACAGCCAAGAGAGACCGAGGCATATATAATCAATTCTAGTAGTTGTTCTGAAGCACAATAGCCTGTAATTTGGAAATATTTTTAGGATGGAAAAAAAGCAGGAGTGGGACAGAAGTGACTAAATGTGCTGTTCAAACTTAAGTTATACCAATCAAAAACAACTCAGATGTTTCTACAGCTTTTTTGGGATGGATCAGTAGGTCAGCTCGGCACTACCTTACATGATAATATATATTTTTTTCCCCTAGTTAGGCTGGAAGGAACTATTAGTCATCCAACAATAGTTGAAAGAGCACTGAAATCTGTACTCAAGTCTGGTTACATTATTGAAATGTTATTCAACTACAAGTAAAACTACTGTAAGTAAAAGTACAAAGTATCACATACTTTTTGACCACTGATGTTTAATGCATTATCAATGGCGGGCAGTCAAATGAAAGGGCATGTAGAAAATTTATTTTGAACAAAGCACATTTCTTTGATAAATGATAAAAGGTATGGATGGAATGGACTGAGGCAATTTGTTTTGTCAATAAATATACACATAAATCAGTCTGTTAAAAGAGAAGAAATATAGAGCAGGAAAAAAAACTAGATCCAGCCAACCGAGGCTCTGTCTGAGATCTCAAAACATTGGTGCCAAGAGGAAGTGGGCAGCACTTCACGGCATCTCCTTTGTGTCCTTGGTGTGACTACAAGAATGTATGGTGTGACTACAAAAAGATACACATGAAAGTTTTGATCAAATTCAATCTGTAGGCCTACACAGTAGCAAATTATGACTTAAAAAGTAGCAAATATTAAATAGTATAAGGCATACTGAAGTAACAGTAAATTTACAGGTTTGAAAAAGTACCCTCCAAAAATGACAGTAACATGAGTAGTTGTAATTCAGTACTTCCTACACATACACAGTTGATATGTGTCAAATGAATGTTATAGCAGTGTCTCGTCTGCATATCACCCATGTAAAATCTATTGGCTAAAATGGTTGGGGTGGCGCAAATTTCTCTGGCTGAACAAATAAAATGGCATCTTACAAAAACATAAAAAGTCACCTGTGCAGTATTTGACAAGTGGTAGTGGTTTAGTGATATGTTTTAGTTGTTGTTGTTGTTTTAGTGTTTAGTTGATCCTCATTTGGTTTGTATCATTTGCTATTTTGAGCACACCCTGCCAATGGTTTCACACTATTCCACAGTTGGGGGACGTTAGTGCCAACAATGGGCACAAAGTGCTAGCCAGGGAAAATGGGTGCAAACTATGCAGGTTACAAATGATTCCAGAAATGTGTTATGAGGAGGAAAATTAACAGTTTGTTACTGTTGACCTGATGGATACTTGGCTAAGAAACATACTTTTTGTTTACACGGTGGTAAAAATTGTCTGACCAGGTCAAAAAAATAAATAAAAAAAAATCAATGAAAACATGAATAATAACCTCATTGCTTTCACTATTAACTGTGGCCTTACAAATCAAGTTTCTTAATCCAAAGTGTTATTGGAATAAAATTGCCAAGGAGGAGGACAATTTTCCCATTATATGTTTTCAGTCTCTTTCCTCATTTGCTGCTGATGGCCAGAGTGTACTGGAGGAGATCGGCGAGGCTGCGAGATGGGAGGGAAGGACAGTGGGTGGGGAAGAAAGGTGGTGCCGTGCTGATGGGACTTTTATGATGTCCTGTGTTGCTGGAGCGGGGAGCTGGAAGAGGAGGGATAAGGGCCAAGAGAAAAGAGTGTCAGCAGGGCTTCTGGAAAGATACGCTCTAGAGTGAGTGCCTGGTGGGTTTGGAGGGCTTAACAGAGTGGGACAAGGACAGCCAGAGTGTCTCTAACTGTGTCTGAATGTATGCATTGTTCTTCTGTGCTAAACTCTTATTGTTAGACATTCCAAGTGAGAAAAGTTTCACTTGGGTTTTGGTTTTAGGTAAGTTTTATATTGAAGTTCAAAAGAAACAGTATTTCAATAAGTAATTCACTGCAGTTCTTGTTGAACCAGATGTTGGAGCTGAATATGGGAGGCAGGAATGAGCACTGAAGAATGCAAAATGTTCAAAAGTCTTCAGCCACAGCTTTTTGCATAAAATTCTCATTCACACACACATTCCAATAAATAAATCCAAGCCAATCATCTGTGCATTTGGAAGAAAAGTGATCATGACAGCACTATATGTCACACGTGCATTTAAACATTGGAGAAATGAAACATGGAAGCAAGAAAGAGTCAAGAGATCGTTAACCTCTTCAAGCCTCTGGAAAGGCTGCTGTCATTTCGCTCGTGAATGAGAATATAGATAAATAGAAATAAACTGCACAATTTCATATTTATGTAAATGAGTCACTTAAGACATGATCGTTTCTCAATTCTCTCTCATTTAAGGAAGTGGCCATTATTACAATGGTGAAACTATCCAATAGCACTGTGCAGCAGTCCTTGACATTGCCGGCACATTACAGAATTCCGCATGTATAAAAGGAGCAAAAATCATGTCCTGTGATGTTATTTGTCCCTTTGGAAATGTGTCATTTCTGTTAAGACACACCTGTGTCGAATCAAAGTTTTGTTATCGGGAGGGAACACAGTGTTATTATGTTTCTGTTCTTGTCTCTTGTCTTGTCTTGTCCGGTTTTATATGATGCAGCTAAGAGTTCCAAGAAAAAAGGTAAAATGAGATTTTATTAAAGCATACAAATGAGAACAAATTTCTCTCTTGGGAGACAATAAAGTTAATCTTGAATCTTGAATCTTGAGTCTTTATTTTTAAGTTAGACACAGTTTCCTGTCCTCTGTGTTTAGGGTTAGGGCATTGGTTAGGCTATAACTGGGTCACAAAGATGACTGGTTGGGATTTGGGCTCTGGCTTTAGGTTAAAGTCAGGGGAAACAGACTCTGACACAACCCTGACACGTTTTATGAAAACAGCATTACTCTTACACTTTTATATCCATGTGACTTAAAGGTAGTTTGGGGTTAAAGGTGGGTTCAGAGTCAGAGCTGGAAGGAACATTTCTCTCAGCTGCCTGATAGCTGACGCCCGGTATATTTAGGGGTCAGTGAATAATGGGAAACAATGAGAGGTAAGGATGAGTTCAGAGATACGATGCTACCACAATTTACCCATTAAATCATCTTTGTGTGTATCTGTGCTTTCTGTCTACCTGTTCCTGAATCAGTCGAGTTTGTGCATGCGAGTTCACCCATGTGTGCATGATGCAGTGTTTGGAGGTGCCTGAGTACATCTCTCGCTGTGTGCAATCTGGAGCCGGCCTGTGGTTGTTGTATTTTTTTTTTTCCCCCCTCATCCCTCCGTTGGCTTCTCTCAAATGGCAATTTGTAAAACACGGCCCTCTGTTAGCCCTCTCCCTCGCCTCACAGCCTTTCCCTGCAAGACTACTCCCCTCCCTCCTCTGTCCTCCCGCTCTCCTCTTCGCATCACTCGTTTTACTTCCTTCCCTCACTTTCCCTCCTTTTCTCATCTCTCTCCTCTCATTTCCATACCTCCTGTGCACTCTGCATCCTTGGCTATATCCCTCTCACTGCCTGTTTATCTCCCTCTGTTGGTCTGTCTCTCTCTTTCTCATTTGCCCTTCCTAGTCAATGGGATTTTTCTTCTTCATTATCTCAACGTCTTTTTTTCTTTGTCCATTGTTGCTGCTGCACTCTCATTACCTCCCCCATCTCACCCTCCTGTACTTATTTTATTATTTAGGGATCTCAATCACTTTCCTACACATACTTTACTTAATTGTTTGTTTCTCTGCATATCATATTGGTATGCACATAAAGATGCAGTCACTGTTGAATCTCCACTTTAAACTGCATACTTTATGAACTGCTGCTAACTCTGGCTCCGTTCCCAAGAGGAAGTGGTTGGGAACAATAAAAGTTTTGCGCTGCTTTAGCTGTCACTCAATGTTAAAAGGAACGACCTGCAGACTGGTTGGTTGAGTTGTTGTCAGTATAATACTACGGCCTTATTTGAAGGGAACACTTAGGGGGAAAAAAATATTGCCTGCAGTATCGCTGTGAAAATGATCCAGGAGAAAAGAAATCTACGGTGAAGGACTTGAACATGGCTACTAGTGTTCACACATGCGTTCCACTCAACAGTTACAGCACCTGCCTTGCTTAATGGGCCTTTAAAATACAAAGAGAAATGGCTGAGGGATGCTAAGTGTAGAAGGAGAGACGATAGAGGAGAAGGACTGATGCATCAATGGAGGAGAGGAGGAATAACTTGAAGGACAGAGAAGAGAGTGATGAACAGACAACACAGACTCTTTCAGCCTTGTCTGCTTCATACTGCTTCCCTCCTGTCCACTTGTCTTGTCTCATTTTCCAGCAATAACGTCAATTGTTTACCCTCGCCTATTATTCAGTTCACCTCTATTAAATTTGTTCCACGATTCAGTATTTTGCATTATTGGCCAGATGCAGTTCTCCGTCCTCTCTGCCGTCCTTTACTCCGAGATAAACAGTCTCTCACTCTTTCATCTTCATTAACCGTCCGTCCACCCCTCTTTTAAATCCCTCTCTCACCCCTTGACCAATCCATCCATCCAGCCACATGCCTGCACGCAAACCCGCACACACACACACACACACACACACACACACACACGCACACACACACGCACACAGACGTGTGCGTGTGTGTGTCACTGGGCATTTCCATGACAACGTCAACATGAAAACCACCCCTCTCCGCCAGAGGTTCCGCTAATTTACATTTCATTTGCATGTTTCACAAGCAACCGGCAGCATTTGACTTTGACAATGGCGGGGAAACTGGCATGACCCTGTCTGTTTCTCTCTCTCTCTCTCTCTCTGTGTATCTTTATCTCGCTTCAGCCTTTCACCCAGCATTTCTGTCATTTAACCTCTCAACTCAATCTCCGCTCATCACTCTTTTTTTTCCTTTTACGTTCATTGCCACAATCAGATTTCCTAACCCCCTTTTCCTCTCTTCTCATACTTGTTTAGCTGCTGTTGTGAAAACAGATCGATTTCTCTTTGTCAAATTCCGCCTTTGCCTCCTTCTTCTCTATCATTTCTAAACATTTCTCTTCCATCCTTTCCCATCCCTCACTATTCCTGACACGCATCTGAAAGAAGCCGCAACTGTAAGTCTTTCACTGCGTCTGAATAAGACTCACACTTGCATCTTGTTTGCAGTTGGACAAAGAGCTTTCCATCTATTTCCTTTTGCAGACAAACACAGCTGCTGCTAAACAGTCGTGTACACACACATTTATTGACAGTCTATAACACGAAACATACTGGCACGTGTGCACAAACAGACTCATACATGTACACGTCCGTACTGAGAATTCGGTGCGACATCCAAGAGAAACACGCACACACACACACACATCACAGTCCAACAGTAAACAGACACGGCAACGTGTGTGTACGAACAACTAATGCTATTTACACTCCTGCACACACCCACATCCACTCAAAGACGTCCGCAAGTAGCTGTGAAATTAAACTTCTTTTTCTAATGCGACATGTTGAAAAATCTTTTGAGTGGTTAACCAGACACAAAAGCATTTTTTTTTTTTTGTCATTTTTTTTTCCATCACGAGGATTTCCAATTAAACAAATTCTCCACAACTGAGATAAGCATCACTAATTTGCTTTCTCCACTCTACAACAAATGACATGCCAGCATCAACAATATGGCAAAGTCACCTCCTATTCCCCGTGTTCTGCCAGAGAAATGGCAAACTTAAAATGATGTGAGAGTATGACAGAACATGGCTGTCGCACCACTCTGTCTGTTCTCATCCTCCGCTGAGGAGAGTTTAAGAGCTGTGCTCAGGATGCCTGCTGTAATTGGCTGTGCTGGTGAAGAGCAGAACTGTTCACAGGCTTCATTACAGGCTAGCCTAGATGTGGCATGTCAGCATAGTAAAAATTAGACTCCATCACCAGTCACTATACTGCATATATATATATATATATATATATATATATATATATATATATATATATATATATATATATATATATATATATGCTCTTATTATAAGTGTATTTTGCTGTAAAGTGCTAAGTGCGTGTGAGCGTACATAAACAAAAGTGTTATGAGTCACCAAATGTATGTGCGTAAGCAATGGAAGCGAAGAAGTATGTGCATGTGTGTGTGTCTGCATTCATTATATGTGAATCTGTGTGTGTGTGTGTGTGTGTGTGTGTGTGTGTGTGTGTGTGGGAAAGACATTGTGTAAAAAAAACAAAAACGAAAAAAAAAACAAAAAACACTGCCCTCTGGCTCTCATCTGACATTTTAAAATCCAGCCAGTGGAGGACAGAGGAAGTTTTATGAAAACAGACTAACTGTCCAGCAGAGATGACAGACAGGGAGACAGCGAGAGACAGACAGGCAGACTGACAGAAAGACGGGGGCGAAAGCATTCAAAGAGAGAGAGACAGAGAGGGAGAAAACGCGGCGGGAGGGAAAAGTATTCAGAGAACGAGAGAGAACAGTATTCAGAGAGTCAGTGGGGAGAGGAAGGGCCTGTGCAGTTTCATTGATTTGAACCGGTAGGAGGGGAGAGTGTGAGTACAGGGGGAGGCTCGGAGACAGAGCGGCTACTGTAGGAAAATGGCTTTATAATACAGTTAAAGAGCAGCATAGAAGACACACAGTCTGACAGACAGACGAGTAAAAAGGGACAGCATCGAAGTCAGAGGGAGGAAGAACCTAAACAGATGGAGAGCATTTAATTTTTATATTGGTGTATATTGGACTTCTAAAATTTTGCGATCCACATTCATGAAAACAGCTGGAACTGTTACTGACATCTCCAAGTGACAACTCAACTCAAAATTAGCAATCTGTGGTCTTTCTAATACTTCACACCTTCCACTCATGATGTTTAATTAAGGTTGTAATTGTTAACAGCACATTTATTGATAAAAACTCACAATTTCCCCACAAGGATCAATAAGCAGTCATCCTTCTTGATAAAGGTCAGTGAATCTACGTGATATTTGAAAACAAATAGAATGATTTGCAAAGATGTGTTCACTTACATAGTTCACATGGTTTGTAATGTGTTTTGCACATGTATGAAAAACATTTAATCATGCCAATGAACAATCTGGAATTATGAAAAGACCAAAACCAGTAATGAATGTAGTGTCAGTGTAGCCAAAGCCTGATTGGGCTCATCGTTGTCCAAAAAGTGTTAAAAATACATGAATGAGCCACACTGTTGTACTAGGTGACATGGTACTTCATTATCTTGAAGATGGGCGCTAGTTTATTTTGAGTCAATACCACATACACTGTTCTGCTGTTGAATATTCACACCAGAGCACCAAATGTGTCCACAGCTGAAAATAGTTCCTAACAAATGGACCAAACTACCTGTGTACAGGAAACTATTTGCATGATTTGTTTAATTAAAATATTCATGACTTCAAGAGAAAACAAATGAGATGAATATTGCCTTAATATATTATTACTTTGTATATTAGATTTGTAAAGGTCACCTTGCTTATTTGTTCAATATAAATTGAAATGTAGTGTGGTGGTAATGGGATTTGCGTTTGTACTCTGGCAATGAGAGAAGGATTTGATCATGCCGATGAAACATCTTTGTTTTAAACTGAGGTGAAACTGATCGAAAGCATGGGAAGATGTAAGTAAGAAAAAATCAGAGAGTGATAAACATAGTGTTGATTAATGTTGTCGATTTACATTGATTGTTTCATATACTTTATTGCTTTGGCAATTTGTCTATTTCCCTGCTGATAAAGGTAGTTCAGTAAAGGAATATGTTCTCATAGTACGTAGACATGCAAAGTGTGTTTAATAATTAGATATCTGAAGAGAAAAACAAAGCTATAATGCAAGAAGGAGGTCTGAAAGCTAAGTGGAGAGAGAAACAGAAAAAACAGAGACAGGCAGAGAGATGAACAGATGAGCTCACAGCACCAAGGAGTAAACAAGCCCAGGCTGCACTCTGCCGTGACCTGCAGTGACCCTGTGACAATGTGACTAATGGCCTTGAAACATACAAGGACCAGGAGAGCAACCACTGATGGAAGCACACAACAACTCACATAGGCACTGCAGTGTATGCAAGACTGGTGCAGCCCAAAAAGAAAATGGAGAGAGAGATATAAAGAGAGTTAGTGTGGAGGAGATAGAGAAGATAAACGTACTGCATGGCTATAGGAGTTAGATTTGTCTACTTCTGCCACCATGCAGGAGAAAAATGAGCAGGAATATCTCTTTAACCCTCATTTAGGATAGTTTAAAGGTGCTACATGCATCATTTGAACAAGAAAGAAACAAAGAAGTCTCTACCAGCTTTTAAAGTTGGTTTTACCTCTGAACCATCAGTTCTGATTTTGCAAATCTGCTGCGTTACTTTACCGCAAAAAGGGAAACATGCTTTACAGCACAAAGAGGTGTCTGTTCTTCAAACCCAAACCGAAACAAAGCTTTTAGCATGTGGCACTGTGGCAGATGGTGGATCACATTGTAGTGCTGTACTGTAGAACATATAATCCACTTGTACTGTGTTAAATTGTTGTATTATAATTTTACAATTACATTGTATACTTTCACTGTCATTACCAGATGTTGAGATAGAGAGAAGGGAATGAGGACATGGGAAAACATGACAACATCTGGAGTCCAGGATAGAGTAGAATACAAAAGAATTTTTGACAAGCTTAGTAATGTTATAATGTGTTACTGAAATGTGATTAATTTTTTCAGTAATTGGTAGTGCACATCGTGTCCACGTACCACCTCCTAAGGTAAGAGTGATAATACCTGTTGGGAACAGCCACACTTGAAAGCAGGGTAAAAAAGCTGGCCGTCATATAGAACAGGGAGAGGCTCTAATCTTTTAAATATGCAGATAACAGAGCATATTTTAAGGCAATCCTCCCTGGAAGGCGTTCATAGTGTTGCAATTGGTTATACACATGGCAAGTGACAGAAGCAGTTGAGTAAAGAATGAAAAAAATACCTTGAGACAAAAATTACTTACTTTCTTACCACCAAACGGCATCAAACAATCACTGCAGGAAATAGGTGTGAATGTCAGACTGTCAGTTGTGGAAAGTTACAGAAACCGCCAGACACATCCCCCCCACACTTCTTACATAAAAAAAAAAGCATGGTTTCAGGGGGTTTCAGGCGCTGTTCAACCATCCGACTAACACTTGTGGAGGGATACTGACGCCTAAAGACACCACAAGTTGTTACTAATTCCAGTAACACTCTTTAAAATTCTGTTTCTTCTACACTTTAGGGGTCAGCTTTACTGTTTCTGAGATTTGGATGAGAGGGTTAATGCATTTTTTTTTCTCTGTGCATCTACTGGAGAGATAAGTCCAGGATGTGTTAGTTTTCTGGAGGGGTTGAAAGTGGTTGAAGGTAGCTAGGCACGGGAAGATGGAAGATAGAAGTGAATGAAGTGTGAACACCAGACTTCTGGAGTGTTGCGTGCAGTCATCAGGGATCAGTTTAATGGACTAGTATTTATTCAGTGCTTTTCTGGTCTACCAGCCACTCAAAGTACTTTACAACACTTTACCCATTCACACCCACATTCATACCTGGCAGATGCTACCAACTGCTCCTCAGAGTTGATACGGTACTTCCGATCCAAAGCCCTCTGATTACTTGATGACCTACTCTACCACCTGTGCCATAGCCACCACAAAAAGATCTCTGTTGACAGTCAGTGAATACCTGTAAACCATCAATTGACTGCTAGAAGTGGAAAGCAATTTTACAAGTAATGTACTTCTGTTATTACTTGTGACTTGTGGTGCCATTATGTCATTATTTTTTTCAATGAGAAACAATTTTATTTTTCACCCCTGAACAGAATAGAAGAAGAGACACTAGAAAAAATGTGTTTTGGGGGCAGAAGGCAGTGAGTCAGGATTAAATTCATAGAAAGATTCGGCAAGGATTGAGTTTAATAGAATGATTGATTTCCTGAGCCTGAAAAAATAACCCCAGAGGTGTCCTATTTTTCACTATCTTCATCTTTTCTCTCATTGGATTCTTCTTCTGTCTTTCCTCCTATCTTTTAATCTGCATCATTTTGCCACTGGGCATCTCTCTTTCTTGTCTTGCCTAACTTTGTCACCTCGTGTTTTTTGGCATCTCTTCCTGTCTTACCGAATCTCCTTAAACATCAAATCCTTTTCTACCTTTACACACATTTTCCCCTCACTGTCTCTGCCAGTCTTCGTCAAGTTCTTCCCGCTCGCTCTCTCTGTCACTCAAATTATACAGTATTGACAGTGTCAGTAAGGGACGTCTCGCACACCACCCACACCCACAAACACACCATTAGCTAAGCAAGCTTGCATTGACACACACTTGCTCACACCCATACAACAAGGTGATGCCACTGTTTCAGTCGCCACCAACAGTGATCTGTCACAGTCACATAGGTGCACGTTTCAAGACGGTGCAAGTCAAAACATTTTTTCAACACATTCAAACTGGCAACGCTCCTCCCACTCCACAACTTTCAATTGCACGTCTGCAGTTTCTTTCTCCCTCACTAGGCCTCTCTTTCCCATTGTCATCTGCCTTTACTCTTGGGAGGCAATTACTGTTTTCCCTTGGACTCAAACTAATTAGCTTAAAAACTACCATAAATAAATAAAGCATTCTGCGTGTGTGTGCACGTGTGCACTGTTTGCGCACCTATGTGCTTGCGCTTGCGTGTAAACGAGCGGAAAATGAAGTTGAATATATAAATACTAATACGGCACAGATTTAGATGGAGCTAAAGCCTGTTAGAGTGTGCCGACTAAAAAATGGCACTGAAGTGTCATGTACGCACAAACACACACACACACACACACACACACACATACACACACACACACACACTCATGGCTGTTCAATATCGATCAAAAGTATGCACACTAAAAGATACGCACATCTCTGACCACTTAATTTTGATCAAATATGAAATCTGTACACACAGACACACACAGTGTAGCCTATATACAGCATCTGACAGCTCATTTTGCCCCAGTTACAGGGCTGCTGAAATACAAAGCCAGTCATGGCAGCTAGCTGTGTCACAGAGACATTTCTACTTGTCATTTTTAATGATTCACTGATATAAACACTTTTCCTGTCAATCTACACTCAAGAAAAATAATAAAATAAACTGATATAAAATGGAGTTGTAGACAGCTAATGTAGACACAAACTCAGGTACAGGTTGGTCTCTCCAACAAGAAGACTAACTTATCACCCAGGGGGCTTTCATACAAGCCGGTAAATCGAATGCATGTAAGTAGGTAATCACCCCACTTATCTCTGCTGAGGTATGAAAAATTCAGAAGTACAGAATGTAATAAAAAAAAGAGTGAATTTGAGACGTGACATACAGCAATAAGGGAAAACAAGATTCCCAGGGCTGTATTTCTTTCACAGTTTGAGCTTTTTGCAGCATTCAGCCCACGCATAACTAGAACACATATCACACACATATACACAATCGCACACACGCAGTGCAATGCATGCGAAAAATAAGCACACCTATTTCTTGGCGCTCTAAAAGATTATACACAGGCACGCACATACACACAAATAATTCTTGATTCATTGATTCCTCCAGGGGAACACGGGGTTACTCTTAGTAATAGCACTGTCTCTCTCTGTAGCCAAAATGAACATCGAAACACACATACACACAGAAACACGTGGCACCCTGGTGGCGTGGGGAGCGTGTCCCATTTTTTAATAACAAAAAAGCTCTGGGGAGCTGTGTGTGTTGATAGCTAAATGACACTTACAGGTTGATGTGCGGTGGATGTGGAAGGGAAAAATAACAGGCTGCCAGGCACAAGGGGAGGGAGGCCAGGCCTACACAGGGAATTCATGCGGCAATGAGGAGCTGATTAAAGTGCCTGGCAGAAAAACTGGCAGAGCTGCAATGAGACACACTGGATCAGGGCTAGCCAGGGAGACTCTGTTCGCAAAGTAACAATACTAATCCCTGCAGGCACAAATATTGTGTCTTAACAGCCTGTGCTTCCACTGAGGGTCTAAAATAACAATTTAACTTCAACAGTTCCGGAGCAATTTGAATGATTAACTAATTTTAAATCACTGAAAAGGCTTGTTTAGCTACCTGGCTGTACTCATCAAAGCCTCGCCTTGCTGGTAAAACTGAAACACAACTTGTCCACCTGAGGCAATTCCTACTACATTTCCAGGTGACGCCGTTATAAACATGAATGCAAAGCTTCAGCTACAAGTAGTCCAATACAAACATACAAATTAAGAGTATGTAAAAGAAACTAATGTGACTTTATGTTGCTTGAAGGCCCTGAGGATACAAGTCTTTGCGGATATAAATCTTTTGTGTGATATTTTATACATAAGGTAAATCAATGCTGAATGCATAATGAGTGCGAGCACACACTTTTGGACTGAAAAATGCACTTTAAACTGAGTCACAAATGCTCAGGTTTGCTACTTGCTGCAATTCAGCTTTTCCTGTTGTTAGCAGAGGCGGACTGCCTTCACTGAAGTAATGATAGCCCTCGCTAACGTCAGAGGAAATTAATACACCTCTATAAAATAAAATCCTGAACCTGCAGGGCAGAAAAAAAGCAGAGACGCTACGCCACAAAGGCAATGTATTTTATGAGTGAGTCTATTGTTTAGACTTCGTTCTGGTAACTAAACTGATCACGGCAGGCGAGATGCCATCAGGACGCAGCTCAGCAGATGACAGTGATTGATCAGGTTCGGACATAATACACATGCTTTCACATAATTATTAAAAGCAGCAAAAAACAGACAACCTGATTTTTCTCCACCCATCACTAAGAGTTTAATATTTTAACATCACAAACCTGCTAAAGGATTTTCCTGGAAAAACCCTTAATGCATTTTCTTTGACTGTAACAGCTTTTTAAGCTTGTGAGGGTTCTTTAGCTCATATAAACAAATGCCCACACAGATTTGACATTCCTACAGCAATGATCCGAGAGCAAACCTACACAAATACTGCAAAAACCTCCAAGCTTAATAGATCTCACAGCTAGTTGATTTTGTTAGCTGTTCAGTGTATGTGTGTCTCTATTAAGTTTCAATTCACATGTTTGTGCTGAGCAGCAGGAGGTTCAATAAATGGCTTGTACAGTATGTACTGTACTATGTTGGGCACAGAACACAAGGTTTGTTGGTGCAGAGTGCCAAATGTGTCACCTATAGCAAAGTAGGAGATGTGTGCATGTACTTTTGTTTGCATGTGCACTCTATGTACAGTGTCTATGTGAGAGAGGAGAGGAGCTGTAGTGACTTTGCTCAGTGGTGACACTGTGTATTACTCACATCTGATTACAAGAGGGAGGGCGAAGTGGGAGTTGGAGAAATGGAGGAGGTGAAGTGAAGCGGGAAAGAGGGAATACAGTGAAAGAATACAGAGAAAAAGCAGTGCAGGTGTGTGTGTGTGTCTTCTACTGTCTTAGCTACAGGTAGTATATCATTAAAGACAGAAAGACAGAGGTCCTTACTTACTGCTGTGTTGTAACACACACACACATGATCTATCTGTTCCTTTTATCTCTACTCCTATCTGCGCACACACACACACACGGGAGACTATGGACACAAAGTAACAGAGCTGTCAGTCCAAACAAGCTTTATTCCAAGGTGAAGGTACTCTGTTCAACAAACACTGGTGAAATTAGCCACATATCTGAAAATATGTTGTTGTTTTTTTCAAGCTCTGTCAACATCACCATTATATTTAATAGCGCTACTATTTCCACTTGAAAAATTCTTTTAATAGGAGGTCACACACAAACACACACACACACACACATACACACAAACACACACACACACACACACACACACACACACACACACACACACACACACAGTCGCCCCTTAGACCCCTTTCCACTTTCTCCCTCTCCCACCCCCATCATATACATCTCCATGGAGACTGCCGCCTGGCAACAACTGGAGAAGAGCTAGTTGCCGCGGCGACACCAACGCCCCAGCATCCCCCCCACAGTAAGGATCAGTGATGTCACTGGGTGGCCAGGATGGGCAGACTATTATGGGCTGGCCAGATGATGACCATTGCGAGAGTTAAACACTCGTCTTCTCCTTTATCACTGCCATCTATCAGCCATCGCTCCTTTTCAGTGACAGATTCTCTCTGTTGTTCATCTTCATTAGAGGTGTTTCTGTGCTGTCTTTGTTCATCTCTATCTCTCTCTCGCACTCTCTCTACACTTCTCATTCTGTCTCTCACTCGCTTTCTGTTCCTCTCATTTAATCTGTCTTTATGTCCCATTGTCTCTCTCTCGCTCTACTTCTTTCTACTCATTTGCCTCTCTTTCCTTCTTTATTTCCTTTCTCAGTTCAATTAAGCTCAAGAAGCTTTAATGGCATGTTAACATTATCCTAACATAAACATGCAAATCACATCGCCCGTATGTATCTCCAGTTACATTAAAACAGACGAGACCACATGCCTTGTGTTATAAAAATAAGCATTATGTTAACACATGCAAGGCTGAGGATGTTTACTTAACTCATTCATCATGGGCTGAAAATCAGTTTCATACTGTAAGTACGGGTATATCCAATTTATTACAATGAATATGAGCAATGGAGGGTTTAAACTGACATCTGTGTATTCTGATCCTTTACTAAAGTAAAAATTACAATACCATGCTGTGCAAACATATATTTAATATTTTACAGTACATACAATTAAGTGGGTGTAATAACTGACTGCAACCCCCATGTGTGAGAAACTATGGTGGCTGCAAAAAAGGGTAGGAGAGGAAAAACAGGAGAGGTCCTATTTAAAGCCAGTGTTTGATTTGTCTGTGGCTGTGCAACCTGCAACATATGTAGATATAAATGGCTCATTCTAAGTTAATAAAAACATGATTCTTAGTTTCAGGTGATTACACAGTAATAAAAACATAGTTATTATATTTTATCCCCCTAAATCTGACACACTGGATCTTTAAATAAAACAATGTATCTATCAAATATCAAACGTATCAGTATCAGTATCAGTACAATAAGTACACATTAAAGGGGATGGTGCCTTTCAGATAATTATGTTAGAACTTGTACATATTTTAATTGGATCATTGTTATTGATGCCATATAACAGCATTTTACTGCTGAAGAGAGAGAAATCTAATTAACTCCTTTTAATTACCTTGAGCAGTTTGCTCACAATATTATGTATGTTCTAACTAAATGTTTATCCTTCAGCTCTAAGATGTTCTGTTCAGCCCCTCTAGATGTTGCAAACTGGAAGTTTAACATGTAATCGAACTTCAGTCCACTGAAAATGTAAATGAAGAAGTGCTCGCTCCAGACGATTTCTCAACTTGTGCAAGAATTTTGCCTGAGGCATAAGTGACATGCAATCAGCTTCAAACAGGACTCCTGACATCTTGTATCTCTGACCAATTATGTTAACTACTAACACCTCTCATGTGCCCCTGTAAAGGACATTTGTCATGTCAGTTGTGTCACCTGTGATGGTGTAGATGTCTTCTTCTGTGCTGTCGTCATCACTGCTAAAAAAGGAAGTCAGAAACACCTAATTTCCTGGGACTGTTTTGCTTCTGCTGCATAAAGATGTATGATAAAAAAGGCAAGTGAGCTTGTTTTATTCCTCCTACTCTGTATTCACCTTTTTCCTTGTCAGCACAGGCACGGCCACCCATCTCTCTCTGTTGGACAGCTGTCCTACACTCTGCCTTAATGTTCCCATCCAAGCCTCCGCTTTATCATGTCATCTACTTTTCCTCTGCTCATTTCCCTTCCTCCATTCATCCACTGTACATCTCTTGCTCCAATAATAATTGAGCCACCAGCTGAACCAGGTTATTTTCACTCACACACACACACACACACACACACACACACACACACACACACACACACACACACACACACACACATACATACACACAGGTAGAAAGATAGACCCAACTTGCAGAGAGTAAACAATGCAGATAACAACAGCTACTTTGTGTCCTACAGTACACAAAGCATGGCGTTAGTTTCCCAGGCCATGACTAAGTATTAACCTTCACTATGTCTTACATTTCACACCCATAGCCTACCCTCAATCTGAGCTTGAGACTTAAATTTAGTCATAAGCCGAACACATGTTCGTATGACAAGGGTATAAATCTAAATAAAAGGTTCTCACACGGATAGAAATACAGCACACATGCGACTCACAAACACAGACAATTCTCCTCTTAGTTATGGTTGGCCGGTGACCCCAAGAGAAAATGTGAGCGGGGAAGGCAAGGATACAAAGAAGTAAAACCCGAAAAGAGAAACAGGCATGTGATGAGGAAGGCAACAAGGCAAGACAGAGTGGTCCTGCTTCAGTTAGCGCGCTAACGTGATCTGAAATGCTCTGCGCACAAAACAGACTTAATTAACAGGGCAGTATTGTGCCTTTAGCCAAGCTAATGCTAAAAGTAATGGAGAAATGAATGCGGAGGCTAATGCTAGGAGAATTGCTGCAGACAGTAGTATCTAGTTACTGGGGTGGAGGAGATCAGTGCTAAATGGCTTGTGAATTAAGTAATTTGCTCGCAGTAACTAATGTCCTTGTCTTGGTGCAGCAGTGGAGTCCTGGGAGAACTTGTACGGGCATATATACTGTTGCACAGACTTAAAGACATGCTTCTAATTAAACATGTTTGAAATAAAATGAAGGGATTTAATATTTCTCCCTCAAACTTATTCCAATCCGATAGTTCTGGCAGTGTGGAGAATTCTTTGAAACAGCATTTAGACCATGTGGGGATACAGAATATAGAGGATATATAAATGAACAGGGAAGTGAATAAATAAACACTTTTTATGTCTGGTCAAATACTGGGGCTGCACTGGGAAAGGTTTGGACTCCTCAGCATTTCTATAATCCTGGATACGGACCTGTGTCCTTGTGTGCAATTTTGAAAATGTGGAAAATGTGTGCTCAATAGCACTCACTGGATATAAGGGTGCACCTTAACACGTGATATGCTTCATATGTATGTGTTTGTGGTGTCTGGTAACTTGTAGTGAGGCTGATTTTTGCTCAGCCAGTGAGCCGTCTCGGGGATTAAATGCTGACTTTGACTCCTTGGCCTTCTCTGACACTTCTCTCATCCCATTTTCTCACTTGGTCTACCCCCCTCCATCTAATCTGTCTCTCTCTCTCTGCCACCAGTCTTGTTTTTCCTTCCACTCCATTTGTTTTCTGTCCCTTCCATTCGGTTCTTCCGTTCGTCTCCCTTCTTTCTCTCTTTCTCTCTCCACCCCTCTCTCTTGGATGTATTGTGAATCTAAATAGCCTGACACAAATTAACAGAGAGTAACCCAACACCCAACACCAACACACACATACAAACCCCTTTTCTCTAGGCAGCTCCTGCTAATGGGATTGTTGGACGATTGATTGTTTCCCATCAACAACATTGGTTATATGTAGATAATGGTGTGAACAATCAGGTGCAAATACACAAAGACACACAAAGACACACACACACAAGCTTCCCAAGGATGTATATTTATCACATCTGTCATAAGCGTTAGCCTACACACTATCACACTAGATCAAATTTGCTTTTTCTTCAACTATTTGTTTCTTTTTCTCTCAGTCTAAGTCAGCACTAAGTGGGCACAATCTGAAAACCTTGTTGACTTCAGTTCACATTATAGTTGTCAGGTCGTGTTTGTAAAGATCTCCATCGACACTGAAACACCAAAACAATAAGAAATGTCTAAATGTCTTTCCCCGCTTTCAGTTGGCTAAATGAAACGATTGTGCATCACAGCCAGGTTACTTTGTTGTGTCTCAGCTGGCTCGTTCTTCCGATTTCAAAGGTTAACTAATACACTGTTTTTGAATACAGCCAAACATACAGTTCATCTGCCTTCATTTACATCATTTTCTATTTCTGCTGTTAAACAAGCAAAAACTGATTTGATTGAGGCACATCAAATTATTGTTTTATGATGGAGGAGTCAGGTTAGAGGTGACAGAAAGTCATATTCTTACCTATCATACAGCCAGTAAACATGTCTCGCATGGCTTACACTAAGCTATCTTTTCACTGACCACATGAAAGAGCATTTGTAAATGCTCAGTTCAAAGGTGTGAAAGATGCCACCTTATGGGTGAAATGGGGCCGAAATGAAAGCAAAAAACAGCTTAAAAGGCCATAATACTCAAGTGGAACTGTTTGTAAGAAGGCCGCACAACTTCAAAAAAAAAAAAAAAACCCTTCACCTTGCCAATGTTAGATTAGTAACTTCGCAAAACCGACAATCCAACATTCACCCCAATTAATGCAGCCATTGGCCTGCTGTGTAAGAGGTGAGATATAGCCAGGGTTTGAACTACTCTCCCTGGCTCTCTATTCTATTATTCTCATCTCTCATGTGAACAACCAAGTGGAACACTGTGAATGTCTTCCAGGAGAGATTGTATGAAAATGTACTATGTTATTCCCACATTTAAAGTTCTCAACTCAGCTCAACCTCGCCTTTTAAGTGGACACCGAAAACATAGTTGTGTATATTATATTCAATTTTCTGCCAATATATCCTATCTCTACCTGATGGCCATGATATAAACACTTTTTATTGTCAATGTGGTCGACAACCTGCAATTCTAACTAGTTCTGATCAGGCATAATCCAACCCTTAGTGTGGGTGTAGATTAGCTGTCTTTATTCGGCCCACAGGTCAGCGTCTGCGTATGAACTTGATGGTTTGTTGTGCTGTGAAGACCCACACAGAGCAAGGCTGAGGGACTGAGAGACCAGGGTGAACTCATCCATCTACTGTGGTCAAACACAGAGTCAGAGATAGTTGACTGAGCATACACACACACCTACCCACACAGGGCTAGGCATAAAGGATGCACACATACACACACAGGACACCAAGCCATAGCATTCAAACCTAATTAAAGCAGAGTTGACACTTGATTGGAGATACATGGGTATGCTCAGCAGTGTGAGTGTGTCTGTGTGGGTGACAGAGAGCGAGAGTTAAAAAGAGAGAGCGGGGGTTTATGCATGTGTGTGTGTGTGTGTGTGTGTGTGTGCACTCTTAATCTTTTAGCCTGTTAATGTTGGAGTTGGGTGAATACACATGGGGGAGCCAGCCTGTGTGTAGGAAAGGCTTGAAGAGCTCATTACTGCATTCATGTGAATATCTAAAAAGATGTTTGACTTCTGTCTGGTTGAGATATCTATATGTGTGTTTCAATGTCTTCTCTGTGTGTCCAATTATTTATGAACTGATGAATTGTTGGCCCCTCACTTGAGCCTCTGCTCGTCTTCAGGTGAACGTCTGTGTTCTACAATTGATTTTTCTGCAGGGACTTCTTTTCACATTGTGTACTTGTAAACTACTCTTCTACCAGCATGTGTAGCTCTCAAAAAGTTGTGTCTGAGTGTGTGTTCGTTGTCATGCTGATCAGTACGAGGTTAAACTAAAAAGCACACACACTCACGCACAAGCACACACACTGTCTGCCTGAAACAATTCTCTAATTCAAGCTCTGCCTCGCTGTCTCTTTTTCCTCCTGTTCTCATCCGTCCTTTTCTCCGCTTGCTCTCCAACTCCTCCCTCTTTTTTCTTTGCTGTCTGACTGTCATGACAGAAAGACTGACGGATGCACAAAGACAGACAACCCCCTCTGCAGATTTCAAAGGCCACACAGACAGGCTCACACAGACATGAAAACACATTCTTAACTGTATGCATGCGCACAAATGCGAAAAGAGGGATTAATACATACGCGCAGACACATCATGAACAAACAAAAGACTCAGTATATATAGTTAAATAGGCACAAAGAGGTAAACAAAGCCCCACATAGATTTGAAAATAGACACGCATAAAAAAACTCCCACACATGCATATACATGTGACCAGACTGATGAAGCAGGATGTATCCTGGTAGGTCGCCCAGAGTGTGGGTTGATTTGGCGCGTCAGAATATAGCAGCTTTATAAACTGACCAACATGACTCGCTAAGATGAACCAACTGCTGACCGTCTGTGTGGTTTCACCAGTTCTCTCCTTGTCTCTGCATGCCAGACTGCCAACGGCACACACACACGAAATATAATGCAATCAAATGCAATATTCGCTTCTAATTTTGTAAAGGTTTTGAGCCTCTAATGTATCCATGTCCATAACACCTGCCAATATGAGGCACTCCAGCACAACAACAGAAAGAAAGAAAGATCAGAAAGTACCCAAACACCTAAAAAATAATAACAAAGCTGAATGAATACTGTTCTGACACAGTCTCAATAAACATCAAATACTAGAGGCTTCATAAAGGTATTTATTAAATTCACTGCACATATATTTCAGAGTTTCTGTGACATTCAGTCAGTTGTAGCAGAGCACCACACCTGAACATTCAACACCACAACAGTCTACAGTGCATAATATTGAGCTTTACGCATGACTATTTGTCAGCCGTCACTCAGATTGTCACAGCAGAAGCGCCTGCTGTTTTCCGTCATGCTTTATGCTTTTGCCGTGGTAAGCAAATGTTACTTTTTGTACAAACTGAACACGATCATGTGCTACACAATAAATCCATTTTAATGTGAAGACAAAGGAATGCCATTACTGTGAAGCCATCCTCTTAAAGTGTTGACAGCGGTCAATGTTAGTTAACATCACCAAAGGTTAATCTAAAAATAGATATAGACATTTTTGTTTGGAAATCAGTTTGTTAACAGAGTTTATTTACATCTCTCAACCATGAGATTGATGTTACAACCAAAAAAAACAAACTACCCCAGGAATTATGTCATTCAGGAGGTTGTGTCGCTCTGCTTTGTGAGAAAGAGGAAGAAAAAGATGAAGTATTGCATAGGTGAATTTGTTAGATGAGGACCTGCAGAGGCCTCTTCTGGTGCAGGTAAACCTCAAAACATAGAAAGGGCAGAGAGGGCAGTGTTGCTGCAGCATCGGCTCAATTCACATCTGCTCACAACAGCTCAGTGCTGTTTGTAAGGTCTGCATCTGTACACAGTGCCAGTAATATTGCAGGAGGAGCCGTGTGTGTTATATTCATTAGACAGGTTGAACATGTCTTCCCACAACTCAGTAAAAATGTATTTGGTGATGATGTTTGACAGAAATAAACACTGTTTTACAGGCGTTCGTGTGGTTGTTTCTATTCCTTGTACATTTCCACATTCCTGTTATCATATCATAAGAAAAACAAGAGTATTTGGCTTTCATCCTCCTGATATAATCCCTGGTACAGTTTTGTTTTATTATGTTATTCATTAGTTTATGACAAAATGCTAAGAAGAAATACATACAACTGATCAAAACGGTGTCATGTGCTCAGGAGCTGGCAACCAGATGTTAAATGATGATTATGCTGATTATGCTTCATCTGATATCAGTGGGCCAAAACTGTGACATATGGGATAAAACAACATTGAGTAACTCTATTAGTGCTGTGTTGATAGAAGAAGATTTGCTGGCATGTGCAGTATGTATTTGATTCGAGTGCAGAACTGCAGTACCTGGCCACTGATCCTAATGCATGCAGCGAGCTTCCAAAGACATTATTGGCCTGTGCCGTATTATGTAAGAATCTCATTTACTGTTGTACTTGAGTCTGCCAGTAGTTATCGAGTAGCAAAGTAATTGATGAGGCAGTGCCGGGAGGATCCTTGAGGACCTTGACAGCTACAGTTGTGCCCTGTGTTAAGCAGTATGCAAATTGCAATGCCATATATTTTGGTTTGGTACTCCTGTTATTACTGGTACCATTACCAGCTGTTGAATTTTTGTTTTTATATGAAAGATGTGCAGTTAAAGTGCAGAAACAAGGAGGAAAACATCCAAGGAAGGGGGCTAAGAAGTGAAGATATTCCAGAGCTATCCATGTGGAATCATTACAAACCCATTCTAAAACTATTAACACTAAGTAATCTAATCACACTAATAGTGTAAGACAAGGCATGCTTATTTGTGTAGCACGTTTCGTACACAAAGGTAATTCAAAGTGCATTAAAACTGCAAATTAAAAGAACAGAAACCCTTTTAAATGAAATTAAAAAGTAAAGAGCAGAGGAATAAGATGGTTTATGATGAGTATTTAAGATTCAGTCAGAGGCAGTGCAGGACAAGTTTTGGTAAAACTTAATTTGGATAATCCATCTATAGATTACAGATATTTGTAATATTTCAACAGCTTTGCTTTGTCTGTAGATGTTTAACAAATTATCTATAGAGTATATGTGACAATGAACATACCCTAACCAAGATGTTATATCCTGTGGTGACCCCAGAAAATGACAGTTGAATTGTTGAATCTTAATTTATAAGCAGTTGAAATGATTTAAAAGGTCAAAGTTGGTGCAAGTCTAATATCCTCTGGAAGTTTGCTCCAGCTCTGTGGTACACACTGTTGCCTCTCCATGCTTAGTTTACACTCTGGGAACAGTTAGCAGCCCTGTGGCTAATGACCTGAGAGGCTGATTCATGGGTTCATGTGGTAAAACACTGTCAGAGTCCTAAGTCATTGAGAGATTTATTGACAAGCAGCAGTACTTCAAACTTTATTCTCAGAGACACCAGAAGCCTGATTCTGCGTATTTGTATGTATGTATTCTTTGTAATTGATTTGGCACGGCTGTTAAAGTTTAACTCTGAGATTACACAAAGATTTCTGACCTTTTGGTTTCCAGAGACAGAGTCGAGATGAGTGATAACTCTCAGCTTTCTTTCTTTTACACCAAAAACAATTATCTCAGTTTTGTCTAGCTGGAGAAAGTTCAGGCACAGTCATCCATTATTTATTTGATGCCCTTGCAGAGGCAATCAAAGGGATTGTAGTTGCTGGATGACAAGAGCAAGGTCAGTTTGGGTGTCGTCTGTGTAATTATGATAGCTGATGCTGTGGCATTGTATTAATGTGGTCTAATGGAAACAGGTAAATGATAAATAGCAGAGGTCCAAGGACTGAGCCTTGGGGAACCCCGCACATCACGTTTGTCCACTTTTGAGTGAATTAGGTGCTCACAAACTCGCACTGTCCACGCAGAGACTCACACTGTGAGACTAGATCGACTTGTATCTACGAGCTACTCGCTGCAAAATAATAGTGCAGCCACTTATTCTCACCAGGACACACACGAGCAAGTAGTACATGCAAGCACATGCACACAGGGGCCCACAAACTCATCACAAAAGCATATAACTCACTGCCTAAGCCTCTCTCTCATGCACAGTGTTGAATCCACCTATATCCTTATTTTCCCATCTAGATAGAGTAACGCTACAGTAGCCTCCAATTCCATTTTCTGCACTGACTCTTGCCAACCCCCCCCCTTATTCGCTGTCCTCGTCTCTCACTTTTTTCCACTTTCTCCCTTTTCCTCTCTACATCTCTCCCTCTGCCTCTGTATTCCCTCCGTCTCTTCCAGTCTCCTAGACCACCTCTTATTTTCTTTTTTCATTCTCAACCCCAGTCTGTTAACAGCTCCCTTGTTGCATTTACTCTGTATCTCACTCTCTTTCTCTTTCTGTACGGTCCAGCGGGGCTGCTGACAGTAACCACAGTACAGTAGGTTGCAATTAATCTTTCAAATAATTCTTTCTAACCACAGACAGTGGACACGTGCAGAGAAAGAAGAAATATAGAGCTGGGGGATGGGGAGTGGAAGGAAGCAGAGAGGCGAGATAGATGGCAAAACAAAAGGAGACACCCGAGAGAGCAAGTTCTATTCTTACTTTATAAATATGATTAATAAATAAACTTGCTGCCCATGTGTAAATGTAAGCCCATTTATTTTCTTCTCTTCCTATAATATGCAGAAACTCCAAGCGGACTTAGCTGCGGAGGAGGTGGTACAGTCTTTGGCTGCCAAATCTGTTTCAACACGTCACAATCTCAGGAGGGATAATTAATCAGAGATTGATGCATTAAACATGCAGTCCACATTTTTAATATACACTACGCCTCCATTTTTGACATTCATTGTTTAATACAGTGGCAGCTAATATATTTTGTTGAGCTGTTGGTGAAATAAGACATTCAAAAATACTTCAATTTGAAAGGCTATTTCCTGCAGTTGCAACAGGAGTGTACTGATTGACAATGACTCAAGGTTTCAAGGAACAAATATTCTCCTCTGCTGTAGCTTCCTTTTTAGTACTAACTGTTTTTTTTTTATTTTTACAGCACTGTGAGCAATTCTTTGCAATCGTTTTCATGGGTCAGATAGTCGTTAAGACAAGCTTTTCTTTGCTTGTCAGGTTAGTATTCCAGATTGAGGTGAAGTGGCCGAAGGTTATTCTACTCTTAAACACATTTTACAGTTCTCTGAATATCAGCTATATGTCTACATGGAGAAAAAGTGTAATTCTATAGTAAGTGAGACATTTCAGTGACAGCACTTCACAGCATTGCAGCACGGCTGTGTCTCTGCAGAGTTAGCATGTGGGTTGCTAGACTATTTTTAACTGATTCTAACATGAAATTAACAATGCTGTGATGTTCAAAGTCTTCAAAAGGTCAACTTATTTGTTGTTCTGGAACTTTCAATCATATCACATGAACTTTATCAGTAAAAAACTACAATATCTGACCAAGAATAAAGCTTTAAAACATCGGCTTTAAAATCAAATGCTCAGAAAGAAATAGAAATTTGATCTACAATTCCATGATAACTGACCACCTGCTGATAAAGATCATGCTTCAGAATGGCTACTAAATGTAAGTTGTTGAAATAACTGTTTTAATCCTCCTGTTTTTCTTTAGAATGTCCAATCCAATACCAAAATATTCCTACAGGTTAAATAAAAGTTAATGATGATGGTGATCTGTACTTATATATACTGTAGACTGTGTGTTTGGGGAGCTAGTGACTTGCCCAGTGTGTACTGTTTGGGTTCGGTTTAGCCTGCAACTTTACATGAAATGTGATATAATTTTGTTGCACTGGCGTCAAATAAATAATTGATTAATTCCTGTTTGGTGATCTACTCCTCTGGAAGTTGTAACAAGTCACAGCAACTAAAAAACTGTCAGTGTTAGTTAGACTTAAAATAATTCATATCAGTGTCATTCACAGAAACTGCGAACAGAACTGTCAAACTGGGGTTTTGTAGCATGCTGAGCTGTGCTAAATTGTGCATGACATATTCCCGACTTTGCAGTGTCTTTTAATCACACCATTTAATTAGTGTTTATCCATTTAGACATTTTGCCTGAGTGTCTTGGCTTTTTGTTACACAAGTGAAATATGCCCTTGTAACATGAAGTAATTTTCCATGCTTGTCAGTGAAGGAAGAGTAATTAACACCAGTTTTGATTCATTTAATTTAATTGGAAAGGTAAACATACAGCCCAGAGTGGATCTTGTAACAGGCTACATGAGATGAAAGAGGAGAAGAAAGGAAAGGACAGCGGGATGTTCCAATGGCCAATGGTGAACTAGCTAACGAGTCAAGAGGGATGGAGGATGGGGAGCGAAAACAGCATGTTTTGTAGCAGGAAAACAAGAGATAAAACAAACAGTAAACTCAGATGGAGAAAAACAGGGAACAAAGAAGAGACAGATTTGCAAGAAAAGAGAAAGAGTGCAAACAAAGAAATCAACTATAGGGAAGAAAGCAGAACAAGACAGGAACAGTGGGAGCGAGGACTGTGAGGAGAAGCAGGTGTAGATGAGGAGAGGCAGAGATGAGGGATTACAGAGAGATAGTGTGAGACACACAGATGCTACAAGAGGTCACTCTTCGCTCTTATTGTCTGTAGAAGACAATCATGGCTCACAGTGGAGTTTGTATGTGTGATGGTGTGATGTGAAAACATCTGTGTGAATGTGTGTGTGTGCTGGTACAGCTCCTTTCTTACTACAAAAAATAGTAGGCGTGAGGTTGGACAGAAGGGAAAAGCTAAGGAATCACAATGCTAACGGGCAAGGAAGAGGAAAATATGGTGTTGTACATTAGCTGTAAATCAGTAAAGGACATGCTAAAAGAGACATTTACATTTTAGGCATCTGATCAAGGCTCTTGTTCAGAGTAACTTACAGTGAGTACACCTCGATTGCCAAAATTCAAAACATCCAAGCATAATCCAGTGGAAGCTGGCCAGCAGAGCGAGACTAACACACTACTTGCTCTGGGTGCCACACATTTGGCGAAAATAGGCAAAATTTCAACTCAAGCAGGATTTTTGTCTGGTGCAATAAAGTGAAAGACATTCAGTGCCAAGCAGGAAGCTTTCCAAGCATCCATAAATTCCTCCCTCTAGTGAGTATTGTATACAGCAGTAATTTTGAAACTGAGTAGTGCCTTCGCGGTGGGGGAACGGGAGAGTTGAAGGAGAGTGTATGGAGCAAGAAACCTGAAGCAAGGAGACTGCTGAGGATACTACTGCGTAAGGTGAGGGGTTACAGGTATGTGTCAGTGTTCTCAAAACAACAAGAAGTTAGTTATTGTAGTTGTTGATTTAGTCCACATAATGTCATGTTCAACAGTTGGAGCTGCAGCAGTAGCTGTGACAGACAACTCACTCACAGACAATGCTTTCCACATAAGCACAAGGATCAACGTGACATAAATTTTGTCTTCAAGTTAATAAAAGGTTGAATTTCCTGACTTTTAATGGGGACTGCCTAATTAACGGACATAAAAAGAGATGGCACGAAAGACATCAACTATTTTTAAATTCAGTTTCATAATGGAAGTAAATTTTCACCCTGCTTCCTGTGTGAATGCTCAGCCAGGTGTGCAAAGGTCAGAGCCGTGCTGACCTCACAAAATATGGAGAAATAATATTCTTGTATTCTTCGAGTGAGGATGAATTATAGAAAGGGTGGAAAAGGTCAAACTTTTTTTCCACCGGCAGAGCCAGACACATAAGACAGAAAGACGGTGTCGGCAACAGTATGCGGATTGATTAATTAAAGATCTTTATCTTTCATTCCACTGACAGAAACAGAAAGTGAGAGACTATTGGATAAGGTGAGAGGGAGAAATGAGGGTAGCTGGGAGGTAAACCAACGGAGTAACACGGAGGGGGGGAAAAGATGGAGAGATGGTTATTCCAGAGGGGTAGATAGATAGAAAGATTGTGGGTGAAACATGATGGTGATGTGGAGGCGAGGAGGGCCGATGTTAGCCAAGAGAGGAGGAAAGGATGATGGGAGATGGATGACGGACGAAGGTGTGGAGGGGAGGGGCAGTCAGGGTGGGAAGGATTTTTACTTCTCTCCCATGATGGAGTGACGAGAGGTAGGAGGCGGAGAAGAGAATGGAAACTGTAATTAATGGAGAAGACAGGGAAGGAGGAGGTGGGTTGAGGGTTTGCGTTGCTAAAAAAAGAAGTGTACAAATCTTAGCCCTCTCAATGGATTTTAGGGCTGTCTATTGTATGTGAGTTTTAAAACAAAACCACCTTATTACACGAACACAACCTGCATGGTTGCTTGCGTTTACATCATCATGTAACAAGTGGTTACAAATTATCCTCATTTGCACGGTACTTTAAGTGTTCACTGTAATTCTGTTTGCATTAAAGTAAGCTGGTGTTCCTATGCAGTCAGGTAAATAGCTCTATGGGCACAAACACACCATATCATTACTACAATTATCCCCTTCATTACACTGCGATATTATTCCACTGTTTTGCTTTGTAGAGCGAGCGTATATTTCTCTCAGCTTATTTATATAAACACCTGTAAATGGCCAGCTCTTCATTCTGGCTTACAATCCTCAGAGCTTTTATCCGCTGTTTCCATTTTGGTCGGCTTTGTGTAATAGAAGCAATGTGCTAATTGCAATACACAGGATGTAATGTAGCCTAACACCTCCTTATGTCATTATCTAAGCCAGGCATTTACACAACAATCTGGCTTAGATGACAAAATAGAAAAGGTAAGCCATGCTGGCATTCATGCTGCCATCACCTATTACAGATTTTCCCACTACTCCAGCACAAACACGCAATTCCAATATTCACTAAACACTGCGAATATTCTTTATCGGCTCTCAGCACTTCTCTACTTACCTGTGCCTGGAGGATTGCAAAAGACATTTCTGAGCATCAACATCATGAATCTCTAGTGCTGCTACTGGCTGACTTCGCTGCCTCAGAAGCGCCCACTCAGCAGCTGAAAAACCACAATTGTATCAACAATCGATGTCCAAACTGATGTTTGACCCTGCTGGCTTGAAAGTGCTCGCCTATCAGCTTACAGATTTATAGTAACTCTGCAAACTGTAGCATCATTTCTACAAGCATCTTATATTTTCTGAATAACTTGCAGCTACAGTATGCTCTCCTAAGCTGAGCTATATGAAAAGCATAGAAGCTCTGCATCACCTCCAAGCTCTCGGTGTATTTTTTTTAATGAATGACTTTGTGAGAAGGGTCCAGAGGTGCTACAAGGTACTTAGGATTCAGGGCAACATCACTTGACCCAATGCGGGCAGACCGGCTGAATAGCCCTGGTAATAAGACTGGAGGCTGAATGAGAGTCATTATAAAGGAGTAACTGCCAGGCAGAGGGAGAGGTTCTGATACTAAGACTCTGAACTTGCTCTACTCTCACTCCTGTCTTGCAGCTCCTCCTTTCTGATTCACACTCTCATCCACTTCTGGAATATATCGACTCACTTTCGTCATTTAATCTTTTTTCCCCCCTCTCTAGCTCTTGTGTCTTTGCTCCTCAGGTGATCTCATTTGCTTCTGTTGTGTTTGTGAAAAGATCACTCGTTTGCATCATCTCTATTTTCTCCTCCTGCCATTCATCAATCTCCCTCTCTCTCATTATACTTTGCTCTCATCATTTAATTTTCTCCTCCTCTCTCTAAATGAACTTCTAGCCTTGAGCCATTTTTTTTCCACATCTGCAATTGTGCCACTGACTCCTTCTCCTCTCCTTTCCTCTCTTCACTCCTTCCACTCACCTCTTCCTGTCTGGCATTGACAGATGATGACGATAATGCTCAACGCTTACATGATTCTCACAGAAAAAAAATAAAATCACCATAGATCATCATGAAAAATGTGCAAAGACATTAGACAGTAGTAGAATGCCAAAAAAGAAAAAGAGCAACAGTGATTATGGAGACGTAAAAAGGAGGAGGTGGGAAATTGTCACAATATTTATTTAATGCTGTATTAATCAAAATTCTTCCCTCTTGAGTCACCCTTCTCTTCCCCCCTATTCCTAACCCTCCCATCCTTCACTCCCTCCTTGCTGTAAGGCAGGTGCCAGGACTCATTTGAAAGGGTTGGCCGACGTTGCTTCCTCACTGAGCTCATCTACTGTTTCCAGATCTCTCCCTTGTTCTATCACGCCATGACCTCTCACCTGTCACGGTGAGATATAACACTGCACAGACGACGTGCAATTCACAGCCTACAAGCCCATGCACATCCATGTATAAAAATGTACACGGTGCTCCCAAACACACAAAAACCTACACATAATTCATCTAAAACCACAGCTTGAACCCTCAGGTTCTGCTAAAACTCAACACGACCCAGCAGCATCATCTGCAACCACACACACACAGTAAACTGCACAGGAGCAGACCACTCGTCCAAGATCACATACACACATGCACACAAAAACACACACACACACACACACACACACACACACACACACACACACACACACACAATCTCTCTACACACCCAGTGACCACAGCTAATGCTCAACCCCTCAGGCTCAGACAGTGCACCACCAACATCCTCATTCGGAAAACTAGTCTCAGATTTAGCGCCCCTGCCTCTCTCCTCACACACTCTCACTATGGGCCACCTACTCAAATTGGAAGCCCGCCAGCAGCAAGGTCAGGGTGGGTGTAACATGATTACACAGGCGCGACATAAACACACCATATCGGCCCATTACAGCCAGCCAACCCATAACTTTTTTTTTCCCCCTGTGAGCTTCATTTTAGGTCCAGGTTCCTTAAATGCATCCTTGTCCACTACATTGTAAAGATTTTAAAGGTCACAGTAGGATTAGGACAGGATTAGTATCTAGTCCCCTGTGGTTCTTAAACTATGAGATTGTCTCTCTTGAGCCTGGTAGCTGGGAGGTTGGTTGATTCCCCACATCCAGTGGTGGAGTATACCTGCTTATTTTTTAGTTGGCATTGGGTGCACCCACTTCTAAATCCCCTCTGATGCGCATCATTCAGTAGTGTTCCACAAGCTGTATTTGTTGGCTTTTAGGCATGACACAGTTGTCCAATTTTAATTGTTAATGGAGTGAACAATAAGGAACGCTTCACTCAAAATGCACAATTATCTAGTTGTCTCACTCGCCTGTGGGCCAGTATTTATTACAAAATCTGCACCTCTATTAATTTCATAACAATCTTTACTCCCTGAAGTCAAGGAGCAGAAGTTAAGTGACTGTGCAAATACTCCTGGCCCCTTTTTGGTTGAGCTAAATATGCAAGAGTAGTTTTACATGTTACTGTTCATAACACAGAGTGTTTTTATAGCTTGCTGCACAGAGCAAAAAAAAAAAAAAGCTGTATAAATTAAGAGTATTCCCATTGTCCACATCAGATATGCCTCTATATCTCTCTGTGTGGGGCTGCCTTTGTCTCCTGGAACAGTTGTTAGGGGATGTTTACATTTGGTAAACTTGAGTCATTTTCAAGGATCAAGGATCTGGCCAATAGCACTCTCTGTCTCTTAAATGTATTATGTATATTTACTTTATTTTGATACTTTTGTATACTTATATTAACTGGATTGCCTATAATCCTTTGTAGTGTGTGAACATTGTCTTAGCTTGTTTATGTTCTAAGTATTTGAATCTTATAATGTTATATGCTGCCCTCTTGGCCATATCACTCTTAAAAAAAGCTCCCAAAGAGACTTTTACCTGTTAAATAATGGGAATACAGAGGAAAACTGAGCAGTAAATGTCTCAGATACTACCATCTCAGGCAGTCAATTATTCATTTAACATCCCTTGACCCTCATTCAAAAGAAGCATTTCATTTGATACTATGTGGGATTTTATATCAGCAAATGCTCTATAGTTTTAAATTTCAGTGTAAGTGTTTTACTAGATTTAGTTATGTGTAACAAAAGCTGAAAAAATGATTATACAGGGTGTGATGGAGGTCAATTTGATTGTGGTTTGATCTCAGCCATGGATCTTTGTTAGATGTCAGATACTGTTGAAAAATGAGGAAATGCCTTACCTGCCTACTCTGTTTTTCAAAACATCTTCCTGGTTAACATTTTTGCACTCGTTTCACTGATACTGGACATGAGGAAATGATTACAGCGACTGATATTATTCATGAACATTGTTTTAAGACAGACTTGAAAAAATGAGAACCTTAATTTAAAATTAGGCATGTTAAACGCACTGGCAACAGCAATCTCAGATAAGATCATTTAGGATAGTTCTTTAAAAATGTGCACAGAGGGGTGTCGTTTCGCTTAGTCGGTAGAGCATCCGCCCCATGTACAAAGGCTCAGTCCTTGCTGCGGCAGCCCAGGGTTTGAATCCGACCTGTGGCTCTTTCCTGCATGTCATTCCCCATCTCTCTCTCCCCACATTCCTGTCACTCTTCAAGTTGTCTCTGTCAAATAAAGCTCAAAAAGGCCCAAAAAAATATCTTTAAAATAAATAAAAAATGTGCACAGTGTTGGTACATTATTTTTTGCAATAGCTGTGCAAATGTAGATCACAAGAACAGACAAGTTAGTGTATAAGAGCATCATCTAATTGGTAGTTAGTGTTTAGGCTCTTGCTGTCTCCATGTCCCCAATTAAAAAGAAAAAAATATTTCATAATAAAACTATTTATCAAATATTTAGAACGCAGCAAAGTGTGAGCTCTTCACTCTAGGCTTATGAAGAGTTGGTATCAGGTGTTTGTGACCAAGCCAAACAGTCTGACAAAAAAAATCTACAAGAGTTGCAAAAAAATCTAAATCTCATCTTCAAAAGGTGACAATATGTGAAAAAACCCACAAAAGGAGTCTTAAGACGAGCATCAGCAGGACTCGCAATTTTTAGTATGGTATTGTATTTTTTTTTTTAGATTAAATAGGCCAGCATACAAATAGCAACAGCCAGTCAAAAGAAAGATAGTAAGAGGCAGAAAGTTTATGAAAACCTTTTGCCTCTTATCACCTCTCTCCTACATTCCTTTTCCTTTTTGCACCTGAAAAGCATTTTCTAGCTTTGGTAAGAGTGCCTGCCTTTTGATTGACTATTTTTCACAATGTAGGTTTTATTTGTATCTCAGTCTGTTGATAACATCATGTGCTGTACTACTTCAGAAGTCCTTTTTGATTTGTTAATTTGTTAATCATTATTCGTGCGTTTTTGAACATCTCTTCATTCCAAAAAAAAAAAACAGATTACAGACTTTGAGCCTTGAGACTACTGAAAAGAAAAATAAATGGGTAATTTTTCAAAGACTGAGTTTCAGTGGCACAGTGAGTGAGATTTCTAGTGTATGATAATTACATCTGGAAAAGGGCCCGGGGCATCAGTGTTAGATTTTTGAGACTTAGTTATAATGTGATGTGGCGCTGGTTAGGAAGATCGGCAAGGTTTGGGAGTATGAGCTTGTCTCAACCCGAGGACTGGGTGGCAGCTCTTTCATGCCGTCCTCTAGCTGTCATCGTCATGCACCCACTCACGCGGAACCCAAATTATAACAGCATGAAGCCATGTGAATGCTCGGATTTGTGCTGTGTGTGAGAGAGAGAAACAGAGTGAGAGAGAGTTATCGGCGTGTGCCTTTTTGTGTGTGTGTGTGTGTGTCTATGTACGAGTAGAGAGAGCAAGATGACGAAAGGTTAGGGCTAAACCACATCTCTAAATTTGGCATGAGCTCAGATCAAAGGACCGCGATGGTGGAGAGGGAGAGAAAGAGGAGGGGAAACGATACCCGAGCAACAATGCTCCAGAGTTCTCGACTCCCATCTTTTCCTTACTATAATTTTTCTCCTTTCAAATTCCATGTTCCCTTCTTTTACAGTGTTCACACACAAGGACACATTTTCAAACTGCATCTTTTCTCTTGGCCCCTCTGTCCACACTAAGATCTACTTCACACATGAAAAGAAAAAAACTTTTTGAAAATCTTCACTCCAGAGTGGATCAATATGAAAAGGCTGGAACATACTTCTCTGGGCACAAGACTAAAAGGTGCACAGAAGTCTTTAGGAGACATTTCAGTGGCTGTTTCATGTGTCCATTTCTATTTCATACCCACCACCGAGCAGAATTTGGATCAACAAATCAGCCTGTTTGATGCTCAGGTTCACACAGCATATTGTTGACATTTAGGACGAGTGGTGCAACCTATGCATATCTAAAACATCTTTCCCTGCATAGAGCCGCCGTGGTGTTTCTACATGTGTCCTCAGAGAATTCCAGCCTTAGTGCTGAGCTTGTACTTGTTGCTTACAGCAATTTCAAATTTAGCCGCCATCTTCATAACAACTCTTTCCTCTTTTTTTCTCTGTTTGGCTCTCTTCCCTTCCAACCTTTCTGCCCCATCCCAACTCCCAAATGGTTATGTAATTCATCACACTCCCTCAGCCTCTCTGTTTCCCTCTTTTTCTCTCTCTCTCTTGTTCTCTGTCTGACTCTCTACACGGGTGGAACAAATGGAGATCAGTCAGACTAATGCTGAGTTAGGCCCCTCGTCGCTTTGACAAAGCTACAGCATTACCCCTCTCATTTAACCAGCACTCTGATCCACGGGCTTACACACACACACTCACACACATATACACTTGAAAGGGCACACTTTATCTCTATTTCTCTCTTGAGCACTCTGACATACACTCAATTTGCATGTGCACACATGTCCAGAGCTTTTCATGCATTCTTCACAAGTGACATTTCAGCCTGCCCTCTGTTTTTTCCAGTGATCAACTTTAACAAAGGGTCCTAAAGGATAATTATAGTTTATAACGGCTTGGTATTTATTTTGGTAGTTTGGTCTTTGTTGTCAATGGTAATAATGGCGTTGTGCTCACCAAGCTAATTGCTGAGATCTGTGAAAAAGTATTCTGACGGGTCAAGACATACAAGCAGGCAGACAAACTTAGCCGAAGTTATGTGGAGGAGAAAACAAAGTGAAATTCAGTAAAATATTGCGAAAAACCGGATTACAAAATAGGCCAGTATTTGCCACAGCTGTATGCTCACAGTACCTGTACAATGATGGATTATTAACAACATCTCTGGTGTATTTACTTCAGGTTTTGCCTCTAAATAAAGTTATACAGATAAACTAGTTTGTTTACAACGTGTTTAATCATTTGGATGTTTGGGTTGTAGCAATGTCGACATGTTCCCAGATTTTAGCACTTACTTTGTTAAGTATAATGTTATCATAACTGCTAAAAACTCCAAAAATGAGACCCATGTTGTAACAAACAGGAATTATCCTTTAAGAACATTCAGTGTGTCTGCACACACATAACAGGATTTACCCTCATTATCACCTCTAGCACTGCTTTTCTTTGTTTTAGTACCAAATCGTGTCCTTTTCTAACACGGTTCAAGTGTGTGAAAATGCACACATCAACACACAAACACACACACTCACACATTACAGCACAGTAAAACATTAGTAGGAGTCTTGTACTTCAATCAGCCAATTAACCTGGAGCAGAGCAGAACAAAACATTTGGCATTTGCCAATAGGGCAGCAACCTTCTAGTGATAATTACTCCTTGAGAGAGCACACACACGCATATAAATACACACACAGTGCACGCTCACACATTCCCCCCCAGCGCAGCATCAATCACATGTCATGTTGGAGACAATGGCGGGTATACTTCCAGCGTAATCAATTATTTATCCTTGTCCACACATGAGCAATCTTGAAATGTCTTGTCCACACATAAACACACACAAATAGAGACATAGACACACACACACACACACACACAAAAGTGATTTTTGTCAAAGTTGACAACAGCACGCAGACAATATGAATGGTGTGATTCCGAGCAACGCCTCAGGGCATCAGAATACTTCATGAAATGGAAGGCCTACACACATTCTTGAATAAAGGCAGGGTAACAAACGCACACACTCATGCACATGAATAAGCCCAACATCATGTGTACAATTGAGACATTTTTCCTGGGGAGAGCGCCACGGTTTGGAAATGTCAAGATAAAATGCCGTGACAGTGGTGGAAGAAAACATGAGAGAATGTTTTAAAGAGTGAGAAAAACGAGAAGGAGAGGGAGGCCTGCAAAAGCCCATGTATATTTGATTGAGAAAGGAAATGCAGAGAGATGAAAAAGGAAAATGAGGAAAGAGAGAAAAGATGATGGAGAGTTACAGTAAATTGGCAAGGCCGCTTCTGAAAGCACGCTCTAGGGTAGAGGGAAGGAAATAGAGTGAAAGACAGAATAAGAGGCAGAGGCTAGGGAGTCGGAGAGGAGTGCAGCAGCCAGAATGGATTGTTAGCTGGTAAACGACTGTCACTTTCTTTAGGGAGATAAACAGATTTGACACCTCCGCATTCTTCCTCTCTCCTCTTGTCCCTTCTTTTCTCTGACTTGACACGGCCTGACAACCCTTCAAAAAAATCACTTTCTGACTCGCGCTCCCTTTCTGTTCCCCTGCTGTTCTGTACCATCTCACTCCTCCCCTGCATTTTCTTTTTTTTTTTTTCCCCTATCTCTTTCTCCTCTCAGATATGTGCGACAAACTCACCCTTCCGGCAAAAAAAGCGGCATATAAGAAGAAAGAAAAGAGGGAACTACATGAATAAAGACCCCATTTTTCCATTTTCCACATGCTCCCTTTCTCTTCCTCACTTGCCTGGGCCTTGTGACAAGATTACATGAAGAAGGGAGCGGGGGGAGGGGGTAAAAAAAAAAAAAAAAATCAAATAAATGAGAGATTTCTTTTCCGACATCTGGAAGAGGTAGAAAGGGACTGCGAATAGAGACGAACAGGCAAGATGGTGAGTGTAAACGATACAAAGAGGAGGATCAGAGAGGAGGTACGCATGGAGAGTCAGAAAGGGGGAGATCAGTGGAGAGATGAAGAACAGAGCAGTTAAAGGAAGACATGCGTCGATGTAGAAGATCTGTGATCAGCTGTCACTTGGGATCCGTAGGCCGAGCATGCTTGCATGCGCACCTGCCTATGTCCTCCTTACTCACACATTAAAAATTAAAAAAGCTGAGACACACACATAAGAGTGAGGTGTTAATCATTACCAGCATGACTGTCTTCAGAATGCAGTGTTGTGGACTGGCACTGACTGAAGAAACAAACAAACCAAAATAGATATGAAGAATAAACAGGCTTGTTTTACTTGTATAAAAGAGACAAGATAAGAGGAAAGAGGAGAGGGTAGGAGTGACACAGACAGAAAGGGCGAAAAGATTGAATAGCAGCAATCATTCGAATAAATGAGAAGGCAGGAAAAGATGGAATAAAGGAGGCCTGAATGCATTAAAGCAGTATGATTTCTGTGTTCTCTCCCTGTAATAAAGGAAGTTGTTCTGCTGTGATAGTGAGGCCTCCAGAGGAAAAGATGGGAAAACAACGTGAAAATTAGGCCATGCACACACAGACACACACGTATAAACACGTGCACATGTGCTCTTTCACTCTGCACACATGTTATCAACTCAGAGGGGATCTCAAGAAGCGGAAACCAAACTCACTTGTCTGGAAGTATCTCCAGTCCTCACAAACACACACATTCACACCCCGGCTGTTTATGTAGGCAGTGGTAGGAATAAATAAAAGGCAAGCATCTAACAAATAAAATGAATTTTTAATCAATGGAGCCATTTGAATTAGCTCTGTCATTAAGTAAACAGGAACAAGGCAGAGTTTGAAATATTCATGTTGGGCCCTGAATTCATTAGGCTGTTAGGAGGTGTGGTCCCCAAGGGCCCGCATGCAGATCTGGGACAACACCAAGGGCATGATGATATATATACAGTACACATACTGTTATAATGCAGGGGGAGGAGGGGGAAGTCTGAGAAAAGAGGAAAAAAAAGTAAAAAAAAACTTGGATGTTCTTTTTTTAAACAGATTTTTGGGGAGAGGGGGTGGTTAGCAAGGAGATGAAGGGAAAGAGAAGTGGAAGCCTGGAGAAACTGAAAGAATGACAGAGAGGGGAGAGTGAGGGATTAAATGAGGAAAAGAAATCGAGGGGGGAGAGGAAGGGGGATTAAAGACGATGAGAAACAAAGTTAGTTGAAAGAGAGGGGGAAGCACAGATGAGAGATAAGCAAAGCAGAACACAGCGAAGAGCCAGCAGAAATCAAAGTAGCAGGTATGGGGGGGGGGGGGGGAGAGAAATAAAAGCCAGAGAGAGAGGTAAATTCATGGTGAGATCATAAGAAGTGTGGATAACGGATCGAAAACAGAGGTGGGGATGCTGCGTCGTGGCTTAATCTCTGGAGAATAGTTACGGATTTACATGTACATCCCATGTTACAAAGGCAAGCCGCACGCCAGGAGGGAGAGGTAGCTAAAAAAAGATGGAGAGATTATAATGTGAGGAGAAAAAATGAGAGAGAAAGGGAAGCATCCGAGAAATAGAAAGTGAAGGAAAAGGGAGGCTGCAAGACACACGAGTGTTGGAAACAGATTGAAACGAGAACAGAGATGAGATGAGAGGGAGAAAGAGAAACAAGAGAGGTAGAGAAAACTAGAAAGACTGAGGCAAGGAGGAAATAAATATACGAATCTCCTGTATTATTTTTACAACATGTGACAGACAGCAGTGAGCAAGGGAGTGTGGCAGGAGAGAAGGAGAGAGGGAGAGAAAACGATTGAGGAAAGGAGGGAGTATGGGTGATTGCGTAATGATTTTAATGAAAGCACTGAATCCCCAATGGACACTTTAGATATGACTCCTGGGAACTGACAACGTAAAAAATAAGACAGAGGGAGGGGGAGGAAGAGGGAATAAGGAGGGGGAGGGGGAAGAAGGAGAGAAAGTCCTGTGAATAGCAAGGAATAAGAAAAAAAAACAGATATTGGGAAACATCTTTAGAATAACAAATTGAGCAGTGCTGGAGATGCAAGGTGCATATATGTGTGTTTATGAGTGTGTGTATCAGGGAGGGATCGGCGAATACAGCAAAACATATTATAGAATTTTAATATGATGAAAGCTCCAGGGGGTTTGGCACTGTGTCTTACAAATAAATCTTCTGTCACCTCAAGCATTTATGGGAGTGTATAAGGTATTCTATTTTGCCTCTGCTTTCATTTCCAAAATAGGAAAAAAAGGAGTCTTTTTGCATCACTGTGTGTGTGTGTTTGTGTGTGTTTTAGTGAGAGTGTGATGCACAAAAACATGGTGTCATCTTATTTATAATCTTATGACAGCTCTCCATTGATTGCATAATTCCCTAAATCTGACCTATCAGGCTTTACTCTTGTTAAACCGGTGCTCACAGCCTCTAAAAAAAAATTGCATTAAAAAAGTTCAAGAGGTAGAGTGAGTCATCTGTTAATCAGGATAGGTGGTGATTTGATCACCAAATCCTTGGCTGCAATTGCTCCTGATGATTATGCCAGCCATATCTCAAAAACTGGTCAAATAAACTGTGCACGGTCGCTGAAAGTAGAGAGAGAAAATGAGCGGTTTTGTTTGTTTTTTATTAAGCGTTTTTTTGAGATATGAGTGAGCTGATCCTTCAACTGAGCTTGAATGAGATCCTCACTTGTCTGGAATGTCCTCGTTCCCAAGGTCTAGAGCTCAGACCAGTGCTCACAAGGATAGAGCACACACATACACATTCACACTTATACATCTCTGCAACACTGTAACATGGTTTGAAATCCACAGCATGTCTGTCTCCCTCTCTGTTTTTCTCCCCTTCCCTTTTCCTCCCTCTCCTCCACTGCCTGAGGGAGCAAGACAGACTGAGGCAGACAGAGAAGTGCTAGAGGTTAGACGAGGGTTAATTTAGTCTTTTAAACAGGACAACCGATTGGATTACAGGCGCGGCAGATCAGGCAGCCACTCTTAGAATTAAAAAGGACACACCTCAAAAACATGGACAACTCGAATTAGACTGCCACCCACTCGCACTCCAATCACTATGCAGATCATGGAGCCAAGCGTTTGCAGGGGCGCAAAGGGAGGCCAAACTGGGGTTGCTTTGTTTTATCACCCCACTCCACCTTAAGCAAATACCAAGTGATTTGCTTTTAAAGTGGATGGGATTGAGCCTCCCAAAAACGAACAAGGCTGAGGACAAAAGAGGATGGGTGAAAGAACCCCCCCCCTCCCACCACCACCACCACACACACACACACACACACACACACACACACACACACACACACACACACACACACACACACACACTACGAAAAACACGTCACGACAAGATGAAAGAAGGGTGGATGGGACAGAAGGAGTGATTGATTTTCATGCCGCTCTAAAGCGGATCCCTCTGGAGGCCTGGATAACGTGTGAGAGAGAGAGGGAAGGAGACAGAGAAAAGAGAGGAAATTGAGAAACAGACAGAAAAACAGAATAAAGGAGATAATGAAGAACAAGATACTTTGCCCTACTCCAGTTTCCAGCAAGCCTTTTTCCCCCCTTTTCACTACTCTGATCTATCTTCATTTAGTTTTTCTAATCTTCCTCTTTTGAATTACACAGGGCTGTCTTTATTTTGACTGGAACGCTAATGGAACCTGAGCACTTGCTGAGAGAAAAAGAAGAGAAAGAAGGAGGTGGAAAATGACTGACACAGAGAGAGACAGACAGATTTAAAAGTGGGATGAATGACTGCACGAATGGAAAGAAAGAGAAGAGGAGGAGAGTGGGAGAAGAGGTTAGGTGAGTGAAGTTGGTAGATGAAAAAAAGAAGAAGCAGATCAGAGGGTCCAAAAATCACCACTGAGATTGGAAAGGAGGTGTGTGTGTGTGTAGGTGTTTGGCTGCCACTCTGTCAGCATGTGAGGTGGAGTTTTTGTGCGTATGCGTGCGTGTGTGTGTGTGTGCAACAGAAGACAGCTACAGGGAGGAAGAGGGAGGTGGTGCTGGAGAGGGGGCAGACTGGGATAAAGGGCTTTGCAGCCATGAATGTCATACTAATAAAGCCCAGTCGGATATTGAGGTTCAAGCTGTGAGGTGAGCAACGACAGGAGGGAAGGAAGAATGGGAGAAGGAAAGATTAGAGAGACAGAGAGTCTAAGAAAAGGAAGCGAGAAAGATGGAGGGAGCGGTGCGAGAGAGAAAAATGACATCGCTCAGGCTGACACATTCACACAGCTGCTGAAACTCCTCGGGAAAAAAGAAAGAACAGGCCGTTATAAAGGAGGTGAGAAAGTGCGACAGAGGGGTACGAAGGGATAAGGCAGGTGTGAGAAATGAAGGGGGGAGAAAAGTGAGTAAAAAGAAAAGAAAAAGAACATGCTGAGGGGTATAGAAGAGGAGGATAAAGGTGGGAAGAGAGGGGGGGAATGACGGAAGCAAAAGAGAAACGAGAGCAAGGCAGAATGAATGTTTGTTGATATCCCATTTTCCACAGAGGAGATGAAAGAGAGAAAAAGGGAATTAGAAAAGAGTGGGCAGAGAAGAGGAATAAGCTGGTGATGTGGAGAAAGAGTGGGGGGACAAAGATAAAAAAAAATGACCTAACTGGAGAACAAGAAGAGGGTTAGAACGGAAAAGCAGAAAAAAAACGAGACAGGGGTGAATTAGATTCTGCTAATCGGTGGTGTGGGGGATGTTTGTGACGTGAGGAGAGTTATCATTACTGCCATCTAAAAATAACATTGGCATTGGGCGGCTGTGGTCTGAGAAATGGGGAGAGAGGAGAGGAAGAGGTAATTACAGTGAGCCTATTAGCATGCGAGCCACCCTCATTAAATATTCACACAGGAAACTGGGACCGAGGAGTAATGCCTCTGGAAAAGTGCCAGACAGACAGACTGCCAGCGAGCTCCGCAAACTATTGGACGTGCAGACAGCAACAAAGACACAAAGAGGCTACCCACCTATTCAGACAACCATTCATCGACTCAGACCTGAATTCCACAGGTAGCAAAACAGTGAAACACACAATCATACAGGTGGACATGCATTTAGTCATTACTGAGTATCTGCAAGCTTTAGGAGGCTAGACTTAATGCATTTTTTAAATGATACCAATCAAGAGACACCGCTAACCAAGCAAGCACTTCCATATAACTGAATTGAATTTTTAAACAGTACATTAGCAATATAAACAAAAGGACACAAGGGAATTGTTAGGGGACATTAAGTCCAATTGTATTTAGCAATGCAAATACAATTAAAATTACTGTAGTCCTTCTCTCTGTTACTCCTCCTGAATAAAGAAACTGCATAGAGAAAAATTAGGTCTCTAAACTGTATTGAGGACATTTTCATTTAGACAATTTAGGACATTTTCAGGCTTTCAAGCACCCACAGATACTGTGATCCAAGCAGCCAACAAGCCATAAAGCCTATTAGCCAAGCAGACAGACACATAGCCAGACGGAGAGACAGTCTAATGAACAGCAGGGAGACACAGAGCTCTGAGCCTGTGAACAGAACCTCATGTACTAATCTACCTATTTACTGTGGTGTGTTGATGCAGTGGATGCACACGGAACTAGTGCACAGCCACACATTCACACATGTACAGCACATGCACGTGTGCATCAGCACTAACTCATGCACTGTCACAGAAAGACAGGACAAACAGATAAACATAGGAACACATAACATCGTCTCCATGCACACATGCATTAAAAAAAGAAAAAACTTTGATCCAAACAGATTTTCTAACATTAAATTTCAGTGACACTCAAAGCTATCTAAGTGAACACAGACACTCACCCCAAGTGTACTTAAACACTTGTTAACTCAGTGACGTTAATCCTGGCTGACATTTTGACGCAAATGCAGGCAATATAAATAAACATACGTCCACAACACATCTCACACCCAGCACAACACATCTGGCACTGATATGAGCAGACAGCAGACAGTCTGACACAGAAACACACTTTCTCCTTGACACAAGTAGCACACACAGACACAGCCCCTAAAATACAGAGTAAAGGAGACACACATACATGTCACTGCAAATAAACAAATGCACAACAAGCGTCACGAGTTACTTCCATGCGTTCAGCATTTGACATTTTGACATTTATGTCTTGATAGTAGGGCTGCAACTAACAGTTTTTTTCATTAGCAAGTCATCATTTGGTCTATGCAGTGTCAAACAATACTGGGAAAACTTTTGATCCAAGATCCAAGGATCCAAGGTCCAAAATCCAGTGCTATTCAGTTTAGAGAAGCAGCAAATCCTGCCATTATAAAAGTTGGAACTTGAGGACTAAACCTGAGGATATTCTGCTTGAAAATGGCGATCATTAAGAATTAAGTATCAAAATAATTGCAGATTATTTAATGTCAATTGAGTCATTATTCCAGCTCTATTTGATAATGTCAGCAAATAATCAAAACTGTAAATTGATCACATTTTATATGTATATAAAACATCTTTATGTCCATGTCTATAAGCTGCAATAATCAATCATTTTGTGTTTTACACACTGTAAACTATGAATAATCGGACTCTACAGTTCTCTTCATTGTTTTAGCATCTTTCAGTTCATTGTTTTGGTCTGAAGGCTGCAGCTTTACTATTTCTGGTTCAATCTCACCGCCAATTGTACATGACCTACCCACCACCATACAGAAAAAGTTAGCGACTGTCATTCAGTGTCACCATTTAGCAGCAAAAGAGACAAATGTTTCCCTTAGGAATTGCTGAAGACTGAGCTAAAAACAGAGTAAATAAAGGACATATTAGGCAGTTGGCCAGAGACATGACTCCAAATAAATACTAAAGTTGCTTCGTGTCTGCTGGAGGCGACTGTTTGTTAGCCGTAACAACTCCAAGTTAATAATATGTCAGTGTTGTGCTTGCAGCTTGTTCAGCTGCCCCTACGTCTGCAAGAAAATCAATTAATATAAGTTTAATAACATGACATAATTTTAACGGTTTGAGCACTCTTCTACTGGCCCACGCATGCCATAATTCTGTTGTTGCTGTATATAGGATGAACTGTATATTTTCAGTTACGAGGGTTTTAGCAGCTCTGGTGGTGGTGTACGATTAGTCACATCATGTTAAGATACATTAAAAGAGAAACTCTAACAACATTATGATGGCATCTGTATCAAACCAAACATTTTTAAAATCCAAACTGTAGTACCTGGGAAAATGTCACTTTCCTGCTTTTGCACAGACAGATACAGGCACGAAAGACAATGACAGAGAGACAGACACATGTTGTCAACAAGACAGACAGGTTCACATGCTAAATTACCCAGAGTCACACTTTGGCACATACTCACAGCCAGCTTCCCGAAACTAACAAGTACAAACATGACCTAGCCTTGTCCCTGAGAAAAATCACACTGGTGTGCTGGCATACAGTGAAACAGCTCGGTGCCAAACATGGACACCCACACACAGCGTACCTGCAGCACAGTGACACGAACATGCAAATACAGGGGGCTGGGAAATGGAGAACGCTGAATATGAATAAGCAATTTGTGACAACAATTAGGAGTTAAGATTGCAGAAGTGGGATCACAACACTGACACTCAGCTGCACTTTGCATGCAGTTCACACCTTTACTAGCACAAAGAGCCTTCACTCACACACACACATACACACACAGACACGCAGTAATCATTAGCTTACTGACGTGATAAACACGTTTGTATTGTAATGTGTGTCACAGCAACTTCCTTTTGATTTCCCCTTCAACTCTCTAGGTCCAGCTCTGACCTCTGAATATTTTTGCAAAGCCATTGCTTCCTGGGCATGTTCAAGTGGTGTATTCATATGCTGAATCATAGTGATACTCCTTTCCTTTGATCCATTTGTGTAGGTGACAACAAAGCTGTAACTGAATAACTGCACTGAGAGGTCTCAGTGTTCATCCAAATGAGCAACTGAGGAGGTGCAGACTGCTATGAGAACCTGGAACAACTGCAACAAATTACCCTTGGTTGGTTTAATGGATATATGTATATAGATATATTTCATGTTTAGGTATTTGTCTGGGTGCTCTTGAAAGAAAAATGTCACAAATCAACACATTATTGTTAATGGAAACACAAGTAGCCATGTGCCTCCCATCTCGAGGTTGGCTTTGTTTGCATTTTTCTGTCAGCACATTATTCTTCTTCCCACGAATAAGTGCCAATATATGGACCGTGTAAACGTTGTTTCCATGTCGTTCAAGAACTGATTGTTTTAAGATATCATCAGCAATCATATTCAGTGCATGACTAAGAGTTTGTAGGTCTCATTTTAAACAATTATAGTCAGTCTGTACCTGTTAGAACCTGCCTTTTGTCATTCACAACCTATTACACAACACTCAAAAGAAAAACACTTTCACCAGCTATTCCTGTAAAAATTAAACAAATTTGATGCTTGATTTTGCAGCTGTGACCTTAAACTGTTGCCCTCCTCTTTACCGAGTAGTAGAGTATTTTAGACACTTTGATTGTCTCTCGATATTCACTTTGAAAAAGGAACAAAGATAAAAAGACACGAAAGGACATGAAACAACTTTTTTTTTTTTTTGCTTTGGTTCAGAAGAAAACAAAAGTGGAAGTGGAAACTTGACATAACCTGAAAGCTCCCCTTAACATTTAAAAAAAGAAATGTCTTTTACCGTAAAAACTCTCCGTGAATAGGCACAAAAACTTTATTCACAAACATACTTAACCAAAATCAGAGCATTTGGGCTAAAGGGGGTCAGGTCCCACTTTACATCCGTTTTTGAGTGCTACAATAGTGCTACAATTCCCAGTGCTCCCCATGCAGACAAAGACTGACAGTACAGCCACAGTCTCAGACATTGATTACGTAAATCTGCTTGCATAAGAACTCTACAAGGATAAGTCTTTATTTGTGTGTCGCCGAAATCAAGTCAATGTGTGTGTACGTGCACGAAAGTCATCTTGTCTGAAGTCTATGTTTGGGCTTATGAGTGCCTGTGTATGTATGCATGTATTGTTTATCCGCTGTGTGTGTGTGTTCTGCAGCGCATTTCGACATTTGTGCACGTCTGTGTTCATTACATCTGTAAATCCCACACTCGTGCACAGCTGTACTTCAAATTTCGATCTCATAAACGACATAAGCAGAGGTTCTTAAACTAAAGGAGTGGTAAAGGTTCGTTGGACATTTTTGAAAAATGTTGAACAACAAACGAAGCTCAAATTGAATTCCCATTCTTTCTAGTTCATGAAACTCGAGAGAAAGAAACGAAAAGAGCAGTATGTTCTCTCGAATCTATGAACAACAGTCTGGCTTGTTCCTCTCGTTCGTGCAGATGCACGCAGCGGCTGACTGATGCTTTGGAAGGACAATGTAATTGGGTTTTGGAAGCATCTCTCTCCTGGGGAATGGCTCCATGTTTGCCTCTGTGATATTTCTGACACAGAAAGAGTTTCCTGTTGCAAAACCACTGACATTTGAGAGGAGAAAAACAAAACATGCTCTGTCAAACATAGTAATCAGCACTATAGTAGATAAAAGATGAGTAGGCTATGAGCTATCCACTCAGAGATTATCATTAGGGTAGCATTCAGCATTATAAAAGAGAATAATAATCTGTTTTCATGTACCTTTCTATTTCATTTCATGCATTATTGTATAAATAATCATTTTGATATTTACAGCAATGTAGTAGATAACACAAGTAGATGCATGTGTTTCAAAACTATACCTTCTAAGCACTACAGAACCTTGGATAGTCTTTCTCAGTGAAGCTGCTCCATTTATAAATATTCATTCACATTCACAGTTCACACAGCCATACCAGGGAGCTCCCAAGTACAACTGCAGTCTTCTGGTACTGAACACCAAGTAGCTGGGGGAATGTAACCTTGGTGATGATTTGTAGGAGGTGAGAGCAGCAAATTTCTTCTTTCCCCCTCTTCACCTACATTCCATCTAAAAAGGTCAGGCTCAAATGCTTCATGTTGTCAGATAAAATGTAATTGTAAAATGAGGTCAGATTAGTGCAAATAAAAGCCCATGGAAATCAAACACTTGAAGAAGATTTATGAATTTTTGCATTCAGCTACCTGCTGCTCATTAGATAAATGGCTAACAGCGGCCCGCACTGGTGTAAAGGCAAAATGCTACAGTTATCATATCTAGTCATACAAAACATATGATTGTTGCCTTTTTTTTACGCTATTCCGATAAAGCCGTGGGGCGTTGCAATGGCCAGAGGTGTGGGCGGAAGGAGAGAGCCACGCAGGAGGAAAAAAAATACAGGGAGTGTAAGAGAGAGAGTGTGAGAAGCCCCTAGATATAGAAAGAAGTGGTTGTGTTTGCACGAGATAAGGCCAAGGAGCTAAATCACATAGTGAGCGAGGAGGTATGCTATTAAGCAGGACAAATATGCCTATTCAAACAGCAACTTTCACAGCCCAAATGAAAATACGTTAGGGCAAGAGACGGAGGGAGCAAGAGACAGGATGGGAGGGGGTGAAAAACAAGGGGGAGAAGACAGAGAAGGGTAAAAGGGGCAACGGAAGGAAGGAGCCAGAGATGGATTATGCCCAACAGAGAGAGAGCAAAGAGAGATAAAACAGGGAAGGCGCTATTTCATTTGTCTAATTATATTTATCTATCTCTCGCTCACAAACAAACAAAAAAGACAAATGGTGCTGACTGAATAAACTAGAGCTGAATGGGTACAAACAGGCACTCAAACACACACATTAACCAAAGGCATGCAGCAACAACAACAAAACAAATCCAAAGGGAAGAAATACTGAAAGTGAGAAGAAAAATATGGGAACTGAGAAAAGTGGTGAAGAAATGAGAAAAGCTAAGAGTGGAGAAGATAGTAGGGCTAAGGGCACAAGCCAGATTGACACTGAAAAATTAATGCGCAATTGCAAAGAGAGATGCTTGTGAGACTGAGATGGAAAGCAAATGTGTGAGTGACACAAGGACAGAGGGGGAGAATATTGTCCCCAACACTGACAGATTTAAGGTTATGGTCTATGCGCTCGTTCTAAACCACACACACACGCACACACACCTTCACTTTCTCCCACTTGCCGTCCTCTCATTTCCTCTTTCCACTCCGAGAGACGCCTCTTTTTTCTCTCTTTCCATTCCCATTTCTCACATCATCCTCGTGTTCACCCCACCACCACCACCCATTCCTCCATGCATGTGTGTTGATTCTGCTATTTGTCTTCTGTACGTCACACACACACACGCATGCACATGCACACACATCCTCCAACGAGTGTTCATCTTCGTAGATCTGATTGTGTCAATTTGTCTCAGTGTCACGCCACTCTCCAATTTGCCATCTGCCTGACAGGATCTTATTGATTGGCCCACACACTTGTCATTCTTCCAGTCTCTCACCCTCCTGTCCAATCTCCACATCTCCATATGAGAATAGTTTTCAGACACCCCTTCCTTCCATCTCCATATATCCCTGCCTCCATTCTTTCATTATCACACCTCCTCTAACACTTATATCTTTCCATCTCTCCACCCTTCTCAACACCATTCCCACATCCCACTTCACTTTTTCTCTCATTTCATTCCCTAGGCTTTATAGCACACACAAATCAGGGCTATGGGTTTTTATGCTGTGATCAGTAACCCAAATGGAAACGCAGGCATAATAGTGATTACCTGTCATAGCCTGGCTTAGCTTATAAGCAGTGCAGGAGCATCCATCGCCGACTTGAAACGGCAGACTAACAGTCCTAACAGCCTCTGTAATTCAGCAGACGTTCCCGGCAGTCTGAAACTGTGTTGCTCTCACGCGCGGCTCTGAATGCCCAAAGAAAACTTTGGAGTCGTTGAGAGGTTTAACTTCAAAAGATGAACGAGGGGAAAAAACAAAGATCAACTTGAAGGAAGACAGGGGTCATTGAATGTATTTTTCTTGTTTATCACTACCATTTTTCTTGCTATTCTTTTGACCCACCTATGTCATTCAGTGTGGTACAATTCTATTTTTCATATATTCGGATTTGTATTTTTTGTGTCTGTGTCTATGTTATTCAAAATCTCAGAGGAATACACTGACTTTGGAACTCCATCAAACATCCTGCTGACAGACAATCTTGTCAATCTGCAGCCGCAATCCATCAATGTAAATGCAGCGTGTTCATTTTATTCTGGGGGAAAAAAGCTTCCTTTTTCAATTGTTCATTTCAGGCAATGACTTTGATCTGGCAGCGAGTTTCCAGATAAGTACTGTCTGAAACAATGTGCTCAGCAGGAAACCTATACAATTTAGTTTGTTCGGACGAACTGGTGTAAAGATTTGTTTTTGCCCAAGTCACATAGCGACTGTCATTTCCTGTTCTTTTCATACAATCATGTTATCTTTGTTTTAACATAGGTGGTTATTTTGTGGAGAAAACGATGATGTAATGGTTAGAGAGACTGTCTTACTGATGTGTTTCTCTAGCAAGAATCTGACTCAGTCACTTTAATCTACTCATGGATAATGCATGATATATATATATATATATATATATATATATATATATATATATATATATATATATATATATATATATATATATATATATATATATATATATATATATATATATATATATATATATATAAACAAAAACCTCTCTGGTTGTTCACCCAAAATAGAAATGTGAAACTATGAGACTATGAGAGTTTTTTGTTTTTTTTTACTTCCTTCTCGTTTTGCCAGCATTGTTTAATTTGTGAAGATTCTGTTATTGAGTAAATATCCACAGTGATTTCTACTTGGATAGGTTTTGTTGTCTTTTTGTTTTCTCTGCCCAGTTCAGTAGTGCATTTGTCATTTCTTTTTTCTCTCCATTATTTTTTAAGCGTGTTGTTTTATAAGCCCCTTGGCTTTTATTATTTTCTTTTCCTATTAATGTTACCTCCACAATCCTTTTACCGCTTTGGTCCTTGTGCTTTGTCATATTTATTTGCTGAAATAAAGCCTACTTCACTGAAGCCATTTCCAGGAATACTAGGTTTTACAAGCCAAAAAATCTCCTGCCATGATGCAAGCCCCACAGCCTTTGACTCTGACTGCAGCTGCCATAAAGCACAATGTAACCACACAGAAGAGACACACAGGAGAAGACATGTCATCACGATCAATCAGAGTCAGGTAAGACGTGCAGGAGAAAACTGATGTAGGCCCACATGAGACTGTCAAGGCTGTGGAGTCAGATGAGGACTCTCAGACCCAGCAGACTGACTAACCAACCAACACTCTGTGCCTCCATGCCGACCAGTCAGTGTATTCTCCGCCTATAGAGCAACAGTTCATCATTCTCTCTGACAAACTCTGTTGTTTTCATTCCCAATAAGGAGCAGTTCTTTGCACACATGCACAAGAGTTCATACTTTATTCATTTGAACTGAACTGTTTGAATGCAAGAATAATTACCACTGAGCCAGGAGATAATGCTTGCAAACACACTTCCTGCACTGATGCTCTTATTCCCCCCTCAGGATATTACAAGGTTGGTAACAAGGTAGGTTGTCTGTTGAACACAAGCTAGACCACCAATGTACACATTTTGATCCATTTTGCAAACATTCTGTAATAATATTGATCAGTTTGTACAAGTTCAGCCTAAGTGATAAATAAATGCACAAGCCTATTCAGTATATAAATCCTTGTCCTTGTTCCTGGTATAAGTTGGAAGTCTACATCAAAAAGAATTCATAGCAACAATATCTCCAAATTAGATTTGTTGGTGTGGAAAAAAAACAGTAGAAATGTTGGCAGATGGAGCTCCGTCTGTAGAGTCTAAGCTTCTCAAGACAGGCTGGATTTTCATTATATTATCTAGAATCTGACGTCCCATTCTACATCTTCTCTCACTGTCGGAAACACCACAGTCTTAAAAGGTGGGAATAAGTAAGAATTTTGCTGATCAATATGAAATGATCTTAAGATATACTCCTTCAAGGGGTTTAATAAGGCTGCTGATCAAAATCAATACAAATGTCTCAACGTTTACTTTGCCACATACTGTAGTGGACTGTGTGATTTTCAAAAAAACATTTTAAGCCCTGAAAAAAAGAAAAAAATCATTTTCTGCTTTAATTCCAAGACACTGCACAAACGTTTCCTTTGTTTCACTTTTTTTAAACTTATCTCAGATTTTTCAGGCAATCTTTTCTGACTTATACTGTACTTCGTTTGGGGGGCATAATGGGAGAAACACTGATTTTGCCTAAGAGGAAAAGACACAGCTGTGCATCTCTGTGCCGTTCTGTCAGCCGCACGTGGTGATCGGCATTTGATTTGGAGAGCAGCGAGCGGAGATAATCACGCATCCTTCTGTGAAATGGAGTGTTTTTGTAAAAAAAAAAAAAAAAAAGCTTGAAACATTCACAGAGGTGTTGAGGTCAGTGAAGGGGGGCATTATTATGAAGGGGGGGTTGGGAGGATGGGGGAGAGTAGGAGGGAAATAAAAGATTAACTTCATCGTATAATCAATCACACTTGTTCCCTACCATTAATCAGCTCTTCTCCACTCCTAAAGTGCCTCATTTTCCCCTTCCAAATTCATTTCACAAGCTTCGTCGTGCATGAGCTACTCTGCTTTTCGGTTCTCACAGATCAAGTTTTTTCATTATATTTCACGATCTGCTATATTTCATCACGTCTCATAAAGGTGAAGGCAAAACTAAGAATAGTCAGACATATAATGAATTGTTTTCTCCCTGCTGCTGCCAGATCGCATTAGCTACAATAACAGGGATTTTAAATCAAAGTCATCCTACAAAATATGGATTTATACACCTGGTAGTGGTCAAAATCATTTAACTCAAGTACCTCTCACTGATTTCAGCAACTACACCTGAGATAGCTGAGAACCAAACGTCATCCTTTTGCCAACGGTTGCTATTTATAAATCACATTTGCATGACTGTCCAGTAGCACCCTCATCCTATGCATAATGAATAGGCTCCCACACTCTCACCTTACCGGCAGCATGACTCGGTGGACAATATAGAGAGTGAAAAAAAAAAAATCTTCACTTATTCCAACAGATAACACCCATGCCCATCTATAAATACTACAAACCCTTTGCTTAACTTTTTTTGTCGAATTCATCAACATTAAAATGTAAAAATCTATTAAAAAAAAAAAAACTCCTCTCCTTGGAGACCCTTGGAGATCCTTGTTGTCAAATCTGCTGCTTCTTGTTCCTCCCAAGACAAACAAGGACTTGGCTTGGATAAAATTGGCTTTGAGCTGTTTGCAGCAGATTTCATCTCACTGTTAGTGGAGGGAATGTTGCCCAAGGCAGGGCAGGTGATCAATATTATCGAGGTGTATCTTCCAATGGAATCAATCACATCTGACGGCTTTCCAATAAAAGAGCAGAAATGAAATGTGCCTGTCTCCTGTGAGGAAGCGATGAGAATCACTGCGGCCACTAATGTGGCTGTGTCGGTTGCTTTTCAGGTCACCGGTTTGGACTCTTACCAGAGTTTTTACAGTTCCAAGGTAAAAATTGAATTATGAAAGGACTACTGGCAATGCATTTTATTTTATTTATAATGTTTGGTCTAGTTCTGCTTTGTTTTGCACTCTGAGAGACTAAACAGTAATGATGTTTTCATGAATTTCACTCTAAACCAAACTATGCAATGCAGTTTTATGTAACCCTACCCTCAGGCAAGAATATTTCATATTTCACGGGATAAAAAAGGGGAATTATCACTTAAGATTTTAATGCTTCGCTCATGCCCTGAAAAAGAACACCTAAGGGCTCTGATTGCCGTCTGTAATCAGCCCCAAGTTTTCTTCCTTACAGAACAAACGTCACACTTGCAGGTTTCTGATGAAACAACAGGCTTTCTAATTTGGCATTTAATGTACCAGCAGGTGGCAAATGAGTCTCAAAGCCTTGGATGGCAGCTCCACCAGCATGGCCACCCACTCTAAAAGAGTGACCATCTTTGATGTAGGCAGCCAGAGGCCATGCCATTGACATGTACTGTGTGTGGACTAGCCAAGATTGTCTGGCTCCTGATGGGAGCTGCGTTTGATGACAGCAGCACCACTTAATGGGTGCGGCTGCAAATTATGCCCTGACTCCCCCTTTTATCATTACTCAACCATCCTTATCCCCCTCTTCTCACTTCCCACAGGGCTCTGCCATGATGAGAAAAGAGCTCATCCAACCGGGAGACTCAAGCAAGTCTGAATTCTGTATATCTATTCATGTGTGTGTGTGTGTGTGTGTGTGTGTGTGTGTGTGTTTGAGTGTGTGTGTGTGTGTGTGTGTGTGTGCGTGTGCGTGCGTGTTTGAATGTACCCAGGTGTGAATTTGTGTGGACCAGGCTTTCGTTCATCACCAAGCTTGGCTCTTAGGGAACTGCTGGAGACATAGGTTGTCTCGGAGGATACTGATTGGCTCAGCGGGGGACAATGAGCTTGAGGTAGATGAGGTGGAAATGAACTAAACCTGACCTGTCGTGCAAGTACACACAGTCACTCTCGCAAATACACACCACTCCACACCGTGTTTTTTTCACTGACACATAAAGACTGGTACAGATAAAAGCTTCTCCAGTATGCTTTGATACTACATTACATTTACACTTGAATTAAATGTACACAGACCCACATCATCTGTACATAAATGTATCCCACAGCTTGATGACACCATATGATGGCTCATCGTTCTCTTGTTTGTATTCCCTCTGGTCTTGCTGTGTGTGCTTGTGTGTGATGTTCCCTCCATTCTTTGCTTAATTTTCTACATCCCACTGTGTACATGCACAGCAGGTCCACGTTTCTGTATCAATTTCTGTATTTCAGCGGCATATGCATGTCTGAGAAATGTTTTATCTTTCCATATCCCAATGTGTATGTGCCCATTTTTATGCATCTGTGTTTGGCTATAGATAGTAGTTTCCTTTGATGTTTATGTATGCATGAGTATGAATTATGTGAAATATAATTTCAATCTAGTTTTGGCAGTGCTGTACCGTGTCTTCTCTCCCTTGTGTGTGTATTTATGCCTTTCTGAACCCCTCACAGGTCCATCACGGTTATGACAGATTATTTTTAGCACTCTTTGGCTTTCAAATACTGGGACATCATGTATATCACTTACATCACCAAGACTAAATTCCTGCCAGCACAAAATAAAATCGGGTGCCTTGCCAGTGCTATTCTAGTGTACCTGCACAAAACACAACTGCACAATGTGTAATGAAACACATACATTGCTTTGACAGTGTTGTTATGGCACATTACACTTAAAGATTATTTTAGCCTTTTCCATAATACCTTATGATGAATGTAGAGCCAGTGTATGAGTTAAATACGTGGTATACCCTGCTGGTACTTTTATATTTTATGCAATCATAGATCAAAATTTCACCAATTGTGAAAGTCTAAAGGGGATTTTTGATACATTTCCCCCTGGTTACTCCATTGGCAGAATCTGTTGAGGGGTTTTTTTCACACAGCATTGCAGGAAGTCCTTACGGCTATCTATCTGCACAGACGTGAGGTTTCTGAAGGGACATATTGAAGCGTGGCTGTCGTTGCCAGTTTCGTTGTGTGGCTGCAAAAAAAGTTGGGGGATTTCCTGCAGTCTGTAATACAGTTTTAGCGACGACTATAGCAAATGTAACACTTTCAAGTATGACATCTGCCCTGTCAGATTTTTGGATCAGCACTAATTTTGAGTTGGCAACCATGATTCCTGAGACTGTGCCATTGTGTTGGCTAAATTGGAGTATAAAACATCGGTCAGACAAAACCTTTTGCCATGCTGACTAAACTAAAACAAGCTTGTTACAATATATGGCTTATTAATAGTTTTATTGATAAAACCAAACACTGACAAATCAAGCACCAAATGCACTGCTGTTATACTGACTTGGCTTGTTTATGTGGCTGCACTGCACATTAAGTCTTTCAGTGTAATACTAACCCATCCATCCTGTTTGGAGGTACCAGGTTTGAATTCTGGCATGAGCATTCTTCAGTATTAACATGCTTTCCTGGCCAACTTTGTATCAAAGTGTGACAGTAACTGATAATTCATGCTGACCCCTGCACAGCACAGCTGATTCAGAGCTATCTCCATGCTGTTTGCTACTACTGTGTAATGTCTATTATTACACTCACCCTGCCATCCAGCGACATCAATTATGTCAATAAGACGCCTCCTCTGCCAACATTTCACATACATTATGGAGTGTTGACACATCAGTTTTCACCCTATTGTAACTGTAGCGGGGAGATACACTGCTCACTGTACTAAGAGGAAATAAAGCTGCAAAAATGAACCTCATGCAGAGCATTAAGGTGAGCACAAGGATCAGTGTTGCTGAGTTTACCAATTTCAGTATATTTTTTTTACTTGTATTGTGATAACAAGCATTATGTCCATGCAAAAAGCAAATATTTTCATTATATGGTCACTAACAGAGGAAAACCTTGAATGGCTATTTCAGAGTAGAAACAGATCAGCAGTCAAGAAAAGATGGACTAAAGAGGACTAAATGTTCATAATGAAAATAACTTGAGTGTCTGACCCAAAGGGAGAGGTTTCTTAAAGGCAGTGTCTTTTCATTAGTGCTGCAACAACTAATGAGCAATTAATTACTGTTTATTTTCCCGGTTCAACTTCTTCTTATTTGGTGTATAAAAAGTCAGAAAACAGCGACAAACAGCCATTATAATTTGCCAGAGTCTAAGGTCTTCACATTGCTTATACAACAGCCCAACCCATTTTCTCATTTAGCTGTTTGTTTTTATAAAGGAAACAGATTACAGTTACAAGAGTTTCATTTTCATTCTGATGTTGTTTTAAGTGTTGAATCATACTCGGTCTAAAAACCCCCACAAATGGAACATATTTACTATCAAATTAAAGAGGAAGTTGTCTTTTTTTTAAAATGAAAAACAACTTGATTGTCAAATTCTTTCCATTTTTGAGATTGAGCTGTTTGTTAAGTAGTAAAAATGCTCATTTGAGAGAGGATTCTCAATAAACTACAGCCACTTTTTAAAATTCTACTGGGGTCTAAAGAAATAAAGGTGAGTGATAAAATTCCAGCCAATTAATTTTCTGTCAATCAAATAATGCTAATTGTTAAATTCTTTCAGCTCATATATTCACAATTTAAACTCATTTTGCAGAACATGTATTTTATTTTCTCTTTGGTAAAGAGCTTTCCCCAACACTGGTCAGTAGTTCACTCGTTGGCTGAATACTAAGTGAGTCTACATGAAACAAACTATAATCTATAATTAGTCTATAATTAAAAACAAACTTCTATTAACAATACCATTCCTCCTCTGTGTTTGTTTCTGTTCTGTGGCTATTGTTGCTAAAAAGTAGCTTAACAGAGGCGGCTCATTAATTAGTTTGTGCTTCAGTCTGTGACTGTGAAGTGGGTGAGACTATAAAAATCTGTCAATAGTGGAAAGATTATAAGCCAGAGAGCTGACCCCATGAGTGGAGAAGGTAAACCACCCGTGCCTCCTGCCGCTATCAATCCCTATGACCACCAGCCCTTCACAGTTTATCATCCCCCTTAAACTACTGGTCACACTGAAGCGGAGAGAAGAAGAGGAGTGATAAAGTGAGCAGAGAAGGAGTGAAGATGAGGAGTCAGCTGAGGTGAAAGTTTAGGAGGTGTGGTGAAAGAAAAGGTCAGGGCAACGGGAAGAAATAAACAGTCCTGACATGAAATACACAAGTGGTAAACCAATAGGAAGACCAAGTCAAATCAATGTAAGCATTAAGAAGCCACAAGAGATGGAAAAGAAGAGGAATAGTGCCACTGTTCGGAGGAAAGGTTGAAAAATGACGGGGGAAGAGAATGATGCGCATCCTGCAGGCTTAGAAAGGCAGAGAAGAGAGACGCCGACGGCACTGAAGGAGAGAGCAATTAGATTTATCTGCTCATTAACAGAAAGGATAATTGACTACAAGAGTCTGCAGCGATACACTAGGAGACAAGGGTAGAAGGAGAAAATGAGCCAGGAAGAGAAATGAGAGCAGGTGGAAGGAGAAAAGACAGGAGGCAGGCAGGGAGGGATACGGAAGAAAAGGGAGCAAGGCAAGGGAAATAAACAAGGGAAAAGTTAAAAATGAAAAGAATGGGGAGAAAGGAAAGAGAAGGATTGTGGGGGGAAGAAAATCAGCCCACAGAGAACACTGAGAAAAAAAGGATTAGTGAGGAGAGAGTGGGAGTAGGGGGGAAGGCAGGAGGAGTAGATGAGGATAAATGTACAGTGTTTGCGCAAGTGTGTGTGTACACGTGTTTGTGTCTGCCCTCATAGTTCTTGTGTTTCTGTTTTTTGGCATCAAAGACAGTTCTCAAACATCCTCGTATGGGTGCGTAGTCTTATATGGGCTATGTGTGACTCAATGACAGATGAGACTGGTTTTACAGGTCTGGTAAGAAGTACTTAGGTTCTTTGGAACACCTGGATCCACCTTAAGACACACACACACACACACACAGACTATGAATACTTTAAATCAGCGCTGACTAAGGCCACATCATGTCCACCTGCTGATACGTACCCATTTTCAACAACATTGCAATCAAATCCCAACACACGGCACAGAAACGGCCGTGGATTGGCATGTATGTCATTATCCCTATGCGTCTGTCAATCAGTCACTCGCATAGGCATGTAGTTAGAATTGTGACTGATGATGGATAACACCTTCATTACCCTGTCCTGAGGTGCAAAAGTATTTTCCTTCTACAATAACGTGTTGACAGATTGAAGAGAAAATCTCATAGCTTTTGTTTGATCAACTGACCGTGCTTAATTTCGGTCATTCAATCATGCAACATTGACTTCTATGAAATGCTTATTTCCAAGTGAATGTCATTTTAAAGGAGGTGTGTCCACTGCATGGATTATATTCACTGGCATTTCTTTTTCTAATCCAGAGAGTGTGACGTGCTTATACAGCAGAAAAGGTCACAGGGAGGAGGCCAGGTTGGGTGGTTGGGTGTACAAAGCAGAGGCCTTTGACACCTGAAACTGTGGACTGCATCCTGCATGCCAAGTCTTATTCGGTTAAAGGCCCAGTGTGGAAGATTTAGACTGCTCTGGGTACAGAATACGGCAGAAATGGAATATGACACATAACTATGTTTTTTAATTTGTGTATAATCACCTGAAATAAGAATGATGTTTTTGTCACCTTAGAATGAGCCTTTTTTATATCTACAGATGCCACAGGTCCTCTTCAGGGGACATAGAGTCCGCCATGTTGGATCGCATGTTTCTACGATAGCGCAGAACAGACAAATTTGGCTAGCTCTAAATCGGGCGTCTTTCATTCTTTCTTTCTTACTCATGCTTGGAATGGGAGGGCAAGTGGAGAGGGTTGCTACACCACTTCATGTCACTACGTCCTACAAACTGATCCTTTAAGTGTACTAAAACCCCTGGTTAGAAAATGATTGTGGTTTTGGTAAATATATGTCAGTCCACCACTTTGATCCAGACTGACGTATCTCGGGAACTATGGGATGAATTGCCATGACCTTTTGTACAAACATTCAGGGTCACCACAGGATGAATTGTCAACCTTTGGTAATCCCTTTAAGACTACTACTAATAGTACTACTTTGGTTTATGGCCAAATAAGCCTACCCCTAAAGCTAAACATCAGTTCCTGTTAACCTGTACTTTGTGTTTAGTTCTAATTAATGTTAGCATGCTAACATGCAAAATCAAGGTAATGTACATTTTAAACATTATACCAGCATGTTAGAATGCTGGTGTTAGCACAACCTCAGAGGGCTGCTAGCTTTCTGCTTCTAGTCTTGTTTAAAGTTTAAAGACAACCTTAACCAAACACTTTTTGAACGCTTTGATTTGCCTACTCAAAACCTCAAAACCGTTAATCACGCTGTAGTCGCCAGGAGCAGATGTTGTGGGGGAACAAATGAAATCTGTTGACGGTGAATGGTTTTTACATATGATCAATAGAAAAGTTTTCTCATTATGATGATTAAAAACATAATTAATTAAACATTTCATAAAACATATGTGCTAATGCAAATTAGTTGTCTATGAACATTATTTTCAGGAGACAGGGATGAATCATAATAATCATTTAGGCCCATCTACATATCCATCTCTCTATCCATGCATATATATTTCAACCATCAATTTATCTAACTGTTTGTCTCAGCAATAGAACAGGCCCTCCAAAATCTATGGCAGCCCTCAGCCACCCAGATTCTGCTTAAAGCTCTGTGGGATTTAGGATTTAAGAGACAAAAGCTTCAAACATTTGACTCCGTGAAGCAGTAGCCTGACTCTGAGCCAAACACACAAGTACTTCTGGGATGGCTAGACACGAGTCAACGTGTGACGTACCATTAATGCAACATCATGCCTTTGATCCAACAGAGGTGGACTCAATCTGCACAATGAAGGAGACTGGAAAAAATACAGAGAATGAAAGAGAAAGCCACCCTCCGTCACCTCCTTCATCACCCGTTATTTTTTTCTCATGATGACTCGATGAATCTGTAAGTAAAGCAGCCATTGCCCTCGATTGCATCACAAATACAGCAAAGATGAGAAAGAAATAAAACACGGGTGGAAGGTGGAAGTAGGCGAAGAAAATTCTTGACTCTTCACAACTCCTCAGCTTGCACAATTTAAATTTCATTTTTGCACCCCTGTTGTTTTACTCACCTTCTGCCGTTCTCTTACTTCTCCTCATCCCTCCCCTAAGATTAGGTTGAATTGCTCGCTAGTCCAGTGTTCATTATGTTCATTCATTATAAATGAGAAAATACTGTACAACAGAGTTGCATCATTTGACTGCAGATAGATGCGGTGTGATGACAGTGTTACATGAATTTGATTCATTCCACTAATGCAATTATGCATATTGGGAATGAAGAGTTATTTATGGACTTTTCATTATGAGAATGTTCCAGCGTTTAATGAAATACATTTATATTGTGTTATATTTATGTTTGAGCCACACTGGCACACATAAATGCAGTTCAAAAGTCTCATACATTCAAGCAGGTTCTTTGGTTGTTTTTTTTTATTTTTTAAAGATTATTTATCTCAGTTTGTGCTCATTTTTATCATTCTTTCAATCCTTTTTAGCATCTTTTTAATGTGATTGTCATTCACTCCCATTCATATCCAAACAGCACAGAAAACAACTCAGGAAACATCTTATTCAGCCTGCACAGACAATCCATCACCAAACAAGAGGCCATCAATCATGCTTTGCAGAGCTGTATAAAATATGAGGTTTTAAAACTGCAAGAAATTTTACTCACTGTTTTTCTTATTAATGTGAGCAGTCATATGAATTTTAAAAGAAACCACAAACTACAAAGTCTGCTTTCTCAGTTCTTGTTAATTCTGCCTTTGATGCCGCATTTCTGCATTTCCCTACTTCTTCAGCACTGCTGCAGTTTAAGAGTTTTACGAGAAGTGTGATTGTAAAAGTGGAAGCGAGGTTTAGCTTCCAACAGTTGGCCTGCTCCAAGTCTATAAGACTGTGAAACTGCCTGACGACGCAACTCTCCATCCAAACATAGTCGCACCCCACAGATGTGCATGCAAATACACATGCATGCACGGACTAGTATACCTCCATGCTTGACAGGAAGAGGAAATGGCTTTTCTCCATTTGGAGAGCCACAAACAAGAGGTGCTGCCGGCCCATTTCAGATAGCAGCCCTCTTAAAGAGCCCCTCTGTCTATGAATATGGAGATGAGGATTTAGGAGAGAGGGAGAGGAGGAAAGAGGGGGGAAAATCATGGGAGGGAGAGATCAGAGAGTGAAAAAGAGGGAGCAAGAGAGATATTCTGTTTCTCTGAGGTGCATTTCCTGCCTGCCCTGTGGCCCTTGGCTGGATTCACGCATTGGATTTAGAAGAGTGTGTATGTTTTAGTGTGTGTGTGTGTGTGTGTGTGTGGTGCAAATGAGAGGGTCTACATAGACATGGAGCCAGAGGCGACAGGTCAGAGAGTAATCACACTCTGACATGCTTATGGGACACAGAAACACACACACCTTAATCAGTTCCCCTCTTCTCATCTATTTACTCTTTCACACAAATCCCCCTCATCTTTCCCAAGCCGTTAAACACATCTGCAGTCACACACTCACATACAAAGCACATACACCTATGCATCAGCTGAGTGCACACTGTCACACTTCTCCACCTGGTTCCTTCCCATCCCTCTGTTCCTCTTTCCGTTCATTCACTCCAGAGCCAGCATCCATTGCACCTTAGATAAGCCTATGGTTTTCCTTCCCGCCTGCATTCATTTATATGCAGCTCTTCAGCAAAACAAACAGCCGTCCGTGTACACCTGATAGCATCTCAGTATCACCATCCAGCAGCTACTACACACCACATGAATTATGGATTGGTGGAAGTGTGAGGCGGAGGTCAGACAGGAACGACAAAGGGCAATCCCTCAGGCCCTGTCGGATGATTGATGACAGCAAATGTAATAGTTCATTTTTGTTAGCGCTGTGGTAATGATAGAATTACTTACAGAGCCACTGTCAACATGTGTGAGAGAACCTTTATGAATGGGAGCTGATCTATGACATACAACAAAATTAAATTACATTCAAATGCTTCGCGTTACATCACATGTGCCCACACCACATGTCATTGCCACAATGACTGTACTGAAGCTTTACATGGATTTCACCTGCAATTATATCAGCAACATTACTGTAATTGTCATTACAACTGTCAACTGTCATTTTCACCAGTACAGCAATTACTATATGCATCATAAGAAATGTTGTTGTTACCATTGCCAGCAACCACTCATATAGGAGTGACAGCTCATGATTGCTGGCATTAAATAATACCTTTTCACCCACACTTGTTCTTTTACAGCCCACATGCATGTTGAAAGTTATTAGTTGCTATAAATGTTTTTCCAAGGATCCTTGGAGATGATGTCATTGAAAGTGGTGAGAGAAAAACTACAAAGCTTCAGCGTTTTGAGTTAGACAAACCAAGTTGGCATCTTTCAAAGTTACAGTGTCTTTAGTATAAAATTCCCTTCAGGGCAGCCTGGTGGCCAAAGGTGTTAAACCATGAAGTGCAATGTCTCCGGTTTGAATCTGTCTGAGCACTCGCATTGCATGCCATTCCCTGTATCTCTCTATTCTGTCAACTCTCCAATGAAGGCATAAAATAGCCAAAAGATACTTCCCTCTTTTTGTTACTATTCCTGAATTTAAGCTCAGCAAAGAAGCACCGTCTGGGGAACCACAAAGAAGGAATTTGTACTAAAACGAACATTGGAAGATAACCTCTTGATTTTCCATCTCACTGCCGAAAGCCTCACATTAGATTCAGCTGAACTTTCAAGCCATTTTCAGCCCACAGAAATAGGATGGCGGATTTTGTCACCCTTGTTTTACATCGTAATCACTTTAGGAAGGGCTCCTCTATCCTCAGAGCCTCCTAGACAGGCAGAATAATTACAGCAAACAATAACTATTCTAATGTACATAGATATATAAATCATGTACCTATCTTTTTAAGTACATCATATTTATCAAGATCAACATAAAATATAAAATAAGGTTTGAAATGATTAGTTGAACCACAGATTGACTGAGAGACATATTTGACAACTTGCTTTTTCTCATCTGTTTTATATCATTTGAAAGTTGAATATTTTTGGTTTCAAAGAGCAATTTGAAGCTTGTGATGAGGTACTTTTCACAATTTCCTGACATTTCATGGCCTAAATCATTGAAATGAAAGAAAAAAAAAATCCATATATCAATCCATAAGTAATCCTGTTGAAATATACCTCTATTTATATAATAAAAAAAAACATTTTGATAGGAGAAAACTGTCCTCACTTCGTAGAAGGAGTCCTGTCACCTATTGCTTCCTTCCATACTTTTGTGCAGGTGTGGAAAAAGAACATGCTTTGAGTACTGCTCAGTTTGTACTGAACATAGAGAGCACACCAACTTCTCAGACATGCAATTATATGGAGCAGCTGAAAACAGATTTCAAATTTAGCTTACAATAATTAGCAGAGCAGGGAGGCACAGGGGCTCTACTTCACTCTCCAACAGTCCAGAGACATTTAGTTCATGTGATTGGAAACGGTGTTAATATGAGAGTATGACTATAGTGTATGTGATAACCCTGTGATATACCTCCCAGCGCTCACCTAATGCATGCTGGGAGAGGCTCTATCCCTCCTGTGACCCTGCACAGGATAAGTGGCTATAGAAAATGGATGGATGGCTAATTAGCAGAACTGACAGCACTGCCAACCATGACACTGTCATCACATTCATCTTCACCTCCATTACTGTAATCATAATTCCAACCATCATAATCAACATTAGACTAGTATCTTCATCACCATCATCCTCCACCCGGGAGGATGATATCTTACATTACTGCCTTCACCACCATCATCATCATCGCAATGCTAACCGACGTCACTGCTGCGGCCGCCTGCAGCTTCATCATCCTCTCCAGCGGTTGCACAGACCTTGTCAGGTCTCATTTCTTAACAGCGGCACCATATAATGAGAACCATAACCATTATTGTCCAAAGGTCTCCTGCTCCAATCCTTTACTTTACCAAATGACTTTCCCTTGCCCCAGCTCTCTCGCCATTTCTATTTCCCATTCCCCAGCTCTAATTACACACTGTTTATTTGGCCTCCTGGCTGCCCCCTAATGCAGAAGAGAGGCGTCATTAAAAAGATTTACAGATGTAATCCCCCCCCCCAACCTCCTCCACTCTCTCTCTGTTTCTCCCCCTCTCTCTCGAAGTTCCCGCCCCCTGGCACCCCCCAAATATAGCACACCCTAATATCACCGGCGGGATTAAAATCCTTTTCGATTAATCCCTTTTGCTCACTGCCTCTCTCTTTTCATGCTTTCTCTCTTACTGCCCTTTCCTCCTCTGCAACTTTTTCCAACGTCGCCCCTCCCCCCATCCTCCTATAACTCCAAACTTTTTAAGCTAAAACTGTTTTTATGGGCCGTTCCTTTCTCTTCACCCCTGCCCCGTCTCTCTTGCTCCCTTTCAGACACATAAACATTATTGCTCTCAGTAATTACGTTATGGTTAGAAACCGTAATCATTTCAAGTGCTTGACTGTTATCTCCTCACATTTACTCTGTCTGCTTCAAAACACGAAGGAAGGAAGTGAGGTAAATAGTTTTCTTCCTCTTCTTAATCTGCCATCGTAGCCCTCCTGGCCCTCACTTTTTAAACTTTTACTTTCCCTTACTTGACCTCCTGGAACAAGCACAAGAACACACCACACCACACCACTCTTTAAACACATACAACAAGTAGACACAAACAGCAGGATTAAAATCAGGTTCAATTAATCCCTTATTCCCATTGCCTCCTACTCAGCGATGCTCCCTTTCTTGCACTCTTTCCACATCACTAACTTGCTCATTTTCTTCTTCTATCTACTCGGGTTAAAATGGGTTTTTCTGTGTGTTTGTGTGTGTGTGGGAGCAGGTAAATAATTTTTTATTCACTTCCCTGACTCCATGTTATCTCTCTTACCTGATTTTCCCACACCTTCGCTCTCTCCTTTTAATTAACACTCTTTATTTCACAGCTCTCCCCGCTAATCTCTTCATCGGAGGCCTATAGCACTAGAGGCTGTGCTTTTACTCCCACTGCGGGCTCTTTGTACTCTTTCAAAACAGAAGCGGCAACAAACACAAGCCTAAGCGCACACACACGCAGATAATACCCACACACGCTCACCCACACACACACACACACACACAGACTCTCGAAGCACATTAATACACTAAAATGAAAACGCAAATGCAGATGTACAGGAAAAAAATATCTGTCATCTGATTTATAGCAGGAAATTTATACCCCCTTTGTGTGGTGAATAATGCTTGTGTATTAATAGTCGGGTGATAACTGATGCTTTTTAGCTTTATATAAATGGGTAATTTCTGCACTACTTTCTACTTTACCAAGAAAAAAATATTGACAATTCTATGTAAACAAAGCTTCATTTTATTTATATAGACTTTTTAAAAACACAGTTAAGTGCTTCACGCAAGCACACGAAAAATATAAATAGGTGTAAGGGAAAACTACAAAATGAAACAGCATAACAACCAAAGAGAGGCCCACAAAAAAAAAAAAAAGCAAATACAGGGAAGGAGATCTATAAAAAGGCTTGTCTGTGCAGAGTTGGGTTTCAGTCCAAGGATTCAGTAAATCTGAAAGATTTGGGGGAGATGGTTCCAGAGGGTTAGGGTTAAAACGGCAAATGGGTGGTCACCTAACTCTGTTTTGCAGTTGGAGCAGGGAATAGATAAAAGGCCAAGATTTGAGGATCAGAACGGTTGAGAAGTGAAATGCGGGGATCAAAAATGTAGGGCCAAGTCATGCAGTTCCTTATATGAAACCAAGAAGATGAAGTTGATTTTAAATTTTACACGTCAATAGAGGGAAGCATGAACAACAGCAATGTGGGGCAGATGGCTTGTAGAAGCCTGGCAGCTGCATTTTGAACCAACTGTAGGCGATTTAAAGCATGTTGCCTAAGACTCTTGTAGAGGGAATTACAATAATCTAGGCAGGAGAAAATGAAAGTGTGAATTAAGAGTTTGAGATCAGAGGAAGAAAAGAAACCTGATTTTTGTGAAACTTCTAAGCTAAAGAAAACAGGACTGGATTTAGGTGGAGGAATTAAAAAAGCATCCTGGTGGTAGCTAAGCAGTCATGGAGGGATAACAGTTGATTCATATAATTGGGTTTTGCAGAAAAATAGATCTGTGTATCATCGGCATAAGTGATATGACGTCTTGAAAGCAGCTGAACAAAAGGACCCAGAGGAAGCAGGTACAATACAAAGAAAATTGGACCAAAAACTGACACCTGCGGGACACCACACAGCAGGGGAGCAGCAGATACATGCATATTGATACAAAGATTCAAGCATATATTTGTCAAATATGAATTAAAAGCTTTAGGTTTAAGTTTAAAAGGATCTAAAGGGAGATGGGAGAAGACAGACTAGACAAAATAGGACGGCTGAAAGGGGCATAGAGTCAAACAATCAGGGGAAAATTAACCCTTAGACCATCAATTTTCAAGCTAGTTAATAGTGCTAAACAAAATCTGTGTTTGGGTGGGTGTTTGTGTACAAATGTCTCTGAATCAGTGGTTGAAAGTAACATAGTACAATAATCAATAATTGTATTTCAGTAATATACATGATTCTGAAATGCAGTACTCAGGAGTACTTTTACATTTGATACTTTGTGTATATATTTTGTGAAGTGAAATGTCAGATTAGTGAGGGCTGTGTGTGACAATTTTCTGTAACTTTCCAAAACCGACAATCCAACATTCACACTTCACTCAGTGATTGGCCAGCTGTTGGGAGGTGAGAACATACGCCGAGTTTGAACTTCTCTCTCTAGCTCTATTTTTTTCTCCACTTATTACACATTTATGGCGCTTTTCATGTGTACAACTGAGTGTGAAATAGCAATGTGGCAAAGAGAAAGTTAACATCAAAGAGGGAATTTGAGCTTTGGGCAACATTTTATTTGGAGCCATAATCTTCTCAGCACAACGTGATGTCGGTCTCAACAGATTCTCAACACAGCTCCACATAACAGTAATGGATGACTGCATTAACGTCATGCTACATGATGGTTACAGTCTTATGCAAGTCGATATATTAATGGGCAGTATGTAAATCTAATGTGTTCTGCTGTAATATAGAAATAACATGCATGAGATTATAAAATACCGAGGAACACATGAATACGCTCACACCGTATCAGTGTGTGATGGAGGTGTGTAATTACTGCACTAAAATGAGCGCTGTGAAGCTGTCAGAGAATGTTGCCAATGCCAAATTAAGGACAAAACAAGTCTGGTGTATGTCCAAATAAGGTCAAACGGGGTTTGTTGACATCCATTATTGGATAATTGTGCGAACAGGCATCACACGTGTGCCCTTGTGCAAATTTTCACACTGACTTGATATGAATCTGACAGAACAATGCTTACACGGGAGTTAATACATCTGGCAGAGTGTTTGCACATGCATAGTTCTGCTTTTGTGTGTGTATTTAAACTTTTAGGTTTGAATCATCTGGCCACCCAGTGCGTCGACACCACACTTGCCTACACCTGTAAACACCTGCAGGCTAGATTCATCACTGCTGACAGCGCTTTGTGCTGCTTCGGCTCCACATACTATGTGCAAAACGGCCAGCCTCAGCTCTCACTTAGGGATCTGAGATCGCCGTGTTTGACGAATTCTGTTATTAAGCCTGAGGTCAGACTATTCTTTATGACAGGCACTGACACCAAATATCACATTCCTCTGTTGTTGTTGCTTTATGAGGGGGAATCTTTCCAAACAGTATAACTCAGAATGGATGCTGACAAATGAAGACATCACTAAGATTAGTTTTATTTTAATCAAAGCCGGGGTATCTATGTCTTGTAGGATACTGACACTTTTTTCTTCTTTATTTACTTTTCCCCAACCAATCTGCCTTTCACCACTTGACTCTATTTTTACATTAGTTATTTTGCTTTTATTGTCGCAGTGGTTTGTATATGTTGGGCATTTTCTTCTTCTGTTGGCTGTGTAGTAGAGTGCAGTGCAGTGTAGAGTTTGTATTGTTTCAGTTATTGGACTGTTTTCCGATCAAATGCCACTGAACTTTTCTGTGCCAGAATGTAATAAAAGTGTCTACTGGTTATATACACTTTTTACAAATCATTAATGATGGCGGCTGAGAGGGAGCCAGTGATGTTGTCACGACATTTGGCATCTTTTCAGAGGCAAAAACTAAAATGCAAAACAAAACAAGCAAAACAAAATTTATACTTTTCATTTTCTTTCATTGGTAATGTTGTTTCGCCCCATGACGAGTTCAATTGTGAATTTGCTCAGCGGTGCATCAACACACACACACACACACACACACACACACACACACACACACACACACACACTATGTAATCATATAGTGTGATTAAAAAGCAAGTCATTTCTGTTTAAAGGCAATATTAGATGTGTCATTCACCAAAAGTAATTATAATTTATGAATATTATATCAAAAGTATTTAACCTGCATCTTGTAAGTTGATTTTGGTGGTCTGATGCTACAAAGGGACTGAAGGCTACTTACTAGAATGATCATGCAATTAATGGTTGAACACAAGCAAGAATAGTCACAGATGTATGAATGACAGCTGTATTCTACTTAGGGGAGGTCCTGCTAGGTCCTGTCACTGTCACTGTTACCATGGCACTTAATGGAACTGAGCCATTGTTACTATTATTCAGTCCACCTGAAATTTATTGGCTTTGACGAGTCAAGATGCCTGCTGTGTAACCAGTTCATTAAAGCCAAAGTGATGCCAGATTTTTTTTTTCCAGACAAATCAGATAACTATGAATTGTGCCATATTAATTTCCTTTCTTGTTAATTATCAGCCCTTATACCTAGTGATATGATACATATTAATAGCCTAACTCAAGAATAAATGTGTTTCAAGCACATATACACCATTTTTGTTCGCACTGTGCAAATGTGTTGCAAGTGTTGGCATCTGCCATGAAAACTTGTGATTTAATAATTAACTGACATTAACGGTACTTAACAAATATATCCCAAATTTTGATGTTGGGAGTAGAGAAAAAAAGAGGAAAAAATAAAAAGTTGGGAGCGCCAACTAATCCAGGCTGAACTAACACCATGCAGATGAGGTCCTGTGACTGCTTTGCTCTATCCATCTCTGTCATCCACCCTTGAGATGTCTGTATTACATTGCATTACATTACACCGCTGTGCTGTGTTTACACAGGAGAGACACATCACATAATTGAACGAGTGTCACACTTGGATCCAGACAATTGTTAAATGTAAATATGGCATTGCCAAAGTGGCACTGAAACTCATGTTGCATTCATACCAGTCTGTGAATAGCTCTATATTTGCGCTGCAGGCCGCGTACAGTGTGCAGCAGTTAAGCACAGTTGATTTCCTAGAACTCTCCTCAGCTCTAATAGCCTAAAAAGCATTGTTCTACCGCAGGAGCTCTGATATGATGTTAAGGGGGTAGGCAGCGGTGCGGAGCGGAGCGCTACCTTTGAGTGAAGACATCAGGTGTGTAATGCCATCACATACTTTCTGCCTCTTGCTGCTTTTAAACACGCCATTCTAAAAGCCAGTCCGCTCTTTCCAAACAGACCTTTATTGTCCTATAATGAATACATTTCCCATAAAAGAAAGGCGCTGTGGGAAAATGGGAGAGAAGGAGGAAGACAGATAAAGAAAGACCCAGAGCAGAGAGAGGTAAATGAGGATAAAAGTAGAACAAACGACAAACACAAGCGAGAGTGAATGTGGGGGATTTAAGGGCAGGCTGCAGGGGTATGGCCAAGTTCTTTGCTTTTTCCGGCACCTTCATATTTCACTCCCATTGTTTTTAGTTTAGTATAAAAAGGAGTTTTGTCAGACTTTGGTTTGTACTTGCAATTGCAAATCAGCATTCACTTTGCTGGCTGCTGTGTGTGCCTGTTTTCTGGCCCGTTAAATAACCCTCATTAAAGGGCAGCAGCAACTAATAACAATGTCAGAGCTGCACCAAGTTTGTCCCCGTGCCCTGTCCCTTTCTCTCCTTGTTTAATTTCCCTTTAAGGCCGCTTATTGATTCCAGCCCCTTCATTCCGTAACTCTTTATATTAATAATACAAAGCAATAACAAGAGTGTCACAACCCCTGAGTTTTGCACAAGCAATTAATGAGATTAATCTAAAGCTGGTGGATGTGTGTTTGCGATGGTCTTTACAGTATTGGTTTTACACCAGATGCCTGACCTCCTTACCACCTTTTTCCTTCCATCTCCTTTAAGCTGTCCCTTCATAACTCTCTGCCAACTCAAACTTCTGAAAGACGGTGCAGACTGTGAGACAGAATGGGGGTAGTAGAGGTTTGGGCCAAGTACAAAAGAATGGGATTTGATACAGAGATGGAGCAAAAGAGACTATGACTGAGAGAAAGCGAGGCCAAGAGGAAAAAGACACAGAGGGAGAGATGAGCAGGCGGGGAAAACTGGAGGAGGAACTGCCAAAAGGTAAGCCTTGGTGGTAAATTCAGAGGCGGACAAGGTGGAGAGAGAGAGGGAGACAGAGGAGGAGGCAAAGAGAAATACGGATGTGCTGAGGGGAACAGAAATGAATAAAAGATGGAGGGAGACAGATAGGATCGAAAAGGTAGCTGAGGTGAGTGAGAGAGCTGCTGGAACTATTAGATTCTCAGTAGGCAGTCACTTCCTCCCTCTCCACCTCTGCTGCAGTTATCAAGTCTGGCTTCGTGCAATGCTGTTAATGCAACTACTAAACTGTCACAGCATGACGTGTGTGTGATTTCAAGTACATGCTCGTTCACCTACCTGCTTTCATTTGTATGCGTTGCCTGTTTGCTGAGTATATGTATTTACAGAACTCCATCTGTTGGTCTGAATCTCAACATGCAAGTGGGAATGCAGAGCATGAGCGCAACTTTTCAGAACTTTATGTGAATGTGTGATGCGTGGGCGGGTGTATGGCAGAACATTTACCAGCTACAAATATGTGAAAGTCTGTTAGATCCATTGACTGGCTGTGTTTTCTCTGGATCTTACAGACATATTTTAAATACTTTGCTTGACAACACCTCTGGTAAATCACCATACCTGTAGGATTTAAATATTCACAGAGGTTCTGTACATGTTTTGACACACACCACCTGTGCCCCACAGACAGGGTACCCGTTATAGCTGAGATGGAGCTGAATTTTGTCAGCTGTCTAGATCTTTTTCTTTTTTTATTTTTTATTTATATTTTGGTAAGCCTGCCAGGTGTAACCCACTAACTGTCAGCTTGTGCCCAAGGCTGCCAAATATCAGAATCACTAACACATTTGTGTCCTAGCACAGTATGATCCCCAACCAGAGACCGGTATCTAAAGGATTATTCCAGTTTATTACGACATGGGTCTTATTTTCATAGATTTAGACATATTTTTTATTGGTTATGACAATATTGAACCTATCAAAGTAGGAAGCATGAGAGGTCAGATGGTCAACAGGTTGTAAACGAGCCAGCAGTCAAATTAGATAATTCTAAATCACTTTTTTTTTGTGGTAAAAACATATAGTTATTGAGCCTGAAACGCTCGATAAATAAACAACTATGTTCATGTCCAATTATAATAAGTACAGTAGGTCAGAAATGACACAGGAAGCCACTCTGTAAACTTTGATGGGTGTTTACAGCAGACAATTGGCAATAATTAGCTTGTGTGCCAGTTGAGGTCACCATGTTCCCAGTTCTCAGCAATTAACTTGGTAAACACAATGTTTTTATAGAAACGATGGCACTTAACATGAAAGTAAGTAATAACACAGACTTATATTTCAAAGTTGTTTAGGTTCAGAAGTAAGAACTATCTCTGAGATTATGATAGGTTAAATGGATTTGAGGCAGTCACATGTTCATGGTGTCCAGACTCTATTCAACATATAATGGATTAATAATGGCAGCAACAACAGCTGAATCAGGCTAGGCGTTTGTTCTATCAGCCTCGCACATAAACCCACACACACACACACACACACACACACACACACACACACACACACACACACACACAAAGGGAAAAAGAACAGATGCATCCTGGGCAAATGATGCATTATTTTGTGTGATTGTACTGTTGGTCCTCTAGTGTGGGTGGGTGGGTGACCAAATGATGTAGCCATGCTACAGTGCCACTGATGTCAAGTGTTTGTGTGTGTGCTTGTGTTTGTGTATATATACACTACGAGTGTATGCTGAGGGCTAAAATGAAGGTCAGCTGTTATCTCCCACTGCCATCCTCCCCCATCCATCCCACCTCTCTGTCCTCTCAGTGGCAGGTCTATGTAAAAGTTGGTTAGAGCCACATAATTTTCAGGAGGGTCGAATGCCAGAGTTTTGCTTCTCTGCATCCCCCTCCGTCCCTCCCTCCCTCTTTCCATCCACCACCCCTGGCCATTCCCAGCACTTCACAACTGGATGAGCAAAGCGGCAGCGGCTACCTACCTGGTTCTGTGATTGACTGCAGCGCTGCTGAGCGAGCCTCACTGTATCTGTGCCGTGTTTATTGCTTCTTTCACCTTCGCCGTAATTGAGTCCCTTCCCCATGCGAAATATGCACCGTCAGACGGGGCTGATGTGTGTGTGGAAGGGATCTGTCAGGGGTGTGTGTGTGTGTGTGTGTGGGAGTTGACTGACAGGCTACATAACTCAATTCAGCAATTCTGAAGCAACCTGATGGCTGTGTTTGTGTGTGTGTGTGTGTGTGTGTCTGTTTATGTGTATGTCTGAGTGTACCAAATCGATGTCTGGTTATCTTGCAGACACTGTCACCTGTATATATGTGAAATTTTACAGATGAGAACCTGCCACAAGGTGTGTATATTGAATTTGAAAAAAAGTATCCAGAGTATTTGTACCTTAGCACATGCTTGTTTATGCACAAATTAGGCTCAGGCTCAGGCTGAGCCAGTCAGGAGTGTGTTTGGCATGACAAAAACGGCAGGACAACGATGCATGTGTATGTGCCTGCACGTGTGAGCAGAATACTACTCAGCCTCTTTCAAACATACACCTACACAGCAGCACACTCCACTGGAAAAAGGCCATTATGCCATGAACAGGCCAAAGTAGAGGTGAATCATGATATATGGATAAGTGAGATAAAGTACCACAGAGGTTAAGGAAGAGAGATGGAAAAAGCAGAGGAGGAGTCATGAAGTGTGTGTTTGTACGGGAGTGATGGCCTGATCACAAGAGACTGGTAGGAGGTAGATGAAGGAATTAAATATGAAGGAGCTAAACTCTGAGTTGCTGAAAATAATAGGAACACAAAGTTATGCACAGCCTTCAGGAGAAATTAAATGAGTGTGTGTGTGTGTGTGTGTGTGTGGGGGGGGGGGGGGGGGGGGGGGGGAATATAGGGTTAGTTAAAAACAGTCATGGGAGCAAGAAAAGGTGGGTGGGAGATGAATGGAGATGGTTGGGGGGACTGCACGGTCTCTGAAGTGCATGTACGATGAAAATAAGCCTCCACCTCCAGAATATTGCAGAGCAGCATATAAGTAAAATGCACAGTTCAGCAAGCCCAGAGCAAGAGAGATGGGGAGAGAAGGTAAATCTGGAGGTACGGTAAAATGAAAAAAAAAAAAGGCAATTGACTATAAAAAGAAAACAGAAAGTTAAAAGAAAGGGAAGGAAAAGAAAGTGGAACTTATTCTGAGAAGCGGCAGGAGAAGAGTTGGGGAGAAAACAAAAATAATATTGGAAATGAATCGATGCGGCGTGTGTAAATGGAAAGAGAGAGTGAGGAAAATAAAGAGTCAGACAGAGGGAAAAAACCATTTTGTCTATGCAAATGAGAAGGGGAAAGCAGAAGCACAGGCGTTCAAGCTGGCCACCTGGGCCCTGTCAATCCTCTCTCTCCCGTTTTCTCTTCCTCTCCCTTCTTCTCACTGTCTACCTCTCCACACCTGGCTCTGGCAACCCTATAGCCTGCGGCTACAGTATAAGAGGTTGATAGGAAGAGGAGGCGGGAACGGGGTGCAAGCAGCAGGGGGGAAGGAGAGACTGTTAGCCAAAAGATCCATCAGCAAGCGTTCCTGGCAACTAAATGTTCCCCCCTCCCCTTCACCAAAATCTGTCTTTCCATCTATCACTGAGTTTCCCCCTCATTGCAAACTCTCAGAAACAGTTGGAGCAGATTCATGCGGGCACATGCACCTGGAGCACATGAGCGGAGGGTGTGCACGAGCATGGGCACTGGCATTTAAGTACCAACAAGGTTAGACATAGATAGACAGGCGCACAGAGAGAGGTAGGACGGATAAAAAAGCTTTTGAGTGATCATAGCGAGTACAGACAAAAGACACTAAGTCACTGTCGAGGCCCTTGAACTAGCTACACACTGCGGGAGAATTGGGAGTGAGGGATCAGAGAGGAGGGAGTGGTTGAGGGGAAGAAAGACAGATGGAGGAGGAAAAAAAAGAACAAGGCATAAAAATGGCTGAGAGAGGAGAACCAGTACAGCGATCAAGAGTGAAAACAGGTTTTGTTTGAGAACAAAAGGCAGGAAAAAGGCTGCTACAATGAGGGGGGGAAAAAATCTAAGCACACGTCTAGGTGCATTTGTGAATATGTTTTTGTACTTGAAATACAATAACCAGGTGTGTCCCTCTCTTTGTATACACTATCTTGGGGAAGCTCATAAAAAGGAGGCCAGAGAACATGGCATTTAAAAAGCAGAGAGCATCAGGACACAACACGCTGCAATAAATAAGTTTGGAAAGGTCTCTACCATCTCCCGAGTGCAGTGTAGTATTTGTATTTGTACATATGCAAATTTCTGCACGTGTGCGTGTATGTATGTTCATAAGCCAACCTGCCATCCTGCCTGCCTGCTTTGCCAAAGATTTGTGGACACTTCTGTAACACGGCCAGAGATTTGTACATCAGTCATCATTTGGGATCAACCTGCTTTTTAATTACTTATGGTTTATGTTTGTTTTTAATTTTCCCCATAAGCTCATAAATCGCCTTCCCCAAAGCGCAACTCAAATCCATCTCCATGGTAAATAAGCATCAGTTATAATTGCATATACAAGTAGTGCTGTCACAAAACCAAATTTGACCCCCCTCCAAACCAATGCCATCGTGGTTTTGAGTAAATTGCTTTCGAAGTGGAATGAAAATGTAGAAAAAGTAATGATAAATATATCATAATGCTGATGTTATTATAATAACTCAACACTAATAATCTTATTAGGATTAAAAGGTTTTTTATTTTTCTAAAAGCCATTGATAGTTTGTCGCTGATGTGTAATTTCCTGACTAATAACTCCAAAGTATGGTTAATAGAATTAAGGTCATCTGGACCAGAGCTTGAACATACCACTGAAATGTATTAGTGTGAATATCACCATTTTTTTAAAATTAATTGGATTTGTAAGTATGACTTGTATTTAAGTTAATGGTGAAATTATGATGAGAAAGTCAGCATAATTAAGTGTAATCTTGGTACCACGATATTATTTCAGTATCTGCACAACACAAACAAATAGTGTTGTCTAGAATGCTGAAGTGAGCTGTTTACTAATGGGTTGACAACTTTTCTTTAGTGTTGAAATTGGTCTTTACATACTAATTTAAACTCCTTTATCTACGTTGAAGAAACTTGCAAGCATCCAGTTGTCCAAAATGTCAAATAATGCTTTGTTCCTCAACTGGCAACGATATCTATCCAACAGAGACACATTTACCAGATTCGGGAAACTTCTCCTCTGTTATCTCTCTTGATCTGATCCTGACATTGAGAAATTAACTTTGTCTTCTGTTCATTTCGGCAGACTCACACCTACTTCCCAGATATTGTTTAGCCTTCATCTTTGTTGGCAACCTCAATTTCCTGCCTTACAAAGCATAAATCAAAGAGTTTTTGCTTCATAGTGACTTGACATACCCACCGCAGTTTAAACTAATGATATGCAAGACTTTTAGGAAGATGGCAAGCACTTGTAATCATACTGTCTGTTATTTTAGATTTTTACAACACTGGATAATGGAAGATACATTTTCCCCTACCATGAGATGCATTTTGCAAATTGATAATGATGGTAAAAGCACATTTTTAAGTAAAATGTATCACAGGTCATTTTGAATTAAGATATACAACAAACTGGACGCTTAGTGACACAGTTGGTCTGATAAAGTGGAGGAGGACAGGTGGCAGCCATTCTGGCCTTTGGGAAGGGGAAAAATAATCAGGAGTGAAAGCACATTCCCCCACAGCTTTCTTTTATTAGTTTCTCTTGCAATAAAGTATGTTACTGTATATGCAGTCAAGAGGCGACTATGGTGTCTTGCTGTGTGTACTGTGAGGCTCTGGAGGATCTATATTTCAGACACAAAAACCACTTGCTGTCCATGGCTACAGAGTCCACAAAAGCTAAAAATGACTTTGGTACCGACCACAGAACCCCACTGGCCTCTGCAAGCTGCTTCACAGCTCAGTTAACCAGTATGGCCCAGCGGGTGGTAGTTGCTATGAACCACCGTTTCTCCGCAACTGCGCCCAATGCCCAAGGCTTGTGTCAAACTCATTCACTATCACAGACTGTACGGATGTTCCACTCCTCTACTGCAATGGCCAGAAAGCAAAGACATGGCCCTTCTGCAGTCCATGATAAGATTATTCACCTGACAGATGGCCCAGAGATAGGAACACGTCTGTGGACATGAGTCGAAGCACCGCTTCAATCTGCTGGTACACTTTATGGGAGGTAAGGGTAGGGAGGGGGTTGTACCTGTTAACTGCCATAAGGTGAATCAGCAGTCGTGCACTTAAATGTCCCTCAGCTGCTCATGAGAAAATGAATCCTGGGAGAGAATCAGCCAGAGCTTTCCTCAAGGTCATTGGTGCTTGGCCACTTTTTTAAGTGGCCTTGCCAACTGTAACAATCTCTGCAGAAACAATCACAGCACCAATCCAATTTGGCCCGGCTTCTTTTCTTTTCTCTTTACTTCAAGCACAGACGGTGCATAGCCTCACTTTTGTTTTGCCCTGCTGAGAGCAGAGCATGAATTGATGACCTTATGAATCTCAAAAGAGCCCAGCAAATCATTGCGGTAAATCTCGCCCCAGCACATTAAGCATGACTGCAGGCTTATTCCCCTCATTTTTTTTTCTTTTCTTTCTTCTTTTCTTTGTCCATCTCTCTCGCTCATTTGTTCCTTACTTACAAATGCTTGGGGGTCTTTGCGAGCGGCCAGCTTCTCCAGGATTGTTTTCATGTGCTGCTAATTAATTGCCTATAATTAATGGTTGTTTGCGGTTTGCTAATGAAGTGGATCAAAGCTTTTTCACTCCTGATGTTGAAGCTCTTGTCTTAGGCCTGAGAAACAGATGAAGAGAAGAACAAACAGATAGGGACAAGCGGCAGAGAGAGAGTAGGAGTTGCGGTGGGAAGTATTGCGAAAGCTGCAGTAGATTTTTTTTTTTTAGTAGCTGGGTCAACAATCACTTGGCATCTATCCAGAATGGAGCCGGGCAATCTGAGTTTGATCTATTGGCAGACACTGTTATCGCTTGTCTTTCACTGAGTGATAGCCTTTGGTTTTTAAAGTGCATGCAGTTAACCAGAATGGGTGGTGTTCTCTTATGTTTGCAAAGATAATCTTTGAGTTTGCTGATTGAATCCATTCCTTTTTTTTTTTTACTCCCAACTTCAAATGTTTTATGCTTTAAACATTTGTTAACTTCATAAAGTTCTGATTACACTATAAACAGTGACACTAACATGTTATCTATGCCAGACATGGTCATAGCTCAAATGAATTGGCCACTCCTGGGAGAAACATTATAAGAGTTTTTCGTGATAGAAAACTCATCTGAGACCTCTTCAGCATTGTTGTGTCCGCCTTCTGAAATTCTCCATCTGATTTCCCAGTAGATTGTGCGGTGCTTTGACTGTCAATTTTCAGTATCTGACAATCTCATCAAAGCGTACCTATTAATGGTGATGATACGAAGAAGGATTCTAAATGGCAGACAGATGAATAGCCTTGTTCGTGTGTGGGTGTTTAATTCTCTGAGTTGAAGTACCATGTAGCTTCCCTGAAAGTGGGAGGACTGGCCATGAGCTGCTGGAAAACAATTTCAATACATGTTTGCTTGTGTCTAGGTGTGTGTGTGTGTGTGTGTTGGTGTCAGAGCGTGTGTGTGTGCATGCTCTGACCTCATCGATCATGACACCTTGTCTCTCTGGTTTGGTCACCTACACAGTGCTTGCCCTCTCTCTGTCTTTATCTCTGTGTATCACCATCCATCTCTCTGTCTTCCCTCCTCCTCCTCCTCTTCACCTCCATCCTCTTCTCACACCAGCACCCTGTACTTTTCTGCACTGCTCCCACCTTCTTAATCTCACCCTTCCCTCCTTCCACACACAGCCTTCTAAATCCGTCATTCGGCACAGCAGGGGTTGCACTCGCTCCCTTGTCTTTTTTTTTCTTCCTTACACCCTTCCATTTTACAGCCGAAATCCTGCAATCATTCACTTATTTGTTGAACTCCTCTCTGCCTGACTTTCTCCTCTGCTCCTCCCTGCTTCACTGGTCTGTGACGCATGCCCCTGGCGCTTTCCCTCCACCCCCTCACGTCGTTCCTTCACTCTTTTATACACTGTGCAGCGAGGCATCTCTCCCTCTCTCTTTTACTCTCTCTCTCTCTGACCCCATCACTCCCTCGGTGCCCTAGCTAAGCCTGGTCACTCTTCATCAGCTAGCCTCCGCTGGACACACGGACCTCCCAAGGGTAAAGGGAAATGGGGTCTTGTTGGAAACCTCTGTGCCCAGCCTTGACAGTTTCACCTGGGTTTAAGTCCTTTGCTGATCCTTGTTACCCCTGGATGAGCACCTCATTACCAGACATCCTCCCCTCATCTTATCTCTACATCAAGTCTTCCAGATGGGATGTGTATTAGCCTCCGCACCACCAGAGTACACAATTTCTAGCTCTTCAATTTTAGGCACTTGCCCTTTTCAGCTCAATCAGCCTCTCTCGTCCAATCAAGGCTGGTGAGGGCTCCGTTGCAGTGCCTGAGTAAGGATAATCACCTTGGTTACCGGCGTTACCGGAGGCCGCTGTCTGGCCAAGTTAGCACTGCGCCCCATGGGAGCTGCAGAGACAGGTGTCACAGCAGCAAGGGAGGGTGTTAAACAAGCCCAGGGCCAAGCAGGAGGTATAAACGTTTACTCTTAGTCATGGAAACTGTGTCACCAATAGCAAGGAATGCTCACCCCATAGTGTTAGTGTTTAAATGTTTTCTCAGACTCAGTATCCTCTCTCTCTCTCTCTCTCTCTCTCTCGCTCTCTCTCTCGCTCTCTCTCTCGCTCTCTCTCTCGCTCTCTCGCTCTCTCTCGCTCTCTCTCCCTCCCTCCCTGTTCCCTGATCGCAATTCAACTTCAACGGGTTTAAAACAGTACACCTCATACCCCAGTACAAAGATTACATGGTGGCTGCCTTCGTACGTCGTGCCATGAAGCATAGCTTAGTGAATCGCTGTTTACTGCGTTAACACTCACACACACGACAAAGACAAATATACAGCGAGAGGGGTCAGCGGCTGGAGAAAAGCTGCTGGCTCAGGGGACGTCAGGTCACGGTATGGAAAGCTGCAACTGAGGAGGGCGTTACGCTTTTATAGCGAGCCAATCAGACCGGACGGAGTTAAGAGCGCTGGATTGATTGGCAGGCTTCGGATGCCAGCAAATGGAGGAGACGTCCTTGGCATCATGCTCAGCATTAAAAAACTTCAACGGCAAAGTTGGTGAAACGCCAGTTGTTCTCACAGAGAGACACATAAGGACGACATAGATCACCATTATGATAATCACAAGCGGCAGTGTCTGGGGAATAGTAATGGGAAGGAGATGAGGTGGCAGCCATAAAGAGTGTTTCTACATTAGCACTGCCCTGATTAGATTGACAGAAAGTTTCACTAATGGACAATTAAACAAATGGTCAAATGAGATATAAGGCTTCAATTACCAATTGGTGTCTTTGTGTGGCCCTTTCAATCACTGTGCCTCATGTATTCTGTTTCAACATGAACCTCCCCTTGAGGACAAAACAGACTGAAACACAGTTCAGTAAACAGGATGCCAAAAAGGGATATGACCATGTCATATGATGTGCCCTTGCAGTGCAGACATAAGGATTTGTCATGTCTTATTTCCTTTTATTTCTATCCAAGTTAATGTAAAAATAAAACCTTCTCTGGACCTGGTCTATAATGCTGGAGGGGGTTATTGAGATGCAATCATTACGTGAAACAAAAACAGTTCAAAACAAGGAGTTATGGATTGCATTGAAGACTGGGGGGCAGATTAGGAGATAATTACAGTAAAATACATCACCTGCACTAAATGGTGAGCCTAGGAACTTCTTTTGCTTCTGAGTAATGGATCCATAAAAGCCCAGGAGAGAATAAAACCAGCCCACACTAAGCTCCGTAAGTCTTTCAGTCATGACTCGCCCGAAAAAAAGCGGCACAGTTCAATTTGTTTATGGAGCTTATGCCGAGGCAGTTGCTCAGCTGAGATAGTGGGCCACCCTGTCAGGACCCTTTAAGACTGCATCAGTTGATCAAACAGGGCCGTGCACGACAGCAGTAGGCAGCATTTTTTTTTTTTTTTTTTTTTTTTTAAAAAGAGGCTCATTTCAGCTTCTCTTGTGCTGACGGGCATGCCAGCACTGTCTGCCAAGTTCAGGTTGTCCAATTATTTAGACCTACAAAAGACAGGGTATCGGAGAAAAAAAAACAAAAAAACACGAAAATCTGATTGCGCACCAAGCTCAAATTTACACCATGAACCAGCAGATGGCATGGCAGAGAGCAAGGGATGGAGGTCTTGCTCTGTTTTTTAATTAAATTGTCGACAAGTTTATTTTATTTTGGGGGGTGAATTATCCTCCAAGGTTTGGATCAAAGGATAAACCTTGGCTTACGGTGGAGACTTTTTCAGCACATTAGAGAACAAAGAAACACGCTGAAATAGCAAGCCCAGCTCAATGGAAGTGTGGATGTGAAAGAAAGTAAAGAGGCAATCTTAACTCTGGCATGATGCAAACTGCATCTGACAAGCATCAAAAACTGCAATCGGGCTCAGACAAACTCATGCATTAGCACTCCTATAGTCCCACGTTCAAAAGAAACTAATGTGCTACGTAAGCTGTCTATAGGCAAGGTGTATATGTGTGTGTATACGTGTATTTCTGCACCTATGCGTGTGCTCATGTACATCCATATTTTTAGTTTTTGTGTGTACAGCATTTCCCTTGATGTTTATGTTTACACGCCAGGCCTCCCTTCTGTGACTCACAGCGACATTGATTTATGCATGGCCTCTGTCTGTGTGCGTGTGTGTGTGTGTGCTTGCACACATATACCAGCTGTAATTGGTATTCAAATCTCCTCCCACAAGTACGTCCAACTGCTGCCGTTTTTCAACCACCAGAGTCCCAGCCAAGGTCCAAACAGCATGATGGGGAACAAGCTCAAACGGATGGCTCTCATTGCACACATTCAAATAAACAAATGGAGGTGATTTAATGCACACAGCGATAAGGCAGGTGGTAATGGAGGCATAGAAGAGGAATGGGGAGGAGGTGGAGGAATGGAAGTGATGGAGGGGTGCGTGGTAGCGATTAAGGGTGGGCAAGCATCAGAGGAGGAGTTAGCCGCATTTGTTACTATACGTGCGGTGTAAGTTTGGCCCACAGCTGCTGTGGATCAGCCACCCCCACAAAGACATGCACTCGGTGCACAAACATACAGCGGTGAATCTGTGTGTGAGTGATTGTGATTGTGTGTGTGTGTGTGTGCGTGTGTGTCCCTCAGGCCTGCCCGTCAGACACACTGTGAAGTCTTTCTGCCTTTCTTCTCTCACTCTTCCTCTCTCACTCGCTCATTTCTGCCTTTCTTGCTCTCTGCATCTTTCCATCCCTCTGTCTCTCCATGGCAGTTCAAACGAGGGGCCAAGTCTCCCAGCCTCGCCATCTTCACAGCACCCTCTCAATCTATATGTCCACTCATTCGTCTATCCGTCCAATCAATCTGTCAATCTGTGTCCTGGCATAACAACAACTACCAACCCTTTCCTTTTTCCCTTTCTTCTAAATTAGTTTTGCCTTTTTCTCTGTGGATGAAAAAGGACAAAGACTTGCTGATATGTTATCAGAAATACATTTTTAAATGCATGCACTGTATATGTGCAAGAGTGTTAAGAAACAGACCATCTTTGCACTTCCTTCCCTCCTTCCTTCCTCCATCCACCCCCTCCCTGTAACAACCCTCCATTCCCCCGGCCCCCTGTCTCTCCCGGCCCCTGTCAGTGGCTAGATTAATGACAGTGATCAGTGAGCAGCCCCCAGCAGAGGTTGCCTGCAGCTCAGGCAAAAACGCGGCGCGGTAAGCAGCACACATGCACATGCACACCGACAGACATAAAGCAAATTTACATGCAACGCACAAGCATATTCATAAAGGGTTGTCCAGACACATATACACAAACACAGACTTCTTACACAGTACTCCAGTTAGAACGGCATAGAAATGCCTACACACATGTGCATATAGATCAGCCCACTTCCCTTACGGGAGTAGACATACATGCACACAAAGACACTCAAGGGAAGAAATCAATACACAGGCCATGGTGAGGGTGGTATCATTGCAGCCTGGAGAATGGCTATGAAGAAATGTAGTGGTCCTTATATCCTGTCCTTAAAAAAGATATCATCACAACACATCACAGGTCTGACTGTGACAATATCCGACCTCGCACTTAACCCTTTCACTGCCTTAGACAATGTAAACAAAGACCTATAGTACAACAGCCACAGGACAGCTCATGAAGCAACATCTGTGTGCACTTCCTGGTTACCGTTCCTGCTCAGCCAGAATCACTGAAGCTTTGGGTGGAATTTAATAAGGTTTGTTATGAGTCTGTATTTTACAAGCAGATGGCACAGAATGCCACGAGGCTGGAGCTGCTCACAGTCATGATTGAGCTTAATCCAAATCCTCGTTTTTGCAGCAGATGCACTTGTTATAAGGTGGTGACCATGATGCATATGCAGGACTATCCCACACTGAGATGTTCCAGTGGGAGGAATGATGGCAAGAAAAGCACTGCAGGTGCCATCAACAAGGCTTTGTAATAGATTGTTGTACGTTATTGCATCTGAAAAGGTGAGGTCTCAAAGGTCCTTTCAGTCCCTCACACTACTGCAGAATATAAAAGCAGTTAACAAACACCACTGCTGGGTCTGGTGTGTCACACACGTCTGGTCCACTGCAGGCATTTGTTATGAGCTCTCATGTGGCTGTCAGAATAATCAATCGGAGCTCTCTACATGGATGGCTGTTATGCACATATGTCTCGCGGGACTCCCGTCCCATCACACACACACACACACACACACACACACACACAGCAGCAGCAGCTATGACACAATAAATCCCAATCACGGTCTGGAAGGAGAAAATACTCAAAATGCTGTGACGCACTTGGGTCAACAGAGCACAGAATAATTTCAGTAAATATTTCTGCGTGGGCAAAGAGAAAGTGTAAGAGAGCCTGAGCCTTTCACTTTTGCGATGAGGAGCTTGGGGGTCTTTCCAGCTTAACAGTTGCTAGAAGTGATCAACACACAATGACTCATACCCAAACAGCCACACAGATGTAGCCTAGATTTGCGCAAATGGCTTTGTTCTAATTAGACCATGTTGAATATTAACAGTAATCCGCAGGATAATTGTAAACTGGAATATCTGCACGTGTTTTGTCCCGCGGTCAGCTCCTCCTTCCCCCCTCTTATTTTCCTGCCTGACAAGTCAGAATAGACCCGGTGCGTTTTTAATTCAGCTTCTTCTTCAAGAAGACTTGGTCAAACTTGCACGGAAGCAAAAGCACCACCACATCGACACGGCTTAACACTCTTCTCATTCACATCACACTCATTCGGTCCTTCCTTTCGGAGCCTTACCAGTGCGCACCAAGCAGGCGACTGTGATGATGGTGAGAGGGATGCAGTAGTTCCACACGGTCGCGAAAGCCATCTCTTGCCGCTGATATTCCCCCCTTGATCTCTTCCTCAGTATTCCTCTTCCTTGGAGAAATCAGAGTGACATGAACCCGCAGGTTCACTCTGCCGACAGCGCCTTCAGCGTCTGTGTATGTGTGTGTGTGTGTGTGAGAGAGAGAGAGAGTACGCGCGCGGGCGGCTGTGCGTGAGCGAGTGTGTGTTTTATCAAGCGCTCAGTGCGTAACAGCAGGTCTGTACATAGTAATGCTCCTACTGACACATACACACACACACACACCCACTCTATCTGAATGCCTGAAAATTATGGTTTGGCCGGTTTTTCTTGGTTACTTTACATTGTAAATATATTTTAAAAAAAAGATTGCCAACAAGGGCGGGCCTGTGTGTGTTTCTGACCAATTGCAGAGAGCAGGAGCAGGTGGAGGGTGTGCGGATGAGAAAGAGGGGTTGGGCTTTCAAAAGAAATAGGCTCTAGAGGAGGAGAGCAGGGGAGGGAAGAAGGGCTGCACCTTCCAATTAATTGAAATCAATTCGTTCTAAATGTGATTGATAACCAACATTAATTTTCAGACGCAAATAACCAATTTATTTCAAATTCAGTTCCACGGAGCGAAAAGGATGTTTGACACAATGATTAAGATGACGGAAAATGAAACAGATGTTTACTGTTTGAGGAGACAATAATGTTGCAATCATTTATTGTATTCTGAAGTAAATTAGAAAACGATTGAGCGGACCAATCAGTGCCGATTCATCTGCACGTCAGTAATCTGGTGGACTCACCTTTTACCACATTTTAATGCTGACGTGCAAACAGAGTTATTTTAATTGTTACTTTAATTTGTTAACGATTATTTGTCAACTTGCTGATCAGAACCAGAGGTAAGGTTGTTTATTGACTTACTGTCAAATCAGAATGTGCAGCAGTCTTTTAGGTGTTCAGAGATCAGGGGACATGTTGCAGGAGCTACTTCATCGTGCATAGGGCTCATCAAGGAGTGCAGACCTAAGTGTATTCGGTTAAATCGCCGTTCACAATGACGGTAATGGCCCGGAACAAAAACTTGTGCACCGGACGACCCAGTGTTTCTGCTCATCTGTAGTCAGGGCCTATTAAGTCCTGCTAAAGGGGCTCTTTAACTTTACCCTCATGCTGTGGCCACAGTTTGCCCATAATTGTGTTTTCCAGTCAGAGAGCGCTGCTCCATTATGAAAATTGTTTCTCTTTCCACATCTCCCCCCCTCTCTAATCTAGTGTTATAACACGGGCTTGTAGCCTCTAAGGCTTGCAGGCATCTTTTTGAAACTGTATCTTTGGCGCCCCCTTCATGTAAAATTAGGGATAGCACGTCATGGGTTTCAAATCCGCTTTGGCCTCTCTCTCATCTGCCACAAATCCTCCAGACACTTTTGGTCAGCTTGCCTCAAACATTCAGAAAAGTTGACATGGGCAGTAAAATATGATACCAGTCTATTAGCATTAATATTCATATCTCTACCCTTGGCTTTCCATAAAGTTACTTTGAACTCACGCCTCATATCTGACTTCGACTTATGGATCTGTGGGAAATCTTAAAGCCTCAGCTTCAGGCTCTCTCCCCTCACTGATTTTCAGTATTGACACAAGTTTTTAACCTTGTTGTTTTGGCGAGGATAATATCTGTTGCACTCATTCCCCAATTCCCATCCCATCCTATTTTTCCCCGTCAGCCTCCCCGCAAGTGTTTGTTCCCCGGTTGGCAGGGAGTCGGTGGCAGCAGCTCCCCCGCACCAGATGGGGCATTGTCAGGAAGTAATGAGGGGAAAACACCTGCTTCTCCAGCGAGCTCCACTCCTTCATTTTCAGCCATTTGACACAACATATGCAGAAAGCACATACAAAACCAAGTGACCGTGACGAGAACAGCAGTAGGCAATGGCATGAAGTTACAAATGCCTGGCGTTAGTCAATGGGGTGTCATGTCTGGTATAAGTCACCTTTACATGAAGGCTAGTGTGAGTGACTGAGGGCTACCTGGACAGCTGGACCGGACTGTTGACACTAGTGAGGAGTTGCCAGACTTAAATGTCACAGACCCTTGTCCTGTTAGGATCATGCCTGCCCCAAACAAAACATTTTCACTGCTCTGTATTCTCTGCACGGCTCCTGCATTGGCCCAAGCTGTTGTCCGGTGGTTTATCCATGAGGCACTATCAAGGTCAAAATGTCACTGTAAACTACACTTCTCTCCCTTCCAACCAGAGCCTTGTACCTCGGGGACAGCTCCACTGTGTGAAATTCCTGATACATAATCTTGTCTTTTCTGGCCAAACGGTTGAAGCCCCAGGACCAAAGCCCACGAGGGAGCACATAGCTTTTCACTCATGACTGACTCAAAGGCCAAAACAAAATGGTGCTCACTGGCATTTCACATGCAGGAGGGCATTTTAAATTTAAAACATTGTACTTTTTCTGACAGAGCATGACCGATTTTTTAAAAGTCTTTCTATTTTGGTTATAGTCTCTATAGCTCTTGTCTCTTTATTCATGGGCTTGACCTAAGACATAAAGTAAGCAAAAGTTTGTGGAGTTGGAGAAGAAATACAAGGAGTCTGTAAAATGCTCAACAAAGGATGGCTGCAGCAGTGGCGAGCTGTACAGGGGGCTTGAATAATCAGTTTAATAACATTATCCTGGCTGTGCTCTGTGGCGCATGCACCCGTTAATGGAGTGTCATTGTTAAACTGCCGCTTCGCCCATTATTAACGACAGCCTACGGTCAACCACACACCGATAATAAAACCACATAAAACCCAACATAACTTCAGCAGACAAGCGTAATGAAATTCTCTGCATTATGAGCACGGTTATGGTAATAAGCGATGGTGCTGTGGCACAGCGCTAAGGGTTACAAGGCAACAGTGGAGAAAATTAAAAGATGAAGATGTATTCTATGGTGGTTATTTTAGGTGAATCAGAATGAACTGAATCTACTCCATATTGAAGTTGAGCTAGCACTGAGCTGACCCTGCCTACTTTTATAATAGATGGACAAAGTTTCAAGGTTACATGACCTCACTATTATTCTCACTGTGTTTGAGTGTTAGTCTTTAGTTCATATATGTGTAGGTGAGTTGAACTTGAGTGAGTGGGTTTTGTGCTCACAGCCAGATGGGGAAAAACACAAGCATGCACAGGCACAGTACTTTGAGTAAAGGTCATTGCTTCAGAGTAAGGTCTTACAGAGTGAAGGGAAAGGTTGGTAAACAAGCTGATGCAAGCCTGAGATGGCACCAGATCGAGAAGACGTGTGGCCAAGCAAGCATGCATGTCCGGCTTTCGCCACATTGTCAGTGTCTCTTTTGTAAATGGAACAAAAATCAATGGCTCACCAGGCAAGTAAACAATATTTTCTGAAAGCCATTTAATATCAAAGAAATCCAAGGTACAGTAAATTAAATAACAGTGCAATGTGCTTGATAGCTGTCACAGTAAAGAGATTATAATGACCTTCTCACAGGTGCTTGAGCTGGTTCTGCTTTTGAAAACAGATTGAAAGAGAAACAAACCAGCAAAATAAAACCCCGTCTTATTACCCAAATGGCTCATTCATAATACACAGCTGAGCAATTATGTTTTTTTTTACAGAAAGGAAAGAATTGCACAAGGAGCCCTTACAGCTCTTGCAGTACACAATAGTCATCCTGCATCATTTTCGCTAATAACGTAGCTCACAATTTTCTGCACTGCAAAATAAATGAAGAGAAATTGGCCACATTTTTGTCAAAGATGCATAACTGCAGTACACACCCACAAGCAAAGCAGCTTTTGTGTCTCTAAAGCAATCATTTGCCCTTCAGGGTTTTTTTTTTTAAACCTATCTTGCTACTGATTTTGATTTTGCTCTTGCTATAGTAACCAAATATCCCTCTTTGTCTCCCCCTTTCCTCCCTCTCTCCTCCCTCAGTATGGCCATCCATAATCCTATACCATCTCCTCCCTCTTTAAGTATTGCTCATTTTCTGGCCACCCACTACATCTTCCTCGTCTCTCATTCCATCTTCTACCCCCACCCTCTTCATCCTTGCACCTGCCTGTGCAGTCACACCAGAGGTTGCTTGTCTCCACAGGTGGAGGGCAGGGATTCCACACTGGCTTTGTAGATGGGCTTTTTCTGAGACCGGTCATCACTGGAAAGAGGGAGAGAAAGAAAGACAGAGGACCATGATTATCAGTATATCGATCTCCCAGTAGGCACTAGAAAAGTATAAGTGAGGAAATTATAGACTAGAAGCGAGGGATGGAACCACACCTGGCTCTTGATGTGAAAGTCCATTTTTCTCTTTCACTCTCCATCTCTCTTTTTATGTGCACATGCTCATATACACATACCGAGCCACACATATAAGGATTAAACTTTCTTCAATGCCACAGGAAACACATAGAAATCATGTCCACATGGGAAAGAAGTTAATGAGCAAAGCTGCATGGGGTCACGGTGCACATTAACATACTGTCAGCAGCAGATTTAATAGGATTTTCACTAATGCACTAATGATTGCTATTTCCTATTTCATACTTTATATACTGTCACAGAAGGAAGCTTGGTGCTATTAGCCCTGGCTTTTCATGAGCAGAAAGTGTGTAGAAACGCATGGGAGCTGAGGGAGCATGGAAAAGATCAAGGATGGGGTCAAGTAGGTCAGACCTGCTGAGATAGACTTTAATATTCAGTGTGGATAATGCCTTTTGAAACACATAAAAGCACACAGGCACCAGTTTGCACATGTGTGGAGAGGTTTCCTGCAAGAATACTCAGCATATATAACATACACACACACACACACACACAAGGTGAAGTATACACAAAGGTGCACACTGGCATAGGCACAGAAATACACAGGCTGTAACTGAGATGGCCTTGGTTCTACCACGAGACAGAATGAAATATTGCAGCAATAACCATATCTGTAATATAAAGTCACACTGCAGGAGGAGAGACTTGGGCTGAGTTAAGGAAAATAGGAAGGTGAGTGTGGATAAAGCGACGTAAAGAAATCAAACAATCACACAGGCACACGCACATTGACTCGCATTCAGAGGCACGCTATCCATCAGATTTTGAATGTGATTTAAAATAAAAATCACACACACACACACACACACACACACACACAGATTACACTCAAATATATCGTCATTCCTTACATGGGTCCCTTGCTGGTCTTGGTCTGCTTGGCCCTGCGGCACAGGAACACAGTCATGGAGAGGATGAACACCAGGAGAGACACAGCTGCCGCCGAGGTCATCAACATGAGACGGCCATTACTAGACTCATACCAGGGGGCATCCGCTGTGGGACAGATCAGTCAAACATGAAGGGAAACGTATCACACAGACTATGAAATCAGTAAAACTATGAGCCTCCCGCCTCCAGGCAAAACTTCTAAAGGCAACCTCCAGTTTGTTTGTGGAAGAAAAAGGTGTCTGTCTAGAGTTCAGATGGCAATAGTGCCATATACCGCATTGATCCTTAATAAATCTGCTTTTTGCAAAATTGTAACATTTACTAATTTTGTGAACTGTATGTTCTTTTTTTTAGACTAGTGGACGAAGTAAAGACTGAGAAAACACAATCATGAGTATTTGGAGCAGCAACACATGCTTCGTTTGTTCATATATCCGCTAATTCCATATGTTAAGAGGATTTCTTGGCAGTTAGAGTCACATAGATTTGCACCAGGAATGTTTGCTAAAGGTTTGTACCACTATTGTAATACAACTTCAAAGCAACAGCAGTGACATGCAACATTTGCTCACCATACCTTCAAGGATGAGCAAGCATTATTCCAGCATCAAGAAATTATTACCGTTTTAATTAGTACATGTGCTTCTGAGAAATACTGGAGACACCGTGGAGCGCAGTGACCAATGAGTCAATTGCAGCCGTAATAAGATAACTCTACCATAATAAATAACATGCATTGGCTTAATTGCATTTTTAGAGGTTGCATAATTTCAACGATTGAAATCACAAGGCTTATGAATCCTACTGGCTAAGAGGGTAGTGTTTAAAAATTGCAGTGCATTAACATAGTGCAGTCATCTCACAGGTCACTGATAAAGATGATGAAGACAGATGAAGTGCTGTAAATTGGATTAGCTGTAATGTTGTAATGAAATTAGCTCTGCACTTGAATACAATCTTCACGTTTCGTGAGAAATAAGACAGTTTGTCAGTCATACAGACTCAGACAAAGAGAAACTGTCCACTGCGTAGACATTAATCTACAAAAGCTAACAGACAACCAGACTTCTAATCGAGTGTCTGTAAATTTTCACTTATTATCATAAAGTGCTATGATGAATTCAATGTATACTTTCTGATTATATTAGAAAATCCCATGGGTTTATCTGAATCTCAAGTGTACATTGCAATTTGGAACAAATACACAAAAGGACACTTCAAATGGCTCACAAGTATTTTGAACTACTCTTAAATCTGTATCTTTTCACTCGGTGCTCTGGAGTGCACTTATGTTTGACTTGGTATTTCTGTCAATAGAAGAAAAAAAATCAAAGGTCAGGTAAAAATCATTGCTTCTTTTATATCTAATTATTATCATCTTATCTTTTAAAGTTGTTGCTGTTCTGCCATTGCCATATATACTCAAATGTATGACGACTGGGATCATCTCACTGTCGCTCCATTTGACATTTTAAAGTTGATTTCAGTTGGGACTTTTTTGTCACCTTTTTTATGTGAAGTGCTTTTTTTATAAATGTCCTCATCTCTTTGTTACAGCTTCAAAGTTGTTTTTCTCACTTCTCTGTGCAGATAAAAGAAACCTTTGCACTGTAACGCTTTCTTCAGAAATTTGGGGCTTTAAAGGTTTCACATTTACTTACAAGAACTTCTGCATATGTTCATGATGACGTTAATGCACCTGACTGCTCTGACTGAAGAGGTAACAGAACATTGTTCTTGCTTACCAGTTTCTTGGAAAGAGGAAACGGCAACAACCGCTCTAGAATTAGCCAGAATAAAGGACAAAAGGAGCTGTTCAGGTAGATCTCTTCTTACCTGACAGCACGGTGATGCTGATGGTGCGTTTCTTGCTGAGTGACGCCATAGAGGGATGCTCGGCCATGCAAGTGTACTGCCCTTCATCTGCCTCGCTCACCTTCTTCAGCGTGAGTGTAGAGGAAGGCAGGATCCAGTCGTTACCCTGAGAGAGAAAGATTGAGACATACAAGAGAACATAGGAGAGTGAGACAAACACAAAGTAGGGCAGGAGGTAAAAATACATTGTATCGACTCAGAATTGACTAAGTCACACAAATTTAAATCGTGCTTAGCTGAAAGCGTAGGAGAGAGGGATAATAGACGATGCTAGTTGGGGAAAGAGAGAGAAACACAGTTTCAGACATGAAAAGGGGCAGAAAGTCTTATTTTGAGTGAGTTGTGTATGAACGGAAGAGGAACAAAGAGCAAACGAAATAGAACAAGGTAGGCAGTAACAGAGAGACTGTTTCAGCAATGGCACGGGGACACAGACAGAAAGATCGCAATATGTGTTGGTGCATCGCCCTCAGAGAACAGTCACCAAAGTCCCAAATGAAGTGTATTTACCTGTGCAGTAATCCCAATGAATGAACACACATCGACACAAGTCAATAACCCAGATAACACTATCATCCGCAAAGAATGATGCCGCAACAACACACTGCTAACACAACACATAATGAGATGGCAAGGGAGCAGAATGAATTGTTGACACAAAAATAGCAGCACTATTATGAGATAGAGCCCGACATGGGAGGAAACAAATAATAGGCCAAACACAAGGATTGGAAAACAAACGAACGTGAAGGAGGGGGTAAAGAAAAAAAATAGACATTACACCATGCAAATGATTTGGCTCCTGGGAGCTGCAGCTCCTGCCAAGAAAGTCCATTTCAATTTGAATGGATCTGAATTAAGAGGATTTCCCATAAAGGCCAGGTCTGGCCAAAGCAGCATTTTGTATGCAAATCCACTGGCTCCCAAAGCAGTGGCCCGTTTCTGCCTCTGTCCTGCTGTCATTACCGGGGGCCAATGTGCCCATGGCAGCTGTCTGTCAAAGTGGGCCATTCTGATGCCACTTTGTGCCCCATATCCATGCCTGACATAGGTACAGTGAGTTTACACACACAGAGACACACTAACATTTTATCTCATCTCATCTCATCGTTTCCTTAAATGCGTCATTCCTTCTTTTCTAAAGGTCGTGTGTGTGAGTGGATAGATCGACAGGTGAATCATGAGGGCTGGTGCGCTGAATGACTCCATTCAGTGACAGAACTGCCAGTCATGCTGACAATAATTATTATTATTATTATTTATCAAAGTGACAGTGCTGTATATTCAACAAATGATGACAAAAACCTAAAGCACTCCACACGATCGTGCAGAGGACAAACAGTCTTAGCAGTATAAAATGTCCACTGAATTGGATTTGGACTTGTAAGCTCATTTAAAACCAGGATTAACAGTGACCCTTTAACAAGCATATTAACCTCAGAGCCGACTTATCAAGAAGAATAACAAAAGGGGAAACTTGGCAATTACGTCTGCCTGTTCCCGAGATATCTTCATAGTTTCGATGACTTTATTACACATGTTGTTTGCTGGTGGCGGAAGTTGTGATTTTGGCATCACCTTCAAAGTGTAATACCATTTTCTCACCACAAGGGCACAGTGTAACTCGTCAACTTTCTTCTTGTTCTACATTCACATTGTCACTATGGCATTTTACACCGAGATGTCTTAATTTCCCTCGGGCCAGGGTTCCTTAGCTCAGCGAAGAGCCCAGTTGAATAATTCAATACTGGTTAACCAAACATTAAAAAAATCATTAGAAATCTATCCACATAATTGTTTTCAGGTTGACTGGCTCTTGTCTAGACCTCATTAAACTATTAATCCTCAGTAAGTGGGCAAGCTGCAATCCCCAGCGAGCGGTGAGCCTAAGCCAACCGGTCACTTAAATACAGAGCACTTCTTCAGAAGAGGAGGAGGAGAAGAAAAGACGACAGGCGAGGGGGAAACAAGTGGCTTGAGAAAGTCAGGGAGTGAAGCAGAGATGTGAAGAGGAAAGAAAATTAAGAGAATGCTTGAGCAAAGCCGAGGGAAAAAGAAGGCCCGAGAGAGACTGGAAGAAGACAGGGAAAAAAATAAAGAGGTCACACTGAAATCGGAGCAAGGGAGAGAGTGGGAGAGAGAATGACAAGTTTCCAAAAGCATAATGAGGACACTGCCACTGTGTGCACATTCCTGACGCTCTCTCACGTTCTTATTCCAGAAGTAGCTTGGCTCCTCTGATGAGCTGGCAGAGCACTTGAGCACCACGTCATCTCCAACTCGCACCTTCAGGTCCTGTGGGACACCCAGGTAGCTGGTGTAGCCCTCCCTGGACACTGACAGCTCTCCCATATCTAAAAGAAAAAAGAAAAAAACACACACACACACACACAGCGGGAGTTAGGAAGCGTGATCAAGCATTAATGAAGCAAGAAATTTAATGTACGCTGAAGCTACCTCTCCATGAGTTTGGGACGTGACTGAACATATGTTTGCAGTGGGAGCAGCTGGTAAACACTTATCTTTTCAGTATATTTGAGTATATAGGCTCAAGTATGAATGCCTCCCAGTGGTACAGACTGTACCAAGCAATCAATAATAATGATAATAGGCTTCATCTTATCGAGGTCTTTAGGGAGGCAGTGTTGTGAATAATGGCTCATTTTCTCTTCCATCTCTATAGATGGCCCACGTCCATCCAGCTCCTGGCTTCTCTCCCTCTTCTGTCTCCTTCAGTTCTTTAGTCCATTCTAATCTTTCTCTCTTATTGATTACCCCCATGAGGCTGAGGAGCCTATCAAACAGCATCACGGTCGATTTGATGGCCACTGAGAAGATAGAGGACACTGATAATCTGACTAGCTACGCCATGGATGTCGTTTCATTCAACTGTGTATCCTACACTGATAGTTGCAAACTTGAGCCCCACCAGGGAGGGAATGTGTCTTTGTTTGCTCAGAGTGCAGAAAAAATAAATGAAATGGCTGCAGTCAACCTATCATAGGTAACACAGTGTTTGGGCTGGATCTGTAATTTTTGCAGTTGTTTTGTTGTACACAGTCTGCAGCTGCCCTGCATAGATATGTCTTGTGTTATTAACTATTCATGTGTTTTTTCTATCTCTCACTGTGAAGAAAGCTGTGTCCACAGTGTCTGAAAGATTGTCTTTACCTCCTGCTGGTTGGAAATATGAGGAAAATTGCAAGATTTCAGAGTCTTTCTGTTCGGTCTTCTTACCTAGATTATTTACCAGTGTATATTTATACTTCCTCCTTTGTAAGTAATGTCAGTAGTCTCAGCTATGCTGCACATTTCCTTATTAGAAAGTGAAACTCAGAAGCTGTGTGCCTTATTTGCATGACACATTTTTATCTAGCTTGTTGTCAGATTCCTGCAGAAGTCTCTTTGACCTTTGCAGGACACAGACAACACAGAAAAATCTAAGGTTTCTTTATTTGGCAAAAGAGAAATATAGTGTCACTGACTCATTGTTCAGCAGACGGTCCCCGCACACCTCCTACCCATCAACCCAGGCACTCACAATGTACTTTGATGGCCAGCTCTTGGGAGGAGTTGTCTGGCGCAGTCACATTGTCGACGTCGGACACACAGCGGTAGGGCCCCTCAGAGAACCTTCCTGCTCGGGGGACAGTCAGGACAAGACTCTCGGCAGTCTGCTCGATTTTCATGGAATAGTAGCACCAAGATCGCTCCCAAACTGGATGCCAGCCCCTCATGTACTGGTGAAGGGAGGGAATGAAAGGTGATTGTTGTCGTCTATTTAAATGCATAATTTGAGATATCAGATTCAGGAGTAATCCAAAAGTAATAAAACAACATGATGATTAACTTGAGGAGTTTGTGTAAAGTTCCCGACTGTGTTCAAACACTCAGCAGTAAGCTGCTCAATGCGATACTTACAAAGAGCACTTGACTGTCCATGTAGGGGCAGGCATTGCAAATTAGTTTACGTAGACAAATGTTATGTGCACATGATTGTTCAGTAAACATTTTTTTCTTATGTACAGATATATAAAAACAACATCAATGAAATAATTATTCATGTTTCCCCACTACATCAATGAGAATATTTCACATTTGTTTTGCAAAGGTTCAGACAATGACAATAAAACATTTGAGCTCTGCACTGTTTTAAGCAAACCCACATAACGGTGAGAGGAGGGTCCTGAACTTTTAAAATGTGCCACTGCTTTCTTTTCACACACCCCCTACTCATTCGATCCCTTGACTCACCCTGGAAAAGATCTCAAAGTGGACTTGGCTGATGTTGAATTCAGAGTCTGAGTACAGACACTCCAGTTTGAGCGTCTCTCCCTCCAGAATCGGCTCGGTTGGCCCTTTAATGAGCAAAGTGGCTGCATGTGGACAGAGATTACAGATGCAGGTTATTGATCCCAACATGAACAGGCAGGGGGGCTCAGGAGTGAAGGCGTGCTGACCAGCACCGGGGATCTACAGCTGCTGTTCAGAGCAACACTTTCAAAACAACCTCTCCCTTTTCCTGACATTTGTTTTAGGCTCCCGCTGGAAAACTGCCAATGCTATCAAAGTCAAAGTAACTATGACCACATGACCACCAACAGGTTCTTCCACTTTACTGTCACGGTAATGACTGAGGCAATTTGTCTTTAAATCATAAACACAAACAGCTTACAGCATTTCTTTCTCCAAGTTAAGATGTGAATTTTATGTAAAGATACACTATGTATACATAATGGATATTTAATTGTTTTTCTCAACAGTCTCTTGATAATTTCACCAACACTTCCTGTTTTAGTCTGTGTTTCATAAGCCACCAGGGGAAACCCATCAGTGTGACAGAAGAGAAAATAAAGCGAAAAACAAACTCACAAAGGCAAGCAGGCACACACACACACACACACACACACACACAAACCCCAGAGACAGAAACTGTATGAATATATTTGTGGAAAAAAAAAAGATCAGAAGCAGACTTGAATATTAAACTAACAGCTCATTATAGAGGAGCAATCTAATCAAATGTTTTGAGGAGATTGTCTTTGATAGAAAATGAGAAAAAAACAACAACATAGTTACCATCACTGCCATGAATCAAGGCGACCACTGCAACAACTACAAGCACTTTCATGACTGTAAAAAAAAAACCTTTCCAATATCAGAATAATGGTGTGCAGTCCTACGCAGCTTCTAATCTGAAATGAAAGTTTGCTCAGTTTTTATGTATAACGAGATGTAGGTGTGGCTTAGAACTCTTGTTTTTTCAGGAAGTGGGCTCGAAATAGTCTGTAATTCTGAAAGCACAAATAAACTATTCATCCAAATCATTATATAGCCGAAAAATAAATTGCTCAATAAGCCTTATTGTACGTGTAATGATTATCTTTTGATGGGACGCGTTAACGCATGAAATGTTATTTAAATGAAGAAACTGTGCCGTTCCGCTCATTTTCAGTGCGTCATTTGTCTCTGGGGGGGGCCGGGTCTATCATGTTTTCAGTCTGAACCTGTTGCGGCGGTCAGTATTGTTCCTGAAGAAGTTCAACAGAAAATTGAGAAGTGTTGACAAGTTGCCGCAGAGCTTCGGAATATCCCGGAGTGAAATGTAATGCCGTACAAGCAAACATTTTACGCTTCATAAGCTCTGACCTTTGATCGATTCGCTGTTAACTAGAGCTGAACAGGAGACAAGATCGAAAGAAATTCAGTCTGTCAAGGAGTCTCAGAGATTGTTTGCTGCACTCCCACGTATAATGCTTACAGAGTCATCTTTAGACTAACTGACATTCAATCTAAAATATTCCCTTTTTTCATTTTCAGTCAGAGCTTTCATGCTGCATCCACCACAGGCTTACATAGGTACATTGTTAAAATATGATGTTAAAAAAAAGTCTTAACATAGAGCAAATGTCTCTCAAACAACGTGTAAAAATATTTTGATATCTGTGCATCTAAAAACCACACACAGACAAACAACTAGGCTATATTTAACCTTTGGATGCAAATGAAAGACCTCGATTCTTGAGCAGCCTATTATTTCCAACGGTCTCTTTCATTTTGTCTGTATTGTATTATGTCCTTATCAAAAAACATATCTGCTAAGGATATGAATGAAGTTATTTGGAAGAATAAAACATGAAAAAGTCGCAACAAGCACTCTGAAAAACATAAAGTAAACCTGTTGTAAGATGTCTTACTGAATAAGATTTTTCAGTCAGAATCAGAAATAGGTATATTGCTAAGTAGGTTTCCACATACGAGACATTCGTCTTGGTGTTTTGGTGCATAACAAACACAGATATGTATGTATGTCATCTCGAATGGCAAATATAATATAGTAATACATCCACTACATAGTACAACATTGTTAATGTTGGTGGTTTAAAGTTTAAAAACTCATCTTCATCGTAATTATTGGCATTACCATTACATCGCACATATTTGTTTTATACCATTGTTATATAATAATATACAATATATAATATTGGAATAGACTTCTGTGTATTGAATTCGTATTATACTGCCTGTATTTTTTATGTTTGTATTGTGTTTTGTGTTGTAATTTGTTCGTTGTTTGACGTAACGAACAACAAAGGAAGCATTCGTGCACCGTGCCTGACTCTGTATGTGTTTACATTTGCTGCGCCATATCCATTGTGGTGTAGTTCCAGATCACATCCAGCAGGTGGCAGAGTAGAGTCGAGACGTTATCACCGGAAATAGATATAAGCACAGCGGAAGTAGTGAAAATTCTTTCCTCGCTGATTTTTTCTATAGCTGTGTGAGTGGATTCAAACGAGTCTTTCTGTGTCAAACTGACCCACTGTCATCGCAACGACGTCGAAACATGGACAGATAGTGTTCGTGTAACTCGGTAAGTTGTCAACTTGGCGCGTGATTTTAGGATGCAGCGTGCAGAGAGCCGCGCCGCTAGATTAGCTGCTAACGTTAGCACGTCCGGCTAAATTCAAAGCCTGATAGCTGCTATTGTTTTTAGCATGTAATGTTGTGTTGGAGTCCGTGTTTTACGTGTTTGATACGTTTAATAAACACACACGGTCCCTTCACAGGCGCATCTGAGGACGTTTTATTTTATGAGCGTACTATCATTTTGCTAACTCTTTTAATGTGCAGCGTTGTTTTACGGCTAAGGTTGTGCTTATTTCTTGCAGCTAATACCATTAATGACATATTTATACTGCACCGATTAAAGCGAAGTTATAAAGTTCTTTCTCTGGGTAAAAAATAGTGAAATATCAGCACAACAAGTAAAGAATGTCGAGAGGCAAAAATAGAAACTGAAAGAAAAAAATAGACTTGGAAAAATAAAGATAACACAAATAAATATCAGTTTATACATACAGCTCTAAAAAATGAAGGCTAATATTATTGTATAACTTTTTTTATAAGGATGCTGTAATCAGATTTATCAGCCTATTTCCTCTGTGATGCTAACCTGTGTTTTGATTCCTGTTTCCGGCAGATTTCCGGACGTGGTCCCTGTAAAAGATAATCCATCATCCTCATCTGTGCCCATCTCGGACTGTCAGTCAGGATTCTGTTCACACAGGTGCAGACCAACAGTTTTGCCTCTTGTGAAACTCCAGACTTCCTCCATTCTTCCTGTTGCCACCAGCATGGCTAACAGCACCACGACAGCAGTGAAGGTCCTGACACCAGGCCCTCCTGGCAGAAGTAGTCCAGAGGGATCTCAGGTTAGTCCCACAAACCCAAAGATGCTGCTTTTGCTGCTGCTGCTGGGCTGTGTTGCTGTACCCAGCATCTGACTTGCTCTTGGAATAAACGCACACATATGCAAATTTCATACTGCAGATTAGAAGCAGTTACATTTCCCTTGCAAATGTGAGCTACAAAACTGGTGAGCACAAAGGAATAATAACCCCAGTGCAGTTCCATATATTTAATGTGCGAGTTGATTTATTGCATCATTTTGATCATAGCCCGTATCTAATGATTAACAGTCCCACTGGTCCTATAGTCTTAATGACATTCGCCATTAATTCATTTTTAAGAACTACTTACTCTTCTTAGAGGTAGCTTAAATGTGTGACACTCCCCCGGTACAATTAACCGTATTTATATCTTTTTATATCCTGTTTCCCCCCAAGCAGTTAGTGATAGATTATACATGGTGGTTCGTCTTTTTGAAAATGTATTATAGCTGGCTTAAGGATTTTATTTTTACATGTTACTGCCAAAATCACATTTCAGCCCTATAGCTAATGTGGGTCTTGACTTAAAATGTAAATAATTAATTTTAGAGCCAACATTGGACTTTTATAGAGGGCACACAACATCTGCATACCTGTACTCTTTTGTACCCGAGTGAATGGTTATATGTTTTCTTTCCAGGTGCTTAGTAAGAAGAAACTACAGGACCTGGTGAGAGAGATTGATCCGAATGAGCAGCTGGATGAGGATGTTGAGGAGGTCTGTCAGTGGTTTAAATTGCTGTTTCAAATCAAATCCTAACCCTTATTTTTTTATGTAACTGTAAACATAGACAGATGTGGATGTTTTCGTGTGAAAATAATACCAGTTGCATTCTTGTTTTTGTTGCTGTCCTAACCTGTTGCCACATCCATCATTTGGAAATCTTATTCGACTGAAAGTGTGGCTGCATGATAAATGTGTAAGCAGCTGAAAATATGGGGAGTTTTTCAGCCACTGTGAAATGTTGCTTTCCGTTACGGTGCACGATTGATGGTTTTTCAAAATGTCTCCCTTCTCAGATGCTGCTACAAATTGCAGATGACTTTATAGAGAGCGTAGTGACAGCGGCCTGTCAACTGGCACGTCATCGCAAGTCCAACACCTTGGAGGTGAAGGATGTTCAATTACATCTTGGTGAGTTGCTGGTTGCTATTTTTTCTGGGTTGTGACATGTAATATTTTCACAATGGTGGGTTTAGTGTGTGTCTCTGTGGGTCACACAGAAGTGTAGATGATGAAATGATGAGCTTGTAATTACTGGGGGATAATTGCTTTCCAAAATGATTGGCTCAGGACTCCATATCTCAGGTTTATTTTTCACTTCTTAACTCAAAGTATTATCTCATTAATTTTATCCATAATGTTTATGTTCAAATATGACGGTTACTTTGAATGTAATAAAGTATGCATCAAACTTTCTGCATTTAAAGAAAAAACTTGAGATGATTAAGGCGAAGATTTATTTATTTTTTTTACAAAAACTTCAGACAGTTGGCACATAAAAAGAAAACTTTTATGGATCCCTGTGTTGCGGATAAAATACAAAAACAACTTTTGATTACATTTTTGTGCCAAAAAACAGCACATTTCCACCTTGGAGCTGAAGTAATTTGTGCTATTTTTGCAGACACTCAGTGAGGAAATGGAAAAGAAATGGGTAGATAGTTTTATGGTAACACAGCAGCCAAATCACAGGAAGGTACACTGTCATCCCTGCTGCTTGGCTTTGTTCAGTTTAAAGCACACGCAGAGTAGTCCAGACAGTCATGGAAGTTTGAATTATTTGTGTTATAGTGTGTTATTTACCAGTTTTGAAATGGAGATGGTTACATTACAGAGTTACCAACAAGGAACAGATAGCCCTGATAGTTTATATTTATATATGTATTTGTTGTCACTAAATAAGTGTTTGAAGTCCTGTGTCCTGCTGACATTGTGCGTTGCTTTTCTCAGAGCGCCAGTGGAACATGTGGATTCCTGGTTATGGCTCAGATGAGATCCGGCCGTTCAAGAAGGCGTGCACCACAGAGGCTCACAAACAGGTGAGCAATAGATGACTTTGTTTCTGTTGAACAAGTTAGAATATTCCTTGTACATGTAGGGAAACATGTCAGCTGCTAATTACTAATCTTGTATTTGTCAGTATTACTGATTTATTTTGTATGTTAATGAGCACACGCAGTGGGTCTAACTGTTTTGTATTTGTTGTCATTTCAGAGAATGGCGCTGATCCGCAAGACAACCAAAAAATAGCAAGACTGTATGCTAATGTGTTGTACCCACTCTGTGTATTGTTTTTTTTTTTTTTTCTCCTTTTCAACTGGGATTTTTTTGGACTGAACACGAAAGAGCTGGTTTGGGTGGGTGGGGGTATTTTTTTTTTTTTTTTTTTGGACATTAGTGTTTTATTGTCATGACTCCCTAACTTTTGAGTGTTTTGCCAGTGCTGTCACACAATAATGTAATTCCTGTCTCTGATTCTGTTTGTTGCCATTAAGCTAAGTCTGGCAGAACTCTATTCATTGCATTTTTGTCAATAAACATTTACTGGAGTACTTCTTTTGGATTTTGACCACTGCTGTATCCAGTTTACCTTTTGATACTCTAGAGCATTTGGATGTGATTGTTACCAATTGATATGTCCCTTTCAAATTGATATTTGTTGTTATTTTGCCAATAATAGATAATCATAACCGTTCAGTATGTAAGAGATTATGGCTGCCCCGTTTACCCGCTCTACTCATACAATGCTTTTGATTAGTTTTTCTTAATAAATACAGTTTATAATACTAAATTCCTACTGCAAATGGTGGCCACAAATGCAGTAAATTGTTTCTCTGTTGTTAGACATGTACATGGTGTTATGTATTGTTATTGAATGCAGCAGGTTTTATTACATTAACACATTTATTTCAGTCACCCTTGTAAATGTTTTTACTTTTGACTATTTCAGCAAATTGCATCCAAATAATGTTCGAACAATTGGTCCCCAGATGTTGACTTTTCACGATGTCGGATTTAAAAAAATAAATAAATGACTTGAGTCTGTAGGCAAGGCTTTTACCTTGTAACTAAAGTGAAACAAAATTCACTTATTGCTGTGCATTTAAGTGTTTCCTTCCTTGTGCTTGCAAGTGGTTCTCCACATTTATGACTGGAATTCCCAGTAGTTTTGAACACTGGGGGCAAAACATAACATAAAATATGATCAGTTGACTAGCTGTATATTTTCCAGAGAACCAAGGACACAAACCAGTCTACAGACACAACAGTTAACATGTCAGTGAATCTTAATGCTGGGTGTCTTTTAAGTAGCAAAATAAATGATAGCATTTTGGTGGCAGAAACACAGGAGGCTGTTCGTCAGCCAGATGAATAGTAATTGCTATGGAAAGCTGTCAAAACATTTCAAAAGAACAATATCCAAAGGTACCCCAGAGTTTTTATTTAATTAATTTTAACAACAGCACCTGAAAACAATCACTCACTTCCAGGATGTTGTGCAATTATTGAACAAAGCACTTTCCTGAAAAGATTAATTCACATGGAGGCCTAAGGTGATGTTTCTAATCTCAACCAGGGGACTCAATACATTAACTGCTGCCAGTCATGGACAGAATGAGATAGACACGGATCACAGATTTATGTCCACAAATGTGTTCTGAGGAAAAAGCAGAATGTCTTTTAGCACAGCTGTTCCCAAACTTTTGTTATTTTAATGTGGACATGAGCTGCAAGCAGTGTGACTAAAGATTCTTTTTTGGCACTATGAAAGAGAGAAAAACACCAAGTATGTCACAAGAAAAAAGCAAAAGCTGAATTGGAAAAAAATGTAACAAAACTTTCTTAATGATCAGATATATCTTAAGAATGCTTCGGCTTCAGACCTCCAGGTTGGCAGCCACTTTTGCAGTGGTGGAAAAAAATATTCAGACCCTTTACCTGAGTAAACTTAGGCTTTCAACACTGTGAAAATACTCCACTACAAGTAAAAGCACTGCATTCAAAACCTTGTGTAATATATTCAAAAGAAAAAGCATCACTGTCAGTGTTTTACCATTACATGACATTTTTAGATTAATGTCATTGGTACATTAATGTGCATGCTGCATTTTTACTGCTGTTGATGTTTAATGTTGAGCTGATTTTAACATATACTGATGGGTATCTACCGCAATGCATCATATTCTACTCATTCTAAGATCAAATGTTTGTAGCGTTGCTGTCCTGTGAGACTCGTATCTTTAAAAAGAAATCACCTTTTCATGAGCTCAGAAGCTGAGCTAAATTTAGGGATAGATGATGGACAGGAAGAGTTTGAAAATTTGAAATCCAAAAAGTAACTAGTACCTTGAATTAGTACAGTTTACAACTGTATTAGTATTAGTCAGACAAACAGTAGTGGAATAAAAAATACAATTTAACCCTGAGATGTAGTAGAGTAGAGTAAAGTACATGTACCTGAAATTAGTAGCTAGGTACAGTACCTGAGTAAATGTACTGAGTTACAGTCAATCACCATTACTGCACATTTACACTATGAAGATCTTGAGGTCCAAAAGTCAATATAATGCTAACATCTAGAGCCTGGTGACAATATTGGCCTACCACCACAGGTTAAAGTGGGCCGGAACTGTTTCTTCCTGTTATATAATGCAGAAAAAAACACTTGTGGTAATATATCTGAGTGCACTGCACTATACTGTGGCAAGCAGTAAGGGGGAGGAAGCAGCTCTCAGCAATGTCAACAAGAACTGGTTGACAATGTTTACTTATTTAACATGTTAAACGATATTTAAATTAAATACTATTTAATTAAGCTATTTATTTAGGAAAGAAGCTAAGCTGAGTATATTTGCATAGTCATATTGGTGCACCACCCACATAAACGTCTATTTTCATTCCAAAAATTCACTGTATCAGCGACCCTATCAGTACTCCGTGAATTTTTTGTCTCTAAAGTCGGTAGCTGTCTTACAAGTCCTAATCGGTCGGGCTCTACTAACATCATCATGTTAACAGTGACATGGCTAACATGCTGATGTTTAGCAGGTAATATTTGCCAGGTTCCTCATCTTAATTTAGCCTGTTAGCATGCTAATAAAAATGCAATTGTGATGAGAGGGAATGTAGCTGTTTAGTCACAAAGTACTGGGCAAGTTGAAATTTTAATCTGATGATGGAGCTAGAAGTTAAGAGGCCTTGACCACTGTAGCAGATTTCACAGCAATCCATCCAAAAGTTGTTCAGACATTTCACTAGGTGGTAGATGAAAATCAGGAGACAGTCAAAGTCAGTAGGAAATAATCCTCTTGTTACACTATCTGTGCAAAATATCATGGCAACCCATCCAATATTTTTTAGGTTTGATCCAAAAGTGGTGGACCGACTGACCAACAAAAGATCTTCACGCCACTATCGTGGCTAAAATGATCAATTACTCAAAACCTTTCATAAGTGTTGTACAAAGTCACAAAATGCTTCCTCTTACATTGCTCTGCTAAATGGTTATGATATGTATATTCACAAAAAAGGAACAAAAGTCAGTGTCTTTCATGATGGTCATGGTAGAACAGTAAAATTCCACCATTAATCCAACTTCCTGGAGGCCGATTCTGGTTTCACAGTAACATCAGTGCACATTGGTGACCACCAGGAGTCCACAGTTTAACTACAGCACTTTTTCTTTGGGGCTGTGCTGGGCTGTATCAGGCTGGCTCTCTGTAACTGCAGCGCCTGTGGTGTAGCACACTTGACTCCATCCCAGCCCTCTTGCAGCTCTACCTCTCCACTCAACAGGCCCTGGTAAACCCGTCGAGCGAGCAGCTCAAAGGCCTCCCTCACGTTCTGGCCTGTCTTGGCAGAGACCTCCACATAGGGCATCCCTAGCTGCCCAGCCAGTTTCACAGCCTCTTCCCGACTCACCACTCTTTCCCCCTGAGCATCTCGGTCACTCTTATGACCCACCAGAACGAACAGAACCTTATGAGGCTGCACTCGCTCGCACACTTCAGCATGCCACTCCTTAATATGGTCAAAGGAGGCTTGGTTGGTCATGTCAAACACCAGCAGGCCTCCGACCGAGTTGCGATAATAAGAACGGGTCACCGACCTGCGAAAACAAGAGAGACAAGTCAAGAAAGAAGGAGAAGGTTTGAATTTCAAACTACCAAAGCCCCTACTGGATAGGGCAGAGTTCAGACTTTGCTACCAACTTATTTCATGTTCAAGTGAGCAAATAATGAGATGATTATCTGCACTGTTTGAGTTGAAAGGTGATTGACAAAGAGTCTGTTTCTTTGTAAGAAACTGATATCTACTATGTCTTTCTCACTCTAATCATGAAACTTTTGAGAGGCACGTAGTTCCCTCATGAATCACTGAATGTTTAAACCAAAGGATCCTCTCAGCAGCCAGCTGGTAAAAAAAACGTACTTCTTCAGTAGAATACTTCTGTGTGAAAATACACCTGATTCGGCTGAGCTTTTAGCTGACTCGTGGGATTAGTTGGCTACAGATACCATGCAGAGAGGAGGTAAACACAAACAGGCACAGTTTGCAATTTGCTACGGCTCATTCAACTGGAGAATTGAAATAATGAATTTAGAGACAGAATGAAACATGCATCTCCAAGTTTCATTAAATATGCTGAACAGGAAGAATAATGCCATTTTAAAGATCTACCTTTTCTACTTTAAGCATTACGTATACTGCATCTCTGTACACACTGCACACTGCTCTTGTGAGGGTGACGGGGTGGATACAGTCATAGCTAAAAGCAAACACTGATGAACAGCTCCGGTGTGAATGGAATAGGTAGTGTATTTGGATAGTATATTTGCATGCATGTGAGTCATTTCTTCATTACTCAGTGTAAGAATAGAATAGTGCTCATAGGTCTGGTGTATGTAAAGAGGGGATTTGTGATACATTAAGACATCCAAGAATCTGAAATCTGCATATGCAGAGGTGTTCAACTACAACAGGTACCAATTTAGAAGACAGACAAATCATCCCTATTTGTCACAACATGGGTTCACTCTCACCTGAACCTCTCCTGTCCAGCTGTGTCCCAGAACTGCAGTTTGACACGAACCCCCGGCTCCACCTCCAGGAAGTGAACATAGAAGTCTACACCCACTGTCTGGTTGATGGACTCCAGGAACAAGTCATCAGTGTAGCGCTTCAGCAAGGAGGATTTGCCCACTGTGGAGTCCCCCAGCATGATGATCCTGAACTGGTACTGCCACAAAGTCAGGTCCATTGTTTCTGCTAGTCACAAAAGATGAAGACAGTAAAGACAACTTGTGAGGATACAGAGGCGTATACAAGAAGTTGTAGGGAAGAGAGAAAAAGTAGGATACACACTGCAGGAATTATAAAATGGGTTGTGAGTAAGGTTAGGAATGATTGAGGAGGAATATACTGCAGCCTAGATGGTACTAGGGCAGTTAGAGAAAAAAAAGAGATGCAACCTCCAAGAGACTAGCAATCTAAGCTTCCACAACACAAGCTTCCCACCAACTGTTTCCCTATCTCTGATATTCAAAATGCTGAGAAACGACCACAGAAGCCACTCCTTACAAATGTCACAATCAGTAGCGCAGCTTGCGTTTAAAGTCATCTCAAACTCCTTTTTCCACTGATGGCTGTAGTATGAGTCAATGTCATTCCCATAGTGGTTTGCCAAATCCTCTAAGGCAGGTATGTAGAGTAATCTGTCCCACAAAGCAGATTCCAGTAGCGGTGCACTTCTCATCTGGTTGCTGATCTTAACTGCTACTGTAAGCATGGGCTTGAGTGTGCAGTGTGGGGGTGTGGACTTCTAAAGTTTGCCTGTTCATACTTGACAAAAGGTGGGGCAAAAGCACAAGGACACAGGGAGGGCTGTTGAGGAAAGGGCGGGACAGATGTGGAAGAGAAGGGAAGGGGCGTGGATTATAAGGAAGCAGTAGCTGCTTTCAACACAATATCAATGCAAACCATGCAGTTTCCTGTTGTCACCAGCTTATAACTGCATGTCATCATTAACAATCATAATCTAAATGTGTGGGCCACTGTTTTCCCATACAATTTTCAGCTATTCTTATCACTTTATGGTCTTGTGAGGGAGGGAGCATTGCCAAATAAAAAGGGAAGTTATAACAATACAGCTTTACATTCCCTGGGAACCAGGATAGACTCAGGATATGCAACTCACTTTTCTATAGTAGGTTTGTTGGAGGTTGTATTTACATAGAATATTTTAGTGATGATTTCATGTCTACTTACTTTGATTTAGTGGCCAGTTTAGCATTAAACATGGGTGCCAATCATTAAAGGCACAATCTGTAGTCCAAATATGAATCGACATTCTACTCCCAAACTGACTGTGCTTTCTCTGGGGATTATGACTAGACAACTAAATCTAAGTAAATGTGCTCTGTTAAAGGTTTGTTTACTTAATTTCAGTAAACCTCTACTGCTAGCTTTTCATCCTGTGGGGTGTAATGATCTCACTCAGCCTCTAGGAGCTGCTAATGCAGCTTCAGGCTTTTAAGCTTCATTAGGCATCAGTTGGTTTCAAGCACTCGTTCAAAGACAATGAAAATAATGCTATCTGTGAGTACAAAGCTCTTCAGTTTCTTTAGTGTAGGGATATCTTTGCATATCTCAGAACTTCAGAACAACATTTACATTTACATTTAGTCATTTAGCAGACGCTTTTATCCAAAGCGACTTACAGAAAAGGGAACAATCAAGGTATAGTGCGATAAGAAGCGTTAGTGCAGTAATAAGTGCTAGTGACAATTCTTTAAGGTGTAGATTTGTCGTGTAGTGCTAGGAGAGAAGGTACTCTCTGAAGAGCTGGGTCTTCAGGAGTTTTTTAAAGGTAGAGAGGGACGCCCCTGCTCTGGTAGGAACTGGTAGTGCGTTCCACCAGCAGGGAAGAACGAGAATGAGTTTGGATTGCCTTGAATGAACGGGTGGCAGAGCCAGGCATCGTTCATTGGAGGAGCGCAACGGTCGTGAGGTAGCATATGCATGTATGAGGGCATTCAAGTAGGTAGGTGCAGTACCGGAGACAACTTTGTAGGCGAGCATTAGAGATTTGAATTTGAAATAGGTAGCCAGTGGAGCTCGATGAGCAGTGGGGTGACATGTGACCTTTTGGGTTGGTTGTAGACCAGGCGCGCTGCCGCGTTCTGGTTCATCTGAAGAGGTTTCACTGTGCAGGCTGGCAGGCCCGTCAGGAGGCCATTACAGTAGTCTAGTCTTGAGATAACGACAGCTTGTGTCAGGAGTTGAGTAGCATGTTGAGTTAAGTAAGGTCTGATTCTTCTGATGTTGTAAAGTGCAAAGTGGCATGACCGGGCAACTGAGGCGACATGATTGGAAAAGGTTAGCTGGTCATCAATCATAACCCCTAAGTTTCTCACCACCCTGGTGCGGGCGAGACATAGGGAATCAATTTTGATGTTGATGTCATGGTGTATAGTAGGTTTGGCTGGGAGGACCAGCAGTTCAGTTTTAGAAAGGTTCAGCTGGAGGTGATGTGCCTTCATCCATGTGGCAATGTCTGAGAGGCAATCAGACAACAAGAGTCACATCATTACTGGTAAAAAGCAGAACTTGCTACAACTCTCAGCTCCACTGGAATGAAGGCCAGACTGTCAAGATGAATAAAAATAGATTTATTCAGAATGAATACATATACCACATCATACATGCATCTGAACTTTATAAATATAAAATGTGTTTTTTTTTCATACATTTGAGTCACCAACATATAAATGAAAACATTGTCATTATTTAATATCACTGTTTGACAAGACTATAAGTGAAAATGTAACTTTGAACCGTGTCATCTACAGTTGACTGCTACTGATGTTTTGAAATGAGATCCAGGTTTCAGCTTTGAAGACATCACTTTTCATATGGCAAGCTTTCTTTTTCAATTCATAATGTTGATCAAGAGTCACTTCAACTGGCTGGATTGTCAGATGACTGTGCGTCAGCAAAATTCATTTTAGGAAGTTCTGGGTCAGATATGGCAGTAAAAGCCAATGGTCTTCAAAACTGTTTGTTGATGTCAGCAGGAAAAAGGACTCAAACATAAAAGTCATGCAACATAAACTGGTGAGTTCAAACACCCAAAAGTGCAAGTTTGCCTTGTACAACTTTCATGCAGAATTTAAACCCATTGTCCTTGATATTAAATAAACTAGTCATGTTGTTACGACAGAATGTTTCATATATACCCCAGAGTCACAAAAGCACAACTTTGTGGTCCAGTTTAATCTCACGTACAGATTTGAATGCACAATTCCATGTAACACAGTGCAAGATTATTTGAAACCAGAATAACCTGTAGTTTACACTTGAGTGTTGTAACCCCGAATGAGTATTTTCATATGTAAAGTCCTATTAAAACCTAAAAGGAGACATACTGATAAAATAAACCTGTAAAAGACAATGACAAACATGCAATACACAGGCAAAAAAGACAAACAAATGTATCAAATCATGATTACAGATTTTGATGGTACAATTAGAACCTGACGGAAAAATGCATGAATATATTTCACAACACTATGGATGTATAAAATCACATGAACCTTTTTCTGTGTTTACAATTTTAATAAAAATGAAAAGATAAAACTGCTAACATCTCTTATGCAGGGGTTATGCACCTGAGGGGTGTACATTCTGTTTTGGTGAGCATAGTGCAATGATCCTTTTCCCACTTTGTTGCCATTTGTTTACACTGCACTGAAAGATCAACTCCTGATGTTGCCGAGCCTTTATGTTTACAAAACCTTGACCCAACATTTAATAGTGAAACTGGTTAGTCCTGTTCCTTATCAGTGATTTCATCCTTTAGATTGGATTAATTTGCAGGAAGACAGGAAACCTGATTGCACAGACCCCGACTCTGACCTTCACCCTTTGCCGCTGACGCTTCCTGCAAACTGGTCTGCTTATTCTGAGAGTTTCTACATCTAACTGCAAAATAAGCCATCCATCTCCTCACAATTTTGCCCGAGTACCAAGATATTAAAGTTGCAAGACATACTGTATATTGATAGGCTGATGTCTTACCCTATTCCATTTTTTTCATTCAACAAAGGTTTTCTGCAGTTATTCCACAATGTCCTTTTCTTACATTTGCCTCATAAACACTTTTCTGTTTTTTGCTCACTGCAGCAACTCTAAAGCTCCATGGAGTTAACCACAACACACCCGTTTACATTTCATACAATCACTGAAGGCAAAATATATTCGGAGTATAAACTACAAACTAACAACATTTAGTACCAAACAGAGTGTAAAAACAGCTAAATAAAAAACAAACAAACATTGAATTGTCAGTTAAGAGCAGATCAGCTTCTTTTTCTGGGCTTTGCATTTACCTGCACATGTAAAATACAAACACAACTATGTGCTATAGTCTCCGGTCAAAGCGGAGAACTTCAGCTCGCAGATATCTGCTTCAGGAGAGCTGCTGCCGCTGCTGCAGCAGCTGTAAGTGTCCCTGCAATGGAAGATGAATACATAAAATGAGTATGCTAGCAGTAATGCCTAACAGGGACTGCTTTACTGTGATTGCAGGTCCTTTGATGACATAGCGTCACTGTAAACTGTAGCTGTAATACCCATGGGTCCTATGATGTAATTACATTGTATAATACAAGGGTGTAGATTATGAAAACAGATAAATTTAGTTGACTTGTCAATGTGAATGGAGTAAATGGAGTAAATTCAATTATGAATAATACATACTTTATAAAATATGGTATACATTGCTTTGGTTCCTGCATGTACTAATCAGCATTAATGCAGGTTAACAGATTAAATGTGGAAAAATATATTACAAGTGTTAAAAAGTGATTTGATGCCACCCCAAGAAGAACCAATTTAAATTGATGGCTAGAAAGCACTTAATTAAAACGTAATTGCTAATTTACTGTTAAAGTTAGTACAAAATTGTAGAAAAAAAACAATGTGGACTGTCAGAGAGCTAATAATAGTTACAGCTAAATCTATGGACTGTGTACAGTAATTTAGTGGTTTCACTTGAACAACACATTTCTGTGTCAGTGCTGACCGTGGAGAAAGACAACAGCCTTTGTTCAAGTAGCTCTGGAGTTTTCCTGCAGCAGCCAGCAGGAGACCGAAATATGGAGGAGAAGGTTTGATAGGCCTCGAGTTGAACTCCGGATGGTATTGCACTCCAACAAAGTAACAATGATCTGAAACAACAAAGTCAAGTGGATTAGTGCGGACAAACTGACCTCGACATTAAGCATGTTTAAAAGGAACAGCAGAGATTACATCCTGAGATGTTCATCCTGACAATCAGCCCGGTGATACACAGAATGTTGTTTTCATCATTGTTCAACTTAATGTAAATTCTTGTTTACAAGAACATTTTCCACTCACCGTCCAATTCAATGATCTCCATTCTCTCTCCTTCTACATCCTGGCCAACAAACCGAAGACCCTTTTTTTCAAAGTGGTGTTTCAGCTCAGGGTTCACCTAAAATGTGCAAAGGTTCAACAGTTCAGGAAAGGTTTTCGTAGTAAATAAGGTTTTGAGGTCATCTTATTATACTTCAACAATAGATCTTGTCAGGAAGTTGAAAAACAGAACGAATAATAAGCGATTCTTGAGTCCCTGCAGCATGTACAGAGAATGTTTTGGTCTCTACCTCAAATCTGTGTCTGTGCCTCTCGTCAACATATGCCACATCTCCGTACAGTTTTTCTAGAACAATGAAATATGAGTCATCAGATACACAACAGAGCTCAAGAAGACCACCATTCATTTAAGGAGAATACATACTCAGTACACTGGGGATGGATTTGAAAATAGTCCGTCTCTTCCCCAACCTCATAGTCCCACCCATCTGCCCTGGGTTGTGCTCTGGCATGTCAATAACCTGTCAAGATTAAACATGTTGAAACCATTTTGGTGAAGACTCTGCTGATATGATGTGATATGTGGCGTGGCAGAGAAAGATAACCTACCACAGGGTATTGTGAATCGGGATTAAATTCTGTGGAGTTGGCATCTGAAAGAGATAAGCGAAACTGATGAAAGCTCAAATCAACCTCACAACATGTCTGAGGTTCTTTCATCATTAAATTAGAAACCATAGGGATCAAATTTTTTCTTAGCGTTGTCCCTGGCTGAACTGCGCAATTACTCACCTTCCCATCCGAGAACATTGCGGGCAAACTCGCACACCGCCAGCTGCATGCCCAAACACACCCCTGCACAAAACAAGACCAGCAGGATTCTTGCATAATGACAGCTATTGTAAAGATTCATAAATAAACAAAGACTGAACAAGATCCCCACTGTGTAAAGCACTTACATGACTAACACCAGTGTATTTGCATATGATTATGCTGTCTAGAAAAAGTATTCATGTCTCTCTTTTCCATGTTTCATTTTTTAGAACTTTGAATGTTTTAAATGGATGCAATTAAGCTTTTTTCTGAACAAAAAAAAATTCTTCAGTGTCAAAGTGAGAACAAATCTCTACAAGTGCATCTAAATTACGTATGAATGTAACAAACAAGGAAACTGCACAAGTATTCATGCCCTTCAGGGCAATCCTTCGGAGAGTCATCTGTGGCAGCAATTTCAGCTTTGAATTCATGGACGGTGTGTGTCTGTAACAACCTCAACACAACATTTTCTGATTTCTCTTTGCATAATTGGTCAAACTATGTAAAGCTGCATGGAGATTTCTCTGTACTTTTGCTGAATTTTGCCCTGCACAAAGCCAGGACCTGTTGCACAGAAGCATTCTCACAGCATGATGCTGCCATACAGGTGACAGCCATTGAACTTAATGTGCTAATTTAGAAGGTTTGTTTTCACTTTCGCTTTTCAATTTACTTTGGTCAAACATTAAGCTTGTAAAATAACAAACCATGTGAAAGTCCAGAGCAGCAAATGCCTTTTTTACTGTAGCCATTCATTTTGTTTTATCCACAGTAATACGAGTATGAAGCTACATACCAAGAGTTATTGCCATATCTTAAGCGACAGTCATCACATAGGAATGACTATGAGGCTCATGAACTTATGAGACAGAGGAGTTTTGAACCAATCTTACCCAGCAATGGCTTATTCTGTTTCCTAGCCCAATTGATAGCGAGCATCTTGCCCTCTGTTCCTCTCGCACCAAAGCCTCCTGGTACCAACACACCTCTGTGGGCAGGAAGAAAGGAATGACAGCCTCAGGCAAACATTATGCAATATAAACACGTGCACACAGAGACACATTACTGATAATGGTGTTATGACTGAAAAACAGAAATGACAGTCTGAGAGGAAGAATTCAAGACAAGTTCAGGTAGATTTTATATATGACATCTATTGTTTGACTGGAAAGACATGACTCTTGAAAAGCTACTACTACGATACATTAATATATATTCAACCCTTCCGCGAAAGGTATATATAAAAGCCTGTTTTTGTTTCAGCCCCCTGTTAACTAGCCTGCTTGAAAATAGCTATAGGTCTCACAAATTTAAGTCTCACATGCTTTTATCTTTGTTTTTGTAATAAAACATTTTTTCTCATCTTTATATATGGATGCAATAAAACATAAATTTCTACAAAGCACAGAAGTCCACTGATCATTTTGTGAAGCTTCATAAACGACTGGGCATGGCAGCACTCTGCTGCCACCATGTGGTACACTGACTGCAAAATCTATAGTAAAATTTCAACATCTACCACACCTGCTGGCACCTATGTCCTCCCAGGTCTGTCTACTTACTGAGAACTGCAGAGTTTTTGCCAGGCTGCATGATATTTCACTGGCTCATCTTGCAGAGTGGTAGGCTCCAGTTCTGCAGAGTCTATGTACTGTAATGATAACAACAAACAACATCAGCTGGAAAGAGATCAGTCTACATCACGTTCAACAGGCCAACTGCTGTATAAATATGGGCAAATGTTAGATATGATGCCAGATTTAAGAGGTGTTCCATAACAACACACAGGACAGAATGCAAAGCAGTGATGCCAAATTCAGAAATCAATATACAAAACATGAAAGTGTGAAATGTTTTCATACCTTGACTTCTAGCTTGTGATTAATGGCGAGGGCTGAGTGCTCGAGGGCCTTGATAACAGAGGTATAGGAGTCAGCTAACTTTGTGTATTTCCCCACCAGGGCTATGGAAACATTCTCCAAGAGACGGTCAGATCTGAAAAGAGAGAGAGATGATTCTCAGTACTGAACTGGCGGATAATTTAATCATAACTTCACACCTACTACAAGAACAATTCAACATTCAGTTATTTTACCTCCACAGTTGGAAAATTTGTCTTTCAGAATTCAACATTTTTTGGGCTGTAACACAATTCCAAAGTGTTACAAAGTGCCTGGATGGATAAACTGACTGCTTCAGAAGTTTAAGATAGTTTGTGTCAATTTTTGACCAGTGTTAGAAAAAGTAAGTAAATTTCTGACCTGTCAGCCATCTGCTTCCACTTTGTGAGCATCTTCCTGGGCTTCATCATGACAGGCAGGTTCAGCCGTTGACAGAAGTACTGCACAAGACCCTGGTCCTCGAGCAGCAGGGGCACTCTGTAGACTGTGGAGACATCTTGGACACAGATCACCTGGAAAGAATTACAAAACATGTTCTTTCATCTTCATTTTTTAAATTGATAATTGATCAAATTGTGATGTAATATAATTGTCTAGTCCCCTTACCTTTTTTGTTGTTAAAAAAAACAAAAAAAAAAACAATAATCACAGTACTTTACCTGAGAGGGCTCCACATGACAAAACATGGATATCTTCTCCTTGACAGTCGTTTCTAAGGGCATTGAACAGCGGCACATAATCTGACAAAAATTAAAATGTTTTAAAATCACAACAGGACCATGGTATAGTGTCAAAGATTCCTACCTAACATTATATCTTAGATTTAATTTGTTTGTACTGGCTATGAGATGAATATGTAACCCAGAATTATTGGTAATAGATTTCTACACGTAGAGGGAAATCAGAAGCATGCCTGTAGGAAGGAATGCCAAGTTTAAGGACAAACTGTAATCTAACTCACCAAATCTGGAGACAAGCCCAGGCCTCTGAGCTCTCGGACACTGTTCTGGGTCGGTTTGGTTTTTTGCTCTCCTGTGGCATTGGGCTGAGGACAAATTCACAAATTCACTGCAAATTGTAGCATACATGTCTGTGAAAAATAAACCAGTGTTGTTTTTTATTGTTCTATAGCCATAAGCCATTTTTTCATATGACTGGTGTGCCATACCTGTGGTACCAGGCTGACATGGATGTTGCAGAAGTTCTCCCTCTTCACCTTGAACTGGAACTGTCTGAAGGCCTCGATAAAGGGCATGCTCTCGATGTCCCCCACTGTGCCTCCCAGCTGTTGACAAAACAGCAGCTTAGACGACTGACAGACGACAAAACTGCATACATGAACACACAGGTTGGTTTCTCAGCACCTTACATAACCCTAACACAGCCTTAGAGGGTGCAAAATGTCATCAGCTGCACTGGATAAAATATTGCCACAACTGGTTTTGATGTATGCCATAAAATAACTGCTGGAAGCAAGGCAAGGCAAGGCATGTTTTTTTGCATAGCACCGTTCAATAACAAGGCAATTAAAAGTGATTTACATAAGACACAAAGGAATCAGAAAATATATCACAGATAGAAAAAGGTAATAAAAAACACACACACACACAGAGGATTTTATAAGAACTAGAAGTAGAATAATAATTACAGTGCAGCTACAAATAAATATGATATGAATAAACAGTCCCAACTTTATTTACTGCACTGGAAAACAGAAAAAGTTACACATTTTAAGAGTTGGTGCAGCCTCAAGTTTTCTGGCCATTTGTTTTAGATATGTGCATAACAACTGAATGCTACTTCTCCCTGAAGACCTGCGAGGTCTGGACATTCATAGTGGAGCAGCAGATCAGATATGTATTTTGGCCCTAAACCATTCAGTGAACCAACAGTCAAATTTTAAAAATCAATTATTTGACAAACAGGAAGCCAGTATGTGATCTACTTTACTGGTCTTCGTGATGCTGTAGTGTTCTGCACCTACTGAATATAAATGCATAGACACATTTTTTCTTAATCCTGCTGAGACATGTCCTTAAATTCTTGATGTATGTGTAAGGTGATAATAAGGTCATTATGTGATTGTCTTTAACGTGGGTGTTAAAATATAGTTCTGCCCCCAGAGCTACGTTGACTTTTCTAGATACTGAGCCACGGGGAAAGCAAAAGAACCGTCAAAAGAGCTGCAAGAAAAGGTAGCTGAACTTCAGGAAGGATTATAAAAAGATATCCAAACATTTGAAAATGCCAGCCATTAGTGTTAGAACTAAAATTACGTGTTCTGTTGATACCATGGTCAGGGAGACAAACAAAGATTTCAGCCAAAACTGCAAGGAAACATAAACCAACAGGCAACTTCAGCTGAAATACAAGCTGAAAAGAAGCAGTGGGGTTGTTTCAAATTGCACAGTAAGGAGGTACTTGAACAAAAATTAGTAGGCAAAAAAAAGGATGTTCCTGTCCCAACATTACAGTCCTACTTACACTATGCTAAACAGCGCCTATGCAAGCCTTAAAAGTTGTGAAAAAGTGAGAATTTTATGGTCAAAACTATAAATGCCATGTTTGAAGGCGAGTCAACATGATCTATGACAGAAAGTACACCATCCTTACTATGAAGCGTGGAGGTGGAGCTCTGATGTTTTGGGGGAGGGTGAGCTACCGCGGCTCTGGGAATTTAATCAAATTTGATGGCAAAATGAATGCAGCATATTATGTGCAAATATTGGAGGACAATTTGCATTTATCAGCCTGAACGCTGCACATGGGACACACTTGGACTTTCAAGCATGACAATGATTCAAAACAAACCCTTCAGTGGCCACAGCAGAAACAGGTGAAGGTTTTTAAGTGGCCATCGCAGTCTCCTGACCTCAATATCAACATCTCAAAGATTTCATGTCACATATCATAAGACTGCAAGCCGTCATTGATGTTACTAACAGCATGCACATGCAACTTTTGGGGCCATCTTAGTATTTTCTTTATTGCTATGTTTTGTTTAATGATTGTGTTATTCTGTGTTGCCTCATAGTTTAATGAAACTCATTAAAATTCAAGAAATGTGTTTCGCTTAATGACTCATGTTTTCTTGAAAATATGGAACAAATCTTACAAATTCTGCCAGGGTGTGTAAACTTCAAGCAGAATTGTATGTTTTATGACAGGGTCATTATTTTTTTATAACCCTTTTAAAATGAGAATTTTACCCTTTTCAGCTGCAAATACAAAATAAAACGCATTGTTTTGAATGCTTGATATCCCATGGCTGGAAACAGAGGCAGGCTTTCTGAAGAGGGTTGTTAGACAGACACTCTTCAACAAATACACTTTTAAATCCCCTGGTTTTTCAGTTTTTCAAAAATAATGTTTGTTTCTCTGCTCACAGATGTGTAAATTCAGCAATATCTCCCATTGCTTGCTGAGTGGTGCCAATATTTTTTATTGCTTTAGACAACATGCTTGGTTTCATTTCTGATTGAAAACCTATTCCATTTCTCTTCAATAATAATAATAATAATAATAATAATAATAATAATAATAAATGCTCTGGTCACAAATCACAAGTGAGGCTTATGGGAGTTGAAATGTTATGAGGAGGTTTGTTCTTTTGCAATGAATGCAAAATCCAGTTTGGCCATTTACATAACATTAACATTCCAGCTTGTTGAGAACCAACTTACCTCAATGACACAAACTTGAGGCTCCACACCATCATCGTCTACCGAGATCTTGGCCTGCCTCATCACCCACTCTTGGATGGCATCTGTGATGTGGGGTACCACTGAAAACAGATTTATAGAAGTTAAAACAGCTCTTACCAAATTCTCTGTTCTACCCTGGAAAAAAGAAATACAAGCAAGTGTGTGATGCATGCACAGACATCAAATCTTTGCCTAAGGTGGGGATGCAAAATTTTAATTCAATCTGTCAAGCTGTCAGTTGGGAATTGCCGCACTCACTCACCCTGTACAGTCTTGCCCAGGTAGTCTCCTCTCCTTTCCTTGTTAATGACTGACTGGTAGATCTTTCCAGTGGTTAGGTTGTTGTCTCTGGTCAGACGGATGTCCAGGAAACGCTCATAGTTCCCCAAGTCCAGATCTACCTCCCCGCCATCATCGAGAACAAAAACCTCACCTGCACAAAGCAGACATGACGTCTGTGTTTATTTATCATCGCGTGACTGGTAGAAACTCAGTGCCTTACTCACTGACACAACAAATATCTATTATATAGAAACAGCTTCCCCCGTGCCACTCGGCTAAGGGCGGACTGTTGATCCACAAGGCCACATGCTGACATCACATCTTGTGAAATATTAAAACTGCGGGACTTCACCACACAATCAAATAAAACACAATAAAGACGTTGAATGCACTCAGTTACTCACCATGCTCATAAGGCGAAAAGGTACCAGCGTCAATATTAATATACGGGTCGATTTTGATGGCTGTGACATGAAGACCGCAGGACTTGAGGATTGTTCCCACGCTGCTGGCAATGATGCCCTTACCGATACCAGATATGACACCACCAGTAACCAGGATGTACTTCATAGTGGCATGTGAAGACTAAACACACACACAAAAAAAACAGGGAAATATGTATGCCAGGCCTGTGTGTGTGTGTGTGTGTGTAACTGAACCAGTTCAACAACATGTGAGAATAAGAGCTGATGCAATACATACATTTATAGGTTCTGGGTGTGCTCCATGTTGGCTCACTTAGAAAACCGTCCATCTGGGAGCAATAAGTTATATTACTGTGTTTTGAAACTTGTTTTTAAAGAGATGGGGCAACACCATTTATGAGTGGTGACACTGACCGAGTAAACCAGATACAAATAACAGTATCCCAGACCCATCATGGTGTGTTTAAAGCTGCTCATATTTGAAATTATTGCGGGTTTGTCACTCAACCATAACAGACTGAATGGCGGGAAATAGAGAGGAAGAAGGATACGAAGAAGAAGAAGAAGAAGAGACTCCTATCAGCTCCTCAGTTCAACTTATCACCATGATGCCAGTCATACTGTCAGTCAGTAATGGAGCTCTGAATGCATTATTTATCATATAGAGCTATCAAACAGGAGCTGTTGGGAGCATACAACCTCGCTGAGCTATCTGCCAGCTAAATAATAACTTCCAGCTGTCTTTGAAGATACATTTTCATGCGTGCAGCCTGAGTGACTTGCACAGCTACATCAGCACCCTGCTAACCAGCCGACGTCAGCTAACTTAACTGCAACACCAGCTAAATGTCATCAATTTCAAGACAACAGCGACTAAGTTTGCAGCATTTTAAAGCTGTTGACTGACTGTCTAGCACTCAGCGGTTGCATTTTAAAACGAGACAAACTTACCCAAAGCCTGAATGAGGAGGACGGTGTTGGCAAGCAGCGTTTAGTAACAGTTTAACTATTTACCACTTCTGTTTACTAAACCATGAAGCCCCACGTTTTTTACTGCAGTGTAAACACGTGCAGAAGAAGCTGACTGATCCACTTCTCTCCGGTATCGCTCGTTTCCTTCCGTTTCATGTTGTTATGTGCAGTTAATGTATGCCCTCTTCTGAGACTGTCAGGCAGATCCCATTCACCCGCCCCTACAGAACCCACCAATCAGGTGCAAGAATCCAGAGTTGGGTTACTGTGAGCATGACATTGAGAAGCTTAAACTCTGGGCGACACTTTCCCATCTCACATGAGTTTTCACCAGGTTTTCACCTTGATGACGTCACACGGCATACATAAATAGATAAATATGAATACATTTTTATTTATGTATATTTTTATGTACACATTTATATATGACAGAAAAACAGGAAATTACACAATACAGTAAACAACCATAGAAAGGAACCACAACCTCGTAACATTATGACAAATACAAGTTAGCACTGTTTCACACTCAAGTACACAAAGACTATACACTACAGAGTATGTGTGTCTATACATATACACATTATATAACATATATAACATTAACTTGTCTGCAAAATGTTTAATTTCTCTGCACATAATTTATTTGCTCGGGTTTAATTTAAATTAAAATTTATCTCATAGGTTAATTTTAATGTATGTTTACTGTGTCTCATGTTGTTACTGCTATCTATCTATCTATCTATCTATCTATCTATCTAAGTTATCTTCTCAGGGCACTTTCCATACAGAGCAGGTCTACTGGACCTTACTCTTTATAATACACATACACACCATATATATATATATATATATATATATATATATATATATATATATATATATATATATATATATATATATATATATATATAGTTTACTTTTATTTACTGATGAATTTAATAGATCTTTTGAATACATGTTGATTTATTTTGTACAATGTAATAGTCACTTGCCATTCTTGACTGATTTGTTGTTGATGTTTACCACTAGATGGCATATGAGCTCTATGTTTCATTATTCAGCATATATCTAGGCTAAATTGAGCTTTATGCATGCATAAGGTTATTCACAAATAATGAACACAGTGACTTTATGGAAGAACATAAGGCATCAGATACAGCAACAAAAAGATTACGACTGCTGTAAGCATAAGTATCCTGATAGATCCTGGTTTGTTTAAATGAGGCACTACAAAATAGATCAATGGTCCCTCAAAACCCCATTTAAACAGTAACACTGTCTCTGAGATATTAAAGTTTTCCTTCATGTATTCACTGTTGTGCTGCTCCAGTTTTGCTGTGGGTAATGAGAGTGGTGATTCTAATTCATTTCTGTCCATGATCTTGATCTAATTAAAGACCTCATCCCTGCCACCTCATTTTCATAAGCTGTTCCCTTCAATTACATCTGACAAGTGAGCACAGACACACATTAACCTCCTGCATGAAAAGGTACTGTGCTTCCCTTATCTCTCTGCCATCTTAAAATAACAGAGAGGGCGATTCAAAGGTAATTCCACGTCCTTGAGTACACCTTTTTAGAAAACACATCTGTGGATGGCAGTGCACAGTGTTACCTTCCTTCGATATGGTTCTGATATGATGACAAAGTAGTGCCATGCAATGCCAACGTCAGCTGTGTCAGCTCATCTTTTTTTGTCTGTTTTTGTTTACCCACAACAAAGATGAACAGAAGCTAATTTATCTGGAGGGGTCTGAAATTTGAGGAAAACTTTATTCAAAATAATTTCTTTCAACCTGACCTGATTTGACCACCAAATCATATTGGAGCTCATACAAATTCATTCGCTTTGTTGCTATTAAGATCGGCATCACATAGCACTGCATGTTTGTGACACAGGCAGTCTTGTCAGTGACTGCAAAGTTAAAATAGAAGGTGACATGTTTATGGATTCTCATATCAGTTTGGTTGTAAATTTTCACTAATCAAGGAGTAGTTATACATTTTGGGAAAATCCACTTGTTTGCTTTCATTCTAAACAATAACTGAAAACACTGATTCCATGAATCACTGCACCTGGCGGCTGTGAAACATATCCTGCATGTAACTCCCTGTAAAACCACAACAAATTTGGTGTGGGAACAAAAATGACACATGGTAATTAGTGAGCTTTAATGGTGTTGCTAAGTGTATTTTTTAACAATAGACAGAGTCAAGCTATCTGTTTTCCCTATCTCCAGTTTTTTTATGCTAAGCTAAGCTAATCCTAACCCTAGGCAAGACAGCCAATAAGCTAACTGCTAAAGTGGTGACCCCATCAGTAGTGCCTCAGCGCATTTCAGAAGCGTCCCTGAAGCGGGTCTTCGCTCTGCTTCGTGGAGAATATGTGCTGTTCTATTTTTGACAAACACCGCGACCAGCCACGTCAATCAGCACAGAGCAGATAGAGCTGGATAGAACTTGTAAACTCGTGAAAACAGCCAAAACGGAAACAATTTAACTACAGAGCCTATTTACTTATGATAGAAGCACATAAACCAAGAAAAGAGGACCAAATCTGAGCAAGTTCACAAAGTCTGAGAGAATGCTCTGATCTGAAACGCTCCTGGTGAAGCTGTGTTACAAAAATTGAAAAACTTCTTCTCCATTTCCATAGTCTATAATAATTGTAATGATAATTATTATTATAATAATTTTGATGCTGATTAACAGCAGCACAAAACAGATGAAAAAGACTGATGACTCATTTTTCCTGGAGCTAATGTGATGGAGTTAAACACCTGCACCATCTCTATTAAATTAGACTATTTATTACCATGTAATCTGGTGGTATAAAAATAAACTAAAGTGGTTCCTAATAAAATATAAATACAAGATAAAAGTTTGATAGAAATATTCTACCAAAGTCAGTTTGTTGTGTGTGTTGGCAACATTTTCTCTACCTCCACTCCAAGTTAGATAGCATTAGGGTCAGATGTCAGGAGCTCCTTCACTCTCCCAGACCTCCAGTGGGCTGGAGACGTCCAACTCCCCACTCAAACAGATACACAAAGAAACAGTAGCTCACATCCCCCGCACCCTATACGCATTATTTATGAATAGGAGTGGTGCCTTTTTCCTGTCCTTTTGTAGTTTTGGAATGTGAAAGATATATCGATTTAAGATGGGAACACAGATGGCTCTTAAGACACAATGCAGTACACAACCACTCAGAGGAAAAGTGAGCTCTTGGGCAATTAGTGTCATTATGGCTGCTCATGTGCTTGGTGGGCTGGATAAACAGTGGCTGTGGTGGAAAATGGTTAGGCATGTGGGTAGCATGGATAATGATGATCAGAGCAGCACTGCAACAGAGCAAAAACACTCACTTAAGCATTTTAATCAGGTGACGGGCAGAATAAAAAGGCTAGCTCTTGATCAGACAAATTACAGGAAGCAGGGTGCTAAAAACATCAGGTGTTGTAGGGCTGCTGATCAATATTTTCAATTAATCCATAATCATTTAGTCTAAACTGGCCATTTCAAATTGTCAGAGAAAAATGAAAAGAATTCAACATAAAATGAGAAATAAGAGTAGCAAACCCTCGCATTTCAGAAACCAGCAAATTTGACTGATTTGCTTCAATAAACATTAAATGGCATTATGATTAATTGGCTCTCAAAATTGTTGGCTGATAATTTTTTTCTAAAATAATTGACCAATCATCTCAGCACAAGTTTAATTTGATGCTGTTATGGAAGAAATGGACTTTTATTCATCATTATGCTATACTTTAATTATATTCTGTGAATCAACAATTTCGCTAATATGAGAGATATTTCTGTAAATCTACGAATCATTATGTGCCTCCCACACACTCACATATGTGTTCTCTAATATAGCTACAGTGACACACATGTGACAGCAAGGTCAGGTGTGGTTGTAAACAGAAGCAAGACAATAGTCCTGCTGTGAAATCCAGCCCATAGACCACTGGGGGAAACCCACACTGAGTTTGTTGTCATTGTCTTAAACCTAGTTAATACTCTGTTTACGCTATGTGCGTGCATGTGCGTGTGTGCGCCCTAGTGGGAGTGTGACATCTACCATTCTCTTCTGATTGCCTAAGCCACAAGTTATTGAGAAAACAAATGTCAGTTGAAGGGCGTTGTCTGTTTGGTGTCTGCAATGAGAGTTAGTCTTTCCTCCCGCTACTTGGAGCAAATCTAATTTGATTATGGGCACCAGTGAGGACAAGCATTGAGGGAGAGAGTTTATTGGATAACACGGGACCAAGGATGACAATAGAGAGATGAGAGGGAGAGAAATGAAATTGAGTGATTTTGTGAGAGAGAGAGGTAGAGAGACACTCAGATAGAAGGAGAGAGAGCCTCTTCCCATGGGGGATGAGACTCTGGATCACTGCCTGGTATGCCACTGCACTGTCATCTGTGAGCTGCCTTTGTACACGTATGGGGGCCAGCATATCCCATGATCCTCGGCGATTATCCCGACCCAACTCCTAGCATGCGGCCTCCTGTTCTCTCGTGTCTATTTCTTCTCTCCCTGCTTCCCTTGACCTCCCTCCTCCTGCACCTTTCCCTTTCGCCTATTCTATCTCTTCCCTACACTACAACCCCCCGACTCCTTGTCACCTCATTTCACTCCTTCCTTTCTCTATCTCTGTCCTCTTTCTCTTAGCCAAAGCACAGCTAGGGGCTGGGCCTCTGCCACCTCCATGAAAACAGATGACAGTGTTTTGTTTTTTTTTCTGCCCCACTGCCGCAGACCCCCCTCCAGGAGAGGTCTGTCTGCCTAGGAGGAGAGGGGGAAATGGGAAGGATTGATTAATTTAAAACGCATGCTCTCCTTTTTTTTTCTCCACTGAGCCCCCCTTCAGGAGGACATGCCTGCTCAATAAGAGATTGAGAGGAAGATCATGGGAGCTCATTCATCAAGCCATGTATTCCATTATAAATAATGTGTGTAATGTGCAAACAAGCCCGGGTACTCAGGGTTGTGGCCTTTGACCGGGACTGCTATTATATGTTTTGTGAAGAGTTTTTTGATGATCCAATAGTAATGAGATCGATATGCCAAAGCCAGGCCAAACACAGAGGGATTCTTTTGTTGTTTTTATAATGAAAACTCAGCTCAAGATTCAGTTTTAATTAAAAAGCATATTGAAGATTTAAAATACAAACAGACGGCCATGTAAAGATGATTGTCACACAGCTAGATAAATGTGCACTGTGTCCCATTTGATGTAAAAGAAGATGATTCTATTTAACTGTTTTTTCAAATCAAAACACACTGACAGACTGTTTCCCTTCCCATCTTAAATTAGTATCATATTCAGTGCTGTTCCTCAAAATAACTGAATGGCATTCACAACTCCCTGGACATTGAGTACTCAGTGTGATAACAGATCATTCCAAAGATACAGAAGAGATGTACCCTGATGCCTTGTGACCACGTGCATTAGCGCTTCTAGACCACATGTCATTCTCAAGTCAGATGTTAGGCTGAGGTGAACAAGCAGCCCTTTTATCACTAACTCCGTTATTCAATTATTTTAACCTCTTCATGCATTGAAGATTGTTCGGCTTGCTTACACCACTTAGCTGTGGCAGCATCCATTACAGGCTGGAGAGGTGGGATTGGCTGCTGATAGTTCAGACACGATCAAGTTTAAAATAGCTTAACATGACCGTGAAGTTTAGTGGCGCTTAGGTTATTTCCATTTCCCTAATGTTAGGTATGTGGGTTAATTGGTTGGTCGATATGCTTGGTTGATACACTATTGTCCAAGCTAATTCTCATTGGTGTGACTTTTCATAAAAGGAAAAGGGTTTCCTAATCCATTATTTTTACATTGTAGTTTTGAGTGATAGTTTATATTGAGTTAGAAATAACTTTATGAATAAAAAATATTTTCAAATATATTTTACTCTGTTTAATGATCTGGTTTAATAGAGAATAAGACCTATAAGTCAGGAAGTCAAAAACCTTGTTTTCACAACTCACTCAACCTAACTGAGACTGATAATCCTAACCTAAAGTTACTTAACTTTAATCAGCTCCAAAGTAATTGACACCATTTCAAAGAACCACCACAAATCGTGACACTGGTCCTCAGCCTTAGAGGACAGAAGAGCTCAGTTGCTAAAGTTTATTTTTGATGGCAATGTGTGTACATATTTACTATGGACTGCTAACAGTTCAAGCTCAATGATGAATGGATGTTATAATGTTACCAGCTGTCCCAGTGTTGTTGTACTCAACATTGGTCTTGGTCTTGAGACCAGTGTCAAGAGCATTTTATGAAGGTCTCATCTCGGGAATCAGCTGCATTTTTACTCAGACTTGTCTCGCACAAGAGGACTCAGGATTTATCATTACTGTGATTGGAAAACTAATAACTTGTCTCACTTCTAATTTGACATTTTTGTTACTGTTAGCTGTCACCCTTCACCACCCTCTTCTCACAGCACTCCAAGAAAGTGGGAGACGGAGAAGTAGCTGTTGCTGTCTAGGGAGAGATGCCAGCCAAATCTTCTGTAATAAAATCTGCCTACCTAAACCACAAAGAGTTCATCTGCAAAACAACATCCAAAAGAAAACACACAGCAGTATGTAAATCCTGCAATGCAACACTCACTGAGACAACTGAGACAACCACATTAAACCTTAGAAAGACAGCAAAAAGAAAGTTAAACATAAGTGATGCTAACTAACTAATGTCAGTGATCTACCTCAAAACTCTTCATAAATCTCTTCCAGAGATTTAACAAATATTAGCTATACATATTAGCTGCCTGAAAATACTGTATGTTTCAGGGCACTAACTTCAGTTGCTTGCCAGTTATTTGTCACAAGGCATGCAATAACAAATGGTTGATCCAAAGCTACGTTTTGACTTGCGACATTTCTCATGGTACACTGCAGGGACTGGTCTTTGTGGATATTTCAGATCAGTTTGTGTAGTTAGGGTTTAAGTTGTTTTAGTGTTTTAGGTTTTGACGGTATTAGACTAATGTTGTAATACTGAGGGACAGAACAATGTGAAAGTTAAGCCTCATTTGAAGCCAACTTTTTAGCGAGAGCAGGAGAATAAATACCAGTAACTGTTTTTCCATACTGCGCCGGTATGTATGTGTTACTGCTGTATGTAAATTTGCTTGATAGACTTGCTTTGAAAGTAATGATACAGCTACGTGTGAAAAAGAAATAGGCCAACTGCAGAAATTAATTTGCTTGGCAACGTGTGTGTAACTCTAATTGGCATTCAGCAGCCACCAAGTAAAACGCGCCTAGTGCACCGTGGCTGACTTTTTCTCATCAACCAATCAAATGGTTGAAGAGTAGGTAGAATTTTAGTCGACCAAGATTTTCCATACTGACTACAATGGATTTCGCCTCGTCCTCTTTTTATAAGCATGTAGGAGAAACAACAGTGGATGCAAAAAACCTATGGAAAATGCAAGCGATCCAATCTAGAGCCAGCGTTTGGTTTGTCTGTTCTGGGCTGCTCTAAAAACATGGCAGTTCACCATGGTGCACTCTGTGGAACAGGGCAGCTCCCTCTCCAAAGGGCTCCTTCTAAAGTTATGAAAACACAACAATTCTTAAAACCTGCATCATTTTATTTGGCCGCTTGGCAGCATTTGCACAAAATGTTAACACAACCTAGCATATTATTTTTCTGATAAATTTGTGAAGTAAAAGGCAAATCGTTGCCTATTTCCACATCCACCAGACAATAAGCAACATTAGCATTCATTTCATTATAGCTACCTGAATGTAAGTGCAATTCAGTGCAATTCACTTTCCTTTTAGCTCTATTTTGTCTCCCGGGGAAAATACCTGACCCTCTCTTAAAATATGTCTGTCTGCTGTTTGGTGCTTGCTACAGTGGATTTACCTGAGCTTTTTAGCTGAAAATGTCTTGAAAAAATGTGTTCTGGTTGTGTCTGGAAACAAGGTTGACCAGAGTGGATCTGAACCAAAACAGTCAGCTGCAAGAAGCTAATAGCTCCACAGAGCTGAGGTAAACTTCAGCATAGGATGATAATTCTCTGATGTTTCATCGATACAAACACCACCTTTCGTGTTGTTGTTTAACTCACTGTTTATATAAAAATATTGTTTAGTGTGGCTTTAATATAATTGATTAATTCTTGGAATTGGTTAAACAGTACAAATGTCAGTATAGTTATATATTATACACATGTTCTGTACTTTGCCTACAAGAACCTGCCATCACTCAAATGGTTGTCTCTAATCCTGTCCCATACCTCATGTGTGTTTGCCAGTACATTATGCCTACAAACAGGCTACAGTATTATACAAAGATATGTACTATTTTGGTCACCTTATCAATAGAGGATCTGTCTGCGTCTCACCCCCCTGCTTCATCTCTGAGAAGTCTTCATGACGACGGGCAAGGACAATGGACGACTTGATCGGAGGACATATCACTTTGGATCACATGTATGGAAGAATGCAGGAACATGACCCAGCCAGAACCAATGTGGTTTGGCCCTTGTTGATTGTGAACTGTTTGGTAACAAGCCTGGATGTAACACTAACTTGCTACAGAGACCAAAAGTTCATCAAGGTCCACCATGAGACTTTTATGGGTCTCTTAAGTCTAAGGACTGAATCTTATTCCTCTGTTGTTTCTGGCAAATCCCCTTTCGTCAGCCTTGAAATGTTCTTCAAAAGTGTGTTCTACAAACTATACAAGAGGATTTTTGCTCTCTCCATCCAATTCATGCTAGACTAGACTCCAGCCTCCTGTGACTCTGTATTGGGTAAACAAGCTCTTAACTGAACACACTCCTTCCTTATCTCTTGGTCAATGTTTATCAAAGAATCCCCAGTACTCATGCTGAGGCAGGGGTTAAATCTGCAAAGACGTAATCCACTTAAGATTGTTGACTCTAAGGCATCGTGGTAGCTCAGCAGGTGCTCGTGAGTTTGAATCTGACTCATGAGTTTTGCAGCATACCTCCCTCTCTGCTGCTTTCCCTCTATCTTCACTGTTGACAACGAAGTGAAGCATGGCTGCCATAAAAATAATCATTAAGGAAAGATTATCTCCCTCTCACCTCTCTCTCAATTTCCCTCCATCTCTCATTGAGTTTGGAATGCACCAGTGCAATCACCCCCACTGAGAATAACATCCATGTTGGGTAATTTTGTCTTACATAAGGGAGAGTATTGCACACAACAAGACATGTAAAAACAACATCAGGCAAGGCCAGAGGGAGAGAATGCAATCCTCAGCTATTTGTAATGGAGAACAGGGGAGGGGCAGAGGGGTGGAAGATGGATGTGATTTCACATTAATTGTGTGGGTTCACAGGAGTGTGCGTGTGCGTGTATTTGTGTATGTGTGCGTCCACATGGGGTGGGAGGTGTTAGTGGAATTTCTGAGAGCTATGCTGATTTTACAGGCACAGCAGGGATCGTGTGCATGTTTGTGTGTGTGCACATGTAAGTCAGCGCGGATGCATGTGTGAGTATGTGCCCGCATGTGTATTGGGGAACATGTGATTTTGCGGCTACGTGTGTATAAATGAGTTGGTGTGTGTGTGTGTGTGTGTGTGTGTGTGTGTGTTGTGGGCCTCCACACTTGGCTGGGGGTAGCGAGTGGAATCTTCAGAGTGTGATGTTAAATTTGCAGAGTCTGTAGAGCCAGAAACAGGCTGGTGAATCTTCTACAAGTCAGTTGCTGTACAACAATGTTTTTGTTGCTACGCACAAAAACAAGCCACACAGGAAGGTAAATTAGCTTTATTAGCATTTGTTTTTTATTAACTTTTTCAGGTCCAGTGTGTAAGCTCTCTGGGCAGAATATGATAGACATGGAGTTTAATATTCAGTATGTTTTCATTAGTGTATAATCACCTGAAAATAATAATAGTTGTCTTTTTGTTACCTTAAAATGAGCCTTTTACGTACTGTAACGTATGTAGTGTTTCTACAGTAGCCAGTAGCTTGGAAGGGGAATGTGGGGTGAGGGGTATTCAGTTGATTGCAATCTTCAGCCTCTCCACTAGCTGTCACTAAATCCTGCACACTGGATCTTTAAAGTTGCATTAATTGCCTTTTTTTATTAATATTGAATCAATATGTCATGTGAAGCTCATCTTTTAGTTTTAGATTCTACACATTTAAAGACTAGACACACTGATACCTCTGGTATCAGAGGGCCATCAAAACATACAAAACCATTGGCAAGCCTACAGACTGGTGGCATCTTAATGTGCGTCATCATAGTTGACACGTGTCAACTTGTCAGGATTGCTGCCCTATTTTGTATTCGCCTCACCTCCCTCATCAATGCAGTTTCTACCAGCAAGCAGCTGTTTGCAACAAACAAGCTCTGATAAACTGACTGCATGCCACCAAGCACTAAGGCAGCAGACAGACAGTATTAGAAAAGTATTAAATATTGGACATCATGTAGATTCAAATGCGTGCTGTTTGTCAGCTGTACATGTCGGTGGGAAATATTTTGCTTAAATATTTCCCTTATTGGTATTATACAGTAATAATATATGGCTGTGTCAGTCAGTCTGTCCTGGAGGTTCACTGCCCCAAAATCAATTAACAGCTCGAAATGTCTCTATTTGTGAACAATGTTGAATGTCTAGTCTACTTCAATAATACCCAACAAATCAACCATGGCCGAAAAGTTGGAGGAGCAATTTTAGGTGCACTTGTTAAAGCCCTATTAATTTCCCCATACACAATAATACGTGACTATTTTCTTGTTTCCTTCTTTTATTTTCTGATTTCCTTTTGTTTACTTCAGTGTCCTTGTGTCATTGTTACCTTGTTTTGTGTCCTCCTTTCCTTCTTTCTTTACCTTGTTTGCCACACCCTGAAACTACTTTTTGGTGATGTTGTAACACAGTGTTTGATCACTTATCAGTTGATTACATGCATGCTTACAGTTCTCATAATATAAAAAGACAGAGACAAAGGGCCTGTCCATTTAATATCTCATATCTAGTCTCCCACATATCTTTCCCTCCCACGACTGCATTAACCTTACCTGGTTCTTTGATAAAAACACAAAAAAACAAAAAAAACATAGTTTGTACACGTTTGTGTATCTTCAAGAGTGAAGTTAACAATCATTCCTAGAGTGCATTTCACAAAGAAACATTCAATTACCAAGCTTGAAATTCTATTATGTGCACTACTAATGGTGGATGAAAGATAAAGATTATGAATCTCCAGCCTTAAATCAACTGACAATATTATTTAAAGAAAAAACTAAAAATGGGAATACAAAAGCGGAAATAACACTTCTGTAACCAGCAGCTTCAGCCAAACTCTTGTTTGTCTATGTTTCCTTTTTTGTTCCCTTCCTTTGTTTCCTTTCCTTTCCTTATTCCCTTGTTGCATTTTTCTTCTGTCTCCTTCATTCCCTTGTTTCCCACTTTTCCTTGTTTTGTTTCCTTCTTTACTACTATTTTCCTTGTTTGTTTCCTTGGTTTCTGTCCTTGGTTCCTTCTTTCATTTATTTTCCTTCTTTCCTGTTTTTCTTGTTTTGTTGTTTCCTTCTTTTGTGTCCCAATTTTCCACTTTTTGTTTACCTTGTTTTGTTTCCTGTTTTTCTCGTTTCCGTCTTTTCTCCCTCTTTTCTAGTTTTGTTCCCTTTCCTTGTTGCCTTCTTTTGTTTATGTGTGGATTCTAAATCTATGGGTGTTTTTTTTTTTTGCTCACTGCATCAACTCTAAAAGGTAAGGAGCTACTAGCAACTAAAGCTAAGATTTGGAGGTGACATTTTACATTGCATGTCATGACCAGAAGTATTCTAGCAACACTGAAGTCAGGTCAGGTCAACTGATCTTGTAGACCTCAGAACACTAGTTGTTTCTGTCAGTTGAGAAAAGATTTCAACATCCTCATGGTCATATACAGAGCTGCACACTGTGTGTGAAGTCATGCAGGTATCATGCTGCTCATCAGCTGGTTCAAAAATAACTGAAAGATGCTGAAAAATAGAGCAGTTGAGTAAAGCTGGGTATACACTGTATGATTTAGTCCGATTGTCAAGCCACAACAGTGCTCTCACTGTACATGTGAAGTAGAAAATAAAAGCCCAGCCAATACATGTCAATAAAGTTTCAAAGCTTCAAAGTTCTGAAGTAGGTAGAAGTTTGTTTGCTAGCAACTGCTAACAAGGCAGGAATGTGTCTAGCTGCCTTGCCATGCTTTGATCATCTCTGCCATCCTGTGCACTTCGTCGAAACATCTAAAAAAAGAGGTGCAAGTGTATATAGACTTTCTCTCATTCATATCGATCATGATAAGAGGAGGAAATATTAAAGAGTCATGCATGCTGTTGCCACAGTTCGACCAGCCTCCATATTTTCCACCCACATGACGCGTCATGTCGTGTTTCTGACCAAACAGCCTTTGAGACGCAGAAACATTTTTCTTAGAGGTAGGTTTGCTAAATAGTCCAGTTCACACCATCTGTTTGCCCGGCTGATTCCCTGCAGGGACAGCAGTACTAATGGCATAGAGATGAAGGGGCACAATGTAAAAACACAGAAATGTGGAATTTAAATAACAACATTTCAAATATCCACCCACGTTAAGAAGAGAGAAACGTGATGAGATGGCCTTTTAAATGCCAGGTTGAAGAGATTGGTCTCATGTGGATTAAAGGATTGTATATAGTTTTATTTAATATATAACCCTAACCCCTAAGTCAAATGTTTCTGCGGTAAACTCTGGCACTTCAAGCTGGATCAGAGAAACACAAATATCAGTATACCCAGGTTGACCCAAATAGTCTTTGACCCAGTAAACACTGAGGGTTGACACACTTTTGTACTTTGACGCCTCTGACACTGGCATAGGAGATATTCTGTTTTTTAAAACCCATAAAAATGGCTATTCTGGACTCTAAACAGAGCTGCTTAACCAAGCTACAGGAATCATGGAGTTATTCTTGGAATTGCAATTCATAAACTAAGCTTTCCGGGTATTTTAGAAAACTGAAATAAATCCATTAAAATTTGGCCTGTTTTAGCTGACAATTAGTGTTCTTCTCCATCTACAGATGGGTTTAACTTTGTTTCTGCTGCAAATGCCAGTTCCAAGTTTTACTTACTTTATTTAAAAAATCAGCTTTGTTGTTTTGGTTTACATTCATCCAACTGAGCTGAGTTATGTTTTATGACTGGGCATAACCTGTCAGCACGTCCCTTAAATACAAACAACAAAGTTTCAGTCATACACTTGTGAAATTCTGAAAGCAAATTACAATTGATCATGTTTTCACCTCGTGATCATCTGTCACTCATTTGCCCTTTTCACCTAGTATTTCTTTCTTTCTTTCTTTCTCCAAAAATGTGGATCAAAATGCCAGCCCAACATGCATAATCCACAACACTGACCTGAATTCCCCTCTTTTTCCTTTGCCTCCTCTGCTTCACTGTTCCTCTGTCACTGCCGCCCCACCCCTTAATTTCCTCTCTCTCTTTCTGTCCTCCCTCCAGCTGTCCTTCTCCTCGGTGAACCCAACGCATGAGGTGGTTTTTGTGACTTTTTTCATGCTGCTTTGTGTCTAATCATCATATTCCCAGCTCTTCACCTGCTTATCAGGATCTCACTTTGCAAAAACACTTGTGCGCAGGGTGGGTGTTTCCAAGGTTACCGCAGAGGCACTAAATAACTGTGACAGCTGTGGCTGGGGACTCTAGTCAAGCAAAACGATATTGCCATAGATACAGAGTACTAGTAAACAACGACATTTATTCCCCATGCTCTAAAAACAAACAAATTGGTATTATGAACTCATAAGGCATAAACGTGACTTGTATAAACAGGTGAAAGATTGTGTCATGCATGTGAGCAGTGTGACTAGAGGTTATGGGGTATTACATAGCCTAAATAAACTGCACTATGACAACGTTTATGGAACACTAGCCAGTGGCCGCCAATGCCAGCTCTTTGGGAAGAGACCCAAAACTGCAAACATCATTGCACTAACACAAACCTGTCATTATATTATATCCACTTTACTGAGAGGTTAGAGGCAGTGGAGAATGCCTGGATTGTAATCTCCACAGTAGTGTGTCTCTGGCCATCTGTGCCGCAGTGTTTGTGTGTGTGTCTAGTGGTCTGCGTGACGTCTGTTTTGTGCCCATGCGGCTGGTGCTGCATTCATCTTTCAGTCACCCAAAAGCAGATGTCACCAGGACGATGGGGAGCGGCAGATTGCCGTGGCGACCGACCGGTGGCAGGTTGAAGGTGTCTCCGCCCCGCGGTGCCCAGCAGATGGAAGCTGAGGTCATTATCTGCTACTCTGTTCATCTCCTTACACCCCACACACCCATGCCCTGTCTCTCTCTCTCTCTTACTGCGTCACTGTACTGGAAAGACATATCAGATTACTGTGTGATTGGCATTCAATGTAGGCAGTGCTTTACATCATGCAAACACATTAGGCAACTTAAACAGTTTGTTCTGCTGTCAATTAAAAGTCATTATTGCGGTCTTCTCTGTGGGTGTGATAAACGTTTCCTTGTTTACAGAAGCCCAGCATCACAACCCTGATACCAGTGATGGAAACTATTCACACAGGCACAGCAGTAGGGCCTAAGTGTTCTCTGCCCCCAATTGTAGAACCACTCCATATCCTCATAAACAGTAAAGAAAAAAACAGCAATAAGTGGCCATTCGGAACAAATAAACCAAGTCAACAACTACAGGCAGAAAGTAGGGCAACCTGGAAAGAAGCACTCTGCCACAGTGGGCAGCAATTCCTGGTTTATTATGCTGCCAGCATCCTCCTATAATAAGCTGTGCAGGCAGTATGGAGGACATGGGTACATCCATGTTTACATGCTTCGTGTCATGTCCTTTCTGTGTGCCGTGTTTCAGACAGCTGTCAGTAACAGAGGGTTTTCCTGACCACTGCAGCATGGAATGGCTATCTAGCAAGCTAGGAGTGTCAGCAATTATCCCTCAAACTGCCGCAGGCTACAGTATATTGAGCAAATTTCACTTCCTGTGTGCTACTGCTGCTCAGCTGCTCTCCGCTGTTGGTTTTTTCCTCTCTTATAAATATGAGACAGACACACACTCCAGATGTGTGATGTTGTGCATTACTGAGTATTTTGTTTGTGTTAGTGCAATGATGTTTGCAGCTCTGGCGCATGTCCAAATGTGCCGAGTTATTCTTGTTTGTTTGCTCTCTTGGTTAAAGAATCATTGTAACGATTTAACCACATATGAGCAGCTTCTCCTCTGAGTGAGGGAGTTGGAAGTGTTTAACAGCCAGGCACACATGTGGCACGCAGACATGGTGAACACCAGCTCACTGGGGCGTTGCTGTTTGGCCATAACCTTCATTTTATAGGGCTACTGAAATGATCAAAGGTTAGGCTTATATAATATGGCTTTCCATATAGTTTATTTTCCACTTATTTTTGTGTGCAACAGTTCAGCACACCTGTTTGTTAATTGTTGTCACTCATATACTTTTGCACAAGTTAAAGAATAAAGTTAAACTCACTAAAATGACACCTTTGTTTGATGCACTCTTAACTTTCATGCTCTGCAGCTGTCAAAGTCACAATGCCAATGCTGTCTAAGAAGATATATATATTAACATACATTGAAACCACATGGTTTGTAATATGTTTCTATAAAATAAAGAAATATGCTGCAAATACAAAACAGAAACTTTGCAAGTAGCACAGATGACAGCAGAAACTGTTTCCAGGTGACACTAAAAAGTAATAAACACACCCGGATACAGCTGGGATACGCTTGTTGTCCCACCAAAACAACCTACACTTTAGCATATTTTCCAACACCACTTACGGATAGCTAACTTCATAAACTTGGCAATGCAAACTGTGGCAACAACAAGCATGTCCCAGCTGTGTTCATCACTTTTTAGTTTCCCCTGGAAACTGTTTTCATTGCTGCCTGTGCTACTTGCAGCGTTTCTGTATTTGCTTGTGTTTTCTCACTTCGCATCAATTTTTTTCTAAATGCTGTATGTGTTGTGAAACTGGTGAAGATGTTTTCTTAATTTGCATGTATTTTGTCTATTTTGCACGTGTTCATCATGCAGTCATCATTTAAGTTTTCACTGAACAATGGCTTAAACAACAGCAAAGACTCAGACAGTGAATAAGATTTGAATGGCTCCGCTGCTGATGTACATGTACACAATCGTATATGCAGATACTCGCACACGTTTTCCATCAGTGCATACACATTCGTGTACAATACATACACACAGTGACACGTGCATATATTCATGTGCACAGTTTGCTTTGTCTGCTCTCTTCTCTCAAATTAAAATGATTGTTAAACTAATTTAAACACCAAATGGCTGCAAATTGGCTTAGATGTGAATTGCAACATCTGTTGCATTTCTTTTTCCCGTGTAGCACTATTTATCAGTATTGCCCTGGTAAATTAATTAACAGATAAATAAAATATTATTGTCACATCAACTTTATTTATTGTACGACCCAATATAACAGTGTCCCAAAGGGCTTTACAGTGTTTACATGCTTCATACGACTGCCCACATAGTGACTGCCCATATCATCCATAAATAATTCTATTAGGGTGGAGACTGTTTGGTGTCCAGACGGAAGCTTAATCATTAACATAATTCCAGACTGTGAGGCACACTTCAGTCTGCAGTGATGCTGCGTGTGTCATCCCCCCTCCCCAGCAGTGCATCTCAGGGAACCGTTTTTGGCCCCTGTAGCATTTTGGTGAGTAATCGTGGGTCTTTGGAGCTCTCAGTCCTCCATTTACATGTCAAAACCTCCCCAGGCTCTGGATGTAAGGGACCCAATTTGGAATGACAAAGCTCGGCCAGAGACAGCTGATCCACAAAGGAGGCCTGGTTAAGTTCTTCCTCCCAGTCACCAGCTGCTCCACTGACCCATAGTACTCTCTATTCAGCGAACGCACACAGGAGAGATAGGGGAATGCTGCCATGCGCACTTGCATGTAGCTGTAGAGAAACTGGGAATGGAGCTTTATTCGTATAAATCACTTAATATTTGCTAATGCTTGCTCCATTAGGACATGCTGCTGAACCACTGTAGTTATGACTCAGCCTTAAAATAAACAGCTCAGCACGTGCTAGGAACATATCTGTCCCCCATGTAGATAAATTGTGCTTTTCTTTGTATCTACAGCCTGATTTTAAAACATCCCTCCATAAACTCTACTTAGTTGTTGAGCATCTTTGCTGAATCTATTTTTTCCCCCAAATACCAAAGTGCTTTCACTACCAAAGCAGGTGACACAAACAAATCCATCCATGGTTGTGTCTTTGGGGTGTTTGTGACATTAGTGCTTACTGATGAATTCCAGTGCATGCAGACTTTTTGCCTCGACCGCTTTATGTATTTATTTCACTTATTTATTTTTTTAGAGAAACAAAGTGTAGAACATTGGGGGAACTGAACTGTCATTGATTTTTAACACGGCCCTGTGTGTGCAGCATCTGTCACATGGAACGCCACTCTATTTGTGTCTTTCTCTGACACAAAGTGGCTTAGGGATTTGTCACCACCCTCCCGGCATTGTGCACTGGAATGACAGGATACTGGCTGGAACTTGTAGGTCACACCCAGCGTGTTTTTCTTGGATTTGTGCTCAACATCCAAATGGAAACACGTTGCTCCTACTCCCGTCTGTTTCCACCTCATGCACCTGACCTCTAAAAGAAAAAGAAAAAAAAACACAGGCCTGGTTTTGTAAGACAGTAATGACAGGAGGAGATAACGGCAGGATCAGGCCCAGATGGTAAGGTATGGCCAGCTCCTGTTGATGCGAGGAAGAGATTACATAAGTAGATTTAAACCAGCGAAAAGGGGGACGTGTTTCATTAGTGTCACTGGTGCCAGATCTATATTTGGAGCATGAGCCCACAGAAACAGACGTGCAGGGATGAAAATAGCCTTTAATAGCCCAGTTTGGGAGCTTTATTCCATTCCACTCTCCTGCCACAAGGATAGTGACAGACGGAGTACACTCTGCAGAGAGCAGCTCTATTCACCCAATCACAGCTCTCCCTCAGGCGGGGAAGGAAGGAGGAGAGTGTGGGAAAAAGGAGAGGGGTGGAGGAATGGGGGATGGAGATACTGAAGGACGAGATGTGGTGACAAGAATGAGCTCGGAACTGTGCGTGTGATTTAGGAATAATGCTACAAAGGAGCTGAGTAGTGTTACTATCAGTGATATGTAACAGTCAACTGTATGATGATACTGCTGCATATGAAAAACATTTTTTAGATTCAACAGAATTCAACAGAGATGTATCTTAATAATGTTTATTATTTATTGAAAATCCAATATAATATAGGTTTTTGTATTTGCATTCCTCTTATATTCAGACTTAAGTGCAACAGGAAGGTTTTTCTCAGTGAGTAGAGTTCAGAAGTGGCCTCAGACAGAAGGATAGACAGTCACAGTCAATGCTGCTACAGATGCGTGGGGGGCTGGGAGGGAGTGTGTGGTAGAAACCCAATCTCCTCATATTGGGTGCCCATTGCCCCTAGAGAGAAAGCAAGAAACAAGAGGCCCAGCTGTCCTTAACAATGGACCTGCCCCTCACCAGCCAGGACTCAAAAGGCCTCATTCAGTCCCCTGGCTCTGCTAAGGCTGCTTCCAGGGAGACTAGCCAGGACATGCTCACGTTCACGGCAGACATGTTTGTCTCTGTTTTGGACATGTTTTTGTGTTGTTTTCTGTTTTTGTGTGTATGTCTGCATGTGTACATGCTCAAGCATGTTTGTGCATATTATTAGTTGCTAGAAATAAACAAACTCATAGTGGTGCGCATTGTGTCTCTAAATCCTCAATATTAGCTCAGTAGTCCACAATGCAGCTCTGCTACTCTGCTTTATTGTGTTTATAGTGAACTTGTGTGCAGCTTTGTAGAGGCAGCATTGAAGCCTATAGGGGGTGTTTGAGACTCAGAAGTGTTGACATAGACTTTTCTGGTGTACCCACTTTTCTTCAACCTGCATCATCAAAATTGACCCAGCTAATCATCACATGGTCCAACATTTCCCAGAATGTCTTCCTCCTGAGACGGCATATTCCAAATTAAATAACATTTTGTCTTTTAGTTCTTTGCTCAAAGGCCAGTAACAACTTCTTTCTAACAACTTTGGTGTCTATTGCATTGTTAAGACCCAGGATTCAATTCCCAGTGGGGATTTTTTTTGTCTGTGCCTTCTGATGAACACACATGAGTGGGAAGCCTTTGAGGGTTCACTCAGGGAGTGGGAAGACAGAGTGAACCTCGCTTGCAATGTGTAAAATCACTGCTTCAATAGGCTGAACATCCAGTCAGAAGCTGTCTCTTGCCAACTTTTCAGCATGCTCAGCCGGCTGACCAGTCACCACACTAGGACACACTGCAAAAAAACACGGGTAATGGTCAGCCACAGATGGTCAAGAACAGCCCAATAGTGCAAGCCAGCTGACTGTCAGATTAAGATGAAGGAGATTATCTCAGCAACCCAGGGTCAGTTTAAAATGGGGTTGCAAGAGAGATCAATGCCCAATATAATGAAATTCCTACATTTCACTTAACATTATGTAACTTCTCTAATGTAACAGCTTCACAGGGAGAAAAATGAGCGAGGCAAGCAAGAAACCACTGGACAAGAGTGAATCTCAGACTGGCTTTTAGTCGATGGCAAGAGCATCGCAAAATAAAAGGCTGAAAGACAGATGCTGAGCTGGGCTTCTCACTGTTGGACTAATAACTAAAGCTAGCTGCTATGTCTTGTGTTGTTGCACTTGCTTGCTTTACTGTCCATCAGGTCAGTCTGTCAATAACTGAGAGTTGATGCACAGCAGCCTGAGGATGAGGGAAAACTAGAAACCATTTTCTCCATAAAATATTGGATTTTACCAAAATCAGTGAGATACTTGCGGGTATGTGACTTTTCATGGGTGATTGTACCCAGTGCCCAAAGTTATATAGAGCAAAAACAGACGTACAGGCACCATTTACCTGATTACAAGTCAATGAAGTATCAAACCTTTTTCAAGTATTTGTGCTAAGCTAAGTTCATTCTCTTACGGCTCTAACTTCTGGCTTCATACAGATATAGAAGGGGTATCAATCTTCTTATTTAAGTCTCAGCAAGAAAATGATTAAAATTATTTCCTAAAATGTCTAACTGTTAATTTCACAGCAAATGCTCTTTCCCTACTTGCACCCCTACTGTAAAACTACAGCAAAAATGCCCTTTCTTTCACATTATCTACAGCGTGTGATGCCATCAGAGGAAACATGTATCCACATGTGTACTGGCACCATGGCAAATGACCTGCTGTGTATTTATCCTCATCCCGTCCATTTTAATTACACAGGAAATACTGAAGCTTTTCTGAGGTCTTCGGAGCAAAATCGTGTTTAGATACCATCTGTTGTATCTCCAGTGTGGTGTACATTCCAACTCTACTCATCCCAAAAGACTGTCCTTTTTTATCCTGTGCGGGGTGGGTAACTATAGTAACTATCGTACAGTAACTATATCTGCACTGTAAGAGCCTGACAGTTGGTCCAACCCATCCCAACCCAGAAGTCCCAGGTTCGATCAAGGCCATATGTTATGATATTTATTTCATCATTGTCACATGTGTATCTGCCTGGGAGACACTGAGCATCTTTAAGCCCAATTTAATGTTGCACAGAAGCATCTAAAAGTCAACTTAGTGACATATTTGTGACAGTTACACCTGACACTGTTTGCATTGTAAAGATGCGTAAACCCAAACCATCTGTTACTCCAAACATGTTGCGAAAAATGCAAATATTTATTTGCAAACACTTGATGATGATCTGCTCTTCATATGCATGAAATGCTTCTATCATGATCACCCCTCCCCGCGGCTGTCAGTTTTTATTGTGTGCTATACTGTTGATTGTTGATGTGGATGATGTGTCGTGATAAATGAGTGCATGAGCGCACTGGAGTTTGAGCAAATACATTCGGGAGATAGACGTGTGGGCGAGACAAAGAAGAGGACAACGTTGTATGTGATGGTGTTTTGTGTAGGTGACGATCCCACGGGTATTCCCCGGGAGCGAGGTCTTTATTCGATGCAGCACAAACACAGCCAGCACTCCACAGGGGAAAACACCAGTCAGTCAGTTCCAGGGCTTAAAGCGAAGGCTTCCCCTCCCCCCATCGCAATGATGATCCTCACACACACATGGACATGCATGCAAGCTACACATATGCTCAAAGGCATATAGGAGAATGTTTCCACACACACACACATGCACAGAGTTGGCCTCTTTCTCCTTCACACACTCCCTTGTCCTCAGTGCCCTCCCTCTGTTTATTCATGGTGACCCCAGTGCTGATACCGTCTCATTCTATCTCAATTACATCAGCCAACTCCCTATCCTCCTCAGCGAGAACTGTTATTCTTCTTCCCTTTCGCTTGCACTTGTACCCTCTGTCAGTCTCCTTCAACCAGTATTTGAGGTTATATAATAAAAGGCTCCATATCCTGATAAATACAAAATAGAAATAACACTATGATGGCTCATGTGTCAATAGATTTCATGCACTAGTTTGATGTTTTAAAGCTCAAATAAAAAAAACAAAACAATGTGGACTAATGACGAATAAGAGAGGGGTACAAAAACATGCTCCATGGGAAATTATTGGGCGGTTTCATTCAATTGCATCACCACTCTTGGTTACTCTGAATAATAAGCTGTACCGGTCACACATTAAGAACTCAAAAAATGTGCAAAGCGTAGAATGATGTAATTTGACAAACATCAGACAAGACGTAACAATGCCTGTGAAATATGATTTATCCCTTGCGCTCTTTTGTTCATGGTCATGCGCTCCTGTAATTACATGTTTCCCCTTTCTCTCGGCTTTGGAAAATCATTTCTAAAGCCTGAAAGAAAATCCTAAATATTCCTTACCTGCTGAGGTATGCCATTCTCTGTGGCAGGAGGGTCATAAAGTGAAGGATTAGGGTCTCACAGTGTGTCATAAATCACTTTTACAGATTTGATTTTTAAGTCCCCACAGCAGCTAAGGTCTTTCTCCTGCATTTCAGTCATGTTTATAAGTCACAGGTGTCTTGCTACCGCAAACAATACTGTCACATCATCCACACTATTCTGTTGCTAATGCTTCTGTGCAGTATTTCATCACAATTCCAGTTGAAAGCATCAGACAAATAGCTTGATGCCTTGCTGCCTTTTATCACAATTCCCTTGCTACTTTTCTTGCTCTCTGGTCAAGTAGTCCTATTGTATTTCTGGCAGAGCACTGTACTTAATCAACTGCTTTTTTGAAAGTAACCTCTGAAGGATCTGCTTGAAATGTATTATCGTAAAATTAACTGTTGTAACGATTAAAGCTGCTGTGGGTGGTGCTGTGAAGTGTATTACCCCCCTCAGCGCTGCTTTGATGCACAAATGATTAGTCTATTGCTCCCTGGGAGGGGTATTTTGGCAAACTGGCCCTGATTGCACAAATTAAATAGTTTCGGTTATTGTTTACAATGACAGTGGTCACATTTTGTTTGTTTGCTTCTTGGTCTGGTCGTTTATGGGTTTTTTTTCCTGTTTCCTGGACGTGTTGTGTAATCCGCGCCTATCCGTTACAAAATACGAATACACACACGCGTACACACACACACACACACACACAGAGGAAAATTGAAAGTCTGCTATTGAACTTCTGCAATGTAGTGGCCATCCACTTCCTGTGATAGACAATAACAGGAAGTGGTTAACAAGGTCTCTAGCAGGCATCCCTGTAGTGGAAATGCACGCAATTCCTTCCACAACAACATGGCTGTTTCAAAAACGAATGCCAGAGAACACAGAGTCACCACTACAGGACACACCTTCTCAAAGAAAAAAAAAAAAAAAAAGCAGGATACAAACTGCAGCGAAACGTGGCCATTCATGTGGCCGACTCATGTACAAACACATAAAGAGGGGTGTGTCTGTTTAAGTTACTGCTAAATATGTCAAATTAAAAGCATAAAAATAATTTTTATTTATTCTTAACAGATGTTGGTGATATATCTGGATTCATTTTGTTGTTGGGCGGGCATTAGTTTGTCAATGCAAATGAAAGCAATGAAATGCAAAAAAAGCAGGATAGCAAATTAGTACATATCATTATCAGCACAGCAATGGATAGGTGTTTTTTGATTGTAGTATGTTAACTCACAATGACAAGGCTAACATGCTGGTGCTTAGTGTGTTAGCATGCTAACATACAGAAGTACATCTGAGGCTGACAGAAATTAGTTTTGCAGGTATTTGGTCATAAACCAACATTGAGCAAATTATAATTGGAGTTTATAATGGCACTAAATCAGGGATCTATTTCAGTCTGGACCAAAGGTTGACAATACAAACCAAACAGATTTCTATCCTGAGAATAGTGCCTAAACATAAATCCATAAACATGTTACTCATGGTTTACTTGTTATTACCACACACACACACACACACACACACACACATATATATATATATATATATATATATATATATATATATATATATATATATATATATATATATATATACATATATATATATATATATATATACACACACACACACACACATATCTACAGGAACAGATATAGAGGGGAAAACAAACTACATAAATATACTGTGAATAAACATTTTCAATATGTATGTTCTATACAAAGATTTCTGCGACTTGGCAGATGTATTCATTAAAAAATGTTTCCTAATTATGTTGATAAAAAAGTAATTCAGATAGCATTTTATTTTTCCATAAAAATATTTGCTGTTGCAGATTAATAGCACTATATAGGAGACAGATTTGCCCTGGGAGAAAATCCATTGCAGAGGAGGCAGACATACCAATTTTTTTTTATTGGCCTCAATGATGCAATTTGGCCAAAGGACATGTTTTGAGCATGACTCGTCTTTTCTTGAATGCCCTGCTATTTGTTTTTTGTCATTTCATTTTTCTATGTATAATCCACAGGTGAATGAGACTGCCTGGACTTTTCAAAGATTGTCAAGAGGCAATCTAGGAAATGAAAAAGAAAATTACCTGCAGTTGAAGTAGATAAAGAAAACCTTATCTGTCACCTTACATATGTAGTATTGGTTGTTATGTCTTATAAAGAATATATCAGCTGCCATCTAATGTTTGAAATGTCAGATTTAATACAAATCCTTCCCAATGATACACTGTATGAAAAAATCAACATTCATGCTTGTTGAGCTTATTTAAGCTGTCTGATTCTTATATGTGATCTTAAATGGTACCAGAGCAAGTATATTATCTACCATCCTTAATAAGCATTCAGATGTGCAGCTACCAGCAAAGTGATGATACTTCTTTCCCTCTCTCAGTCTGTAATTAATGTTCTTCAGGGGATGTGTAAATATAGTTGCTCAGTCTTTTAGCCAATTACGCAGAACAAAGACGGCGGATGTCAGCAGAATCCTCAGCGCTCTGGGAGCTCCCTGCACAACCAGGACTGACCTTCAGGCTTTCACTTCTTTGCCGCTCCTTATCAGCACACATTACTTTGTTATTGTCATCCAGGCTCACTGCAGTCTTCCAAGGACAGTTTGGGGTATGAATTAATGCCAGAAACAAACTTTAATTTTAAAGTTTTCCAGTTTTTCCTTGCCAAACTAAGTCTGACCTACACATCGACCTATTTGTACATGCTACCACTGCTGATGATCATAATCAATGATGTGATTATCTTGTTCTTTTAAATACTGCAAGAATACTTATCACCTTAGTATGACTGAACCTCACTCTAGTGTAAGAATCATTATTTTTTTTATTACCTTGAAGATGAACCCTATATGTCTTCAGACGTCCTGGAATGGTGAAGCCAATTTGACATAGTGACCAAACCATGTAATGACAGCGATGGTGTCTATCATGTAATGCACACTGGCCCAAAATACGCAGGGTTGCAATCAATAACTCCACCTCTAAATCCTACAAACTGGTCCTTTAATAAATGGGGATGACCTTCATCTTTAGTTCCCAAGACAACTATATAGCAAGGGATGTCTTCATCTTCATCTTCTTTATTTGTGATCATGAGGTACTGGCTGAGCAAGAGGAGCAAGCTACCTGCTTGTTTCTTTGCTCAGTGTGCCTTTACTGGCTTCATTGCATGGAAGGTGCCTCCTCTGCTGCTCTCAGTTCAGCAGTGTGCAAAGGTGGTAGCCACTTCTTCACAGTCCATCTGTGTCTTCAGTATGTTCCAAATATACTTTTGAGCTGACAAACATGCACATGCAATGTTCCCCGCCTCTACTTTGGCTAGGAGAACTGGTTGCCTTGAGTCATTTGGTTGACTGAGAAAGTGTCAAATAAGCAGGAGGCAGGTGAGCTAAGATAATCATGTACTAACCAATAGAAGAGCAGGTGCTTTAACATGCGCAAAAAACAATGCAGCATGCATGAGAAGTCTTGATATTTCCACTTGTTTTAGAAATAATTATGCTTTGAGTATATAGATGGGACTGGGTTGCAGTAGTATATTCAGATGTTTCTGTAGACATTTGACTTTTTTTCTGATCAAGCTGATGTCCGTGAATAAAAAAAAAAAAATCAAATTTTGTCAAGGCTAGAGAGGTGAGTGTTTGAAAGTGAATTGCTTTTTTTAGTTAAATATACATATTTGGTGCAGGTAAGGTTAAGATGCTTTGATTACTTCACTTCAGTAAACAACTTTACCTTGCCGTTACTTGCTGAACTGATTTGTCTGATTTGCTATGACTTGCCCTGTCAATATTTATTTATATTAAATATTAATATTTTGGGCGGCTTTTCGATCTTTATTGGAGAAAGACATGCAGCAAAGGACCGCAGGTCAGATTTATACCATGGGCCACTGCAGCAAGGACGGGGCATGGGGCGCACACTCTACCTGCTGAGCTAACCGGCGCCCCACATTTACATTTAGCTAGCTGATGCTTTTACCCAAGACCTTCAAAAACTGCAAGAATCATGCAAGTACATAAATATAGCAGCAACATCCATGTGCATTTGTTTATGTAGGCCATATTTTCACAGGTTCTAAGCATTATTTACATGCTGTAATTAATTTCATTTGCATAATAGGGAACCACCATACCATCCTAGCATCTGGACTTCTGTCACATGAATCCAGACACACAATTAGATTTTTTTATAGAACTACAGTTACAGTGTATTACTATATGATTACTATTATGATTAAATGTGTAGTGTTGTTTCTCAATAAGGCATACTACCTTCTTTGCTGCATATGTAACGACAAATGTTTCACACAAACCAGGATATGTGAGTCACACTAGATGGCCATGGATCGGTTACAACAAGGGCAGAGCCTTCATAAGAAAAGGACATTGTATTGAAAAGAGAAAGGACATGTGGACCCTCTTTAGCCCTGTCACTACTTCACTCTGCATTGATCCATTTCCAATTTACCTTCCTGACTAAAGACGATCTTACCACAATGACAAAGAGTCAATGAGCACTAGAATGGCTTCATTCCACAGGACCCATAAAAAAGTGCTGTGACCTGTGATGAAAAATCAGACAAGGCAGCCGGAGGTGTGGCTCATTGCCTACAGGATGTCTGAAAAATAGGTCACACGTGTGAGAGCACTGATCCTTGTGTCTGAGTTTCAAAAAAACAAAAGGATTCATGTTTGCCACAGTATACACAGGGACCGTGACTCCCTCAGTGCTGATGGGATAGCGATGGGGGCAGGGAGCAGTATCCTTGTTTAATTAGATTTAGTCTTGGTTGCATCCAACCTGAGGGGGGATGAATGTGCTGTGCAAACAAAGTGGACATTCATCAGTGTTGCCAATCACACCGGACGTGATTAAGTTACACACCCTGCGGCCGCAGCGCTGGGGCTAGCGTTACACTGGTCGCCAAGGCAAACATAAGCATGCTGCACTCACAGGCTCAAAGGTTAGAAGGTGTTGGACTCTGTTTTTACATGAATACCCAAAGAGGTCGCATTAACATCTAAGTATTACACCCAGGGTAAATTATCATTTAAGTGTCATGACCACGTAGATGTTAAAAGATGAAACCAGTCGACTGAAGAGCTCTGTAATAGCAGACTGTTATTAGTGACATAAAAAGTTCTACAAGCTACAAGCTGTTAAAAGTGCAGCAGAGCTGAGTTTCTAAGCAACCCGCAGAGGATACATCATATGGATTGATTTACACTGAAAGGAAGCTCTCTTTATTAATGTAGCTTTTATTTGCAAAGATTCTAACCGTAAACGAATGCTTAATTAAAATGTATTGCTGAACAAATATATATATTAAATAGTCTCATCAAGTTTTCTTTTTTTCAAACACACAATCACTTTGGATGTGATGATGTAAGCATATGCTGAATTCCAGTCAAGCAGAGTTGCATCAGTTGAGTTTAATTGCTTTCAGCATGAACCGTTTGGATCCCATCCACTGAAATCATATTTGCATCATTTGAATGGGAGGGCTGGCACTGTCTGACACTGTCTGTGTGCAATACTGTGAGCGCACCGAGTTTGACGCAAATCTTGACATTAACTGACATATAACAGCTTAATCAGTCAGTTTAGTCAAATTTAAAGCTAATCAGGCTGCATTTTAATTTTGTAAGACTGAAGTGGAATTGATAAGATGAGACTCGACAGGATTTTTATGATGCCAACTGCTTGCGGTGTATCTATGTGAGGAATTTTAAGGAGCCAAATCCAAACCACTCTCTTCCAGTTGTATCAAGAGTAAACAGGAAGCGTATGGCATGTTATAAGGGGGGAGGGGACGCACACGCTTAGGGGGAAAGCAAAAATGAGGGAGGGAGAGAGGAAAGAAAGAAAGAAAGAAAGAAAGAAAGAAAGAAAGAAAGAAAGAAAGAAAGAGCAGTTTTACAGTTTTATCACTTCATAATATGTAGAACAAAAAACAATAAAGATTGAGGTGACCGACAACAGAATTCAACAGCAGCACCACGTCTGGTTTAAAAATAGCGCTCAAAGAGGAGGAAACACAATGTGCCACTATTTTGTCGCTGAACTGTCTGTGACACATGACGCTGAAAAAACAGCAATTAAGATAATTGAAAAGATGAGTTAGCTCTGTATGTTTCTTCTCTCGGCCTTAGTTGCAGGGTCACAGACCTGCCTGGCATCTCTATGCAACTTGTTGGCTGACACTTAACTGATCAACAGCACAAATTATGCAAAAACCTACAGAAACAAGGCTGCCAGTCTCTCATCATTTGGCATAGGCACCATGTAAATTTCATGACCACAGCACGTCATTGCTGCCAATTCTTTGCTTTGAATCGGATTCACTGGGACACCCACAAAAGCCTTCGGCATTCATCTTTTATAATGCTGTTTTTGTCTCTATTTGACGGTTTCAATGAAAGATTTAGGAAGATGCTTAATCCTATGGGTCTAGTCAGGTAGCGGATGCTGCTACTGCTGCTGTTGTGGTGATGAGACCTGCAGTGGAGGGTTGGAGGGAGGCAGGGTGCAGACTGACAAGCAGACAGACAACCATGGCTGCTAATATAGGAGAGAGGGAGGTGCTGATGGCCTGTTGCCAAGGTGACATGGGCCAGCCGGGTTCTGTCTCATTTGCAGATGCAAACGAGACCTCGGAGCTCCTACAGACGCTTGCTAAACCTCCTCTGGAGACACAACGGAACCCCCCTCCTCCCCAGAGAACAGCTCCTGCATACACCTGAGCTGAGAAGAGAGGGGAAGCGCAACTATTTATTTGCTTTTCATGTTTGCTTGCGATGTGCCTTCCTTTGTGCCCTGTCTGTCTTGGCTCCTTTGGGAAAGAAGGATTGCTTATAGTTTCTAAGTGTCCGACAACCCCCACATTGACATCTTCCCTCCTTTCCTATTCCATTGATTCCCTGTGTTGAACTGGCCTTTTCAGAGAGGGGGGCTGATAGCAGCGTGTGCTGTTGAATAACAGCCCTCAGCCGACGCAGCACTCCACCCCAGCGACAACAAAAAGACAGACTCCTTTGTTTGGCTGGAGGTAAACAGCTGGGAACAGATGATGCTGGCCGGGCTGATTTACGTGGCCACAGCTACCGTGGTGACAAGGTTTTGTTGTGATAAGGACAAACAGATGAGGGGAGAGGGAGGGAGAGAAGAATGGCAGAGTGAGAGAGGGGAAGTCAACACAAATTTTCAGAGCAGTTTGGGCATTTGCTTGTGTTTGTGCGGGTCTGAAATGCTCTCTGGAGAGAACGTCCTGAACACACCTGAGAAAAAAACAGAGTGCCTAACAATAGAGGTATCAGTGTAATATCACACGGGTTTGAGAATAAACATTGAAACTGCAGAAAATTACAAGAAAAACACGCCAAAGCAAAAAAATAAGGGCAGTGAAAACACATCATCCTTCTTCTTGTGTTGTGTTTTTCTCCTTTCAACAGACTTAAAATATTTGTCTTGAATTATAATGACCAACTACTGGTAGACTGAACAGAATTATTGCGCGCAATGTTGTGATAATTTGGAGGTACAGAATACAAAACAACAATAATGAAACTGCCATTAACAAGTGTGGCTGACGCGTACTTATGAGAAACACCACATATGCCGCGCAGACCAAATCCTGAATGGTTAAATGGTCATGAATAATTAGGGCATTCTCTCACTGAGCAGATGTCTCTTTCTGCCGAACGCTGCTTCTCGGAAGAATGAACGGCTGGGCAAGATAAGCCTGGTGGAGAAACAGAGTGGGGGTCTCACTGGATAGCGGAGGAGAAGGGAAGAAGATTGGATGCTGTGGCCTGTAATACAATATACCATGTGTGCACAATCACACACATGTGCATATATAATTCAGTGTCTCACAATACACACACAAGAGCTGATCAATGCCTCAAGCCTCTTGACCCCCCCCCCCCCCCCCCCCCCGAAACACGCGAGCACATTGCACTAACATTATTTACGAGCATTCCCACTTGAAGCCCCTGAAGTCAGGAGAGACTATGGCAAGGCCCCACTCAGCTACATAGTCATTGTGTCAGCGGTCCCATAAATTACTCAGCTTGCCCCTCAAATATTGATAAGGCAATCAGCATCTCACCAAAACAGAGGGGACACATTTTCTTCACTGTTTGTTTGAGCTCCAGACGCAGTTCTATAGAAGATTGCACCTTTTTCTGTAACACTTGCAAACATACCCCAGATTACTCACTTGGCTTCACTTGTTTCCTCCCATGTTAAGCAGTTGCATCACACTGTTGAAGATGTGTGGTAGAGGCGGTTGGTGTTATCTAAATTACAGAGTGCATATACTCTTGACTAACATAGAAATAAGCTGGAAATTTGACAAGAGAGGTTATGATAAATGAGTCTGGGTCAAAGTTCAACCAGGAAGACAGCTTTTCATATTGACTCAGTACACTCGCCACAAAGTGCTTTTGATCGCATCACATGATGCAGACGATGGTGCCCAGTTGTGATGGCAATATAGATGTTCAAACTTCCATTTTTTCTCTCCTTGTTCATGTAGTCAAAAAAATCAAGATTAAAAGATGAGGTTGGTTTTGTCAAGAGCTGTTCCCAAGATGATCAACCTCAAATCTCTGTCTTCAAACAAACGGTTAAGGGTCGTGTCATGCCAGGCAGAATAAAGAGTACTCAGTAACACTCGCCTGTCTGTGCGATTAATATGATGCTAAAGCCAGCTGACAGTTAGTTTAGCTTAGCATAAAGCACAGGAGAAGGGCAAACAGCTAGCTTGCACTTCTAAAACTCACCATTTAACATGCTATAAATCTTGCTTGTTTGATCTTATGATTCAGTTACTTGTTGGAACAATTCTCCCTTCTGGGCGCTTGTCATTACAGTGACTCCAGGAAGTCAGCTACAGGCTGGCTAGCTGTTTCCAGTCCAGGCTAAGCTAATTGTCTCCTGGCTGTAGCATACAGACGTTAGAGTGGCATTGATTTTCTCATGTAACTCTCAGCAAGAAAGCAAATAAGCAACAACAATGTCTATACTCCATCTGGGATATTCTTATTTATTCCCATGGTGTCACATCACCCCAGTCTTATTGCTAAGGACTCATATTTCCCACCAGCTTTTACTATATTGTGTTGTGAATAACACATAAATTTCATTAATAACCATCTAAACCTTTCTTCAATTAGTCTCTCCTAGATGAACTGAGCAACAGCTCTCAAATCTGTGCTCAATGACCAGCTGCATTTTAGCAGTCACGGACCAGTGGTTTTATCATGTATAAATACATTAACAGTATCTAAAGGTCATGTCATGCCAGGCAGAATGAAATGTATTCAGTGGACTGGCACACTGATTTGTCTGTGGACACTGTCAACAGCCAGAATGGTGGTTCACGTGTAGGTGTCTTCCCGTCACTTCACTCATACACATTAACACACAGTTATGAATTCAACCTCACACCTGTAAAGGGTCAGCTAAGAAAAACAAGCGAGGCATCAATATATAGATTTGTCTCTTTGGAATCAAATCAAGGCAAGGGGACTCCAACTCTGGGATTTGAAGCAGGGGAAACAATAAATGGTTGTTATTAGACGGATTGAATCTCAGAGAATGTAGATTCTTCTCGATCAATGGCGAGCAAATAATTTAGCACTTGAAGGTTATTGATTTACACAGCTTCCCATACATGCTGTAGGGACTTTGAAAAGCCTTGATGGTCCTAGGTATGGCTATATTATAACAGGGAACAAAGAAGTCAGAGGAGACAAAGACTTCTTTGCTATGCTGGGAAGATTTTTTTTCCTCCTGTACTGAAAGTTGTACCAAGGAAGCTGCTCCAAACTGTAGCTCTTCTACTGTCTCATTGCTACAAAACCTCTCTGAATCATCTGCCTGTTGGAGATTAAATTGCCTGACAGTGAAACAGCTCAATGTTGGAGACACCCCTGTTTGTCATAGTAGAGTTGTCGTGACTAGATAAAGGTGTAAGTGTTGTGTCAAATGCTGCCGTCCTCAATCGAGTATAGAAACTGTTACTTTATCAGTCACATAAATCTTGATATGTGAACAAGAGAATGACTTACAGATTGCTTGTACTTCTGGACAACTATGACTGATTCTGAGTTCCCTTTTCCATCCTATGAATTTGTTCATGATTCATATCACAAGTCAAACAGTCATGTGCTAACGCCTCGATAACTGGTGGCAGATGAGTTTGTCTGCCTGGCTGAAGCAGAATATCCATCAAAGTCCATCAAATAGGCAATGGTACTTATATGTTTGTGTGAGGAAGTGTGTGTCCTGATCGCCAGGAATTCCCCACAGGAGGTAGCTTGTGGCAGCTCATCCCATTTCAGTGATAATGCCATCATTGTCCTTTTGGTAAGGGATGGAAATGAGCTATGCTGTTATGACTGAATTGCTGCCATAGTCAAATAAGGACGTCTTTGTCCACCTTTGTCCACACCAAATCTATTGTTGTTTTTCCTCTCCCTATCATGTATGTGTTAAGATTTTAGCACGGCAACATGTTTATGAAACATTAAAAGAGAACAGCAGCATTGTGGCAGTGGTTTTTTTCACAGCTCTAAACTGCAAAACATTTCAAAAGTGTTTTTGAAATTGTTCTAACACATCAACGGTGTTGTTTGGTTTGTGTAGGTGTTTCAGTTCCTCATGGCAAAATGGCACATCACAACAGGGCAATCACAGTTTTTTCACAAGGAAGTGGAGTTACAAAAGCTGACTTGGGAATGGCTTCTCTACTTGTATTCTTCCCCTTGGCAGAAATGGCAAACTGACCTTGTGTCACCATTTTTGAATAAGCTTCACACCTCCCAAAATGCAACTGGAGGTGTGAAGTAATTGCATCTTCTGCTCAAAGTTGTCGCTACAGCCAGCTGGAACGAAAAATAAAACCGGGAAATTATTAAATGGATGAATAGCCTTTGCTAGCCAGTGACTGATTGCTGCCCATTTTGATTTAGCAAACATTTGCTTCCAGTTATGTCTCCATAACTAGTAGTGAGAGATTTTTTTTACCTTCTCTAAGTGTGAGATTTAGGATAAAGAAGTCCAATTAAATCTTAGTATTTTTTTTGTCAAACTTTTCCAGACATTGTTAAGCTGGGAGTTTTAAACAGCAGTTAATAACAGTTTTAGTTTTCTTCATTTTATTGTGGGTAGTTGAGGTTTTTTGTAACTTTTGAAACCCAGAATCTGATATTCACACCCAATTCAAGCAACAATAAGCCAAGACTGTCCTCTCAAGATGAATGACGGCATCAGTTGTCTTAGTAAGTGCCCCAAAACAACAATTATTCACACTTGAAGTGACAAAGTCCTCTAACGGACGTAGTAATTATGACGAAAGCAAAGGATGTTGTCATGAGTGTCAAAGTCTGAACAAGGAGGAGGCTGGATGGCTCAACAAAACATCGGACTTTAACACGTAATACTGCTGTTTGTTTCCCGTTTTCAGCTGACAGTAAATGTTGTTTTTAAAGCATGACCACGGTTCCTCCCTAACATTAACCATGTTTATTATTGTAACCATGAGGACAAAGGTCCACTAACCTTAACAAAGTACTTATTTTAACCCAAACCATTATTTCCCCAAACCTAACCGAGTTGTTTGTGCCTGAACCCAACCAAACTTTAGTAAAATGGATCTATTTTCCAACAGTTTGGAACGTTTTTCAAAAGCACAAGCAAATGCTTTGCCATAAGGGTTGTCAAATCGTACTTTCATGTGTCATTCTGAAGAGCATAGACAAATTTCATATTTTGTTGTCAAGTTCGGAGGACTTGTAGGATTAGTCAGCAGTGCAGAGGTGTAAAACTCAAGGTCTCTTTATTCATTCTTTCCAAAAACTACTTTTCCCCCTATCATGTGTCATTTGTGCAACACTATACAGTAAATGCCCTTAAGGAGAAAATGACTGAAAGTGTCTACCCTCATTTCTATTTTGTATGGTTCAGTGCGTAGTGACTAGGGCATACAAGAGATGATAGATCAGAGGCAGTAGGACACAGGAGAAGGCTGTATGATGGCAGGCTTTTTGCCCAGTCGTCTTGGTCGTTCAGACCAGATATATACACCTACAAAAAACAACATATGTACACAAACATAACATATGTATATACATAACACTTCTGCCCAAGAGGCCGCCAGACAAGAGTAAATCTGGGACTGACTTTTAATCGTTGGTGAGAGCTTTGTTAAATGAAAGACTAAAGACAGACGCCAAGCCGGGCTTCTTGCTGTTGGACCTGGACATAAGTAATATTAGCTGGCTGCTATGTGTTGTGTTGCAATTTGTGCAAGACAAGTTGTCGACTCACTAGTGTACAACTCCGTATTTACGAGAGTGATATAGCACTCTGAAGCTGGGGGCGCCAGATCGCAAAAATACTAACTTGTACGCAATGTTGCTTTAATGTGTGCAGATGCTCACTACTCCAAATCTGTTGAAACACTCTGACCAGCTAGGAGTCACTTAAATGTGATGTGTTTTCATTAGTCACCCAAAGCTAACGTGGAGGACGTGATCAAGCCATGTCAGTCACTGCGACAATTTTTGTTCCTCCATTAAACCAAGTAGGTATCCTGAATGATAAGGTTGGAAAAATGCACCATTTAACCATTATGATTTAAAACATAGTATTATACATACAGCAGTAGTTTAAATGGTCTATTATCTATAGCCATGAAGAAGAAGAAGATTAACAACTTAACAATGGGGAAATTCTGAAGATTGTGGTGGGCAGCCACTCAGCAGTGTCCAGGGAGTAGTTAGGGATTCAGTGCCTTGCTCAAGCACTCAAGAACTGGCACCTCCGCCCCAAAGTAGTCACGTCCGTGCTGGACGTCCGTGCTGGACGTGACTGCTTTCCTCCCCTGCATATTAATAGCAACAATGATTTTAATATTTTCCCATGTGAAAACAGCGTCAGTTTTTTTCACAACTACAGGATTAGACAATTCATTACCAGTCAGGTATTTCAACATCAGAAAAACAAAAATTGACTATAAGGTTCCTTTTTACCTTAACTCTCCCATGGAACTGTGTTTTTGTCATTATGTTGACACAGCCTGTCGTAATGTCTGCATTTGCAGCATCAGCCACTCAGCATTCGTCAATGCATTGATACATTCATTCCCAATTTAAAGTGCAGTGAAATATTATTTTGGTCTTAAACCATTTTTCCTGTATAAACATTGCGCAGTAAAACTGTCAGATCAGAGATTGCTAACAATGTGCATCACACTTTTTCCACTGAATGTGTCTGAAATGTCTGTCATCTTAAAAAGAAAATCCTCAGCGTGCAGCCTTTACTCTACAAAGCAAAGCATTGCATACTAATCCAAAAATCTTGTGCAATTATATAGTTTTGACAAATACAAAATGAAAACATTATTAACTTTATTTTTCTATGAGAGGAGTGCTCTGTTGAGTGTTTTTAAGAGCGTTGACTTGACCAGTCCCATGCTGTTTTATCCCCTGACTAAACACCATGCAGCAGGGTGGAGGTCAAGACAGAGGCAGCAGATAAGAGGGACACAGGAGAGGAGGGAGAATGGAGGAGGGAGAGGAGGGCGTACTCCCTGACCGCAGAGCACAGAGTCTTATCTTGTCCTCTGTCCTCCCTGTCGTTATCTCCTGCACATGGACGTGGAGACTGTGCGCAGCTATGCTGCCTGCAGAAGTGAATTGAAAGTAATGTGCAATGTTTTATACAGATGAAAGTGTTGCATCAGTCAGAGTCTGTTTAGAAAATAACTCACATAAAACTACATAGTGAAAACAAATATGAAAATAGAATAGACATTAAAGTACAGACATTTAAGAGTAGCACTTGCTGCTCTCCCAGACCAGAAAGTGGCACATGGAAAATGCTTCACACGTCCATTCGAAATAAGCGGTGCTGGTAGCTTGGTGACGCAGTGGCAAGATGTGCTCTGAGTCGCTAACTGGACAATGATTTAACACACTTAGTCAAAGTGACTGGTCGCTATGCCCTGCGTAACTTGTAACCACACATAACATTAGCTAATGATGGGCTACTTGCGTCTTTGGAAATAATGCTATGTTATTAGGTATTAGGGTACGCAGCCAGGTATGCTAACATTTGCAGCTTTCACTCTTGTGTTTTTGGTTTTGGTGATTTGATAACTGTTATTCTAAAAATTCCAAATATACACACTCTACCTAGAGCTTTTTCCTCCCTAATATCTTCATGTATTTCGACGTACGGCAAAGGTGACTTCTGTTGCCATGGTAACAACAGTCAGATGACCTTCAGCGAGGTCAGTGTTGCGAAACAGTCACAGTTAGGTTTAGACATCAAAAGTACTTGAAGAGGTTCAGGAAAAGATCATGGTTTGAGTTAATACAAGTAAATTAGTTACGTCAGTCAAGTTTGTTACATAAGTTTGATACCAGAATTTGTATTTTTAGAACATGGTGGATAATAGTATATTCACTGGATAATAGTGCTTGAACACTCAGTTCAGGTATTTATTAAATCATTATCTAAAAATGTTCTTTGACAGTTTCTTGCAGTGGATGGATATTGTTATGGAAATATGACAGTGGCCTTTTGGTTTTTATTCTGTTTTATCCTCTGTTCTTGATTCATGGTTTCAAACAGCAATATCCAAGGATGAGCCTAGAGTGGATCTTGGATAAGCCTCTAGCCCTTGGCTTAGGTCCCCACCCCCATCTCTCTAGTGCTTGCTCTCTTCTTCTCTTCTCTCTCTCTGTCTCTCTCTCAAACAGACAGACACACACACATACACACAAACGGAGACTCCAAAAGCACTACAGACACTCTTGCCAATTTAATAAAGAGAGACTTTGTCATGCGTATCTCTCCCACAGCTTCCTGGCCAGAGTGACAACAGTGTGGGTGAGTGGAAAAACAGGAAGAGGACAGGCGGACTATAGGAGCACTAGTGGGCAGTGGATTGGCCTGTGTATGTGTGTGTTTTTGTTTGTGTGTCTGTGTTGAAGCCTGTGCGTGTGCATATGCAGCATATGTGTTAACCCGCCAAGACAAGTGCTCAGCAGGACATTGCTCAACATTTAGACGCGATGGTGCTGTAACACAGAAGAGGCGTCCCGGTCAGGAAGGAGAACTAGCTGTTTCCTGGTGGGGACGTCTAGCTGTCAGCGCCGGCGTAGGAGCGGGATATGGCTCCACTATTAACAGACCTCATGATGGGAGGACCAGTGGAGGCCACAGGGGAAACGTCATGCAGGCACATAGCTTTTGGTACAACTCAATAATGCATGATTTTTGTTTTCTTGATAGTACGATATTACTGCGCTCTTGAATGTCCCTCTGGAGAATGGATATCTGAAAATGTAAAGATCTGTCAACTGTAACACTCAAAAGATGCAACACTTTTACCCCTTCCTGTGTATTTATCAACACCCCAGAGACCAAGGCTTATTCTGCTGAGCTCTCCGTGACTGTAATTCTGCAATATTTTCCTTATTGACCCACACTTTCTCTCCTAATTATTTTGCTGCTGTCAAAGATGTTGTAACCAACTGCTTGAATACTAACTGTGTGTCCAAACAGATTTCTGCTGCGAGTGAGTCATTTGGTAAATATAGGGAATGACAGCACTGACTTTCAATTTGGGCTCAGCTGTTTAGCAGTCTAGTTGGAACACACAAACACGTGAACATGATGACAGATGCACACACACACACACACAGCTGTCAGTGGTTTGGGTGTTCAGAGAATACATTTAAATTCTGCAGTGCATACATGTAGGTGCAGTGTGCAAACATGGTATGACATGAAACCTTGGCTTGAAAATAGGTCATATCATAGACTGTCCGGCTTTTTTTGAACTGCCTCAACTGTTATTGAACCAATGTATCAGCAGATGAGACCTGCTTTAGCTTGACAGCCACAGAGGCTCCCCAGATGGTAAACAGAAAAATGAAATTATGCCCAGAACAATCCAGATTCTTATTGTCCACAAAAAGCTGTTAGTTCTTAGTGTTTTTGTACAGCTGAGCTAGAGTCATAGCTAGCTTGCAGCTCACTGTCATATTTAGACCTTGAGATTTATTTCAGATATGTGACAAAAAAGCCCACCCTCAATCCCCCCTGCCCAACCTGGAGACATATCTGTTTACTGAAGAGGTGTGAGAGAGAGAAACAGACGAGAAGGCCACAGGTACACGCATGTGTGCGGGTGTGTGCACAATCTTTGCTAGCGTGTGTCTGCATAGGTGTTATGTTTGTTTGTTGAGGGGAAAAGTGTCCCCGGGTGCTTTAGCCCCGCCACAAACCCGACTCCTCCTGACATCTGTGAGTCAATTAGCTGACTGAAGAGAAAACATCCCTGCCCCCTCTCCCTGTACCCTCCCTTCCCCTCCATGCATCCCTTCCTCCACCAAACAGCTCCAACCAGCCAGCCAGCCAGTTAGGTAGTGTAGCATAGCAGCTCCTGTCTGCCCTGGCTGGTGTGAGGGACTGGGGGAGGGGCGCGAGTCAGGGCCGGGGGGTGGGAGGGTAGTGGGGGTGATGAGGTTGGATGTCAAGAATGTGGCTCATGGTCTGCTCTTTTGTGTGTTTTGTGGAAGATGAATAGGCCCATGGCAGGCTGGGGTGCTAGCCGGCTGCAGTTCCCCGTTGACTTGTGTGTTAGAAAAGCCTGAAGGCCTTGGCCTGCCCCTCTTGAAATGAGACAGAGGGATAATGAAGGCTGCTGGGTGAACAACTTAAACGCCCACTACATATAGACATAACTATTTCAAAGTGTGATTTCCTCCATGGCTCATTCTTGTTTCAATATTGCATACAGCTTCATTATCTCTCTTCTCTTCTGTCTATCTCTATCTCTCTGTCCATGCCTCCCAGAGCCCCCTATCAGGATAGTTATTGTTTGCTAAGCTGGTGTGGGGGCTGTTCTTTTTGCGGCTGGTGTATCCCATATTCCCTTCCCCACTCGTCCCCAATGCCCTCCACGTCCTCGGGCTACTGCTATGGAAATATGCTTCAGTCACATTGCTAATTATTTAAGAGTCGTCACCTCATTAACAGTGCTGGGAGATAATGAATGATTAATAGGTCATTCTTCACATCGTCACTGTGTTCTCCCTCTCCCTTCTTCAATAGTAGCTACTTGTTTGACAGGTTGTGCTGGCTCTTGTTGTCCATCCAGTCTGTGTGTGCCCCTCACTCCTGTTCTGTATGTTGCATGTTCCTGGAGGTAACTGGAAACGTCATCAGTGGCTGCAAGGCAGGAAGTGCAGTGGAGGGGACATGATTAGTGTTTGTGTCGACAATGATCCCTCAGGCTAGTAAATGCTGAGGAATTGTGTTGCTTGGAAATGCAGGCAGTGGGCTTGTGGTGCTGACTGTAAATGAGTGACATTGCCTGGTAATGAGCCAAGAATTGATACATGAAACCAGGGAGAACTCCAGTTGTATTTGTATAGCTTGCATTAAGTCAGCGTTGGAGTGTGTGAACACCTGCAGGCTCTAATACTACTTATCATGTCTTTCTTATCATGATAAGTAGGAATTTTCAGCTGTGGTGGGGAAGTTGTTTCAGTGCCTGAGACATCCCTTCACGGTCTCGACTTTCTAGACTAACAGGAACTTTGCATTCTTTGAGACGTTATAGCATTGTGTGTTTTCATAACAATGGGCCTTCTGAGCAATTGGTTTAGAGAATGGAGCATAAATGAGATAACTGGGGATAATGGCACACATTTTTGGACAGTATCGCCTCGCCTGTGATGCAGTCGTGGTGTTGTACTGAAGTACTTGTGTGAGGAATAACATAATAGACCTTGAGAAAGAAGTTCAAACACCATGTTACATTGAAACCCCCTCGCACCTAGACAATCACTGAGTAAAGTTGGCATGATCGTCTGTTTAGAGAGTGCATGTATACCAAGAAGAGACTGTTCCAAAATGTGCTGCATTAACTTATATTGAAGTGATTATCACGTCTCACTTCTCTCTATGACAGCAGGGTTATGTTGCCATCACTTAGTGAGGCCGTTCGGCTCTGTTGTGAACTCTTGTATCTTCAGTCGTGGTAGGACAACGAGTTCATTGACAGCTCACAGCTTTTACTTCTAACAGAGTTGCATGACTCCAGGACTGGCCAACAAGACTGACCTAATTTTTTCTGCACACAGACAAACTATTAGCCTATTGTTATCAAATCTATTCTTGGATCTTCTTTATTGTTTTATGTTTTCTGTGCCCTTTGTTTGTCGGTCAGCAAGATTATGCAAAAACTACTGGCCTGACTTCACAGCCGAATCACAGGGCGTATAGAAATAGATGTATATATAATTTATTTTTTACCTTTGTTAGCACTGCAAGAGTAATTTCAATACAGACATGTGGCTGCACTTGCAGATTTGTATATTATATAAGACTGGACTATTGGCCTTGGCAAAGGTCTGCACTCTCTGATTGCCCTTCTAGTTGGTAGTTTGTAGTTTTAGTCAGATCAAGCCTAGGGCTTTTCAAGTGGCATGAAATAAGTATCTAAAAAAAGGCCAATCAAGTGTATCACTTGATTTCAATTATATTGCCCAACCCAACAAGACTGACCTAATTTTTCTCATAGAGACAAACTATAAGCCCATTCTTAATAGAGTGTGTCACTTGAGCTGTTTTAAAGGTGTTCGTTTAGCTTTATGTGGAACAATCACAGAAGTTATTGGAAAGCTGCTTTAATGTTGTACGTTCTGACCACCCCCCACCCAACAAATCACTACTTTCACTCAAGCCTCACCCCCACTTGTGGCCTCGGGTCTGTGAGTGGCAGTTACCAGGTTTATCCCCCTCCAAAGTCCCTCTTTTCCACCATAGTCTGTTTGACTCAGACCCTCCCCCCACTCCCTCCCACGTTAGCCTTGACTCAGGCTTATTGCTCTGTCTCTCTCAGCTGCTCGGCCTGAACAGTGACTGTTGATTGGTGGTTTAGACTGAGAAGGAAGCCTTGGGAGTATTTATAGAGACTCTCTCATTTACCAGAACAATAACAACCCTCCCCCAAAGTGAGAGAAGGAGAGAGACAGAGAGGCAAACTGACTTTTGGTTTCACATCTCAGGGGAAATGTGCATTTTATCACACAATTTGTTCTGATGAATAAGGTGATATTTCATTAATGTTGATGGTGTGTAGCTATTGTAAAATACAATTTATACAGTTCAGAGTTCACTCATGTCTGAAGAGGGCAAACTTTGGGCGTGTATTAAAAAGAATGTCCATTTACATTTTATGTTTCAAGTTTACCAACTGGAACTTATATGTACATGGTCCTTAAATACCTGATCAGTTAATTTCCAGGTGTTAAAACAAATACAGTGAGTATGTTTTATTTGAGATGAGCCAACACATTGTATATCAAGAATGGTGATACCAGAAGTGATGGAGGTGAAACCATTTATTTGAAGGAGTGCCCAGTGATATTGATCCACCTCTATATACCCACACATATATGTTTACCAGCCACGAGGCACTATAGCTTACTAACATCGGCCATCATTACTGGCAGAGGTTGTGTTGGGAGGATTAGTCAGGTAGGTAGGAGGTGAGTCAGCTGGACTTAGATCAGTGGCTATTAGTTGTTGGTGACAGAGATTAAAGATGACTTGGGCGATCAATTCAGTGGCAGATAATACTGTTGCTCCAAGTGTCAAGTGTAGTTGTTGCCCATTAGTTTGTCAATCTACTCGCCTAGTTTTGTAAAAAGTCATTTATCAGCATGCAGGACTTAGAAAGTGGTTCAAATTTAGCAATGTTATAATAAGCATGCAGTATTTAATATAAAGCATTACAAGGAGTACTAATATTGTGATTCAATTTGAAATATATTAGCATTAGTACTACTTCAAATAAGTTTCAAGTGGTACTGAAATACTGTGTAGAAGGGTATGTCCAACTGAGATGCACCAATCAGCAGTGGTATGTTGACTGGCTGCCAGATGGAATATCTTGCTCTTCAGTTTTGGGTGTTACGTTTCTATCAGCTCCTCCCCTACCAACTTGCAGAAGTTGGTAGTAAATGCATCAACCAGCAGGCAATTCCTCTGTAGAGAACATCGGTCTTCCACTCCACTCCACTCCAGTGGGTGCCTTAGCTCCAAGGGGGCTCTCAACATACTCCCAGACTGTGTTGAAAAGCAAAGAACATTGGCCTCTACATCTCTATAGACCATCTGCCAGCTCCCTTGAAGTCTGACATAGAGGGCCTGGAAGCGGTAGCTAGATGTTTTGTGGTCTGTGTGGCCAACTTCATAACTGCAAGGAAGTTGTAAGGTTGCTAGAAGTAGTGCAGATGCCTAGAATTACACGTAGACTGCCTGACCAGATGATGCATGCAAGGGCAGAGTTGTACAGTTAGTAGCTACATGCTGTCATAAAGAAGAGTCAGTGAGGAATGTTGAGGCCTTGTTTAGGGGGAGCTCAACAGAGGTTGAAAAGGCTAATACTGATGTGCTGAGGACATGTACTATATGTTTAATGGCTTAAACCACTAATTCCTCAGATCCTGTTAGAGGGGGAAACCTGTGTGAAATTAACTCATCCTGCAACAGCAGCATTTTTATTGCATGTTTTACAGTGTAGCACAGGGGTGTGTCCAAAGCTGGGAATGGAAGCAACACTTCCAGCCTATTGCTCCTATAAACACAGTCACATGGCCTTTCTCTCTCTCTCTCTCTCTCTCTCTCTCTCTCTCTTGCTCTTTATCCCTGAAATAAAAACACACATGCACACTCACGCATAAGCACAGAAATCAATAAATGGCTTAAGGCAAGGTGTGTGGAAGCTCCTCCTTTAAACCAGAGTATATTGCACATACATAATATACAGAAAAGCAACATTTAAAGGAAAGACTGCAGTGTAGCCTTCATCTAATTACAACAATGCAATCTCGTTCAATAGATATATAATTACGAAATGCATATCTTCCACCACAATCATGGCTGATTGCGATTTCATGCAAATATCTTGGGTTTTAAACAGACAGTGATGTGATTGGTGAGCTCCAGAAGGTTTGGACACATTGCGGGCGCTCCCTAATGCAAATGATACCATTAGGAGCTTTTGGCCCTGGGATAAAAATACAGACTGTTTTGATGCATTTTAAAATGCTTGTTTGTCATATTGTCACAGACTGCATGCTTGACTAAAAAGAGCTCCTGACAACAGAAACTTATGTTGATTGCGTGCTTTGTTTGGACTGACTGGCTGGGTGAGTTTCTCAGATAGTACCTACACCTGGGAGTGGCTTATTAACATTAGCTTAAAGTGGCAGGACAATGTCAAACAATGACAAACGCCTGCCAGGGGTTGCCCATTTATAGACAAATTCCCTGGACAATAGATTGGCTCGCTCTCTCAAAGTGCTTCCATTCATTTGCAATTGCAGGCAAGAGGTCGTTTTTCCTGAAGTGGGCAATCGAGAGATGTGTGCATCTGCAGAGCGGAGCTACATGCACACACACGCATTAAAATACACACATGCCTGCATCCACAGTCCATACACGTAAAACGAGGCAAACACACATCCATGCACAGCAATAGTTACACTGCTGCTGCAGCCAGTGTGGCCTAGAATAGCACACAGGCTACATTCCTCTGCCCTCCCTCCACTGCCTAGCAGAGGAGAACGCACAGCAGACTGGTGGGTCACATGGACTAAGAGCGATCTCAGTGATCTTGGAGATGAAGTGCACATGCACATACCAGGGCAACACTCCTGCCTCACATACACATAGGCCAAATAGATAAGTAGGTGCAGACAAGTTGGGATTTCACCAATGCAAATGCAGGCAAAGCAAGCAAAAATATCTATCTATCCATCTATCTATCTAGAAAATGAATACAACTTAATGTCACCAGCATTTACTTAAAAACAAACAAGATGTCCAAATTTTCTTTCAAAAAGAAACAGTGGGGAGGAGGGTATTTAAATTGGCTACTGTGTCACAGCTCTCCAACAGACCTTTTTTTTTTTCTACGCCCATGCACAAGTATATTAAGTAGGGCCAATAGGAACAAAGAAGAGGCAGGACCGAGGCTCCACCTCTCCCCGACTGCCTTCCTCTGAGCTTTTTAGATGTACATAATCCCTGAGTTGACCCAGAAAATAGGCAGTCGTTTCAAGATCTGATGCGGCAGTCTTTGTGCACACCGTCCCCGCTTGAGCATGAAGCGTAACCCTGTGGAATACATACTGTAATTCAGAGGAGTTCTCTCTCTTTTTTTTTTTTTTACCTTGCAGAGGAAAACTGTTTTTAAAAGACGGGACCGAGGCAAAGTCGCGCAACTTTGTGAAAACGTAGCGGATACGGGTAAGTGATTTTTATCGGATATATTTGTTGGAGAAATTGAGATTTTTTTTTGGTGTGTGTGTGTGTGTGTGTGTGGTGGTCTGCTGCTCCTGCTCCATTGTTTGCATTCCCCTTGTTTCAAAGTCGAGATCAACAAAAAATAGATATTTGACTACTGTGTGCAAGATTTATAAATACAGACGTTTAAACAAATCGGAGTGAAGTCATCGGGAGAGAAGCGAAGAAAGCCTTTGTTGGGATTTTTTCCTGCCTTGTTAAGAAAATGTGGTGATTCAGCTGTTGGGGAGATGTTGCATGATGTCAGTGTTCTTTGTTGCAACCTTACGTGCGTAAAATGTAACAGATTTCTCCTGCCTCAGCTGACACGCAACATAGATAGAGATTTAAGCAATGCATTACGCCATGCACGCGTTTTTTATTTCCTCTTTATTGTGTCGATTCCCGTCGTGCATGAATTATCTGGCTTGGGGGGAAAATGTACCCAAACAATGTATGTTAACCTGTAATTTCAACCTGGGCGTTCATTCATTGGCACAAAGAGGGGAGGTTTGAGGAAGACTAAACACACGAGTAAGGTTTTCAGTGTTCGCCAATAGGCAAAACAACCTTGCAGATCTTTTCTTCCTCCTCCGGAAGCGTTTTTTCGGTGGTTTAACTTGAGGTGGGATTGTGACATTAGGAGAATTGTATCATTGTTTCTTCTAAATCAAGGTGAAACGTGTGGTCATGAGTATGAAATTGGTTTGGACCACAGCAATGTAAAATGCACTGCATATCTCATCACATGGAAAACACAATTGTTGTGCGTCCTAACTAGTTTGATGTTGGTTCAGCTGAATATGTTCATGCAATGTCTTCAAGCAAGCCTTCATCCTGCTGCTCCTCCCTTTTTTAAATGCTTCCAAACATCTTGTCTGCTCCCTGCATTGTCCTGACAGTGTCTTCTCTCTGCTCGTAGACAGGAGGCATGGCAGACCATCTGATGATGCCCATGAATCACAGCTCAGCGGGCGCCAGTCTCCACGGTTACAGGATGGGCATGAACGCAGGCCTGCAGGCAGGTCACCAGCAGCATACCAACCAGCAGGGCATGAGGGCGCTGCCCAATGGCCAGATGATGCACTACGGTGGCGCCCAGGCCAACATGGAGACAGCCATGAGGCAGCGGCAGGGCATGGTGGGCGGACCCATGAATGGACAGCTGAATGGGGCCCAGATGGGTCACCATCAGATGACCCCTGGTAACATGATGTATAATGGTCAGCCCCAGCAGCAACAGCATCACCCCCAGCAGCAGCATCACATGCACCCACAGCAGCACCAGCAACAAGCCCAGCACCCACAGCAGCAGCAGCAACAGCAACAGCAACAACAACAGTTCATGAATGGAGGGTTAACGTCCCAGCAGCTCATGGCCAGCATGCAGCTGCAGAAACTCAACACCCAGTACCATGGACACCCACTGGGGCCTATGGGTGGGAACCACATGGGGCCCACGACCCAGTACCGCATGAACCCGGCCCAGCTGGCCAACATGCAGCACATGGCCGGGCCGGCCCTGGCCCTGAACGGCATGGACGCTGATATGATTGACGAGGAGGTCCTGACCTCGTTGGTCATGGAGCTGGGGTTGGATCGGGTCCAGGAGCTGCCAGAACTCTTCCTGGGCCAGAATGAGTTTGACTTCATCTCAGACTTTGTCAGCAAACAGCAGCCCAGCACTGTTAGCTGCTGAGAGGACCTGATTTGCAAAAGGGACACAAGTGGTGACAGAAGAGTGAGGATTGTCCAGGATGGATGAAGGGTGCTCATCTCTTCACTTTTTATTGTGTGGGCACCTCCCTGTACAACTAAGCCAAGTTGCGGCGCAGGGTGCACAGAAGAGAACTCTGGATATCCACAGGGAGCATGCAGTGCTCGAGTCTCACATGTGCTAGTGGCCAGAGGGGTGGTTGGCTTTAAGGCCTGGTTCCACCTCTCCCATTTCCTGGACATGAATGTAATGCTGAAATTCTCAAAAGCCACTCTGAACAATGCTATGACACTGTGTAGCCTCTAAGCCTGGACTCTATGACAGTTTACCAGTAAAAAGGTGTATTTATTTATTCCTATCTGAGAAAACTGATATAAAGAAAAACCACCATCTCCATTTTTTTGGGAACCAAGTGGTTTTAATGATTTTTTTTTTTTTCCTGAGAGTAGGATGGGGAAGAAAATTAAATTCAAGTTCTCTGTTCATGATTTCCCCCCCCCCCCCCCCCATTCTATTTGGCCTAGTGTTAAAAAATAAGCTCTGATGACAAGGTCATCCAAAAAGAGTCCGAATTTTCTATCCCAAAAATCAAACAGAAGTACAACATTGTCTCATTTGAATGGGGTTATCATCCAGATCTTTAAAAATGGTTCACTTTTGGTAAAGTGCTGCCTTTTTTTTAAGACGTGATGTTTTCAAAAGAACTTACTGCTTGTACTGTATGAAGCTGTATAACTCCAACATGTCCACACTGTTGTGTTCTATTGGAGATGTAGAACCGCCTTAATCGCGCAGATTCTTATTTATTGGTTGTTTATATTGTCCCTCTTTTTTGTGGTCAAGATGGGGGGATGGTCTTTGTGAAAAGGGGTTTTGAGGATCAATAAAGATGGCCTGGATAGAAATGTGGCCTGCTTTTCCATTCATTGCACAGTTCTCTTCCCCTAGGCATCTGAGAGCTAGCTAAGTACTTAAGTTAACCTGTGGTTGAAGAGAAACCTCAGTTTCTCTCAAGTCTGGGATGGAAATGTTTAAACAGATACAGTATTTATGCTTTTTGAGAAGGATATATTCTCTACTTGGGATCTCCTGGGTTTTCAGTATCCTATCTTTTCTTCAATTTGCCATTTTCATCTCTAAAAAGGCACAGTGTCACTGATAGGGACATGACTGACGTGGTGATAATTGGACATTTCTCTGCTGGTTTGCAAAGGACGAGCTGTTTTCTATGTCAGTGTACATCTGATGTGACATCTCCAGGTAGTGATATCTAAATGGGATTTACTATTCAACATTATTTTTCTTGTTATTTATCTAAGCAAATGCCACGCACTGACATTATAGGTTGTGAAAATGTTTACAGTAATGGCAAAATATTTACTCAAAGGCTGGCAGCTTACAAAATCAGCATTTAAATATCTGGTTTCTCTGCAGCACCTCAAACATTTGTTACTTTGGTGTGTGTGTGTGTGTGTGTGTGTGTGTGTGTGTGTGTGTGTGTGTGTGTGTGTGTGTGTGTGTGTGTGTGTGTGTGTGTGTGTGTGTGTGTGTGTGTGTGTGTGGTGAGAATGACCAAAGAATGCTTACCTTGATGGGGGTTTAACTGACTTAAAGCTTGTAAGCCCTGACTCAAAGACATTGCTGCCTTTTTCCCAGCTCTCCCAGTGGATGGTCGGAGAAACTCACTATTTACTCTAAACAATAACTTTGAACAAATGACATGCAAATTCAAAACAACCCCACTCCAGTCTAAGCCACAGCCAAGTTGGAGGAGTAATACAATTTTCCTCATATAATTGCATTCATTATGAAATGAGGGTAAAGAGATTCTCTGCGGTGGGTGAGTTTGTTGGATTGTTTTGTGCCTCCGGGCTACGAAAATGCTTGATTGAGGTCATGTTGGGAATGGCATCACCACATTTAGCTTTTCAGTGTTGTCAACAAAGGCATTTTTAGCGGCATCGTGAGTAACAAGAGGAAAATGAGAGCATTGCGGTTCCTCACAACCAGGAATAGTGTTTGCTGATTGCTCAATATTCAAGTTAACTCTGCTCCTGCAGCCTTATCTATTCTCATTAGTCCAATTGTGTTAAAGACTGATGTTCAATTTGAAACCTGTTATCGCGGATGATCTAAACTGAAATATCTTGGCCTAAATGCAAGCTTGTTTCAAGCAACAAAGACTCGCTCAATGGTGTGTGTGTGTGTGTGTGTGTGTGTGTGTGTGTGTGTGTGTGTGTGTGTGTGTGTGTGTGTGTGTGTGTGTGTGTGTGTGTGTGTGTGTGTGTGTGTATTTTCTTGGCTTGACACTGTCAAGAGAATGGCCCATAAGTAGGCCAACAGCCTTGGCACAGTGCTTAGTAACGGTTGCAGGTCCCTTGCTCAGTGCCAATCTGGTGAGATGGTCTTCTGGTGTGTGGCACATGGGGCGTGTTGGCACACTGTCAGAACTCTGTCTCCTGGTATATCTCATAATTGTACACTGCACTGTGAGCTCCTTGTTTAGCCCCAATTAAATGCAGAGGTTTTGTTTCTTGATTGTGACTCCATAGACAAATGGCTAACGATGCTAAACAGCCCTGTTTGCTCTCTCAATCCCTTGTTATGACTGCCGCCCGCCTCACAGAGGCCAGTCTAGACGCAGGCTAAGCAGGGTGGGACACTAGGAGACGTTTACAGTTACTTCTGTTTTTCTTACTCTCTCGTTTTCAGCCCACCCACAGCAACTGCTCTAGACAACAGTGTCTTCCTGTGGCAGCTTGCTTGTTCTCTCAATATAAGTCAGAGACTAAAAGCCACATTCTGATAGTGAAGCAGACAAGCAAAGTGAAAGAGACAAGATGTGAGGTGAGGTGAGAGTGAAGGATCTCTCCAGTTTACAATTAGAAATGAGGTGGAGGTATTTTTTTTGCTCAAGTGTTCTAGTTTTCGGTGATTTCTTAGCTGGGTTTTCCCACAACACTTTTATGATTCCATGGAAAATCCTTCAATAAACATCACACAGGGTATGTTAAATGCAAATCCAGATTACATTCCTCTCTCCTGTGCTATATCTGTATATTATGTCTTATGTATTATGTCTAGTTTTCTCTCTGCAGGCTTTGGTCCAGCTGGTGCCAAGCCTGAGCTCATAGTAATCTCAGGTCCTAGCGCCAATGATGGATAGGTGGTCATTTGCTGTTGTCACGCATGGCCAGGTCTTCACATGCACACACTCACACCATCAGCACACAACCTGATCAAACAGGCTAACAGGGGTACCTCAGTATCAGTGTGGAGCCTGGGGGAAGATAAAGGATTTATGTCTCATCTGTGGTCATTGTGATCCTTACACCTACAGTGTGTTGGTAGATTATGGTTGGATCCATATAAATGAGAAAATCCCATCACTCAAAGATCATGCAAAAGGTGTTACTTATGAAACAAGTACTGGCGATTTGTAATGTCTAAACGGTGTGACTAAACTGAGCGTTTTCTTTCATTTGAGTGCTAATTCTGAGATTTAAAAAACAAGAATCCCCCACTGTGCATAACTGTAAAGCAAAGTGAGATATATAAAGTGAAAGTGAGACAGACAGAGACAGAAACTGAAGTTTCCCAGATGAGTGGATGAGTTATTTATTGACAACAAGGCGCATGTTTCTATCTCAGTGTTTATGAATAATATGTGAAGAGGGCACGTTTGAACTTGTCCTGCTTTAACAAGAGAGTTTGGAGGTGTTTTTTATGCATGTTTTGTGTTAAACGTGTGTGTGTGTGTGTGTGTGTGTGTGTGTGTGTGTGTGTGTGTGTGTGTGTGTGTGTGTGTGTGTGTGTGTGTGTGTGTGTGTGCTGGCAGGGGGTAAATAAACAACAGATCCCACAGGGCAGAGTTCAATCAGTGGACATGTTGCTCAAGCAGAACTTCCTGATTGTCTAGCTGATCAGTCGTCTTCTCTCTTCACTTGATCCTGTAGTCTTATTGGGCGCTGCTCTTCCCTCTCCATCATAAAAACATCATATCATAGATATTTCAATACAAAGGCTTTCTTTGGAAAACATCATTTGTTGCACTGTTGCATTCAGCTCCTGGCTTTTTTTTTTTTTTTTTTTAGTAAAGCTCAGCGTCTTCTAAGCAACAAAACTCTTTCTCTATCCCACATGAGGGGAAAAAGCAATATAATCACATCACACTTTCTTTCCTGGAGCCACATAGTTTAACTGTGCCTCAGTACTTGTTTTGTTTTCCATATGAATCCAGCTGAGGAGGCTTTTAAATGCAGTCGTGTACCTTGTGAATGTAGCCTCCAGAGGTAAGTGGCTGATTTTGGCATGTCGGGGCAGGTGACACAGAGGTTGCCTAGTGACTGGCAACTCCTCCTCCGACCCCCCCCTCCCCAAATCTGGGGTTGAATGGTTTGCCAAGCTCTTTGAAGTAGAAGGAGGGGGTGTAAATAATTTATTTTCCTGCACACAGCTGACACTTCTCCGTCGAGCCAGCTCAAACACACCGATGTGTCCCAACAATGTCTAAAGGTGGTAAATATTTAAGGGTTGTGTGATTTACACAGTTGAGCCAAACTGAGCAGAACCGCGGTTTCACAAGAGTGGCAGAAAGTTAACCCCGATGTCAGCACATATACGGTAGAGCTGAAGTTAAAATGTTGTTTAGTGTGTTTGTTTGTTTTTTTATTTGTTAGTCCTTTAACTGCATGAATTAACAGATGGAAAGGGTTTTATTGTGTAATTCAAACACATTCAGCCATAGAAATACAAACTTTTATTATTTTGCTGATTACAAAGACATACTAACATTTAACACTTGTGCAATGTAATACAATCCAAAAGAACCCCCCTATGTGTTAAATCAACCATGCTGTTCGTGTTGTTACTCTCTGTACAATATAATGTAGAGGTGACTTTGGCAGTCTGAACAAAGATTGAACATTATAAGCTTTACAAAGGCAGTGCTTTGTTGCAAGGCTATTTCAGAACGCCATATTGTTGTGCTCACTTTTATTTGACTGTGGCCCGTTTAATGTGAGCAGGGAAATGATTTGGCCTGGCTGGTTCGGAGGTCAGAATAGAGAGAAACAGTATTAGCACAAGCTAGGTTCTGTACACAGTGTCTTTGTGTGCAGGGCTTTAAGCCTGCGTGCTAATCTGGTGACAGTGGCATGCACATGCTACCAAAGACAGAGTAACAGGCTATAGGCTGGGGGTGGAATTAATACAAGAGAGCACTTGTCAGGCTTTATAAGTATTATCCTGCTGGTGAAATCTCCATATACTGTTACATCAATGTGTTAATGCCAAGGGAAATCATGTGCACGTCATTTATTGTACCTACGCCTTTCTGTGTTTGTGGTTTTTTGTGTTTATATGTGACTTTCTTTTCACTCCTGGAGAGATAATACCCACGCTGCCATGTGACCAACATTTTCCTTGCTGGAAAATCCTGACATTAGCCCAGCCCACACCATCTGTAGGCACGGGACTGACAGAGTGAGTGTGTCGGGGGGTAAGGGCTGTTGAGACAGAGTTCTTAGCAGATATTATCTCTCAATCAGAAGTCACTGGAGACAAGCAAGCAGAGCAGATCTTCGGGTCTTCCTCCGTCACATGGTTTCTCTGAGCTGTGATCACATTTTCTTTTCCATCTCTCATTATTTGGTTACACAAACCCTCAGAGGTTTTTGTCCTACGATTGACCGGTAACAGACAAAAGTGTCCTATACTGCAGAATGTTGCGTGGAAGTTGCTGCATTGCAAAAATAAAAATACTGTGTACTCACAATTCTTGAAGCATTTAGAACAGAGGTTTTTAAAGTAGGAGGTGGGCCTCTCCAGGGGGGTTCCAAACAGTTTCAGGGGAGGCTCAGTGAATGGAAGTGAAAAGTATTACTTTAGTTATCAAAAGGAGATTACATAGAATAACTTAAATATGAGTTCAGAGATTATTATGTCTTTGGACAGTCTTTATTATTGAGAGTCTATGGGATCAAATGATCCCATAGGCATCCAAGAATTCAAGTAAACTAAGGGGGAGATGCCTTTTTCTAAGCTTTGTCTGAGGGTAATGCCACTGACTTTGAAAACCCCTGATTTGGTTTACGCACATAATGCATTATGAACCAGAACACGATGTACAATCTGGTAGCATCCTCCAAAGATCAACCTGACAAAACAAATTCAAGTCCATTCTTTTATAACCAAAGCCTCGGGCCTTTCATAGGCACAACAGGATCCAAGGCCAGCAGGACTCTCACCCCCACAGAGAGCGCCTCAATTGACAGCTCAAAGGCATGCTGGGAATTCTAGTATCAGCTGGAGAAAAGTTGGTGGACTAACCGCCTTATTTCTCTATTGTTTCTCTCTAACTGTGCCCACACTTGTCTGCAGAGTGCTACATGCCAGGCTGCTTCTGCAGAAAATAATGCATTTCAATGCCATAACACAACACCTGAAGCAAAAACCTGAGAAAGTTGGGGTTTTTTCTCACAGTTATGACTGATCTGCAAGCCCGCAATGCTTCCTTTCATACATACTGAAACTGTCTCGCTGCTTTATAAGGTGTCTGACTGTTGGGGGGGGGGGGGTGACTCAGGAGCATTGCACAGCATTGTTGGTAAATATCAGGGGGAAAATTTCCCAGACATACCCAATTCCACTGCATGTCATAACAGTAAAGATAAGATATCTTGCTTGTCTGTTTACAGAGAACCCAGCCAGTAATATTGAATATTCACCTTTATACTTAAAGGCCAGAACACACTGCTGCATCAGCAAAACAAGAATGCCACCTAATAAAAACCCCACTGTGGTGTTAGGGGCTGAAGTAAAAACTCGCTTCACAACCTTCACTAACACAATATGCAGCACAAGGAGCTGTTATTTCTATAAATAGCACTGGCTTCATGCACAACACTTTGGCTACTATTACACATCAACAAGCACAGGCATCAGCCACGAGCTCTGAGCTTGTCACATGTGCCTGAGCATAACACACAAACACAGCACAGATTGTGTGCATGTGTCATATGCTCTCACACACAGAGACATGCATTCATACTCATCCATGTCAGTTAGAATCAGTGGGTTTGGTCACTGTTTTTCAACCCTGCATGATATGTTTTCCTGTTTTCACTAAGAGGATGTGGTTAGGTTTTCTGTTTTGTGCTGAGCTGCTTCAGTAGACACAAGTAATTCTGTGCCCACAAGCCTAATAGCCCACTCACGTACTGACAGAAACAATGACAGCAATATTTACCAGAAACAGCATGAACAATAGGTTCACATAATTATACATATAATTATATATATATATATATATATATATATATATATATATATATATATATATATACACACACACACACACACACACACACATATATATATATATATATAAATAATATATATAATATATATAAATGAAAATGAAAATAGCCACACGGCAACACAGGAGACACTAACAATGGAGCAACAAAATGCTGATAACCATAAGTCATCTTAACATGGTATAAAAATATCAGTGAGATTATCATGCTGAGTCTACCAGATGGAGATATGGCCACCCATGGCAGTGCATGTCAGTGAGTCCCAAGGAGAAACAGCAAGGAGACATGACCGCAAAAAGGTACACAGGGCTGTGCTGCCCTCTGTTGGTAAACGACTGAAAATGAAATAATAATACAGTAAATGGCACTAAATGTCTAAAATGATGAATTAATAATTAATTCATTCATCTAAATTTATTTTTTTAACTGACTTGCAAACTTTAAGTCAGTAAAGTAAAAAAGCAACAACTAAAGCCTCAAAATGTCAGGCCTGTCTCATGTGAGTCTTTACGAAAAGGTCAGGCAATTTAAAGGTATAAAATATTCTTAAATCAATTAATCACTGAACAAAACGTTTTATGTAGCGGAGTGTAAATAAGTTGTAATCACAAATTAAGGCTTAAAACGTCGACACCACAGAACAAAAAGCACAGAATAAATAAACCAACAGTTTATTATTATATATTTATTGAACAATGTTAAGTATGATAGGGCTCTCCATGTAGGAACTCTAATAATATAGTATAAAAACTTAAAAAAGTACAAATAACAAAGACGAGACAAGGCATTGTAAACAACATCCAGAATAAGAGAAAAGAAACTGATTTTCTCATGGCAGTATTTTCAGAATAAAGTTTTTTTTTCCTTTCATAAAACATGTTTTTTCCCCCCCATAATTCATACTGTTGCAGTTGCAAAATTATGCCTCAAACAGAGACGTTAATCAGAAGCATCCCCAACTATTGGGATGAATGTAGTGTTTACTTTTCTTCCTTTAGGGTTTTCTTTCTTTTAACATATCCCACACAAACCATTGAAAAAGGCAAAAATACAAGTCCATATATCCATGAAGTACAAAATATGAAATGTACAGAATAAATGTAACATAATAAAAGCAGGCCAAAAAAGCCTTTTACAGTTAAAATGGCCACATATGACTCTTCAAGTTATGCTGAAATGCAAAACAGATGACGGACAAGTGGGTAATCCTACATATCCCATGCTGCCTTAGGGCTGGATTGTGCTACACAAAATAAACATTCCTCATTGGATGAGGTCAGGACAGGGGTATATAATACCAGATATGGTCTGATGGAAGTTGCTACAGCTAAGTGGTCAGAACATGTCCAGTATGCAGTGCATTATATACTGATCCTAGAACAGGGAGGATGGATGGTTTGGAGTTTAGTCCTTTGGAAGGCTACGGCTGGTCGGCTGACCCCCTCAAGCCCGTTTGAGCTTGTCGATGTGGAAGGTGAGTTTGAGGGCGGGGCCGAGCTTCAAGCCCATGTATTTCATCATCATGTCGCTACGCAGCAACAGGAGTGCTTTGCCGTCAATTTCCTGTAGCAGAGGGGAGGAAGGGAATACTTAAAGAACTGTTTCCTTTACAAAGCTGTCCACCAAGTTAACTGAAAAGCATACATATCAATTTTTGGGGGCATCTTCTTCCCCATTATAGAGAGAATACATACATGTTTTCTGAAAAGGTCAGCATGTGGGGCCAACACTGGGTCGATATGTCTGATATACTGCATGACGTCCTCCACTGTCCACAGGTTGGGGTCCTGACCGCTGGGTCTCGGGCTCTCCCGGAAACTGGCTGAGCCTGGAAGAGCAAAAGCACAAACTCAAATCAAGCACGGCCATTCATCGGGTATTTTAACCTGCCTGTACTGTTATGTTACATCAAACTTAGCACCATAACACACTTTAGCTTGCCATATCACAATACCATTCAGAAAAAGACTATATTTGCAGTGGTTGAAGCGACCCCTGTCTCTGAACCCTGCACAACTGAAGCTTAAATGTTTTTTGTATTTGAATGACCACACAAGGAACACACAGAGAACACAGAACAGTCCACTGTTTATGGACTATATCTGCCTTTATATCCCTTGAAGTGATTTGAACAGTCTGGGGTTTAACAGCTTTAAAAGTTTTATTATTATTCATCTTGTAAATATATAACTTCTGCACCATTTGAATTGGATCTTTCCAGCGATGCAGCAGGGGTACCATAGCAGAGGGCTCCAGCATGTGCAAGGGGACATTCCTGCTAGATTACTTTGTAATGTGACCATTGTGTTGCTACAATTTACCTTGTAAGCCTCGTGGATTTGTTACACAAACTAGACGTTTTTTGAAATTCATTGTCTCACTGTTACTTGAAGCAACAAAACCTGCAGCATTGCATGTGTACAGGGCGGTTTTTAGTCCGAATACCCACTTTGTAGCATTAAAAACACTACACTGAAACAATCACGTTGTGCGCTCATGTTGCGCAAACGTGGACAGCAACAATATTTCCTGTACCAGTGTCTCGTCTTACCTGTAGAGTTGTTATGATGCAGCAGCTTGGAGGAAGACCTCTGGCTGGTAGCTTGTACTGTAGAGTTTGGAGAGAGAGGGCTCTTCTTTAAGTGCTCTGATACGGTAACACTGTTCTCAAAAGACTCACCTGAAAGACAACGCAAACAGAAGACTCACCAGTGAGACAGAATAAAGACAGGGATGCTTTACCAAGATAACAAAAATGGACCACTGACCGAAAACAAATATAGATATAAGATATATCAAATATAGACATATATATATGTGTAAATAAATATACAGTGACTAAAATGTTGCACAAAAGGAATTCAACTGGCTGACTTAGTCTCAGGATATACTATACACAGTGATATCGCCTCTAACCCTCAGGAAGCATGACAATGATTTGACTGTGTGTTCTGGCTTGTAAAAGTGAAAGGCCCTTTTAAAAGGGGATATTACCCTTTTACATTAATCTCTTCAAATATTCCATTAATTTAATTAAAATCTAAGGAAATTGAAAGATGATTAAATGATTAACCTCCTACCCCCGGAACTTAATACCACTCACTCCTGAGCCAAGAGCGTCTTCTGTTTTACTACCTCCTTTTATAAGCTTCTATAAAGGATTTAGTGGACAACTCAGAGGAGGTGATTATTAGAAATGTCTCACATAAAATGTGGTGCAGAATCAGAGTTGAGAGCCGCTGCTTATCCAACCCCATTTCCAAAAAAAGCACACTGTCTAAAATGTAAAACGAAACAAAATATGATGATGTGCAAAAGATTGAAACCACAAATTTTATTGAAAATGGCAGCTTATCAAATGCTGAAACTGAGATATTTTGTTGTTTCTGGAAAATGATATGCCCATTTTGAATATGATGCCAGCAACGCGTTTAAAAAAACGCTGGCACAGGGTCATGTTTACCACTGTGTTGCATCACCTCTTCTTCTAACAACACTCTGTAAGCGTCTGGGAGCTGAGGAGACCAAATGCTGTAATCCTGAAAGTGTAATGTTTCCCATTCTTGCTTGATGTAGGATTTCAGCTGCTCAACAGTTCGGGGTCTTCTTTGTCGTATTTTATGTTTCATCACGTGCCAAACATATTTAGCACCCGGATACTATGAGCCATGCTGTTGAAATACGTGCAGAATGTGGTTTGGGATTGTCTTGTCTTGGCTTCCCCAGACGTCCATATGTATATGTTGCTCCCAAACCTGCATTAATGGTGCATGTTACTCATGCTATGTGCACTAATGGACGCCCATACCATCACAGTTAATGTCTTTTGAACTGTCTGCTGATAGAAAGCCAGGCGATCACTCTCCTCTTTAGCTCAGAGGATGCAACAAATTTCAAATGTTGACTCATCAGACCACAGGACAGTTTTCCACTGAGCCTCAGAGCATTTTAAATGAGCTCTGGCCCACAGAGGGCAGCTGTGTTTCTGGATCAGGTTTCTATACAGTATCCTCTTTGCATGGTAGAGTTTCAACTTGCATTTGTGGATACAGCGACAAACTGTGTTCACAGACGATGGTTTCTGGAAGTGTTCCTCAGCCCATGCAGTGATGTCCACAACAGAATCATGTCTACTTTTGATGTGGTGCCATCCGAGGGCCTTTGTGCGCAGATTTCTCAGTCTTTTAATGATATTATGTACTGTAGACAATTAAAAACAACATTCATAAATTGTTGCACTATTTGCCAGCGCAGGCGTTCACTGTCTTTTGCAGTCTCACTATCTTTACTTCAGAAAGCCTCTGCCTCTCTGTGATGATCTTTTTATATATTAACCTCATTAACTGTGAGACATTCCACAAGGTTTTCTTTTAGCATTTGACAACTTTTCCGTCTTTGGTGCCACTGTCCCAACTTTTTTCTAAACATGTTGCTGGCAGCAAATTCAAGATGGGCATATGATTTTCCAAAAATAATAAAACTTCTGAATTTCAGTGTTTGATAAATTGTCTTTGTGCTAATTTCTAGTTAAATATTGGGTTTCGATGTTTTGCACATCATCACATTTGGTTTCTATTTACATTTCACAGCGTGCCAACCTTTTTGGAAACAGGGTTGTGCGACTGCTGTCTAACTACTAATAATACCAACGTCCATATTTAAAGAAACATAATTTTAACTAACTGTTTAATTATAAAAAAGCAGGAAATCATCCCCTTTTCAGAATAATGAGGCACAGGGCAGATTAAAAAAAAGCAGCATACCGTCAGTGGAGTGTCGGGAGATTTTGGCCAGTTTCTGAGGTAAGGGACTGTTGAAGTCCTGGAGGAACCGCTTTGTGCCTCGACCCGGGCCTGTCGTCAAGCTGTCTCCGAAACTTCTCCTCTCTAACATCAACACAGATGGAGGAAACAGTTGATACAGGCAGAGGGGATAGAGATACAGATGTGATAAGTGGACCAGACTGTATATCATTTCATTGCACTCTCGTCAACCTCCTTCATGATCAGGGTTTTGACTTGTAGGATGAACGATTGACACAACAATCAACGCGGCATGATGAACAACTGTTACTTCACTCCAATAAATAACACTGTTTTCAGTACACTATTAAATAATAACCGCTGGTAGCCAACAAAATGTCTAATGTCTGATTTATCTTGTTCACAAAAATGTAAACTCTAGGCATCAAATTAGAAAAGTTATTTTGTACAGCAGTGTAAAACATACTGGGCAGACACCCCAGAGAGGCATGTGGTGCACCTCTCTTGAGTATTTAGAAGCTTACTCATGTCCCCATGAGTAAAGCAAACAGACGTGCTTTTGCTGTGGGGAGTTTTTATCTCCTAGGTCCAATAATTGTGTCCTAAAGGTCAGTTCATTAAGGCATTAAGAGTAGAATCTATTTAAAATGTGTCACGCAGCACTGACCTGTAGTGTACGTGTGACTGTCGTAGTGCAGACCTCCTCTGGCTACAGGCTGGCTGCCAAACAGAGGATCGCAGTGAAGGTTGTGGCAGAGTTTTTCGAGGAAACGGAGGACGTAGGTGACACTGCTGACTGTGGGCAGCGTCAGGGTGCGCTGCTGCTGGTCAAAGTAGGCTAGACGGGACAAACAGGAGCAAAGAAGAGAGGATCAATGATGTGTACAGTGTTTTGACGTGCAAAAATGACGAAAAGCAACATGTTCTATCAACGTGTCACGTAACAATTACAACAGAATTGACACATAACAGGGCAAGATCCTTTGACAACAGCACCACATTCTGATCTAATGGAACGAAAGATGTGACAACGCCACAATAAAGCAAACATTCCCCAGGAGGAGTAAGGGGGGAGTGAGAGAGAGAAAATTGCCACCTGAAATGACTTCGCCTCCTTGTCCAGACTTGAGGCAGGAGAAGACTGTGCCCTGGTTGTGTGCTGAGTCCACACAAGCCTGAACACACTGCTGAAGTACCGAAGAGGCCCGGCCTGGCCCAAAGTGGTCCGGGAGCTGCTGGATACGCCGTTGGTCCAAATGGGGTCCCACCTTGCCGTATTTGTTTAGGTAAACACAAACTAGGGGTAAAACAACAAGAAGAGGAGTCAAGGTTGAAGTCTGAATGAATTTGTAATTGAATAATAAACGCTTATTTTGAACCTTTTAACCACTTAGATTGTGTGACAGATAGTCCTACATATATAATAATAATAATAATAATAATGATGTGCAGTACGTCCAGGTCTGTGGATGTGGTGTACCTGTGGGAGCCTGTAGTGCAGAGTTGGGGATGGTAGCATTGTCCAGAGGCACGGTGCTGGTGTCGGGCTCTGGGGTGCTGCTGGTGGGAGACGTGGGGACTGGATTAGGTACCACGCGTGGTTTTCTCTGTATACAAAAACACACATTCAGACATTTCACAGCATTTGTCTCTTAACTGGTTCATCACTGTGGGCACATTTGATCAGACCAGTTCATAATACAGCATCAGATGTGACACTTGTGATGTGTGCTTAGTTGTTATTCTCATATGTTTAATCATAAAGCAAAGTGGCTTCCTGTAAATGTAACATGCTGTAACATTAAAAAACAAAATAAAGATCAAAAGGAGAATTCATGAATCAGCCAAGTTGTTTCATAAATCTTTCCTCAGCACATTATTGGGACCTGGTGAGTGCAGCTACCTGCTTTGCCAGCATACAAGCTGGATGCTGATCAACTTTGTTGTGGACAACCGCTGTGCTTTTGGAACTGTAGGTGCCTTTGAAATTTAAACCAGCTCGATCTGCCTCACCAACACATCTTTTCTTTGATTTTGAGCCAGTTTCAGACTAAACAACTTGTCCATGTAAAGCAGCCGATAAACAGAAATGTTAACAGATGATGTATTATGTGGTCCAAAAATGACACACATTAGATAACCTCTTCATGCAGGCAGATGCTGAAATTTGGCATTCTGTGCTTCAGTGATTTGTGTTGATGTGTATGTGCTGGACGGCTACCTTGCTGCCAGGCTTGGGCCCTCGTTTCTTTGGGATCTTGATAGGTTCTGCCTGAGTCTGGGCTTGCTGCAGAGCTATCCTCTGTGCCCAGTTGGCAGGCAGTCTGCCTCTGGTTCGCCCTGGTCCTGTCACTGGCCGTCCTGGGCCAGCCATAGCATCTTCCAGCCAGCCAGCTCTCTTTGCCCAGCCCAGCTGTAAACAAAGAGCAGAGAGAAGAGGACACAGGAGTCATCAAGTGGGCTCAAACTAGACGTGTTCTGATGTTCTACTATGTTTACATGCATCCAAGGCCTGTGAAACAACTTGAACACTGTGGCTGATGAGAGGTGAGCAAAAAGCTCTGTGTCAGAAATCAATCCATCGCTCAGCTCATTTTATTTTTACCTCTAATAGTATTTAGCCATGTATGTACAATAGTTTGGTTTTGACATATCTGCCCTTAAGATGTCTGCCGCCACCACATTATGGGGCTGGAAAGAATCCTGTCTTTTATTGCAACACCTGGAAAAATAAAACAAAAGCTATCTACGTGGTTGGACACCAGCAGATGTAAAAGAGAAAATATATTGTCCCTCCATCCATTTTCCATAACTGCTTATTTTTATCAGGGTCACGGGAGGCTGGAGCCGATCCCAGCTGGCAATGGGCGAGGCAGGGTCGTCAGTTCATCACAAGGCTGACACATGAGAAAGAACCATTCACGCTCATATTCCCCCCTATTAACCTGCGTGTTTTTGGACTGTGGGGGGAAGCTGGAGTGAATTCCATGGAGACTCCACACAGAAACCCCAGAGCAGGCTGAGGGTTCAAACCAGGAAACTGTGAGGCGACAGTGCTAACCACTGCAGCATCGTGCCTCCCAAAAATACGTTGTTGTTTTTACTGTAATTTGGGTGAACTGATCCTGCAATTAAAGGACAAGCGTCTGTCCCTGACTAACCTAACCATACTGACCTTACTGCCAGGCTTGGGGCCTCGTTTCTTGGGGACCTTGATGGGCTCCAGGCCTTTGCCTGGCTGGATGCCCTGTGGTCCCAGCGCTGAACCCTTCTGACTCCAGGGTCCCGTCACCTTGGTTTTCCTGCGGCCTGGCTTGCGTCCTCGTTGACCTGGAGGTCTGCCCACCGTGGGGGTGGGGTGCATGGCTGGGCTCTCCACGCTCCCGTCTGTCAGTGCCCCAAGGCTCTTAGGCAAAACTACTGCAATGGAAAAGATGGGCGCACACACACAAGAAAAGAGGAGCTGAATAAAAAAAAAGCCGAGGCACAACAGTCAGAAAGAACTAATTAAGAATTATAGGTCCAGGCTCCACGTTTGATCACAGGAGGTACAGAGAAGTGTAATGTTTGCACAGTCAGAGTAGTTATTTTCTCATTAATTGCATTTGTGAGTTTAGAAAAACACTTCCTCACTAATGTGAGTATTCAATAACACCAACACACAGTAGAATGAATCATGTACCCGACTGCGCACACATCCAACAAGCCTTTAGCGCTGTCCCCGTTTGACCGCAGCAGCAGCCAACCAAGAAGACGTTAACCACTCATGCACAAACGTGGCCCATCAGGTATTACCCTCATTCACCTGTGCTCTAAATACCGTTCTCAGATGATGAACAGCATTTCAATTTCACAACATGTTGCATCAAACCTTTGAAAAATCAAATAAATCCTTCAGTTTATTCGATGCACAAACTAAATCTAGTCTGTTCCTCACACCTGAGCTCGAGCTTCTCGCAGCTGCACAGCAGCAGAGAAGGTCAAACATTCTCGGCAGCGAAAACATTTCTCCTCACTTGAACTTCCTTTCCTCAGTTATAAGCCTGAGGACACCGCTCTACATCTCACGGACTGTAGTGTGCTTTAGAGTCAAAGGAAAGTTCATTCTGAGAATCCCCCCCCCCCGTGCATATAAATAAAGTCACAGAACTGATTCACTCACTGCAAAATGATTTCTCTATGTGGTAGTAGAGGCAGGCCTGTATGATTAGACGTGACAATTAAACTGAATTAATTTAATCATGACAGTAAGAGTGGTAATCAGAGTACTTACTCTTGTAATATGAAAGGCTGGTTCATCCACATAACAAAACACATTTTCTCCCAAGCTCCAATAGTGTCTTCTCATGCATGAACTTTGAGTTTTCTTTGTCCAAGTATTAAGAAACTTGTTAATACAAATGAGAAGAATGGAATTTCGTTTACATTTTAGGACGAATAAACACTCTGTTTCGATTTTACGGTGACTTCTTCAATTTTACAAGTACAGTAAACAAAATTTCACTCCCGGACTGATATCTCAAAACCAAATAAATACCAATAACCATCTGCAAGGCCAGATAACTCTAAAAGTAAGCAAGAAAATATTTTTAAAAACAAATCAGACAAACAGGCGTTACCTGCATAAACCATGATCCCTAACTCTGACAAAATATAAAGATGAAGCAGAGGAAAAATAGGGACTGACAGATATCAGCGAAAGGTGAAGCAGCCCTTTTGAAAGATAGCACAGAGGCAATTAAAGTTAATTTTCTTTGGGTCCACATTCAAGTCCCTGCTGGTTAGAATAAAAAAAGAAACGTGTTAACACCTTAATAAAGAAGCAAGCTGCTGTCAGCTGCAACACTCCTACCCTTGAACACACACACACACACCCTTTCCTTTCATGATAGGGAGCACTTCAGAAATCACATGAACTACTGTGGGAACATGCACATGATTAAATCATCTAGAGTGAGGGCCCACTGTATATTAAATAAATAAAAACAACCAAGTAACCAGTGTACTTTGTATCAGCCAACACAGCTGGCAAAATATCAAGAATGTGTGCATGAAAAAACACAGAAGAAAGAACCACAGTATAGCTGACTGGCTTCACATGCACCTGCAAGTCTATACACACACACACACACATAAGCTTAAATGCACTGGTATTCATCCTGGATCAACTCAGACAGATTTACAAGAGAAGCCACATTCATTAACACAGGTCTTGGCTCACGGGGCTGTATTTATTAAACACACTTTCACACGAGCACACCAATCAATGCAAAGCTCAACCTGCTACTTTTCATAGGGGAGCCACTGTGCAGCTAAGAAAACCAAAAAAAACAAAAAGAAGCAAGATTGATCCGACACAGATTGGACGAATCCCACATAATATGTTTAAAAGGTTTAAAGAGCTCGAGGTTACATGCTCATTGATCAATGACAGTCCTTGTAAATACAGCCAAACAAACGCGCAACAAGCAAACTCTCTTTTTTCCCTCTCCGCCGGGTGCACTGAGTTCATTGAGTTCACAAAGCCACCACTGCCAGATTCATATTACAGGAACATAACTTCTCAAGTGCTTCACTCCGACTGCATTTCGGTAACTTCATTCATCTTTACTCACCTCTCTCTTGCCCAAACAAAAAGTCAAAAGTGTGTGGTTGTCTGCACAGCTGTCCTCAGATTCACCCTCTCCTCTTGCCCTGTCCTCCTCTACCACTCTTCCTCTGCATTGCTCCTCCCTTTTCTTTCTTTTTTCCTCCCTTCTCTTCTTCTCTCCTCCCACCATCTGCTGAGAATGTAAACAGTCCACCTTTCACATCATGTCTGTCTTTTCTCTTTTGTGTCTATCCCCTCTCTTAGCCCGATTCTCTACGAGGTATCTAATCAGACCGTTAGCTGTGGTGCCAACGAGAGGCCCGCGGAGGGGCACTCCAGGCTCGCTTCAACCACGTCATGGCCCTCACTCTGCCAACTGGTTGGGTGCCAGGCCTTCATAAAACACTAGCAGGCTACAAAGACATGTCCTGCCTCCCCCATTTCCCTCCTTCCTTTTCCACTCCTTCACATACTGTGGATTTTACCAGATGAGTACAGTTGACCCTGTGGCTGATAACCCTTCTATCCACTTCTTCCTTTTAGGTTTTATGGATAACAAATTGCTTACTCTGGTTCCCAGCTCTGGCTCTGGCTCACGTTGAGGAAGTTAACATAGTTACAACTCCTGAAATGCTCCAGCTTTAAGAGAAAAATGACTGGTGGCAGAAAAACTCAGTTTGTTAAATGGAAAAAATCAGATTGTGTCTCAAAGCCAAAGACATGTCTACTTTATCATTTTACAAACAGTTCAAAAAAACATGTTATGTGGAGAGAGACTCGACATCATCAGGAATTTGAAATAACAAATTAACGATGATGTTTTCAACTGTTGCCTTCGGGCGCATGATGTAATTCCACAACACTGCAAATTGTGATTCGCCAAACAAACACACAAACAACATGAAAGTAACAGTAAACTCCAGTAGAACATGAAGTCTGCTCATTATTGGGGAAAACAAGTTTCCATCAGTTCTTGGGTAAAAGGAAAAAATGATACCACTACATGTCTAAAATTTGTACTCTTTTACCACAAAAGTGCTTGTTGTGCACAGGATTTGCTGTACAAATGGTTCTCAGATTGTATCAGCATGAATGTGAAAATACAGTAAGTAGACAAACTAAAAGTGTTCAGTGTGATGCAATCCCACGACAAAAACCTTACGAAGGCTATAAAGTTTTGTTTTTGTTGACAGTCACGGATGTGTTAATTCAATTCCTGGCGTACAAATATCATAAATGAAAGTATGTCTTACATAGTAACATTATGTAATGTATTGTCCATAGCCCTGTATAGTAATAAACCTCATTTTAAAGATCTTAAAGGTTTTCAGTTGACCTCACTGATTAAACCTCTGCTCAGGTTAAAGTTGGCCGGAGCTATGGTGGGATTTTTGTGACCGATCTCAACATCTAAGTTAAAACTGGAGAAACAAGAACACTTTGTACACACTTTTCCACTGTCTTGAAAAGACATCCAATCATGGGAATAAGTGAAAACACGGTGTGTGTGTGTAGAGCCTTAAAAGTGTTAGTTCATCTAAACTGCAACAAAAAATCCATTTCCTCATCTCAGCTCTAGGGGTAACCAGCCATGCAGACAGATTTGTTTTTTTACATGTTGAGGTTTTGAAATATTTGTCTCTGGTGTTTCCGCCTCCCACGGTGGAGGAGGGGGGATTGTGGCGCTCATGGTGTCATTCCAGAAACAAGGACAATTCATTGGCACCACTTTCTACTGAGGAAATTAAATGAAAACTGTTGACAGTGTGAATCTACAGAACATACTGTCGCCGTGTTTTCATCCAGAGGAACAGGGTCAGTTTTTAAAGGCCGTGAACACCACAAACAAAATCTACCTCCATTTTACAGCAGTGGAGGCAGAAATCTCAGAGACATATAGGATAAAACTCAACAAATAAAACCAAAATGATCTGCATGGCTAGACACCACTAAAGGCCGAGTTATGCTCAAACAGAACTAGTTTGTACTACATGTTAACCCTGCTGGAAATAAAAAGCACAATCGAAGGTGAAGTGAAAAGCTGGCCATCATACAGAGGGCGGAGACATGATAATGGGATAATGGCATGTCTCTGCGGGAAGGCATTGATTGTGTTGCACTCTGTTGTTCACACCATCTGACTCATTGTGTTACACCAACGTTCATCTTCTTTGGATTACTACCCTTTGATAACTATTTTGCACATTTTAAGCTCTTTTCATTTAAATAAAATTGTTCATATGTTATCTAATTTTTTTCTTCATATTTTATTGTCAATTTTCTATTTAAGCTTCCTGATGTGTTAATACTTGCGTTTTATCTATATTTTCTACTTATGTTTATGTTTGTTATGCACCAAAACTCCACAAACAGACAACAGACATTAGGGGTGTATTATCAATCTGGATCAGTGTATCGATTCACTGATCAATGATACTATAATTGATCCGTATCATCATCTTTAAGATGTGCCTTTATTTTGGAATCCCCATGGCATGTCTGTGTCTCTGTTTCCGTCCAAAAGCACCTCCTTCCAAAACATTCAAACAGTGCTAATGGCAGGCACATAATGGCAAGCAGCCAAGGAAAAGACGATGAGGATGTTTACTCCCCTCTTAGGAATAAATCAGCAGTTTGAAAATATTTTGGATTTCAGAGAAGAGACGGACCAACAGACAAAGTATATGTTATATCCAGAGAATGTTATTATGAGATAAGATATTCAGGAAACACGATGGACCTGGCTGGATACCCAAAACAAAAACACGGCATTGACCCTTTGTGCTAGCGTTAACAGATTTTGACCAGAGGTATCACATCTGCCATTTCATATTTCATTTGCAAAGACATGAGATTGTTGATGAAATCATTTAAATGTCTAGAAGAGTTCAGTATTAACATTGTCAAATCATATTTTAGTTCGAACTCGAGCACAGGCCATGAATCAAATTGAAAAAGTATTGTGTCAGACTTTAATATCAGCAAATATCGCATCGATTTAATATCGTATCATGATGAAACTTGTGATTTAAACGTGAGTCATTGAGTAACGTCTGAAAATAGTTCAAACCCTAACCCTTTCTCATGGCTGATCAATGTCTCTATGAAGTGGGTGTGAATGTCAGAATGTCAGAAAGATTTTTGTAATTTGGATGAACAGACAACGGGCACACACGTGCAAACACGTGACAGCCTTTTTCATGAAACCTTCAGCCTACTGTTTGGGTCCAGACCTTTGGTGCCGGGCGGCTGAAGGTTGTCTCCTGTGAGGGTGCACCAGCCGACGGGGAAGATGTCACGCGAGTCATAGCGGCAGTAGTAGTCAAAGGCCCCCCGCCAGCCATCGAAGGTGACCAGCACCTCGACGCCACGCAAGGCACCCACTGTTGCCGGGCAGATGAAGTGGGGATTTTTACGGTCCACCGCCTCCAGCTTCATGCCCACCTGGAAGGAGTTCTGCTCCGGTGCAGGAGGCTCCTGCTGGGAAACATGGAGGGGAAAAAAGGAGGGTCAGGTTTGGAAAGTGTTAGTATATGTGCATTGATTTGTAACAAGGACGTGCAGCAAAATCAACCAAATACTGGTCAATATTTGCTGTGATTTTTTTTTTTACTTCCAAATATTTTGGCAGTCAGACCACCAAATAATTTTTCAGAGTGAGCTGTGAGCCTGTACAGGTACCTTGTGAAAGATGCGAGACGGTGCCATCTCAGCTCCATTTAGTGTTTTCAGAAGGAACATGGGCCAGGAGGATGCATTGAGACGGAAACCTGAAGAAGAAGACATCTGCTTTTAGAACTAGACCAGCTTTAGCTCCAAGCAACATTGATGTACACACATCATGGAGAAACTATCAGAACTGCTATGATTAGTCAATCAAATGAAAAATTTACATGCAACTATTTTGATAATTGAGTTATCAATTCAGTCATCTTTAAGCAAAAAAGCTATTATTATCTGTTTCCAGCTTTTCTTGGATTTATGTTACTGGGAATTGAATATATTTGACATTTAGACTGTTGGTGGGACAAAACAAGACATCTAAAGATGTGACAATCATCGTGACGTCTTTAGATGCCTTGTCCAACCAACAGTCTAAATGTCAAACACTTTGTGGCAACAGTCTCAGTAAGCAGTGCTATTTTGTCTTTTCCCCTGGGTTTTCAATACAGAAATGTCTTCTCTTTGAGGTTCTCCAAGCTGTATTATAAACGTATTAATAGGCATGAACATGAGACATTGACGTTCAGTGCTGTCAGTCACTGACACCTAGTGGCCAAAATTTAAAAAGGACAAAATAGATGAAAAGGAGAAAAGATATCAGTAGAAGACATATAAAATAAGAGATGCCGTCATGTATTTTGTGTCCGTACCAAGTGGTGGCTGGAGCATGCCTCCGTTCTTCTCGCAGTTGCCGATTGGTTGGATCTCTGACGAGTCCACCAGGCGCCAGAAGTCGTTCTTGTTGTCGGAGCCATCCAAGCGCAGACGCAGCCGTGAGCCTGTCAGGCCCACCACTGTGGCGATGCACGTGGACGTGGTGTTTCGCGGGTCCTGAGCCTCCAGCTTCATCCCAGCCTTGAACTCGTTAAGCGGAGGCGTGAGGCTCTGGATGGTGACGGCAGACAAGCGGACAAGCGTTAGTTGGGAGAGTGGCAGCCTAATAGCAGCAAGTGCAGAAAGAATTAAAAGGAGTGAAATATAATTAACCAACTATCAATCTTGCTCACCTGTCTGAAGCAAGACGAGGGTGCAGCGATGGCACCCGTCTCTTTCAGGTATTTCTCCCAGCTGAAATGTCCTGTAGAAGAACAAGAGAGCAACAAAAAAATAGGTTATTCCAGTCATGGATGAATTCATGTTTTGCAATGCAATGTTTTGTGGGCCTCTGACATGAAACAACAAAAAGACACGAGGCTTAAAATCAATTACCAACATTTGTGCCTTGATGATTAATGAAACAATGTTGTGGCAAATCCTTGGGCACTGCCTCTGTTGGAATTGCCCAAAACTTACTTCATATATCACCGGCTGCTGTGGGTTATTTACCTTGGTACTGTGAGGGCACCCGGGAGGGCCGTCCACTCCGGGCATGCTTGATCCTTCTGGCATCTTTCCACTCTATAGCTAGAGGAGCCAAGAAATACAGAATAAGCTCTCAACTACAGGTTATTTTCATATCAGTCAGTACTTTGCAATACCTGCTCCAAAAAGAAATTGTCTGGCATTACAGGCCTATTACAAGATAATACATGAATCTGACAACACAGAAAAAAAACAAAGGGATTGGTTGGAATGAACTCAAACTAAAATATGCCAGAACTCCAGCTTTACCTGCAAGCTACGATGAATACTTGTTTGTTTGAAATATTTGGAAAAAACACTGCTGTCATACGAAGAGCGGCAAAATAATCTCTTACCTTTCTGTGGCACAGGTTTCCTCATGCTCCAGCAATACTGACCAAGCTCACAACACAACAGTCACACTCTAAAAACAAGAATAAAAAAAATAAAACATGTAGTTTTGTTACAGTTGTGTGAGATAAGAACTAACTGACTCTTGTCTGTTGTTGCTGTGACGATTTATTTATTACATTATTTTGAATTGTAGTCATGATTAAAACAGTTCAAAGACACCTGACATGTCACGTTTCTTTGTAGAAATGACACTCGGAATCTAAAATATTGGCATTTGATGCAACAGTGCAGCCCTAACACAAGGTGTAAGCGTTACACAACTTAGATTAGTACATTTAAACCTCACTGACCCAATAGCATGCCGGGCATTACAAGTCCATGCTGTACAGCCAAACCCTCTTTATTTAACTTAACAAAGATACGTTAATATGTCTGGCTGAATTTTGGTGAAATGTGGGTAAAACAACGCATAAACACATCTAGAATATTCCCATTTGACGGAGTAAAATAAAAATACAGGCTTGAATATTCCACTCAGTATAATAAGAGTATCGTATCTTTTAAACAAAGCTGGAACGAGCTGAAAAATAATATAACTGATACTGTCGGACAGCGTGGATTTCTCCATTCTTAAACCTGCTTAAGGGCCTTGCTGTTTTGGATTCTCAAATCTCCCTAAAACTGCCACATGAGACTCAGCAGGCTTTGTTGTTTTGTACTGTTATATCTAAATTTGTTATTTTGAGTGAACAGGAGTCTACCTCTCCTCCTTGTTTTAATCAGTCATATGGTTTCCTGTCTTTGGAGATACGGTACTCCATAACTGATTCAGATTTGGGGTCTCTTTATTGATTACGTTGATTTATGAGCCTCTCTGGCTTAATGTACAGTTCATATGAACTACCTTTTAACTCCCACTCATTGCACATCCCCTGATAGTGACGCACAATATAAACTTTTCCATCCCAGCAGCTATAGACACTGGAGATGCAGCATATCTGAGCTTGTTTGTGTCTACAAGTTTCACAAAAAAAGGGGGTTATAACTTTACATTAAGGGGTTAATAACAAGGTAATTAAGAGTGTAAGAGTTTTTATTAACTCAATTAACTGATCACACTAGTAAAAAACTCTTGCACATGTGCCACATGTAAACTGCGCGCCGTTTCAAAGAGAAACCAGAAAGCTGCCCTCGTTATCTTTGTAGCTCGCTGGCCTCCAGGCAGGGGGTCGACATGGGAGGCGACCAGTCCTACAAAGAGAGCCACATCACGCCAACAATGTGCTACATATGGATTTAAGTGTCTTTTTCACACTTTAAAGATCAAATATATTGCTGTGCTAACTGCATATGCAGGCGGTAATAGATAAACAGAGGGCACATTAAAAACACGACCAGCATCGACTATAACTTTCAAAATCACCTCTCTTAAAATGCTGTCAGTGTCACTTAGCTTTAATTGTTATTATTCCCATTCCACACAGTTAAACACTGCCAAGTAATCGCCTCCGGAGCAATTAAAACCTTGCCTTTTGATTAAATAAACTGTAATTTATGTTAAAAAAAAAAAAAAACACTGCTGAATGTTTACAAGTTCAGTAGACAAAGGTTTCCAGAGGAGCCACATGTTTGTAACCCAAAACCAACACTACCATCCAGACACAACATAACAGGTCAACAGGTCAAACTGATATAAACAAGTGCTTTAAGTGGCTGTTTCTCCTGTCCTGCACTGACCACAGACATAATATAAACCCAAATAATCCAAAATGAAGATTATACTTAGTTTAGAAATGTGTAAAAAAACATGTGAGGAATAACATACTAGTTAATCCTGGCACTCAGTGAAGTTACACATCTGCCAAACATTTGAATGTGTCAAGAAAAACAAGCCAGCCTTACTATGAAAGCAGTTATAAATGAACTAACCGTGAGCTCACAGTTAAAAGAGCAAAAATGTCAGAGGTAACTGCTCATACAAACATACCTACCTTAAAACTTCATAACCGTTTAGCGGCGTCTCTCCTCTCCGGATGATTTCCTTTTCAATAGAAGTGCGCCTTTTTCCCTCCGCCAAAGGGGGATGGCGTCCAAATTAAAGCGGCCCGCTCCTTGTTTTTCCGTCTGGGAAAAGTGACAGGAGGACTGGCGTTACCAGAGCTCAGCAGGTACCCCCCTCCCCCTTCTCCTCCTGTTGCCAACCCGGAGACTTCCTAAAAAAAAAACAAACTCAACGTCTAAGCTAAGACCACTTGTCTGACATCTACATGGGACGCTGTTTCCCCCCATTTATAGCCGAAATATCGCGTCTCACGCTGTTGAGCTTCATTCAAAACACAAAGCCGACACATGGGGGACACTCTCCCCTCCCCTCCCCTCCCCGGCTGCTATATTTGCATGCGCGCTAGATGCTCATTTACGTGACAGCATCGCTAATTATGTTTTTCCAGGACGTTGGCGGCAACCTCTGAGGTTTAAATCGTTCAAAAAAAAAAAAAAAATAACACTGAACAGAAATCAAACTCGCAGCATGCAGCCAGTGCAGCCACCACATCCAGCATGCTATGCTACGCACGGCTATACGGAGACATGCCCACTGCCCAGGATGCTAGGTTAGCATGCTAAAGTGGCTCGCTAGCTCGTTGACCTGATTATAAATATTAGCATTAGCATAACGGGAGTATACCAGCACACGCTGAGGTTAGCCGGTGGTAATACGGGCTCAGCGGTGAAGCCGAGCCCAGAAGGAGACGTTGCTCGGTTTGTCCGAGGATGTTTACCTTGCTTTGTAACGTGTGTGTATGTTTCTGATGTGGATTTAGCGCTTGTCCGCCATTTTTTTCTACACGATGAGGAGGGGGTGTTTGCCAACATTTCTTGTTGGGCAGTCAGTCAGACAAACGGGCAAGCTTGGAGGATGGAGAAAGGGCAAAACGACGACCCCTAGTGGCCAGAAGTCGACATTACAAGTATGAGAGGGGGAAAACAATATGAAATGTATAAAAAAATAGATTTATTTTGTTCCAATGTAACCCCAGGCTAGCCCGATTACGTTTTATATATTAACTTTTACTCTGCAATGCTAAAATATCCACTGTACTTACATACTAATACAGGGGTCTTCAACCAGGGGTCCGTGACCACTAGGGGGTCCACAGAGGGACTGTAGGGGGTCCGCCAATTTTTGTCATAATAATTGACAATTTTCACAAAAATAATTTGTGAGAATTAAAAAATATAACAAAAATTATATTGAGTAAACTGCAAGCATTAATATGCAATAATAAGCTACTTTAGACAAAAACTATATACCAAATATTATTCATTATGCATGAACTTTTTTATCAATCGTAAACACATATAAGGCTAATAACCAAGTGTATAAATAGGTTAATAAGGGGAGATAAAAGGTGAATAAAGTAAATATGAAAGTTATTATAGGCCAGGCTTAAAATGTGACACATTTAAAAAAAAATGAATTACATGTGGGGGTCTCTGTTCTGTTTGTCTCTCGTCCAAGGGGTCCTTGGGCTGAAAAACGTTGAAGACCCCTGTACTAAAACATACTAATTGTGGTGGTATATGCAACAGTTTTTACTACCAGACCATCAGACTTTTGAACACATAATCTAACACAACTATCTGCAAAATAAGCATCAACCATGACTGCTGCTACTGAACCACACTGGAAATTTTGTGCAATACTTTTTTAGAAACACCTGTCACTTTACCCTGTCTGCAAAATGCAATCAACCACTGCACAATATCCTTTATCCATCACTTTACTCTTACTATCAATATTATAAATAGTGTAATATATCTTATTTATGTAGTATGTTCATATATATTTATACAGTAATACTTCTCAATACTTGAATATAGTTGTCACAACCTTGTCACGTGTACAGTGTATAGAACTTGCATTTTTTTGCATTGAATTGTTGACCTGCATATGACGAATAAACCTGAAACTTGAAGGCACAAACGCTGTAATATGTCTTACTTATATTACTCTTTGTCAGACTCTGAACCATCCTGCAAGAGTGAAGACCTCTGACCTTTCAGCTGAAATAATATTAACTTAGTATTATCTGAGTGGTATTGTTTGTAATGATGTTCTTACATATTACAGCTGTATGCCCATATTGTATTTTTAACCTCATTTTATTTTTATTCAAATTTTTACTGAAAAAGATAAAGACAATATTGGAGTCACTTTGTTAATTTGTAAGTCTAATGTACAGCGCAATTTGTGCAAAAGCATGTAACACCATATAAATATTCCTTTATATCTAGGTTGCCATATTTATAATGCATATAGAGTGAGTTGCCAATTTATTGGGTATATATAATTGGCTGCAGTTTCTTGTTACTAATCTGGCACATACACAGATATGAACATATCTGCAATAAACTAATACCAGTTTTGATACTGATACATTTATTACAGCATTTCTAGTACTCCTGCATTCTCTGTTTTTCAACCCTGTATGTACGATTTACAGTGACAGATTTATGATATTCATATAGTCATTTAATATTTGTAGTTTATATAAACAGTATATGCATGCTTGTCTGTATATACAGTAGTTATGTGTTGTTATCATTGTTTAGGTTTGTGTGTGTGTGTGTGTCTGCACATTTATTTTTGGCTGTGTGTCTCAATACAATGAGAGTGACCAGAGACATGAATCCTTGGATGTGCTCCCACTTGGCTAATGAAGCTAATTTATATTTGAATTGTGTCAGTGGATTGTAATGATGAGTTATGGGGTCTTGAAATTGGGACAGAAATTCAGGTAAAATTTATGGAAGTCAAATTATTCCATTCCAGTCAGTATTTTTAACATGAATTTAATCAATTGTACATGTATTTATACATACAGTTATATCAACATCTGACAACACACAATGGTTTTATTTTAAAAACGTTATTCTGTATCTTTATGTATCCATGTAATATTATATATGTATTCCAACAGATCATTTCCAGAAGTCAAACATGTACTGCTGAGACTGTTGAATCGCTCATAAGAATGCGTATCCTTTTCAGATTTTATATTTAATTAAGATTAAGTTTCATCAATCGTAAACAGTCATTTTATTACATGCGGTTAATAACCATGATCATTAATTTAAGAATGTAAAAAGAAGACAAATAATAATTACATTTTAGTATGTTATTGCAGCATTACTGTCAAACAGAGCACTGCTCTACTTTCATTTAAACTGTGCTCTACTTTTAAAATGGGGGCTATTTGCCTTGAGCATAACATGAATAAAATTTGATTATCAGTGCTCACAAAGCTTAACTTATTAACCACTATTTGTTCCAATTATAATTATTATAAAATCTGGACAGAATTATGGCAATATCAAAATGTACTACAAATAGAGAAATTTAATATTACAAACATAATGTAATCCACACTCCCAGAGGGAAATCTGTGCAAAACATCACTGAAATACAGTCTGTCTGCAGTAGTGTAATAAACCTGGCACAGTGCAATATCTCTAAAGATATTCTAGATAAATTGCGTAGGTGTGAAAATTAGAAATGGAGGCCATTTGGTAATGCCATGCCAATTATGTCTGGGTAGCAACTCTAACTATGTGATTTGGAGAAACACCCAGCAGTTCAATTGTGTGTAATGGTCACCTGGCAGCACTGCTAATGCCCATTTCAGCCTACGCTGGGCAGGCCATGGCCCAGTGGCCCCCTGCACCCCAGGCAATTATGTTTGGTTTCACACGGTGAAAAGGGTTAATTGGCAGCACCCACGCGCCTGATTGGACCTGTTTCACGCCTGTCGGCCTTCATCGCATCAAAGGAAGCCCCAGTCCACCAGGCACCATTATTAGAACACACACAAACACACACACACACACCTCATGCACTGTAAACAGACTCTGTACTTAAATCTAATGTGTTATTATTGTACATATGTGGACGAGTGAAAACACATGCACAGGACCCATGCATGCAGTATGAACACACACACACACATGAAAAAACAGACACAAATACACACACATCCACTTACAGAAACACATTCATACAGAAATATTACACAAAGCTTCATAGTCCTCATGGGTAAGTGTATTCACACTCGCATGCACACAAGTATTATGCAAATCACTCTCTGGATGATCCTAACTAATTTCACTAGGGGTCAGTGTTGTTTAATAAAAAAGCAGGGCCAGATAATTCTGCCACTTTCCTCTCCCCACATTCATTTGATCATAGTGATTTTGTGCTTTCCTCTGAGCACAGCACAGTAACACTATCATTTTTGCCACTCACTATCCTCTTGAAACTCTCAAACTTTTATTCTAATGATGATTACAGATTTCTTTTTTCCCTTTATTATGTAAAATTCTTTGGTTTTGTTCCCTTTTCAGACAGTTCTGTTTCAGATGTACTGGAGGACTAATCACATTCTAGTTTTTCTGCTTGAGTCACTGTAATTACAGGCAAACCAAGTGTCGTGCAGCGAAGCCATGCCTACAGTATATTGTATGCCTGTCTGTTTGTCAGGGTCTCCATGTGGCTCTAGTTTTTTTATTAATAAGGCTTCAACCACTGAGCTACCAGCACTCTATGAAAGTCCATCAGCCATTATACAAGCTAGTTTGACAGGCAAATAACAACACTGACACAATGTGTCCCATCCAACAGTCCGCTCTAGTACAAATCACACTTTCCCAGCAAATTGTCCACACAAAACAAAAACATGTTTTCATGAAAGACTTGACTCAAAACTCATGAGAGAAGTGAGTGAAAGTCCTTGGGAACACAATAATTTAATTAAATCTTTGCCAAAATGATCTTCACTGATGGAACAAAATCACCATGAGCATAAAGAACGGCACTTATAAGAAAAATATGAGGACATATACAATCTGTGACTGTCACCACAAACACAAGCTTTAGATAAAGGTATAACAGACATGATAAGAAAGATAAGTTGGGTCTCATTTTTCATAATATTTTGAGGGTTGAAAGACAGAAAATGACTGAAAAACAGTTGATTCCACACACTCAAAAGAAACACAAATCATTCAAAGAAACTGCACCATTTGATTTGCAGATGCAAATGCCTTTTTGATAGCTGTCATCAAAGGAAATTTTAGAGGTAATTTCCTCTTATCTTTCTTATCTTGTTGGTTTGGGTCCACACCCACATATACTACAAATATTTTAAAAAAGATGTAAATGTACAATTTAGAAGACAGACCCATTGTGTCAATGCAAATGTAAACTCTCACATTAGTGTTTGCTCTTTTCTTTTGGCAGCGGCATCAGATTTTGGTCTGTTTGAAATATCTTACTTGCTCTTTTCATTTTATCGCACTAATTGAATCTGGCTCTCTTAGCTGGCAATGTGTTTTTGGATTTCCAAACATGTTGCTGTAGGTGTCCACTAGCCAATGGCATGGCTCCACCGCCGTGGTCTGTTTTTGCACATACTGACAGTACAGCAAGGATCTTTTCCCACTGTGCCTTCTTGTCACTTTCAGCACTCTGGCACGCTCCAACAAAGTCGCCCCTCTCACACATACACAAATATCCAGACACACACACACGCACGCACGCAGGCAGGCATAAATAGACATACACACACACTCACATGCATGCACATGTACACACAGTTAGAGTCAGAATGTGTGTGTTCCTTCCCGACTGTGCCTCAGAGGACTCTGCGCTTGTTCCATAGACGAGGACTTACATGCACACACACACACACACACACACACACACACACCCACACACACACACACAGAGTCCTGATACACACTTCCCATCTCTGCTGGCATCCTGGGAGGGACGTGCAAGAGAGAGAGCAAGAGCATATGTTGGATAGACGTTTGTTGAGGGGGGATATTTCTCTTTGGATGTTGTCTTACAAGCTCTGACGGCGTGGCGCAGAAAGAAGGCATTTTTTCGTCCAATTTATTAATCCTTTTAGGCAATGTTCTCTGTTCAGAAATGCAAATTGAATCAATCTGAGGCTGACTTTAAGACTTTTCAAGTGGGATTTAATTAGAAGCCAGGGCCTGCAGTTTTTAATGAGAGAGGGGGTGGAGAGATGGAGAAAGAGAGAGAGAGGCATGGGGAGGGAGAGTGGGTTGCGGTTTTGATCTGGGGGTCCTGCTGGAGAAAGGATACACAAACACCCACAACATCCACACACACACGCGCGCGCGCGCGCGCAAACGTACACACATGCACGCACGCAGACACGCACACAAATGCACCCCGTAGAGCAGAGTATGAGGCGGAAGCCCGCTGTTTGGTTTTTCTTCACTTCCCTCATCTCTCGTCTTGTGAGAGTTCAACCAGAGATCTTGTTACTTCAGTATCTCAAACTCTCACACCAACCTAGCGTATCTGTGCATAGATGGAGTGTAGCTTCATGCTGCTCTTTAGCGTTGAAGCTACTCAACCTAAAACACCTCAAGACAGATCCCAAACGTTAGGGTGTAAATTTGATGCTGTTGCAGAAGAAAGCACATAATCTACCATCCCTGGAGTAGCAAAAATGTTAAAAACAAGTCAGTGGATAGTTCCAAGACATGAAACATTGTACTTAACAATGTGTATGTCTGTGATCTATACTTTCTGCTATTCATTTATATTAGTTAAAAGCGAGGAAATTGCATTATTGCTCGTGGTCACCAAGCAGAACCTCCAGGCTCCCGAAGCCAGTGCTTCTTTATGAAGTGGTGCCATTTCTGACTGAACAGTCAAAAGCAGGGATGTCCTGATCACATTGTTTCCAGCTGCAGTTTTCAAACAACAACAGCATGTTCAACCTGTAAAAATATCACACACACACACAAAAAAAATGAAAACATTAGGCAATCTTGACTGCGTGGGTGCTACATGTACTCAGAGTTGTAGTTCCTAACCTTTTTGACTTCTGTGACCCTTTAAATGATCTCACGTCGCTCTGCGAGCCCACAGCAAAGACTGAAGATTGATTTTGGCTTCTCAGATAGTTTTATTTGACTAGTTTTCTAATTTGATGTGTTATTTCACAAGAGCAAAGATCCAAGTCTAAAAATGTCTGTGATTTCATGTACCAGAAATATATATATTTTCTTTCTTCCTGGCCAGTTAATCTTTCAACCCCTCAGATTCATCCTGAAACCTGAAACACTGCCCACTTTACTGTAGATAAATGTGTTTGCATATGTGCCAATATGGTAGTTATTTTTAGTTATTACAGTTATTTGAACAGATCTCCTCGTCACGCCCTTGCAAATGATTCCAGCAGACAGTACTTCCCTCAAGAGAAAAACTGGTCAGAGATTTCACTGCCATTGGGCTATCACGTGCTACGTCTGATACATTTTGGGGAAATATGGTGCTGTTAAAATGGGTGAAGTCGGCATGTGGTGTCGCGATGTGGTTTGAAAGCTCACGCTCTCCTCTCTACAGTAACTCTCGGCCTTCTTTCCCTCTCCCCTCGCTGTTTCCTGTCACCCTCTCAAATTGGGGCCAAGGCTGGAGAGCACTGGCATTTTTTTTTCCTTAGGGGCTGTGTGACATCTTCACTGCCGCTGCATTTGATTTTCCTTGTCCTGTATTTTCACTTTCGTGTCAGCATCCTCCGGGAGAATTGAGGGGAGGGGAAAGGGTTGGAGTCATTAGCGCTTTTAACTTGACCATTTCCACTTTGTGTTTTTTTTTCTCTCTCATAAAAGCTGTGGTTTGTCTATGTACTAGAAAAGCAGCGAAAGATAAATGTCAGGAAGACCATTTCAAGCTGGCAAAGCTTAATATAGGTAGGAATAAACATGAAATGATATGCACGAAAACAACAATTTCAGATGCCAGTGGAGTTGATGTACAGTATTGAAGGAGCAGTAGAAGGAGGGAAAAGATGTGAAGAGATGACTTTTAGGCTGCCACGGAGAGACATGAATTTACCCATTAAAGTGAAAACTCTAGCGTGGGCCTCACAAAATGTTTGACGTCTAGTTGATACTGTCAATGTTTAAATAATACTAATTAATCTCCATTATTGAAACATGTAATTAATCTCTCTCTCACACTCTCTGGCTGTCTCTCTGTCTCCTTCTCACTCACATTTAATGGAACATGAAAGGGAAACCCAAAGAGCAAATGCTGTGTTGTGGTCCTTGCGGGGAGCTCATTGAGGGACTCAGATCAGAGGAGAAGACAGGCGAAGAGACAGACGAGTGGACATGTTTTGACAAACAGACAGTTGGTCCAAAACTCCTCCCTATCTTACCGCTCTGTGCCTCCTCTCCCTCTCTCTCGCTCTGTGTGTCTTTGAACTCAGGCCTTCATTAACAATCTGCTGATTAACATGCTTGGGAACACAGGGGGCAGACGGATCAGAGGAGGAGAGATAGAGGGAGGAGAGGGAAAGAATAAGAGGGGGATACAAGTTAGAGAGCTGTGTTCAAACCAACATAGCAGTGTGTGAAAAAACGCACCCTCTTGAGTCGTTGCAGTGAGACCAGTGAGGTTGGCATGGCTGTGGTACTGATGTTTTTCCATCAAAAAAAAGTTGCTTCGTGTTTGCCACAACACAACGCAAATGCAATCAATATCTGTGCATGCAAGCGCGCATCCTTGGTGGATTACTTTATAACATGACCGCCATATTTCTACTGTTGACCTCGCCATCTTCGAAACGAAGGATAAAAGGATCGTCTCTGTGATGACTGTCCAGAGTCATAAAATCCTTCCTGCTATTATAAGCTCTTGGAATGGCCTTCCCAAAGTCCTGACCTCAACCCCATTAAAAATATGTGGACTGCACTGAGAAGACGAGCCAAAGCAGGAAAACTAACTAATCTGGTTGAGCTCTACCAATTCTGCCAAGTAGGGTGGTCAAAGATCCAACTAGGATTCGGCCAAAAATGTACTGATGGCTACAGGAAGCGTGTGAACGAGTGAAAAGGACTAAAGGACAGCAACTAAATTCTAGCTGAGTTGTATTTTTGACCCGCTAGAGTTTGTTTTTCAAATCAATCAAAAATCAGCTGCAGATATAATACCAGTACTGCCATGATATGCATGTCTCTTCCTAAGTCTACTTATACTTGGGACCATAATTGTACATTCAAGTGCACATTCCTGATAGATTACTTTGTAACATGAGCTAAAGGATAAAATGGTAGTCTCTGTGATAACTTTCCAGAGTCGTAAAATACTGTAGTATTATGAACTGCTGTGCAGGCATCTGATATGTTTTAAAAGTCATAGATTTATCATTTAAACTGGCTTTGGATGATTAACATGGTGTTCCTGTTGAATGATCCGTATGCTGGCTGAATCTGTAAACTTTGCCATTTTTGCACTCTGTCCAGAGTCCAGACAAGCTGATATTTTGCAGACCCAGAGCGGGTAAATCTAAAAAAAAAAAAAATCTGGCCTCACATTTTAGTGTCGATGAGAAAATCTGAGCTATTAAAGAACAATGTTCTAAGCCTGGCTCAATTCCAGTGCATCAGTTAAGACAAGAAGACAACTATGCAATAATATCACTGTAGTACGTTTGTTCATTTGTCTAAACGTACTGAGTTTGGATGTATTAAAACACTGTATAGGTGATGACAGAGTGCAGAAGAGGACAGAACAGAGGTTTAATCAAAGTAACCATGCTGTGTCTGTCCTAGATGTTGGTTGTCATGCAAAGTTGTGACAGAAAATGTGAAGAACACAAACTTTTGCCATTTTCCTACAGTTTTTTCTGCTCTAATGTGAATGGAGATCTTTTTGAAACTCAAAAAACTCTTGTGTGGATGGAGTTGGCACATAATTTTCAGACACAAACAGCATTTTCATAATTCATCCACTCACTATGGACATAGTCAAAGAGAGAGAGAGAAAGAGAGAAAGACATTGGCTGAGACCGGAAAACACAGAGAAGGAGAGACAGACACAGAGGGGACAGATAGCGTCAGAAAGTTGGGCTGATGGGCAGAGACAGAGAGCGAGAGAACCCGTCTGATGGACAGAGAGAAAGAGACACTCTGACAGAGGGAGAGAGCGAGGGACGGGCCTGTTCTGAATTAATGACTGCTCTCATCAGAAGATGAATGTTCCCCGCTCTCCCCTCGGAACCATGCTCGCAAATAAAAAGAGAGTCAGTCCAACGAATAATGAATTCGCAAATAAATAAATAAGCCAACAAATAAATGAATAAACGTGACAGAACTCCTGAAAGACAGATTATGATCGATGTACAGTGTATTTGTGTGCGCATGTGTGTGAGTTTTTCTAAATGCATTTTTACTTTTGTATGTTATGGGTATGTATCCATGCTGAATGCGGTTTGGTGTGTGCCAGTTTGTGGCTGTAAACATGCGTGTTTTTATTGTGTGTTTCCTGCTGTGCACATGTGTGTTTGCCGATATGTGTGTATTTGTGTGTGTGTGATCAAGTTTCTGTGCATGCTGTTCATGTGAGTGTGAGTTTGTGGTTGTAAGTTTCTGTTTGCATGCATGTGTGTTGGTATTTACTTGCATGTGGGTTTGTGAACGTGGCTTTGTGATGGTGTGTGCATGGATCCATTTTTGTTAGTGTGTGTTTGTGTGTGTGCATGTGTGTGTGAGAGAGAGAGTGGGGGGCTCTCTGGTGAGTCTCCTTAACATCAAACAGCTGGAAGTAATAAAATATTTAGGAAGCGCTGGGAGTCTGTGAATATTAATACTGCCTTTTCCTTCTGTCTCTCAAATCTCCCTCTCTTTTCCCTTCTTTCTCTTTTTTCCCCCTAGTTACTCCCTCCCTCCGCCCTGACTCACCCATCCACTATCTCGCTTCTTCCGCAGCTACATCTCTCAGCTTGTCCTCTCTTTGGTCCAAACTCATGCATTAACTCTCTCTAACTCTCCGATTTCAGTCTCATTGACCTTGTTTATGACGGAATCACAGTCATTTAATTGAAAGCCAGCTCCGACCGCTGGCACTGAGGGTGATGGAGGGAGAAGAGAGGAGTTGACCTATGCCATTCTGTCTTGCTAGCGGCGTTGGCATCTCACTGTGTGGGGGGATAAGCAGTGTCACAAGTCCTCTGCACCACCAGGCAGCAGAGTTCACCACGCTGCACCCTGCCATGTCAAACATGAAAGTGGACCAACAGGCAGACGGACGCACTGGCTCCTGAACAAGAAAGCCACGGGACCTTTTGGCCCAACCACAATGGAGACCTGCAGCTCTAATTTTTGAAGATTGTGTTCAATTCAAAGTTTTGCACCTTACTGACATCGTTAGTGACACAAAATCAATGCATCTCCTGCACTGTAATTACTAAAACCAGACTACATGAGCATGCAGCTTAAGTGATGTGTTTATTTTATATATATTAATATATAAAAAATTAAAAAAATATTTGAGGTAATGCAGTCTGGAGTATGGAGTCTGGAGTGTGCCACCAGAATAATTACATACTTTAATTGTTTAATTATACTCAATTAATACATTTAGAAAAGCAATTATAAACCAGTTAATTAAATTTGCATTTATGCATAAGAAAAACTCAAAGTAAGGAAATCATTACATTTGCCAATTAATTATTCAATTTTCTAATTCTGCCTTTAAATGGTGAATTAAAAATTTATTTTGGAATTGCAAAATTTATTAGCAAAAAGATTTTAATTTTTTCTTTGTCATCTTCTCATGTGTCTGCCTATCATCAATTCATCTTGTTCATAAACACTTTCAGATATGTAAGCTCTGTCCACCCCACACAGCATGCAGACATAAAGTGTATTATATAAATAAATATGACAATATAAAACAAATAGTCATATGAATGAATACAGAGAAAAGAACATGATCATAAAAAGTCCAAAAAATAGTTTGAACTCTATTGTGTTATGTAATTTAGCTTATTTTTTATAGTTGCATTGCACATTAAATTGCATATTTTGTATGTATGTATTCATATCATTAGTTATTTAATGCTACATTTGATCATTTAATTTTGAACATTTTGGGTCTCCATAAATGGCAGCGGGAGCTCTGATTGGTCAGCTGTGACTTCCTCACATAACAGTTATGTCATCCAGATTTTATAGTATTAGGCATGGCATGCTCTACTGTGCATGTAAACACTTACTTAAAATGTTGTGCTGTTTTTATTTATTTATATTTTTACTTTTTTTAATCATTTGTTCTATTTCATGAGCCTTATGTGTTTTGTCATTGCTTCTCTGACAAGCAACTCTGTACAATTCTGATTTGAAAATATCAGAAATGCCAAGTTCATGAATAAATCAACAGAAAAATGCTTCCTATCGTGCATCGTCTTTTGTCAGTGTTTTGTTTTGGGTGTGATTGGGTTTGTACATTTACAAACAAACAAACAATGAAGTTTACGTTTACGTATAAAAACCAAACTACAGGTTCACAGGATGTAAATGAGCACTCTCTTAACTGAATGAGAATGAGTCAATTTGGTTGGTTTGATTTAGTGATGTGAATGGGTTGTGCTTAGACCCAAAAGGCAGATTCAGAGGCAGGTGTTGTAAAAGGAAAGTCTTATGATGCACAAGGTCACTCATTACAACGGATAGTACATTCATACGCACAAGCAGGGACAAAAACACAGACAAGTCAGACAGGAAGCACAACAAACAAACTTTAGCAGAAGGTTGTGAATTGCGTCAAGGTCGTGTGTTTTGAGCTGCCATTCCAAGGCTGCCATGCTGCTTTTGTCCCTTCTGGCAAAAACATTCCTGTGTGTGTGTCATGCAACGAAACAAGTAATTACACTGCTTATTACATGGCCATTGAAAGAAACACAGACAAAAAGAACATGATTTAAGGCAGGAAGCAGTCAGACTTATAGTCAGGTGGACTGGAAGGCAGGTAGCAGGTTCCCAGAGAGGAACGCAGAGAGGCAGACATAGCCAGACTGACAGAGAGACAGGCTTTGGGCGGGGAGACAAAGAGATATAGTCATACTGAAGGACAGGCAGACAGGAGGGCTGGCTGTTGTCAGCATCAGTGACAACAACAGCGGCAATGTAATTATAGGCTCTCTGATTAAAATCAATCTCATTTCTGCCACTCACAACACATTTCGCTTGCTGAAAAGATCTCTGCATCTATGACAACTCAGCTGGGGGGAAGAAAAGGGAGGAAGTCAAGGTGGACAGATGGGCAGGAATGGTAGCCGTCTATGTTTAAGTAGCACTGCTGTGGTGTTGTGCACAGCACCTCTCAAAAATCATTTCTGCAATTAAACAGACTTAGACTGGCTGTCAATAAACTGTGGAGCTATTCTTTTTGTTCAGTTCTCGTGGCTCTTCATGCTAACTAGAAATATGGGATATATGCCAGGGCACAAAGTCTGGGATGCCCTAACTTTGAGTTGTTGCACAGTTTGTTCTTTACTCAGTCCGTGGCATCTTGAAGCTTCAAGTATACTCCATCAGAACTGTTTGTAAGATAGTCAAATAGCTTTGGAAACCCAGACTATGCGATGTTTTTGTCTGCTAAGATAGTCACTGTGTCAGGTTAGGCAAGTATAGAGTGCTGTGAGACCTGACAGACTACACATTGGTCCCTGAAAAATCCTAGTTGCCCATCATTCACAAGCTGCTTGATGCCATTGGGAAGGAAGTGACCAACTTCCAGGAGAAGAATATGAACAGATAACTGTGTGCAAAGTTATGTGTATGATATTGGTTGTCTTGTGTTTGGAAAAAGCCTAAAAAAAAGAAAGAAAAAACATCTGTGACCTTTCCTCTCTTTCACAGTTCCACCTCACAGCACTAACAATATCTTTCTGACAATTCCACGTTCACACCCACTTCGCACCATGATTGGTCAGCTGTGTGGGGGTGAGAGAGGAGCCAGAGTCTGAACAAAACAATTTTTGTCACTTTCCGTTTCTTCGAGGAGAGACTGTATGAAAATGTGCGCCTTTGTCCCCATATTGAAAATGATATGACAGTCGTCCTCTCACTACGCCTTCCAGTGCGGCTGTTCGAAACAAGTATAAACACTTTCGCTTCATGGTCATGGTCAAACAGCACGTCGTACAAAGTAGTACTGTTTGAGCAAAAGCTGACCCTTACTGGCCTCCCACATTCTCCCTTCTCAGAGGTGTCCAAAGTTTGGGGTTTTGTTGTCAGACTACAAGGTCAGCCAGACTCAGATAGAGTGACCTTGCCTTTAACCTCTACAGTGGCAGGGAGCTGGATAAACCAATACATATAGTATGTGTAGTACGTTTATCCACAGGATTGAGTGGGTACACCTATAGACTAATCCACTGGCCGTTTTATGTGGGGTGGAATTTGCAGGTTAAAGTACATGTACATCTTAAAACTTGGCAGAATTTTAATGAATGAAATTGAAATTGTTTAAGACATTCAGCTTTGGAAACTGTTAAAAAAAACTTGATATCTCAGTGGCATTTAAAAGACTATATTTGAACAAGTAGCAGGTTTTTCAGGATCTCCTGCACATGCACAAATTTTGTCAACAAAATGCAAAGTGGTCAAATAGTAAAATCTTTTACATACACCACAGAGTTATTGTGCGGGTTTACAAGTGAGATGCCACCACACTGACTAGGGCTTATTTGTCCCCCAACCTCCAGTTATCTCCATAAGCCTACAGAACCCATGCTCATAGACCCAGAGGGCTGCAAATTGTTCATAAGATAGACTCATAGTTATTGATTTCACAAGTGAAAAGCTAGTGAGAGAAAGACAAAATGTGTGAGTGAGACAAAACAGAGACAGTGAAAGAAGTGGAGAAAAGACAGACTGACAGAGAGACAGAGGGGAAAGGCGTCAGTGTGGAGAGGATTTATGAGTGGGGCCTGTCTGTTGGCTATGGGCCTGGTCCCTCTGTGGTCCACTCCTCTGTAATATTCACCGCTCCTCAGGCTCCCATGTGTCTGCCTGTGGCTACAATGTACACACATGCACACACGCACACCCTTACACGCATACGAAGATTGTAAAAACACGGATGTATGCGTGCACATATAGACTGCTTGCTCCAGAGGAATCCAGTCACTGTACAATTACCATACTGCTATATCATTGGGCAGTTAACATCTGCTCCCGCTTTTGTCTCCTTTCCCACCTCTTTCTGTCTGTTCATCTGCTTATTATCCCGACTGTCCACCTGACCCTACGTGCAGACATCACACCACAAGCCGCAAGTCAGAGCTTTTAACCGTCAATGAATTTAACTTGAACTCCAAAAAAACAAGCCGCTTTATGTCAGTACGGGACAAGAGTGGCTAGCAATATGGCTGCAACAGATCACAGGAGGAAAAAGAGAGTAAAAAATTCAGTTAGAGACCTTTATGTCAAGGAATTTACCATTTATAGTTTTGTAAGAAAATTCTTTGTTCTTTTGAAGTGTCAGAGGAGGTTGTGGACGGAGCTGCAGCAGCGAACAGCACTGACATGTTGTAAAGATATCAACCGAGTAATAGTGTGAACTGTAAGGTCATGAGGCCACTTAGAACATGAATATAATTCATACGTGATTTATATATGAATGTGCGTCAGCTAGTGCTTGAGAAGCTCACGAATGAGCCACTGATGGTGAAGCATGAATAAAGCAGCTGAACCTGTGTACGCTACTTGTGAACGTTCCCTTATGTGCAGCCCAAAGAAGCACGTTCCAGCCTTTAGTGGCTGAACTTCAGAAGGAATAGCTGAAAGCCAAGCATGTTTATTTCAAATGAGAGTCAGCAGTGCAATTTTACATACATCATGAGCTGCATTTTGCCTACAAATGTCTAACATAGGTTGCCAAAGCTGCAAACACACTGTCAAAATACAGTGCAATGTTTTTGGCAGTTCAAAGCTTAAATAGACATACACATACACAAACGTACATGCATTTAAAAGAAAATGTCATACTGTATACAGTATACATATATGTACACAAACACATTCATACTGACACGCAAATACAAGCATTTCACCACCTCAACAGCAGGAAAGACCTTGAACTCATTTTTCCCTTTCATGGATGTGTAAGGAGGTCATAGACTACGGAGCAAGACAGTCAGGCCTTTATTGTCTGTGTGACTGAGGCCATGATGTCCATGCACTGACGGCAAGGCTGAATGGGAATTCCTGCCCTGCCACCCTGGTCAACAAGCCCACAGCAGACTGGAATCAAAGACAAGCAAGGGAGGAGTTAGGAAGGCAGGGAAAAGATGTGAACTGATGGAGGAAAGGTTAGGGGAGAAAGGAAGAGCCAGAGGGAGAGATGCATGAGGGGGTCAGGGAGAGAAGAGGATATCTATGAGTGTGTTGTGATGTGTGCTTGTGAATGTGCGTCCACGCGTTCAAAGAGAGCGCATGAGGGATTTGACAATAAGGAGGAGAGAGAAAAGGAATATAAAAAACATCAGTGACATCAAAACAACAAAAGGAAGGAAAAAAACAGAGGGACAACTGAAGAAAAAAACACAAAACATAAAGGATGAAGAAAACTTCAGAAATAGGCCATAAAAAGTTTGTGTTTGTGTGTGTGTGTGTGTGAGCGAGACTCCCTCTCAGTAGTATGTGTCCCATGCAGCTGCCGGTGCTGAACCTTTCTCTGCCCAGGACTTTTCTGGAGGACACAGAACACAGTTCACGAGCAGGTTCATAGTCTTTTTGTTAGAAATCTGGGACATCTTTCTAGAAATAGGATGCAATGCAGGGGTTCCTGCAGTATGTTATAACAGAGAGGGAAGAAAAAAGTCTTTATTTTGAAAAATATACAAGAAATACTGAGTGTAACTCTTGTTTAGGCTGGCATCTACGAACTAATTTGATGATAAGATCATAGGATTAATCTAGGGGAGAGCTTACAATGAATGCACTATATAGTATTTAATCACATTATTATCACAGAGTTATCAATATTTTTATTGATTTTATTTACCTGCATTTACTATATTGACATTTTTTATTTAATCTTAATTGGACAACATTTTCGAAACTGTTAATATCTTTGTGATACCAATTCATTTATTTGTAAATGTTTTCATTTGAGTTTATTTTATTATCTTGTTGGAGTTCCTGGATTAAAATTGGCCCATCATGGTGTAAATATAGCACCAACACAATAGTTGGTTAACTTTAGCCAGTACCAAGGGGTAGAAAACCAACTAAACCTACGGCTTGTTTTGCAGTAACCCCACAATAATGAAAAAAATAACACAAACACTGGTTCAAAACATGCCACTGTGTCACACTGCGTCAAGTTTTAACCCAGTGTTTTTTAGTGCGTGCTATTTTAGATGCTTTCCAACCCTGGTGGCATAGCAAAAGACACTAAATCTTTATCTTTTACATGAAAAGAGATTTACAATATCTATATATTTGAGGTCAAATCTACAGAATATTAGCACAATATGCACCTTAATAATAAACCTAAAATAATGGTGCTTCCCACCAACATTATATAACTGTTAAATGTGTACAAAGAAGCTGCGAATGAGTGCCTAAAGAGAGAGAGGGGTATATGAATGGGCACCGTGTGTATGTGTCAGTGTGTAGGTGGGTGTGCGTGTATATGCATGCATGTGTGACGCTGCGTTCACTTATGTAACAACCACCAGACACAGACAGTGGAGGTTAAATTAGGAATTACAAATCGTGGAAGAGGGCAAGAATAAAAGAGAGACAGTGAGACATGAAGGAGCCACAGAGTATTTTATTCCAACATAAGCGAGAGAAAGCATTGACGCAGTGCACCTTTATGAATCATTCTCAAAAATAATTGCCTACAGTAATAATAAATATACTTAAAGAAACTTATTTTGGTCATCAAATCTCCCAAAATACAAGAAGAAATTGCCAATGTTTCCTGTCATAATTGAGAGACAGTGAGAGACAGACAGAGAGTCCTCATAGAGAGTCTGTGCTCAGAAGTGGCCTTCTGTGATCCCTGCCACTTCCAAACAGCATCAGGAAAGAGGGTTGCTCTGGCCGCCAGCCGGGCTGTCGCCATAGGGACCCAATTCAAAGAACCCCCGGCCAAACCATCTGAAAGATGTTGAAGGGGGGGTTTTGAAGATACTTAAACACCCCATATACTGCTATCATCTGGCCCTACTAATGAAAGCAGCACCCAGTTTCTCTTTACTTTCCTTGCGTTTTTGTCAATGTCTCTCTTTTACTATTATCTGCGCTTCTTTCCTTCTGTTGCTGACTTTGAAGTTGTATAAGTGAGATGAGAATCCCAAATTTTCTGTCTGAGTTAACGTCTGTCTCTGGCACTCTCTCTCTCCCTCTGTGTCTTGTTTCCCCTTTTAGCTCACAGAAAAGAATTCAAAGTGTACTCTTAATGGCTTACATGTGTTTCGATTAAGAAACTGGCATGCACTTCCCATTTTAATGGGCTTTCTGTGCTCTTAGTTCACTGCTGGGCTAGGTTATGTGGTGGGGATCTGGAGGTAAAGGCTTTTCATTGCCAGGCTATGGCAGGAATGTGGTTAGTCAGATAGCAGGAATGTGGCATGGCAGACACACATATTATTCTGGCTTTTCAGACACATGTGGGCACAGATGCTCAAACGATACGGGCACCACGTAACATGATTAAACACACTCTTCTCTTAAAAAGTCTGTCCTTCTTCTATTCGAGAGTATGATATGGTTTGTTATGCTGTCAGTTATGTGGACACACAGCCTTGAGTCTGAGTAGGGCATCCCGTGAGAGGAATCTAGTCCTTGCAAGCATAAACGACACCTGTACAGCATTGCACAGCAGGATTTTTACCTTGCCAGTGTTCGGTGTGCAGATTGCAAACATTTTTTAGATTGTTTGTGAATTAAAACTTTTTCCTGTTTCACTAAAGTTATACCACTCATACCAACTGATGTGTAACGTGTGAATATTAACTTACAGTAACTCCGTTCTGGTATGTGCGTGGAGTAAAGGAGCACTTGCCAAAAGTGGGAAAAATATATCATCAAACTTTGCTGAAAATGAACAGCAGGTCTGGTAACATGTTTCATTCAGAGTGGCCATGATTTACATTTATAAAGCTGCTTTCAGTATTTCAAATTATATGATACAAAACATCAACTTTTGATGTTTATATGTATAAAAACATACTTCAAACACAGGCTCATGAGTACAGAGTAATCAATAGGTCAAAAAGGTGCTTGAAAGTTAGATATACCCAATTCTTTTGACAGTTGAAATAAGATAAACTAAACTCACCAGTTTACTGTGTACTGTACACATAAAAATGTTTCTAAAAGTTTGTCCCCCAGACTCTGAGAAAATCTGTAAAATATTTTTCATTTTATTTAGTTTTCTCTTTAACGTATTTATACTTTTTCATCGTATTTTGTTTTATTTTCTTGTTTCATTTCATGTATTAATCAACTTCTTATTACATTTCTTCCACAGAACACAGCAATACGCTGTGTGTATAAGCTGGACTACACGAGGAGGGCCCTCTCGCTAGCTGTGTTTCTGTTTTTCTCTCTCCTCTCTGTAAAATGCTTTGCAGGGCCAAACCACCCTGCGGTTACAGAAAAAAGAAAAAAAAAAAACACACTGGGTGTAAAATGATCCCAGCCCTGTAAAATTAGAAAAGGGGAGGAAGAAAAATGAGCGCACCCAATGTGGCATGTGAACTAATGATGGGTTGGTGGGGTGTTGGTTTCGGTGGAGGAGCAAGAAGACCGACGATGCGTGTGATGCAATCATCACCTTTCGTCCAGCGTATGGTTAAAGTGGGCTGTGCCCCGGCAGTTTGTGGTGTGCCCACAGGGTCATGCCAGGGCATGTGTGTGGGTGCTTGGTTCGATGGTGGCAGGATGGGACAGGAACAGGGTGGGGAGGAGGACGAGGAGGAGAGGTGAGGAGGGGGGCGGGAGTTGATGGAGGTACGAGAGCGGGTGAGGAGAATTGAGAAGACGAGGCTGGACAGATAAATCAAGGAAGGAAATGGAAGGAGCCAAGACGCACATAAACACGTACGTCTCGACACACGCACAAACACACTCACACACTCACAACCACTCCAAGTCACCCTATTATTATCATTATGCAAGTGTGACTGCAAATGGTCCCCCTGAGCAACAACAGGACTGAGCAATGAGCCCATAAACAGATATGGGCTATGGTGTAGCAGTGTTGGCATTTTTGATGAGGCAGCAGCCACACACACACACACACACACACACACACACACACACACACATTCACTCGCACACACATACACTCCTCTTTCCCTTCGACCTCTGCTCTCTGAGGGCTGGCAGTGTGAGCACACAGGGTGCCGTAGGGATTGAGCGACAGTGTGCCCAGCTGCATGCCAACTGCGCCCGCGGGCTGCCCTAACCCATGCACCCAAGGGAGCAAACAGCCTCTACCGCTCCATGCTCCCATCTCCCCCTTTCCTTCTCTTGCACTCCTTCTTAGCCCTCTCTGTCCTTCTCCATCTCCCAGTCGTTGTTAATCTCTCCTCTTTCTGCTGCTGCTCTCTCTCTCTCTCTCTCTCTCTCTCTCTCTCTCTCTCTCTCTCTCTCTCTCTTTCTCTCTGCACCCCATCCTCCTCTCCCTCTCACTCTTTCTGCCAGTCCTAGAGAGTGAGTGACAGGCTGTGAATTGCTCTGAGGCTATACCCAGATAAAAGGCAAGGAATGCACATAAGTACACACACACTCAGACACACACATGCACACACACACTTCACTGGGAATCACATCTACTGTCATATAGATAGACACAAGTCCTGCCATCCTCATGTTGGTGAGAGCAATACACACTCAACAGAGTGAATGTGGAGTGACAATCTCTTTGTCCAGTCCCCCCACCCCACCCTTCACTCTCTCTCTCTCTCTTTCCTGGTGCCTGTGTGCTTGGTCACTCACTGTAATGGCACCCAGCATCCATCTGTGTGTTTGTGTGTGTGAGAGGGAGAGGAATAGGGAGAGAAAGTGTGGGTGTGAGATGGAGAGAGACAGGAAAAAAGAGAGACAGATTGAGAAAGAGAGTGTGTGTGCATGATGTGCATGCATGTGTGTGTGTGTGTGTGTGTGTGTGTGTGTGTGTGTGTGTGTGTGTGTGTGTGTGCGAGAGGGAAAGATATTGCATCTCACAGTGTGCGGTGTCAGGTCTGGCTGTGTGAGCTGACACTGATTATAGTCTTCACAGCTCACTCCCATCACAGGCAACTATAGCCACGGCCAAAGCCCTATATTTCAAAAAGTTGCAACACTGTGCAGGATCCAGAATTGCTTTTATGCCCCCAGCAGTTCGGCCACTGGCTTCCCGGAACAAAATTTAGAAGCCATGCCGTCAGACTGCTTGGCATTAAAATAGAGTATTCAAACCTAATGAGACCTTTTTTTTTTTTTTGGTGCTGACAAAAATGTGTCATAGCATCGAGCACCTGGTCAGATTCATAATCTTGTTTACTTATTCTTTGATCAGATAGATCCTGATTTGAATAGACATTTTCTTTATGTGGAGTTCTTGTACAGATGCCTGGGTCGAGAAAAAAAAGGAACATATGAGAACTTTGGCTTCTCCTGTTCATTAAACAAAAATGTTTTTCAGTGTGACGTATGATGATAATTAATTTTAACTGATGAAGGTCTGAGGACCAAAATGTTGTGAGATTTTACAAAAGAAAAAGAAAAAAGGAACATTTAGTTTCTGTATTGAAACACAGGTATCATAAAGGTACTAATATCTGACATTTTAAAGGATACCCAGTCACCACCACTAAAAAAATTATAATATGAATATGTAAATACTGCATATGGTCGGCATATATTTATGTATATAGCCAGAGTATTACTACAAATATCATTTGCCCCAACAATTTTCTATGTAAAACAGTCCTGGCCTGCTCTTGTTGAGACACATGCTCCTGTCTTTTGTGCCAAATGATAGGCCGTACTGCAGAGTGTATAATTATTGTAACAAGCCGTCTGTCTTACCCTGTATACACCAATGACGAAGAAGCATCCTGAAAAACAAACAGTGACACTGATGACTGATGCCTACTCTTAGATGCTCACAGTTTAGGGCAACGAAACCACAAGACTCCTTTTCTGTATATAGACCTTTTTTTTTTTCTTTTCATGTGCTCTCTCTCCTTTCAGTGTCATTGACTGCTTTATGCCAGATATAAAAAGCAATGCATGGCCAACGAAGCACATAATGGGCAGATTCGACTAACGTGTCAGTGCAGAGGAGTGAAAAAGAGGAGGGCGAGATGGAGAGGGAGGGAGAAATGGGGAGGGTGAGGCAGGTGAGAGGGAGATAGAGAGATTGAAGGAGAGGAAAAAGGAGAAAAGAGGGGAAGAGAGACGGATAGAGGGAGAGGGGTGGTGACCTGTGCCCTATCCTACAACAGAGGTAGCCGCCCTGGCATCTGCAGGCACAGCAGGCATCAGATGACATGCAACACGACTCGCAGGCTGTGACTGAAGTAGATTGGACCGGCACATTCATGCTGAGTCGTGGTGGAGAGACTCCGCTGTCAGATAAAGTGACTCTCCGTCAGATGAAAACAGATGGTAAACTGAGTGGACGTCCAGTCTGAATCAGTCTGAATCATAACTGAAGCAACTATGAGCCAAATCCAGGCAGGTTGAGTAAAAACCCACGTGGGCTCGAGATCCAACAGAACGAGCATTGAGAGTCCGTTCATGCATCACCCTCTCAACCTGACTCACCAAGAGTCGTTTGAAGCTGACATGACCGACGCTGCGGACCCCACTGAGATTCTTCCCTCAGAGCCTAATTCTCAACTCGGTCATGTGAATCACGTACACCATGAGCGCAGTTGACTCTGGCTGATGTGTGCTGACATGTAAGTGCCCATAGTGTGAATGTTAAATCCGGCACTGTGCTTCCATTATCCATGTGTAAACACCGCACTGTGTATGTGTACAGTGCAAAGTCGTATTGGAGATGATGTAACTGGGATTCAACAGAGGTCAAGCGTCGTCTATAGCTAACTACTGGCCTCCGCATAATGTAATGAGTGCATTAGTTACATCACCATAAGCATACTGTAAACGCCTTAGGCTTACGTTATTTCATTTTTTATTTTTGAGCATTTTCGCTTTTATTGGACAGTGACAGTGAAGAAGGCAGACAGGAAATAGGAAGAGAGAGAGGAGGGTATAATATACAGTTAAGTGGCATGTGCTGTAACCACTCAAATGCCAAGGTACCCCAGGCTTAGATATATATTAAGTTACAGCAATCTATGGTACAAGAAATAAGAAATTCTAAATTTATATGGCCATCTGGCATTAACCGCCATCACAGATCATCTTTTTTTACATCCTCCTATCGCCTGATCATCAAACATGTGAAGGTTCAATATAGTAACGCTGACAGGTTTCACAAAACCTTAATAAAAACATGTAGGTATTTCAAACAGGTGAAAACATTCCCAGCAGAAACAGAAACACCTCATCCACTATGACTGGTTTGAAGGTTGGACAAGACAAGAAGTTATTCTAAATAGTTTTATAGCAGTATAGTAGTGAAGTAGTCATTGCAACATGAGATCAAAACACAGACTGCGGGAAATAAAATTTACATTTACAAGGCAACAAACAGGTAGCTCCATCTTCTAGTATGTGCTTAAAACCAAATGCAGGAGCTTAATTTAACGAAGGTGACAGAATTGTTTGTCATGGCTGCTGCTCGCAACTCAACTTATTCGAGTTTCAATCACTCTACTTCTCATTTTTTAGAAAGTGCAACACCTATCTCGTTGCCAGCACAGAGAATGAGATTGTTGCTCTGCCGATTTTCACACCTTCCCACACCTGGCCAATCCTTCTAGGAAGTGGGGCTGACTGTCAATTTTTTCTTTTTTGGAAAGTCACAAAAATTTGGCATGAAGGAAGCCATTATCCAATGCTCCAAAAAAATGTCCTATTCCTGTTCTCAGACTGTCCAAACAGCATGTCTGAGGGACCATGTAACCATCTCTAAAGATATAATTTCCATTGTGTAAGATTTAAGAGGCTCTATTTACAGAATATGGCAGAAATGAACATAATATGCACAACTACGTTTTCATTAGTGTACAATAAAAATAAGAATAATTGTGTTTCTGTGAACACAGAATGAGCCTTTTACATCTACAGCCACGGGTCCATGTTAAACCACCATGGATCTACAGTAGCCCAGAACAGACATTTAGCTTTAGATAGGCCCTTTGCATTTTTTATGCATTTGGATCAACAGCTATAGTTCCTCCTTCACACTAGGAAGGAGAGGGTGAGGCAAGGTGGTGGCAATCAGCAATTGCATCACTAGATACACACTGATGAATTAAACAACTTGACCTATATAATATATTTACCCCCAAATGCCTCTATGGTTGCTAAAACTTTACCTCATCCATGAACAATTTCTGCCTGAGTCCAGTCAGAGTGGTTATAATCATAGCAACAGTTAATAGTGGTTGCTTATGAACACAAAAACTTCTGTGATCCCACACAAATTCCTAATGTCATCAGCCTACATTTTTTGTTACTGTTTTGACGTGAGTGACCCCGTAGCAGCAAACATTCCATACTGTACATTTGAAGGTTCCAGATAACATATTTTCAAAGTGTTGCCAGACCAGGCATATAAAAGACAACATGTGTTTTTAGTGTGGTGTGTTTTGTGAGGACAGTCAGTTCAAGTCAGGTCATGAAGAATATACTGCGGGACTCCACTTTCTCTTTTTTGGGGGGGTGAATTTATTTAGTCAAACATTCTCAAATCACTTCCTTCTGATGGATCGGCACTGATGCAACATCACAGTTTGTTTCATAATCAGTGACTGGCCATTGCCATGAAAATAATTTACTACAATGCAATGCTAAATGTGTAAACTGGTATTCCCCTCTCACTGGCGATGAACCGTTGCGGTCTAGATTGGCTCCAGATGTCTGCTTTTTTAGCCTTGTTGTCGTTTTTCAATGGGTGGCCATTGCGCTGCATGAACATGAACATAGTGGAAGAATACTGGTTTGTGGGTAGACAGACGTGCAAGGAGCAGGTGTATGCTGTAGTGGTGCAGTCCTGGTCCCAACCCCCTAGCCCTCCGCTGTTTAATGACTGTGGTACAGCCCTCCACTGTGGCTTTGCCCCACCCCTCATGCCTTTCCGAGCGTTTGAAATGTGCCAACCAGATGTTCAGGGCTTACACCTGTAGGAGACACAGTCTTTGACACGGTCTCTGTGGATCTGTGATGAACACACACACACACATATAAGCACATATGCTTGACTGTGCATGTTTCCAGATGTACATATGTCCATGTGCCCAGCAGAAGTGCATGCTCACGGATAAGAAAAAGATGCTTCAGCAGCCAACATGTAGACACACGCAAAGACAGAATCAGTCGCACACACCAACTGCTCCATCTTTAACCCCTCATTTATCACCGTTCACTCACCCACAGCTTGGCTCCGACGTGAATTTCAGAACGCTGGTGGGGTTGCGGGGCTTCCAGTTTATGCCACCCTGGTGCTATACAACTCTCTCCCACGCCTCGCCCTCCCTCTGCCTCCTTTTCTCTTTCGATATTGTGTGCCATTACGCTTTAGCATTTTGTAACTGGAGACTGTCTGTCTGGCTGGTGTAAGCTAATGGAGAAGAGCGAGTGTATGGAGAGGCTATAGGAGAGACAGTCTTCTTTCCTCGCACGCTGCTGTCAGAAAGCATACGGGCCTGATTAACGACAACAGCCACAATAGCTCTTTATGCATTCTCTCCCCTCTGCTGGCCCGCTGCCAACTCACCCTCAGGGAAGGAGAGGTATACATGGTGTGAGGAGTGTGTGTGTGGCAGAGAGAGAGTGAGGAAGGTGAGGTATGTAATATGTTCGGATTTTGTGTGTGTGTGTGAGAGAGAGAGAGAGAGAGAGAGAGAGAGAGAGAGAGGGAGGTAGGTGCGAGAGGGAGCATTCAAAAAGTGCTAAAGAGAACAATCAGATGCTACAAATCCAATTCACAACTCTCCTATCACCAATCCTCTCTGTGAAATAACATAAAAAATAAAGAGCTACTTACTGCAGAGTCTTATATCTATAACGTCTATCAACAGCTCACTAAATGACCTAAATGTAACCCTTGTTCTGAGCAGTAAAACTATATATATATATATATATATATATATATATATATATATATATAGGGAGACCATTGAATATAGCCCTAAAACTTTATATTTCTGTACGGTTGTGTTTTGTGTCTCAAGTCTCCACTGATGCTGAATACTTGTGGGTGAGTGTTTGCATGTGTATGTGCAAAATTTGTGTGTGTGGCTAGCTAGCAGCTATCTCCCCTCGCTCCTAACACAGAAAGGTTGAGAAGAGCCATCTTTCATCTCCTCTGCATCATCACAGCGTCTGCATTATTAATGGCCCTGATTACTGTAATCAAAAATTCTTATTTATTTGGAGGAGACGGAGGAGGGGGGAGGAGGCAACGAGGCCTGGGCTTCTCTCTCCAGACAAAAAACCTTTGGTCTCCAGCTTTAATTTTTCAGAAATAGAGATGCCGCAGTGCCCTATCTTCCACAAGTTCGGAGCTAAGCTAGTTAGGCGCACATAAACATGCAAATACTGAGCCACAGACGTTCAAACTTTTTCTTTCTCAGTCTTTGAGCATGCACGCTAGCTTACATACACAAACACTGAAATGCACATGCACGCACACGCGTAGAAGTAACTGTCAATAATAGTGTCTTAATGAAGACAATCATCTAGACCTCCAGACAGCCAAAACGATAAAAAGCAGAATGCACTCATCCCTGCCTTTCATCTAGTTTGGAGCTTCTTTTCCACCTCTTTTCCCTCCTTCAATAAAGTCTGTCTGTCTCCTTGCCTTCCTCATTCTCCTCCTCCTCCTCCTCTCTTGCTTCCTCCACCATCCACTCCACCCTGTCTAATCTTTCCAGGCACTGCCATTTGCATGCAAATAGTCCATTACCCAGTGGCAGGGAGACACAGCCAGGAGCTCACTACTAGGTAATCAAGGACAAAAGAAGTGCAAGAGAGATGCGAGAAAAGAAGGGGGGAACAGAGAGAAAGACAGAGCGGAGGGAGAGGGGGAGAGCAGTGAAAGATCACAGGTGAATTAACATTACGAAAGAAAGGCACAAAGCGACTTGGCAGAAGAAGGAAAGGCGAGGTGAGGCAAGGAGAGGAGAAATACAGTGCGAGTAGCGTAGAGATGACATGTTTGAAGAGGTGATTGGAGGAAAGGATCTTTGTAATGTAAAAGTTACAAGTTAAGTTGAAGACTAGAATGAGTGGAGTGCAGCTTTGAGAGCAAGAAGGATCAAAGAACACTTTATTGCAGCTTGTCAGCCTGTCAATCTGCTGCAGGTTTATGAAATGAAAGACTGTTACACTGAAGTAAGCATCCAGAGGAAAGGTTTCTGCCAGTATGTTTTGTCTGCATTTTAAAGAACAGCTTGCAGCAAATAGCTTGTCACCGTGGCAGTGCCCATAAAAGGGCAAATTTGTAGCATTTGAAAAAGGTGCATTTCAAAAGGAATTAAAGACATACCTTGACATTTTGAATATATTTGGTTATTTTTTGTCAGCAGATATTTGTCACAATGAGGGAAAAACATCCGTTCTGCAGTTTCTGTAAATATTGTTCGCAATGTTAACATTCCTCACGAGTCCCGCACTAAATGTGTGTTTTGAGGACGTGCGTAAGACGAATGTAGAAACATTTCCTCCACATTGTGACAAGTGTTGATGAAAATGGACTTTTAAAATGTCAGTGTCAAATAATGTCAGTGCATCCTGTGAAACCACAAATTTGTCACTTGTCACAACACAGGTGTATTAAGTGTCTCTGATGACACAAACTTTGACAAAGTAGGCGTACGTAGGCTGAAGCAATTAATTGATTTGATAATTGTGAGTTAAAAAAAAGTAATATTTAGTGTTTTCAGTGTTTTAAATGTGAAGATTTGCCCTTTCTCTCTGGTTTATACTTTTCTAAATTGAATATTGATCTGTACAATTATCTTTTTTTGGGTTGTGAGTCAGGCAAAAAGCATTTGAGGATGCCACCTTGAGTTCTCGAACATTTTTCACAATTTTTTTGACATTTTATAGGGTAAAGGACAAAATATTAAGACTTAAGACTTAGAGCATAACCAAACAGTAACATTGGCATGCTAACATGCTGATGAATGATTACCATGTTTACCAGCTTCATTTTTTTTTTTTTTACCATGAATGTCTGTAACAAGTATTGTGCCAGTCTATTTAAGATATTTCACGTCTGAGCATTGGACGAAAAGTCAAAAGATCACTAAAGGCAGTAGAATACATGGATTATCCATCCAATGGTTGTTGAGATATTTCAGTCTGGGACCAAAATAGTGGATAGACTGACTGACAGACCAATATTGTCATCCCTGTAGGCACGCCGCTAGCGTAGCTAAATATGCCAAATGCTCACTGGGTCTGAAATGTGAGGATTTGTCGCTTTCCTTTTCTTTTTTTATCGTTGAAAGATAGTTCCTTCGGCCCTTAATTGTTAGTTGTACAAAACAAGCAATATGAGGATGACGCCTTTGGTTCAGGGAAGTTGTGACACCCGCTTCATTGACTAAATTATTCAACCAAATTTGATCGATAGGTACAAAGCAACATTGATGTTAAAGATGTGTAAAAACAGTCTGTTAAATGCGTATTTTTTGAGCCAGTCCTTCATCTATTCTGAACTAACATGCTTCATTTTTCCGCCAACAGCTTGATTAGTCTATTTTGTCAGTTGCATGGAAAATAAGACTCCTAATTATGAAAAGACCACAAACAGATGATGACATCTCAGGGAAATATTTTACTCTGCACACGTCGTCCATCCTTGTGTGTAACCTGTCAGCGTAACCCTCTACATAACCTTTTGCAGCTTGTGTTCCACATCCATGTCTCTACCACCGAATACCTTGTCTCGCATTCAGTGCCTCTCTCTTTCTCTCAATAGATGCTTCAAGTAGCTAAACTTCTTCTTATGGGAGAAGAAGAAGTGCATGAACGTCAAAGGAAATGAGCCCCCCACAGCCGCCACCACCTCCGAACCCCTCCTGCATCCCCCCCACCACCACCACCCTCCTCTGTGCGAAGCAGTTGATTGCGGCCCGTTTGATGTCCTAAACGCGGCGTGCTAAGATTTGCTCTCTGTTCCTCGCCGAGCCCGTTTGAAGCTCTGCATGAGCGACACACATTTTCGACGTTACACTCTGCTAAAACGGGCAATTATTTTTTTTCCCCCCCTTTTTTATGTTTGGCTTTAGAATCGCGGCGTATAAGGAGGGGGTAGAGGAGAGAGACAGGGAGCGATGACTTGCACCCACACATTCCTCTAACTAAGACGTAAATATGCATCGTGCAAAGACCTTTCTTCTAAGACAGGCGCTTTACTGTTTCCTAAACTTTTTTTTCTGTCACAAGCATTACTGAAATTACACCTCCTGCAGATATCACCAGCATGCACCTATTAAGACCCATATATTACTGTCAGTAGTACTTGGTTGAACCTGCCTCAACCACTTCTCAGCATCTCTAAGCACTTTCATAAGCTTCCTCTGTCGGTCGTGGGAATATAAAAGAGTCCTCCATGATACAAGTTTGTAAAGGGGTTTTATTCACTGTACGAAGCGCTACTGAAGCCGCCCCAGGCTTGCTTCTTTCTACACCCACTACAGCAGCTCCAAGACAGTGGCTTGGAAAAAAAAAAAAGAACGCTCTAGCCTTGGACCTGCTCCTCACCCACCCACTCATCTCTATGTGAAGCAAGGTCACCACTTATGTAGGTTTATCATTTTATAGACTCGCATTTGACACGCAGTTGATCCAGAGCTACAGAGCTTTCTTAGTCTACGATATCTGCTTGGCTGCAGGTTTTGTTGGTGTACTGTGGCACATTGTTAACATATGCAAACACACACACTCATACACATGCACACAGCCAAGCATATATACACACTGAGACACACACACACTTCTCTCACAGCTTGGCCTGTGCCCAGCATTGCACTCCCCTTTTATGACCCTTGCTTTATGGTTTATTTAAAAAGTAACAGTCCCTTTATAGGTCATTAAAAGCAGAAATAAAAGACAGCAGACGGCCTGCAGTGGATAGAAGAGTGAGCAGACGCCAGCCAGATTGGCTTGAAACACACACACACACACACACACACACACACACACACATGCATGCATGCATAAACACAAGCGTATGCAAGGGTGCATTCAAGGCCAAAGGTTGTGACCCTCCTGGTGGGAGGAGGTGGCCGCACATCATGACTTTACACATCATTACCCTGGTCGTATATTGTGCCATGACAATGTGTGGGGTGATAAACAAACACATGTACAGTACACATGTTCATAACATGTACAGTTTAATTACACATTTTTAAAAATAATAAATTAAGATAATAATACATGCTAATTCACAGCTAATGCACACACACAACACACACACACACACACACACACAAAGAGTCAAGAGGGTGCTCACAGCAGACATCCTGGCAGGCATGTGTGATTCACATGTAATTTCATCCTTTTAGGTTGTGTGTGTGTGTGCGTGTGTGTGTCTCTCTCTTTCCCTCTCTCATACTTACCCTCTTCTCATTCACACACATTTTGACCTGTGCGTGATGGCAAAATGGGCATGATTAACTGTACAGAAATGTCAGCCGAGAATAATGGCTGAAATGTAATTACTGAACGAATGTGGTCCATGGAGAGACAAGGAAGACAGAGCAAAAAGGAAAGACAGAGGGAGAGAGAGTGTGACGTTGAGCAAAATATTCTACAATATTGCATTCATTATAGGGTACTGGTGCTGTAAGTCTGAGTTATAACAATGTTATCATGATAAAAACACAACTTTGCGCCTGTTTTGGCATCAGTCAAAGCTTGTGTGCTCGAATAACAACATGCATGTGTCCAGAAATAAATGCTGAACCAAACAATTGAGTGCACATATGTTCAAATAACCTACAGCGATATCTCTAAACTGCTCCATATCTCCAATCAGCTACATGATTGATTGTGAGTCCACAGTGCCATTAGTATTGCTTGCGAGTCGTAAATCTTAATGCACATCTTCAGTAAAATGCACATATAATAAAGAGATTTGCTACTTACATTATGCACTTTGTGACAGTAAGTAGCCTAACGTGAATAATCAAGTGCTAGTTTGTATGTTACGCGTAAGCAATTCTCTGTAACTTTTAACAAATCTCTGTTTCATTTAGTGTCCTTAGACTGATGATTGAAGAATGTCGGTGTGCACACATGTGCAATTGTGTATGAAACAAAGACAAAAGGAAGAAACAATAACTGAGTGTGTGGGTGTGTACGTTACATTTATTAGTGTAAGACATTACACTGTATGTCTACATGTGTGATGAAGAGAAAGCAAAAAAGGAAAAATTGAAAGAAAGAAAGAGGTTTCAGTTTTCTATACAGAGTCATTCATGAGCTTCAGACTAGAACCATTACTTGCCTTTCTGTGACATTTTTAGAAACACTGCTCTTTGTGGAAAAAGTTAGTCTGGAGTCCTGGTTTGACGTTGGTGTGTATTGTGTGAGATTTGTGTTGTGTGTTGTATCAGTGTGTGTCATCTGATGCACATGTGGTTCATTTTGAAATCGTTTGCTTTCAGGAACAAGGCTGCAGCGGTCCTCTCCCTCTCTCTCTCTCCCTCTCTCTCTCTCTCTCTCTCTCTCTCTCTCGCTTTCTCTATCAGCTCATCTCTCTCTCATCTAACCGATCGCAGAGTGAGAAAGAGAGAGAGAGAGAGGGCGCAGAGAGCGAGGCCATAGTCTTATTAGTGATAATGAGAGAGAGCCACTCTGCCAATTTACATCCGTAATCTGATATTAGCTCCTGCCACCCGCACTAAAGGAGCACATGCACGCACACGCGTGCACACACATAGACGTAGACATGGACGTGCACACACACTCACACATTTGAAATTAGTTATTCATATTCATGAAAAAGAGCAGAACTGCTTTTGGGTGAAAACTATGGTGCCCCATGAGTACAAAGGAAATGTGCTCCAAAAAGCAGAAATAATCAAAAGACAAGACAGAAGGTAATGTTAGTAATTCCAGCTCACTAACTAGCAAGTTATCATCATTTCACACTCTAACTGGAGTCCATATCGAGTATTTGCAGCTGGGTTGAAATGTATTTCTTTAATATCTGTGTTTTCATTATTGAATGTCAAGACACTGCATTTCTGATAGTGTCCTAAAGGTTTTTAATCAGGTCTGAGATTTAGCATCATTCAACTAGATATTAAATAAATATGAAATTAGGATGTACAAAGGTGTGTGCAAGACAATTTTATGTATAAGAGAAAAAAACCTTTCAAAGCACCTTTCACGTTTCAGTTAAAAAATTCATAATGTACAATAACACATCTTTATTCTAAAGCCAAGGGCTGTGACAACCAATCAAACTTCCAGACGCTTTCAGTATCCTATCAGATATCCTAAAAGAGGAGAATGTTTTCTGAGTGTGATGTACAAATGGGTTACAAATTATTGGAAAAATCAGAGCAATTGATTGAATAAACAAATGCAGATCACTCATGATCGGGTGCCAGTGGTCACTGAATAGTTTGTTGAGTATAGAAATGATGTATATTATGTACAGTCACCAGATATCAACACTATCTATGTGTTAGACAGCACTCTCCACCATTATCAGAAACACTGAATGAGGGAATATTCTTTGGAAGAATAGTGTTCGTGTTCGTTCCTGCAGCAGCAGTCCAGACAATCCATGCCATTGACGCTGTTCTGGCACTTCAGCGCCTCACTCAGATGATTTATGTTGTTTTTCCTTTAATTTATCCCACATCTGTATATTTTTGTGTCATTTAAAGATATATTAAGGATCAATTACTGTGCTGAATTTCATGAGTGATTCGTCGACTCTCCTTTTTGTTTCAGTTTTGTTTCACACTGTGAATACGATGCCTGACAAAGATCCATGACTGAAAAGTTGTGCCTCAGAGTCATCAGTGCGTGGGAATTCACTCTTTTTCCTAAACATGATTAAATTTAATTTGCACCTTCGTTGCACTCCTTAGTTTATAGTTTTTCCTGATAGCTAAGACACACTTAGAAACTGAGATCCACTTGATCGTCATCACCGTCTTATCGCAGAAGACGTCTTTTCTTACAAATGTGTTAACACGTTCTTATTGGTTTCACACATTCTTAACATAGATCTCATAGAAAGACTGGATTAACTGTGTTATACAAAAAGAATCTCTATTGAGATTCGATAATAACCAGATAATGATCAGTCCTTATCTATCTCTGTGTTGCTGTTTTTCAAGCATGGATCAGAGAGGCCAAATGCATGTAAAAAGAGTAAGAGGCCATGGCAGAGGGGCCCGAGGAAGAGGAGTTTGCATAAACGGTGGAGGAGCTGCAGCAAGAGGAGAAAATAGAGCTCAAGTTTCAAATGAAATTCAGGCAACAATTATCGACCATGTCATCAATCATGGCTCGTCCTTTAGAGAGGCTGAACAAAGGGTCCATTTGGAGCACTGTGGCGTCTATTGTCAGACTTTTAAGGATGAGAATAAGTAAGTGAGAGTTACTGTATACTCTGTATTTAAGCTTTACTGTGTCTAAACTAATGCAGCTATTTTATAACGTGAATTTTTACATGCCTTTTACTTCATAGAATCCACAGATTACCACACACTGGAGGCAGAGGATAGATCTTTAGTGCCATTGAAGATATCTTTGTGGCAAATAAACGAAATCAGACTGTGTGAAGTCCAGGCAGCAGTATTTAGAAATATAAACTACTATTACTGTTACTATTGATCAAGTCCTTAAACATGTCAAAATGACACAGCTGTACAGAGATCCATTCCAAAAGAAACTCTGACATCGTGCAGGAGGCAAGACTCCAGTATGAGGCAGTCAGAGACATGCCAATATCACCATCATCACATGTGTGCCGCCATGGTGGTATCTTTTGTCACATAGCAACTATCGACCCATACTGTACAACGCAGAGCACCTCATCGCGTTTCTTGATGCACTGAATGAAAGACCAGTTCCACCCGGCGACAGGACTGTTGAGGCCTGGCATGACTCTGTATGTCATCATTTGGGACAATGTTGCCTTCCACCACTCTCACCTTGTGAAAGAATGGTTTGCAGCACAGCCCTGTATGATGATGCAATTCCTCCCTGCATACTCTCCTTTTCTGAAACCCAATTGAGGAATTCTTCTCTGCTTGGAGATGGAAGGTATATGATCATATGCCATATGACCAGATGTCCCTCCTGGAGGCGATGAATGCTGGTTGCCTGGCAATAGGTGCAGAGGACTGCCAAGGGTGTATATGCCATCCAAGGAGTTTTTTCCCCTCTTTGCATTGCAAGAGAAAACAACCAATGGGATATGGATGATAACCTGTGGCCTAATCGTCAGGAACAAATGGACTAAACTCTTTATTTTATTTCCTGGATATTTCCACCCATAAGTTTCCTTTGGTTGGTTTGTTTCATTTTTACTTACAGTGTTCAGCATTTTCAGCAGATTTAGAAAAGTATAGAAAGTAGACTAGATCAAAACCTAATTTATGCCTGGACAATGTATGAAACGCTAGAGGGCTTTTACAGTAATATACTGTACGAGAGTGACAAAGGAGCACACCCATGGAGAAGTTTATGTGCTCACAGCAACACACACTCCTGCAGACAAACACACAAACATTGACAAATTCCCTCACAGGGATTTTGTGTACCACGAATTCATGCTAAACCTCACAGTCACAGTAACACATTTAAACTCACTACATATATGAAGAGATTCATCCTCAGCCCCTGTTTTGATATCAAGTAACTGATGGATGAAAGAAAGCAGATTCTCTCAGGCAAACACTGAAGAACTTGATTGAACACGATAAGTCGTGGCAACATGTTCATGAATATTCCACTGACAATGGAGAGGCACGTCTCTCAATCGTTCTCAGTCCCCTGTGTTTCAATTACATCCAAACCACCCAGAATCAGCTAATTGTCGTAAGCACTTAAGCATGTATGGCAGAATCCCTGCTGCCTATCCGTGGGCAAGAACAAAGGTTTCTATGAGGACAACAGAGCATTATGCAAGCCAGAGGGGGAACCTTTTAGCTGTAACATCACACACTCACATACTGTCATGTGTTGGAGCAACCATCTAAAATAGGCAGTGTTTATGTTTCTCTATATGTCTGTTAAGAGTGCCATATGGATGTATACTGCACAACTAATAACAGCACATCTCGCTCTAATCAAATCCACTCAGTTCCCGAGCCTTAAAAGCATTTTTTAATGCAATTGAAAAGGAATTATGATTGTCATAGAAGTGTGCAGGTATCACCAAGATGTTATTCAACACACCTTCCACGTGTCAGTGCAAATTAGGTGATAAATATACAATTCAAATATGAAATAGTATACATTAAATCAATTTTATTGAAGAAAGGTGTCAATGCAAATCCAAGGCTTGTAATTGCAGATAGCGAGCAATTAACAGCTGCTATGTGTAATTTGTGTAAGCACTGCTTGCCATTTTATACTTTATCTTCTTGATGCTATATATATATATATATATATATATATATATATATATATATATATATATATATATATGTGTGTGTGTGTGTGTGTGTGGGAGAGAGAGAGAGAGAGATGTATAGAGTAAGTCTTATTGTTTAAAGTGGTTTATTAATCAGATCTGCTGCTTTGAAACATGTTATTTGTGCCTTGTTAGGTTTAATTAATCATATGTGGAACTTGGTGCTACTGCTTGCACGTGTATGAAGAAGCATGTTGCCACAAACTATTTTGACAATCGATTCATCGCTTCAGTCAAGATCCTCTGCTCTTCTCCATCTTGTATGATAGTATACTGAGTTTCTTAAGGTTCTGGAGTTTTGGGTGGACAAAACAACCAATCTGATGTCAGCATCTGGGCTTTGGGAAATTGTCATTTTCACAGTTTTGTGATGTTTTACAGATCAAACAAATACATGATTATTCAAGAAAGTGATCCATGGGGGGCCCGCTCTACCAGGTGAGTTACCAGGATGGCTTATGTATCAAGAGATCAGTCCTTAATGCAGCACCCTGGGGTCGATTCTAAACTGTGGCCCTTTGCTACATGTCATCCACCCTCTCTCACTCACCACCTTCATGTGAGCATCTTTAGCTCTCTCTCCTCTGTCCAAATAAAGGTTAAAAAGGAAAAGAAACAAAGAAGGTGATCCACAAGTGAATCAGTAGTGAAATATTGAAAATATTTTCCCACAATGAGTCGTTTAGATACATTTTTAAGCACACACAGTAACTTTTTTCAGGGATATATGTGTTGTCATGGATGTGTCCCAGTTCTCATGGCTGAAGAAGACTGTTTCCATCCAAAAAAAGGACAAATCTTGGAGATGATCCAGCCCCCTGTCAGCTTTCATCCTATTGCATTTATTTTGGACCGTATGTAAATTTGATATATGTGGTTAAAGATGTCTAGTCATCCGTCAGCATGCTGAGTCAGAGTCTGGCTCCAAATTGGGATATCCATCATGCAAGAGAGAAAAACACATTAATTGGATTTTAAAACAAATATGATATAGTTTGAAGGATGGTACATAACTTATAGGCTCTTGCTCTAACCAAAAGGAAAGCTGAACTTGTGATGTTTTAATTATTTTTAAGTTATTCAAAGAGTGATTTTTCCTCTAATATGGATGTCACATTTTGGAATAATCTCAGAGGCCTTCCCGTCTTTCATTTTTTCCTCGCGCTGATTATAATGGAAACCTCTGACCTCAAGATCTATCTTAATCTAACACTCTTGATTCTACAGTTTCCTTTTAGCGTTAACCCATAGCTGCATTAACCTTACTTAGTACCTCAAAGTGCATAAACCCTCTTAAATTCAAGTGTGGAGAAAAATACAGCCAACCTAAGCATTGTGCCTGTGTGTGCACTGCATTTCCTGTTTGACTGTGAGTGACTTCTACTTCTCTCTTTCAATATTGTGTATGCCGTCTCCCCCTGCACACTGCCAATGTACTGTACCACACATTCCCTCTCACCAATTACCTGTCTGTATCTCTCCGTCTGCGTTGCGTGATTGAGAGAGGGTGCGAGAGGAAGAGAAAGTGAGGATGTGTCTACGTGTGTGTTTATTTGTGTGCATGTGAGGTACCTGTATATGTGGAGTGTGTGCACGTGCGTGTGTGTGTGTGTGAGAGAGAGAGAGAGAGAGAATGTGTGTCCACGTCTCATTCTTCTGCCTCTGTTTCCCCTCCGGATCTCATGTATAATTTATGGAACCTCTCATGAATATGCTAATTAGCCGGCGTGCAGGGAGAGGTGAGAGGGCTTCCCCTGTTCTATTCTTACATTCGTCTGATGAGAGAGGGAAAGAGAGAGGGATGGAAAAGAGAGAGAGAGAGAGAGAGAAGGAGAGAGGGGGGAGAAACTGGGAAAGTGTATGTTGCTGCTGGAGAGGAAAGAGAATAAGTGAAAGAGGGGGAAAGACGAAGGGCAGAGAAGGAAAGGGCTAGAAGGAAGAGAGAGAGTGTGGAAATACATTTATGAAATCCACGGCGTTCAACAAATAAGCATTGTGGCAATATGGACGGTGGAGCCCATGTTGTGCTATATTGTGTTGGAGACAAATGAATCACCCATGCTGAGGGGACGCGGAGAGGCGAGATTGGAAGAGGTGGTGAGAGAAACGGGGAGATGCGAGGGGGGAGAAAAAAAAAGGAGAAATAGTTGTCATTGTTCCATCAGCATTTCAGTCGTGTTTTTGAAAGGCTAGACAGGCAGGCAAATAGGACCGTTATTCCAGTTTCAATTGCTTCTCCCATAAATAGATGATAGGTGCCAAGTTTCTGAAGAGACGCTGAAAAACACCCTTCTGAGTATCGTTCTAGACAAAGGCAAGAACAGGGTGACGCAAGCCCCTAGCACTAATCAGATAAATTGCAGAGAAAGAAGAGATAGAAGGGAGATTAATCCAATAGCTAACAAACTAGCAAACTAAACATCAAACGCTTCGCCTTCAAAGTTGCATAACATGAAAAACCCTTTAAACCACATCAAAACCCTCATAGACAGCTGAGGGAAGATCTCACTCTCCTTTCTTCTCTCGTTCTCTTGAACTCTCTGTCAGTCTATCTGGAAGCCTCTCTCTCTCTCTCTCTCTCTCTCCCACTTTTAGTCTCACACTCAACCTCTCTCGCTCTCCCTCACCCATGTGTCTCTCTCCTTCTCTCGTCTACTATCGCTCCTCTGGAGTTCAATCATGAGGAGTGAGTCTCATGTGAAATAGTGCATGACATGCAACGTGTATGTGTGGGTTTGTGCACGCATGCCGATGTGCGTGCACGATGTTTGCATGAATGCATACGGCAAGCTGAGTTTGTGCATGTGTGTGTTTGAGGGAGTTCATGAGTGTGTGTGTGTGTGTGTGTGTGTATGTGTGTGTCTTCCCTCCTGGCACCCTCTGGGTAGAGAGAGCATTCCAGCGGGCAGCTCATGATTCAGCATCTGTCGCCCTGCTTATGTAAGAGAGCAGACACAGCCTGACTGACTGAGTTGACTGACTGACTGGGCGAATGGCTGAGTTAGTGACTGACTGACCAACTGACTCAGTAAACAGATTGATTTACGGACTCTCAGAGTGGCTGACTTGACTGACTGATTAGCTGTCTTAGTTTATCCTGGGAATAAACTTTTAGATTATTGAAATTTACAAAGATGAGACACCATACGCATTAGTGTTTCTGTCGATATAAACATATTTTTTTGGTCTTGACAGTCGTAAAGAAGCACATATTGGACAACTAAGTAAATACAGAAAACAAAACACTGTGAGTTCAGAGAGTTTGAGAGGTGAATGCATACAAAGTCAATGGAAAGATGCAAAACATGCCCTGGGCGATGAAGACATGTCCACACAGGTAGAAAATGTTGAAATGGGTAAAAAAAATTGGAAAATCTGCTTCACTTTCTTTTTGAACAATTCTCTAGGGTTGCCTATAATAGCTAGTCTCTGGTTACCCACTGGTTAAGGCGCTTAAAGAGTCCCTACATCAATTCCAACTGTATGTCATGTCATATCCCTCTCTCTTTTTGTATGTTATTCGTCTATATCTGTCAACTTTCAAATAAAAATGGCAAAAATGGTGAGAGTAAAAAAAAGTTGTATAGATAGTCAAACCCAGAAATCCTCTGAGAATGAATTCTCACGTGTCCCCGTACAAAAACTAGAAACAGACATCTATAAAAAAAGGAACAAAAGAGAAAAAAAAGGAGTTCTCATCTTTCAAATTTATGCTGGAATTTTTGAGCAAAAGGCAAAAAATGGAGGAAAACTGCTAAATTGTAAAAGTCTGCAGAGAGTTGGAGGAGAGGGAGTGCAGACGAACTTCAGGTAAGCTGTAGCTCTGCACTGGAACCTTTATTTGAATTATAAAATAATATCCTTCTCTCGCAAAAGATCACGTTATTTTACAGTTTTCTTTCTGGATTCTTTTCCCCCCGCTGCAATGCCCCAGTTTTAGTAGTAAAAGATAAACATGCTTAAAATTAACTTGAAGACTCAATTGGCGCTCAGTCTAACTTGGTCTACTTGGTTGTGACGTCTAAATCTAACTATAACTGACTCAACAATAGTTTGCCCCTGACTATCTGGTTGATTCACCAGGTTAGTGATGCTGACCAACTAACTAGCCATCCTCCTGACAATGACAGCTGTCAGCCTAACTGACTCACTGGCTGACTGAAGCTGAATGACTGATAGGTAAGTTGACTGCCTGCAAGTCTGATTAAACCTCTGATTGGCTGACTGCCTGGCTGGCTGAAGTCAGGAGAGCGATAGAGAAGAGAGAGGAGCACAGAGGCAAACCAGAGTTCATTACAGTAAACTTGGAGAGGCAGTGGTGACAGGCTGAGAGAGGGTGCAGAGACGGGAAGAAATTGAGAGTGACACAAATACTCTGAGCCCCCATGCAAATGGATGCAGTTACCTAGATGGCCTGCTCCTTATTCAGACACAATAGAGTAGAATCACAAACACACACAGAGATTCAGTGGAGGTGCACATGTACGGTTTGTTTCTAAGGCTAAAGGTTGTCAGTGGCCAGGAGCACAGAGGACAGACTGGACAGAGGTGGAGGGTAAAACTGTGTGTTCATGTGCGAAAGAAAAGAACAGAACGACAGACAGGAAGAAAGAAAGATCAACAAGGAATGAAGAATGGTCAAGGAAGCTGAAAAGAGGAGATTGTGTTCAGCAGTGTGACCTTCAGTGTTGGGCTGTAGGGAGTATCAACCTCTGGGAGACATGGGCGGCATGGCAAAGTCACTCCTACACAAGACTCACTGGCAGACAGGGTCAGGCCAAACAAACACGCATAAACCCACACACACTCTCGCAGAACCACCCCAGAACCGGAGCCAGCTTGTAGCAGACTCTCAGCCAACAGATATGAGGTGCAATAACACCCAATGTGAGTGGGCTCATCTCGCTGAAAAAAAAATAGAGAGCACACCTCCGACAACACACGCACACATGTACACGCTGCACCCTCCGATTCACACATCTCACATTAGTGGCCACAGACAGAGGGAGGAGGGGGGCTGAGGAGGAGGGAGGGGTGACAGCGGGAGTGAGACGGAGAGAGAGAGAGAGAGAGAGAGAGCAAGTGAGGTGTCGCCTCTCCTCACTGATCCCTTATGCTAAGAGGGATTTGCATACATTTTTAATCAAAGCAAATTAGATCATAACCAAATTAAATCACGCTTTCCAGCCGCCCCCTTCTCTGTCTGCCTCCTGTTCCATCCACCCACCTATTCCTCATCATTTAATTATAGTCACTAATAGGTATGATTAGACAAAAAAGAAAAAAAAAACGCTGCACACATATGGAGCTAACTGAGAAAAAAAAATATATGGAATGTGTCGTTGTGGTTGTTAAATTGAATATATAGCCATCTAGTGAGAATAAAACATGGAAACTGGGTTTCATCATTTAGTAGGCAAAACTAAATTTACATTGGCTGCAGGTTTACGTCTGTCTTGGCTTTGCTACTGTAACTGTCAAACGTGTACCGACAAATACATAGCAACAAATCAAATGCAAACACACACAAGCACACATGCACGTTGGCTAACAAAACAGTCACCCACCACAGAAACTAGACACCTCCTCCTACATTCCTCTCCACACCCTATGCTGCTTAACAGATTGGTATCGGCCCCCATTGCTAGCTATAGCCCATTACACAATGGCTTCCTACTGTTGTCCGATAACTCAATCACAACCCTATTATAGGCAATCATCATGAAGTCCACCTCCTCACTGGCCCAAACACACTTTGTCACAAACCCAATTTGTCACGATTTCATCCCTGACGAAATAGAAAGAAATGCAATTGCACGTGCGTGTGCCAATTTATACGCACACCAAAGCGTATGCAGAAATGCACGCGTACAGTAGACAAACACACGCATGTGCGTGTTTTAGTGCATTCTGTTTCTTTCTTTCTCTGTCACACACACACACACACACACACACACACACACACACACACACACACACATGCACGCTGGCACACAAAGGTGCCTGCAGGCCTATTTGAGATGCAGACTCCTATGTCCCAGTAAATGATATTAAAAGTCATATCATGAATAAATCAGCAGGCAGGGCCCGAACGTCTCCTCGATGACACATTCACATACAGTAGACAGAAGGAGAGGAAGCCAGAGAAGGAGAAGCAAGAATGCCACCAGGTAAAGCACAATGCATCGAAGCACACTGAATGCACTCAGACTGTAAACTAGGGCTCCAACTCACAGTTATTTTAATTATCAACTTATATGAATTATTTTCTTCATTACTCAATTAATCACTTGGTCTATAACTAAAATGTTACCTGAAGTTGAGTGTGGTCTGACTTACTGTCCTAATATATGCAGTTTACTACCATATAAGACAAAGAAAAGCAGAAAAATCACAATCAAGAGGCTGGAACTAATAAAATTCTGGCATTTTTTTCTTGAAACTTAGAGTTAATTATCAAACTAGTTGCCAACTGCCTAATAAATTCATTATTTGTTTGTGTAAAGTAAGAATAAATATGTGTTCTGAGTTTGTCAGACCAAAGAAGAAAGTGGTATTACCACCCAGCCAAATTTGAATGATTAACAAGTTTATGAAATTAGGTGTCAAAATCGGGTAAAAATTAGTATTTTCAACTCCAGGACTATGGAGGTGTGTCCGCTGAATGCACTGAAGCCACGCCCACTCGTGGGAGCAGTACAGCAGCAATTTTGAAGTGACAGAAAGTGTCAAATGAGTTCAGAAAATCACATGACTAACTTTGAAACACTCTGAGCGAGATTAATTAATCTATATCTCTCTGCTAGAGGCTCAGGGTGGCCTTAGTGTGTCATCAAGACACCCTTTAAGGACTGCCCACAAAATCCTGGACTAAAAACTGGTAAAAAAATGTTTTAACCTCTAACTCCACATTTCAGAAATATATCCTTCAAAGTATTTTCACGTTTTCAGCAACTATTTTCCAACATATTTAATGTGTTTTGAAAGAAACTTTAAGCTCTACTGTACACACAATACTTTCAACAGTATTCATGCAAAACACTAGCTTGTGATATTTAAGCAGATTTTTTTTTGTATGTACTTAAGGTGCTCCAACTGGCAGCAGTCTAATATTAAACACACAAGTTCATATGAGTCAAGCTTGGTTAAATCTTAACTGAACAGCGCGAGGACACCTCTTTGTTGAGTCTGCCATAAGATTCTTCATAAACAGGTTAATCTTACCTGGATGCCAAACTCCTGCTGCTTTAAGCCATTTGAGTTCCATTAAGATGAAGCAGAGTTCATGGAGGCACTCTTGGCCCATTTCAATTCTGACCTGAGGGAGAAATATGAGACACAAATCCTGCGGCTATAAACAGTAATTTCCACAGTATATTTAAAGGAGCGCAAACACTTAGGAGGCCTTGTAGATTAAAGAAAAAAATGCTCAAATCGAGGCATTTTAAATCTGAGCATGTAAGCAGTGACTCTAATGCTTAAAGGCGTGATTAGTAAAATGTTTTTGCCTTAGCATTTAGCAGCAGTTGTAGGAAACTACAGAGATAACTTGAGGGTTTATACAGAAATAAAATAACATTTTAGACACATCTAACGTTATATCAATTTCAATCTGAGGTGGTGCTCATTCATGTATTTCATTTTGTATTGCTGTTAAATGGCAATACATAACCGGAGTTGGTGCTGGATGTTTGTCAAATGATAATGACTTTGAAGCTGCAGTAAGCTTATGTTTGCCATGTTGCTTCGGGAATTAAAATTTGCTAGCTTGCTTTTGTGGTTAACATTAGCTACATCGAGTTTCTCACCTGTTGTTCAACATAGTGGGTATTTCAGGGGCCCTGGAATTGTGCACTGTCTCCGGTAAATGCACAAGTCAGGCACACTGCCTGTTTTTGCGGCTTGAAATCTTGAACAAGTAGTCAATTAATCAATGAGTTGACAGAAACTTTATCCAAAAATATGACAACAAAAATGGTTTCAGCTTCACAAATATGTTAATATGTTGCTTTTTTTTTGTGTAAGTCATCATTTACTGTAAATCGAGTTGTTTTGGACTGGATAATTTGGACTGAGATGCTTTGCAGTTAGTATACACCACCAGGATACACATACACATCTTCGTGTAAATATAATAATGATTACAAAGTTGTGTTTCACTGCAAAAGAAAACAGCTTGTTCCTAAATATAGCTTTGATTTAATCTCTAATTTCTGCAGTTGCTGAATGCGAAGGATGCCGAAAGAAATGAGGAAAAGGGTCCTCAGTTACTGCTAAAGACTTTAAGACTTATGCAGTCTCAGATTGGCTTTCTTGGTAGCCGTAGGTTAACTAGCTTTGGTTGATGGAAGTGGTAACTCAGAATATAATTCAGAATTTGCTGTGAAAAAATCCTAACAGCAAGTGTACCTACTAAATTGTAAACCAGTTTCTATTTAAGTATTTAGAGTGAGTATTTAGATTCTAACTAATTTATGGATGCAGCAAATCCTACCACTTGGGAAATATGAGTCAAGTCTACTGCAAGTTCACTCAAACTGCTACTGACAGTGAAATCCCCAAGTCACATGGCACTTAGTGACTTCTCTAGTTTGGTGATAGCACATTTTCTTCTAGGGTGGTTGTAGCTGTCAAGGAGAAACATATTGTTGAGGTATAACGATATCCGGACCTCTACATGCCAGCCTTAGTTTTATGAAGGTAATATTAAAAAAGACATTTCCTGGTTAGCCATTACAGGAAAGATCGGCTCTTCAGGTGATAAATCAGGTGAAATGATACACAAAAGACTCATGAATCCAATGCAGCACTCCTTATTGGCATTTGCATGCTATTTATGCTTCATATTATATGCTGTGAGCTTCTGTTTGTCCCGCTCCAGTGTGTTCAATGTGTGCAATAAGGGTCAAATGATGAGCATTATATGACTTTTGGACTTTTCTGTAATTCAGCTCAAACACGTTTTCTTGTTGCTTAACTCATAATTTTTACATGAATTTCTTTTTTTTTCATCTGTCAACAGCTAGGTGGTGTTTTCAACTTGTGCTCTACCTTTTCCAGAAAATATGGCATTTGTTTATTCCATCAGCATCGTAGAGGTGATAGGCCAAGTATTGGTAAAAGTACAACATATTCTAGGTCAATTTCTGTGTGTAACAGTTACAGAATCTTGCAGCAAATATCTGAGAGGTTTTACAATGAGTTTGAGAGAAGTGGAGGAGTCCATTGGGAGATATGTGAACTGTATGCTAAGGTGTGTGTGTGTGTGTATACGTGTCTGTGCATGTGTATGTGTGTGTGTAAAAGAGAGTGTTGAGTGGCGCAGAGAGCAGGGAGTCGGCTGATGGGCAAAGGCATGCTGCCTGCAGGTTCAATCTGCCCGCGAGTCAGGCATCAAACTTTCACATCCACACATCAATTATTCAGCGGCCTGCATTGTCAGAGTGTTAGCATGCCACAGTGGCAGACGACAAACCTGGGCGAGGGGGGAGAGGGAAATCGGAGGACAGGGAGGGAGAGAGAGAGAGAGAGAGAGAGAGAGAGAGAGAGAGAGAGAGAGAGAGAAGGGAGGATTGGTGAAAAAAAAAAAAGAAACTGATGATTTGAGAGCTGGATGAAAGAAGACACAAGGGAGGTGGAAGGGCTACTAAAGAGAGAAGAATTTGGGAAAATGGAGGAAAGTGGAGAGCAGTGGCTTTTAGAAGTACTGTATATCCCTATAGAAATTATAGCTGCAACCATGTCTCAGGTTTACTAAGATATATTAATATGAAGTAAACCCACATTTATCATTTCACTGATTCATTTACTGCATTTGGGGCAGAACATGATTCACACAGTATATGTGCGCATAGTGAGTTGCATTCTGCACAAACTGCCTGAAAGTTAACTTATGCCAAGGGTGCACTGAAGCACTACAGAGACATAGGCTCAATTCTCAGGAGCTGTCCCAGGAGTTATCGTTATTACGAGCTTCAGACATCCAGGCTGTAACTGAAACAGAAAAACCTCTGAAGGCTTGATATGTGCCTTAAAGGGATAGTTCAAGTGTCAAAGTTAGAGCAGCACAGCCTCCAAAAAAAAAAACAAGCATGTGCCATCTTTGAAAACTTTAGAAAGGTGAAATTTCATGAGAGATTTCAGTCTCATTTCAGTCTGATCCTGCAACGTTCTGACCCCAAACAGCTGATCTGATATAGTATGGGCACAGTTGAACTTGGCTAATGTGTAGAAATACAGAACCTCTACAGTTAGAAGAAAAGAAAAGGGCTGCCTGACAACAAGGTAAAGCAGTGAAAATATTATTAATATAGCATTTTTTTTAGGTAAGTCTTCATGTGGCTTTTTTCAAAGTTTTTCTGATGACCTAGCATTGCAATGCTCTGCATATGCTCCAGGATGCCTGTCTCCTCTCCAAACTGATGCCCCGCTGACCGCCGTCTACTGTCGGTAATACACTGACTATGAATAAGTACTTCGAACAACCCCACTTCAAAATACTGGAACGATCCCTTGAAAAAAAAACACAGCATAGAGTAAGTGTGCGTTCCAAATGTTTAAAGCGGGAATGCCAGAAGAAGGGTGGGATGTGTCGAGGGGGCAGTGTGAACCTTTGTTCATGTAACACCTTCCAGTGAGGCTCAAGAAGTGGCTGACAACTCTATGTGTTTGTAACTCCATATGTGAACCACGTCTGCCTACACCCGGTCCAACAGTAGGAGTTAGACAAGAACCACACTCCAAGAAAAAAAAGACCCCTCACTAACTTGTCAAACATAGGTGTAACTAATAACATTAATAATGGCTGCACTCCATTTTTCCGGGCCCTGATACTATCAGTGCTGGCTCACTGACACAATCTGGGCCTTACTGAATACACTGGAACAGAAGGTCAAGGTTACTAGTTAAATCTGTGCAACTTCTGCTATGGTAACTCAGAATGTCCATCAGAAATATATAAAGGTAGAAAGGTCTATTGGACTTCACAAACTGGGGAGAAAACATAGAAAAATAGACCTTCTCTTAGTGCAATTGTTTGGAATGAACAAGGTTCAGCTGAGAACATTCAAACCTATTCAAAGAAATTACTCTAACTGCCCGATAGCACCAGAGCTCTTTTGAATTAAATCAAACTACCACTCCAATGTACCTGCACCATATAATCTAAAGTCTTTTTACCTACTAACATTGTATTACAAGCAACCATATATTTAGATCTCAAGGTATCCAGAGATATATAAGGTTAATTTTTAAACGTTATAGTGCCACTATAATTAACTGTAATTTAATACATTTGATCTAATCTCAGTCCCTTCACAGCTACTGTGTGTGTTATATTGGACCTCTGGACTATGTTAGTGTGTATAAACTGACCTTGATTGACATCTCCCTCAATCTTTTTGCACCTGTTAGGGCAGGACAACTTATTCCAATACAATTCCCATTGGTTCATGGAGTTTTGTCACATTCCCAGCACAGATTCAACCAAACTAGAGGTCTAATCATCCAGGGACTATATGGACAAAATTGACACTAACATACTTCAGAGAGATCTATTTTAGAGGATGAGGAAAAGGGCAAGAGGATGAACACAGTCTGCTGTTCATATGTCTACATAGATGAAGCATTCTGACTGTGGTAACAGAAATAGAAGCAAAAAGAAAGGGACAGGATAAAACAAGAAAGAGACATAGAGAAGGATATAGCAGTTAATGGACACTGAGGAAGCACATTCACAGCCACTACTCTCCTTTGCCCTTCTATTGCTGTCTGTCTCCCATGCACTGACTTTCTCCTGTAGCTCAATTCATTGATTCCCACACTCACCTATAAAGAAAAGTATGGCTGATTTGGACTCTCACAAATTATAATGTGACATTTGGAGGAAAATGCATTGCAGATGCCAATGAGGGAGATAATGAGATTTAAAGGGGCTTAACACCGCTGGAGTGGACCAGAATGGCTTTCCACAGCTCTACAATTGACTGCATGGCCGACCCCGATGTCATCTTATGTCAGTTATCATCTGGAAAAGGGCAAAATTGAGTGCCGGTATTCCATGAAACTAAGATCTTTTATTTCCAGACAGAGAGCGCTCTTTCTCGGAGCTACACCCAGTATTGTTCCACAGTAAAGATTGAGAACGACGCCAGGCTATTCAGCTGATCATGCACAAGCACACATGTACTCTAACAGTCAAGTGCATCTGCACATACACACCCTCTCTCTCGCACATACACACACACACAACATGCGCTCACACACCCTCACATGGAGGCACGATTTCCCACTTGAGTGTGAGCCATCGGAGGGAGCAGGGAGACAACTGACAGCCAAGGCAAAGTGCTGATGGTAAGCAACATTCTCCTGGAATTCTCGAAAGCCGGGACAGGAGGGAGTGTGTGTGTGTGTTATTGCCAAAGATACACACACCGGGACAGAGCTTTCCAATTCTAATAATGCATTTTTTATTACTTCTTAGAGATATAGAATATATTGACACATTTCTTTTATAATGTTTATATGGAATTATTGTCAAAATAGCTGCTTAATTTTAACTGAAGTGCAGTTAAAGATAATAAGGGTAAGCAGGGTTATAATAAAAATAAGGCAAATTAGAGCACGCAAGATGAGCAAAAGTGTAACATTTTGAAAAATAAAGAAATGCGAGAGACTATGGGACTGAAAGAGAGAGGAAGTAGTTTAGATATAAGGTTATACTGTAATCCCTCAGTGAATTTGGTCTTGGTGCAGATCCCCTAAAAATAACCACAGTGGCAATGGGCCTCTGTCCGTCCTCTATCCTTGGCCTTTAAACATCTCCTCTGCAGCTGCAGGGCAAGTAACTGACCTCTCCATCCTTGTGCTCCCTCTAAAGATACACATACACACACACACACATGAAAAAAACGTTTGTATAATTACACTTGTGAAGACCTTCACAGGGCTAACCTCTAACCCTAACCTTCACATTACACACATGATGATAAAGCCAAGGAAGTCCCCTTGCTCGCCTGACTTATAGAGCGTCTGCGTATACATTTAAGTGCCCTCCTGATCTCCTGACCTTGTTTGGAAAGCCTTGTTGATATTGTTTGAATTTGATTAATTGTCATCTATTGTCATGATATTTTAGGAAATAACCTTGCGAGATGAAAAGCTTTATGCCACTCTCATGTCTGGACAGTCAATAGGCCTATGGAGCCACAGCCAGCATAGTTTAGCTGGAAACGGGGAAACAGCTAGACTGGCTCTGTCCAAGGGTAACAAAATCCACCTACAACACCTCTAAAACTCTTTTTTTTAATCCATGCAGAAACTGAAGTTAAAAAATAGCATATTATGACAGTCTTGCTCATAATCCCCCTAAACACTGCAATGTGTTGTTTTTACACTCAGGTTAGCTGTTTCTAGTCTGTGCCAAGCTAAGCTAACTAACTGCTGGTTCTTGGTTTCATATTCATGTCATGCAGATATTATAGGGGTATCAAACTTCTCATAAACCTCTCAGCAAGAAAGCAAATCTAAGAGAAGCGTATTCACTGGTTGAGCTACGTCTTTAAGGAAGGATCAGGGTTACAGTTAAAAAGCCAAGATGAATTGTTGTTCCGTGACAGAAACACAAACTCAAGTCATGAAATTCTGAGACGCTACATGTCTATCTACTGTACTACCCACTCCCTTTCGTTCTACCTTGCTACATAACAGACACACTGCTGTACTTCCTGCAATGAATTTTGGCACTGGGCGTAAATTGCAAGTTGCAGATTCATCCAATATGACAGATATTGGGCAAGTATCCACATGCAAAATTGCAGATTTGCAACCAAAACAATGTGGGGTTTTTTAGTTTGACTGACACTGAAGGAAGTAGTCAGCATTTTCCCACAGGCTTATATGCCACCCACTACACTGTCACTTAAATTGGTCAACAATGTTGTGAGAATTTTGTGTGCATCCTTTGGGTCGTATGTTTCCGGTTTACCACTTCTTCCCTCACAACATTCTTGCCCACCATAACTCCTTGCCAACAAGATGCCCCTTCTGATGTGGACAGTGTTCAACAAGGAAACTAAAAAACACAAACCACAACCTAAACCTAGCACTAAAATAGTCCACAAGTGAGGGGAATTTTGTTTTCAAAGATTTTTCTCACATTTTTCTCCTTGACAGGATATTTTGTGATTACAAGAAAAGCAAGTAAGAACACACACATACAAGCATACTGTATATAATTATAATTGTCTCTCCTTTGCACATGTTATTTATTACAAAAAAATACTAATCAGTCACTTTTGCCTCCACCCTCCCTATGCTGTCTCTGTCTCACACACAAACACACACTGACTGACTGGGCTGACCAATCATGTCCATTGGACCATCCCTGATATACCTAGTGTGCAGCGGGGTATGCGCATGCCAACACAGTGTCTGCATGCAATCGTGATCTTGAGTCACTCAAGCAGGCAGACAGAGGACGTGGGGAACAGTGGAGAGGAGAGGGAGAGTGAGAGGGGGCCCACCATCGAGATCATCTATATTTCATAGACCTCTCAATTAGTGTCAGTGTTCACGGGTGGGAGGTTGGGGAGCAGTCCTGTCTCCTTGGTCTGCTCGCCTGCTTATGCTTGGCCTGTACCATCCACCCCCTTACCTTTTCCCTCCCCGACCTCCCACACGACACACAATAGGAGGTCTGATTTAGGTTCACGTCTGGGCTTTTCAACTCGTAATGAACGAGACGCCATTGGGGATTTCTGACAGCAGTTTGATCTGATATAAAGTCCTAAATGTGATAATTGTGTTATTCTAAATGTGAGAACATGGAGGATAAATAAAAATCCCACGGGATGCCACGTTCAAGTCAGACATTTACATTTATCTTGGTTTTCATGGTGCACAGATGGTGAGGTAGGCTTGTCATAAAACATTATCTGGTGGCGCAAAATGTGTAAAACTACATCAAAAATAACAATCCCAGATTAGCCCCTTCTGCATGTTTTTTAAATCTTATTATTCATTTCAAATCTCATTATCGGACTCAAGTGATGTGTAAATTTTAACACATTTTTGGGTGATGCAGTATAGTCAAAATTATCTGGATTAGCACCCCCTACCACTACCTTTCTAAGTATACTTCCTATGTCAACACCCCCCCCCCATAAGACTACAAGGATGGTTACGTAATTTACTGCGAGAGCCAAACTGCTTGACTCATGCATTGGTTCATCCTTCCTGATCATATTAGACTCCATGAATAACATATTGCATTGATTCTACTAATTATCTAATTTATACTGACATATATTGCAAGTGATAGCTTTAGGCTACAGTGGCATGCATTTAAGCACTATCAGCCTCTTGTTAATAGCTTTTTATGATATAAAATCCAACCATGCAGAGATGTCCTTCAAATTAAAGTGATAATTTGAAGCAATGCAAAGATCACACGTTACTGTAAGACATCTAGACTGGCTCGCGCAGGCCAGTCCTCATCATCAGGTCAAATTCATTTCCATCAGGTTAAGAGACACCAGAACAAATGATGAAAAACCTGTACTTGGATAAGAGATGAGTCTCTTTTATGGATCATGTGGCGTTACGGTTGCATAAACTGACAGTGATCAAAATGCAAGACCTTAAGCTTGCTTCAAGCCCTTGCTTAAGTTTAAGCAAGGGCTTGAAAGGTTGCGTTTAAGTATTTGATTAGAGATGTTTTAGTTCAGGTACAGGGCTCTCCCGCAGGTGTTCATGAATGTCATTTGTGAGCAAAATTGTCTCATATTAAAATTAGCAGTTTGCATGTTGCAAATTTGGCTGAGTAAGAACTCGGATGTAGTTCTTTTTGGTCATGCGATTTTCATCCTACAGTAGTTTCTCCCCATCAGGTTTGGATGTTCCCTTTTTCCAGTGTAAATCTCAAGAGACTGTGGGGTTCAGGTGCAGAGGAAGGAAAGCAAATAGAGAAACTTGCACAAAGTGATGAGAGAAGATGGTGGAGAGAGACCAGGACTAAAGCGCATGTCTGTTTAGTGTTTAGTACCCTGTTTTTGATAATGTACTGTATTCGTGATAATATGGAACACAAAGTAACATGGTAACAGAGTAACATGTTCATGTTCACGTATGCATGATTCTGACCATATTCTGGTCTCTGAACATCGTATACTGTAAGTCTAGATGTCCTCAAGTTTTCATCGTCCTTGAGTCCTTTCGGTTCCCACTGAGTTCTCTCAACAGCTGAAGATGAATGCACTGTGGTTTCTGGCAGCCTGGACACTGCTGCATTTTACACTGTCTGCTGGATTTAACTCCTCTCCTCTTATCACTAGCGATGGAAGATGAGAGCTACAAGTCACACCTAACTTGTGACCACATTTTCACTTCAGCACGTAGATCATCATTATATGATATGCCATAACGCTACATTACTACAGTTGATTACTCCACTGTGCAGAAAGCATATAGTGATCAGGAACTTGATTTCTATTGGAGTAATCTAGCAAGTATACATGGGTGTCTCAAAACATGGGATAAGGTTTTATCAGGGTTTTTGTACAACACATAGACACACAAACAGCATACTACAAAAAATGTATACATGTAAATGTGCAAAAACAGAAATGATGCGGGGACTACAGGAAAAGAAGATGGGGAAAAGAGTAAATCTTCTGTAACATAATACAAAATACTCACACAGAACACATTTGACTTTAAGCATCAGGCTCTATCCCTGTAAGCCCTGCTTTTTGCTTTCTCCATGAGGAGTATCAAGTCTGTCTCTCTCGTTCCCTCTCCTTCTCCTTCTTAACCCAACTGGAAGCTCCAGCTGCTAGGTTATGGCTTGTATGATGCTCCCCCGTGGCTCATTTAACCAGCAATGGAAGCAGAGGAGAGGAGAGGAAAGAAGATGAGAGCGGAGTATGTGGAAGAATGGTTTGGTCAAAAGGAGATAATAACTACATTTATATGCACAACAGAAACCTGATTATTGGGTGAAATCAGGTTACTGTGCCCATATGTCTGAACAGCACTGAAAACAGACTTAACTTTTAAGTTTTAGTCTAGACTTTGGACCTAATCACTTTGGATCCAGGACACATCGCTATGAGTAATGATGTTTCCTTTCATACCACCAAACTTCTGCACACTCTTCCTGTCTGAAGTCTTTGTCATACACATGACCATATGTAAGAAAAAAACTGTTAAAACCCAGTTAAGCATAATACCTGTGTATACCATCTTTGTCCTCATCTATAGCAAACCAGGTTTCTCGTGTGACGTGGCATTCAAGAAAATTGGGTTACTGCAGACAGCTGAGGATATCCAGGTAACTGAAGTGCACTGAATGACAGAGAGGGGCCAAGTGGTCTCTAAAGGTAGGGATAAACATTGTGAGGAGTAGTAGTAGTAGAGAGCGGGGAGAAAAAGCAGTGCAATACGATAAAGGATTTACTCTTAGTTAAATTGGTGGCCATGGGGGTTAAAGGTCAAACTTAAAGGCCAACAGTGATTGGTTCCCCTGAGGAAGGTTGCAATACACATGTGACCTTGAGCTCATCCATGCATCTTCTTTCTTTCTTTTTGTCTCTATACACACTGAAGAGCGACCTTGAGAACGTCTGCACAGTTTTTTTTTTTTTGTTTTTTTTTTCTATTTTTTGTCCTACCATCCCTCCTGTAACTCACTGAACAATTACTGCTATAGGAAGCTCGGAAATAAAGGAATCTCTATTTCAGCTAAGGGAAGAGACCCAGTGCTCTGGGGTATAGAATAGTGTGTGCCTTTGCATGCTCGTGTGTGTGTGTGTGTGTGTGTGTGTGTGTGTGTGTGTGTGTGTGGGTGGTGGTAAACCTTAGGTCAGGGCCCCTTCCTCCTTTCGTGATGCACTAGGTAGCTAGCAGAAAAAGCTTCAGTGAGCACTTTAGGGTATGCCCTGGGCTAGGATTACCATGGGCTGGGAATTAGGCAGGAAGGCAAAGGTTATAGAGGCTAAGTGTGTGTAGGGGTGTGAGTCTGTGTGTGTGTGTGTGTTTAGTTGCTGCTGATGTAAGTGGAGATTAAGTGCATTTGGTCAAAAGAATGTCCAAGCAACTATTTAGTGGGTGATTCAGTTACAACTTGGTTCTTGTTTTCATAGTTTTGGCCGTCATTTTTGTCGATTGTGATACCGTTATACTTATCAAGTTAACTGCAGGGACCTGGAAACACAGTGACACTGTTAAAAGATCTGACAGGGCAAGAAACACGAGCGGTCAAATTAGGGATCAGTTGCAAACAAGCCAATAGTTAAGACAGATGAAGTGTTTTATTCGGAGGTAAAACTCAATGTGTGCACAACAGGACTCTGGAAGTCGGTCTGTAAACTGTGATGGTAATATTGGTATGGTATTTTTCTAGTGAAAGACTGAATGCTTTCACCTCTTCAAGAGCACTAAATGTCAGGAAAAAACTTCTTGCATGGACTGCTCACCTATCATGTCCACAGTAGGATCATAACGTGTGATTGCTCCATTTTAGGGGGTTTGGGAACTGCTGGTGTTTTTTACTGTTTGCTTTATTTAAACCTAGAGTATTTCATTTTAGATATTAATTTGCTAAATAAAATCACACTCTTACTGATACAACAGATGGTCAAGTTACAAAAATAAACCAATATTTAATGTCTGATGCTTTTATTCTGAAAGTATCAAACATGGGGTCATTTTAAGAAGCAGTTTGTAAAAGTTTGTTTCTTAGGTTTAAATAATTAGATTTGATTAGATGGATGCCTCTATATGAGCACCAAACAGGGGCAGTTTATGGTTATGGTTATGAAAGAAAACTGATTTGAATACAGGCCATCTGACTTTGACTTTTTTACCAAAGTGCACATCAACTGACCCCCGTGAAGTCAAGTCGACTAGCTAGTCTAGCTGTGAATCAAGCAAGTGAAACTGATCTGAGCACAGATACATACCTCATGGCAAAGTCACGGTGTTGGCCCATGTTCGACACTGATTTGAGGCCAAACTCGGTATAGGCAGAGATGAGCTGCTGCGGCTGTGAGGGGAGCGCTGATCTGAGAGCAGTCTCGGAGGCCGGCTGAGGAGAGCTGCAGCTCTGGGCTCTGGTGAGTAGTGAGAAATTAATTAAGAGTGAAACAGCAGCAGGAGGGAAGCTATGAGGGAGGGAGGCAGAGGGACTGAAGGAGAGAAGGAGCATTAGAGGGGGAGAGAGAGAGAGAGAGAGAGAGGGAGGGAGCCTCTGGGAGTGGGCCTCCTGGAGGATCAAGACTATTATTGCTATCATCATTGTCTAATTTTCCCTCCTTCACTCCCTCCCCTTATCCTTCTCATTTCATCTACCTCTCTTCTACTTCTCTTCTCCTCTCTGATTTCACCTCCTTGTCACTCACCTCCTTTTCTACCACCTTCCCCTCTCCTCCATCGTCTTTCTGCCTCCTTTCCCCTCTATTCAGGCCCTCAGAGTGAGGACAGGCTGCTAGCCGCCGGGTGCTGTAGAGGAGGGAGAGCAAGCGAGAGCCTAATGAGATGTCTATCGCCTCCGTCTAGACTGGACCGCTCCTCTCAGCAAAGAATCACCACCACCACCACCACCACCACCACCACCATCATCACACCACACTGCACTGTACTACACACTGTACCATGTCTGCCTGCCTGCCTACTGCTGCTGCTGCTGCTGCTGCTGAGGGAATAGCGAGAGGCAAGGTTTGTGTATCTGTGTGGAGAGAGGAGAGTGTGCGTCTCGGAGGTGTGTAGAAGCAGTATGTGAAGGCATTGGCATGGCCGTGTGTGTGTGTGTGTGTGTGTGTGTCTGAGGGGTAGACTGGCAGAGCTGTATTTTGCAGGGGAATGAGTGTGTGTTTGTCTTGTTTGTGTATATCGTGTACAGACATGTCTGAGTGACAGTGTGTGCTACTGTCAGTGCTATCTCTACAATTCGAGTGTGTGAGAAACTGGCCCTTGGGCAGACAATATTATGATGGATGCCCTCACACACACCCTCCTCCACTGTGATTGCCTGTTAGGGCTCTACTCTCACAGGCTGACAAAAAAAAAAAAAACCTGCCCTCCAAATCCCACCATCATACACACTCTGCTTGCAGAGACCCCTTTTATTTCCTGATAGGCAAGCCCATGGCAGAGTCCACCACAGGGATCTCTGCTGACACCAGGGGGACCTCTGTTGTACTGGAGAGACCTCTCCACTGGCAAAGTCATCACACATACTCAGTTACACATGTTTCGCAGCATCCATCTACACTCTTGTCTCTGTTAGCCCACTGGGCTACTTCAGTATTGCACAAATAGAAAACATACTGCCACCAAATCCACAGAGGAAGCTTGATATATAGACACGTCTGTTCCCTTGTGATGCCACACAGCAAAATTCTCCATCTTATCAAGTGATTTGATAAATGAGTCCTGAAAACCTTATTTTCTTATCAAATTAAAATAAATCAGCTTGCTTCGAGATTTTATTCGAGAAAAGACTTTCTGTATTTTTGAAACAATAAGGCACTGCTGTTTTTTAAAATAGTTTAAACAAGATCTGTATCGCAAACAGGCTGAAATATTCTTCCTGCTCCGGCATACCAAACTGTCGTCTGTTTTAAAGGAGCAGTGTAATATTTTGAGGAAATCTGATTATTTGCTTTCTCTCTAAAATTGTGATGAGAAGATCAACACCAACCACATGTCTGTGCATAAGGTCCAGAGGTAAAACCTAGTTATTCGCCTAGCTTAGCATAAAGACTGAAAACACTGGAAAACAGTTCGCCTAACTCTGTGCAAAGTTTTAAAGCACACCTATCAACTCTTCCAAAGCTGACCTAATTACATGCCATTCCTTGATGACCAACAGTTTATTCCTCCTATGCAGTGTCTCTGGCTGTAGCGCTGCTTTATAAACACATTGCATTAACATTCATCAAGAAATACTTACAGCACAAGCTCCATCTAAAACTACAATATGCCATGTTTACAGTTCTATAGGTTAAACATGATACATTGTGTAAGATATGATAGTAGTCAAGGTGCTGGTCACATACATGGACAGCACTAGCTGTTTCTTGATGCTAATCTAGGCAAACCAAGTTGACTTCTGCTCTGAAAACATATTTTTTTTACCAGCCTCTTACTGATTGATGGGGTTCTCCATGAACACAGTATGTTCTGCCAAAGTTTGAATAGTTTTGGTTGCTTAAAGAGGGTGACACATGACTTTGTTCTCAGAAACACAGCGACTATGCTGCATTTCCTTTGAGGACTTTTCATAACTAACAACCCTCTTTAATGACTCAATTTTGACTTAAAATGTCTCAATAAGAGCTATCTTTCCAGTGTTGCTTTGTTGCTACAGCAACAATCTCTAACAAAAAGTCAATTAAGGAGCAACTGAGTGGGCAACTGTTAGCGGCTAGCTTAGCATGCTTCTATTAAGGCAGTGGACTTCATATCGTCAGCTCAGTTCCCTGTGGGGTGAAAAGCTGCTGGAGCTTGTCACACTAGAGGCCTTTCTCTTTCTGTCTCTTTGTCTCTTTACATGGGTTTTATAATCAGAAGTGAGGCATCTCTTATGGTAACCTGGCCGCCCGGCTCCACGCACACACTCTGTTCATTAAAGTGCCACTCTGGAGAGGGCTAAGAAACGGTGGGGTAACGAGAGAGAGACAAATGAAAGGAAACAGAGAGGGAGAGAGAGAGTGAATGAGAGACACAGAGCTTGTTAGCGGCCATGCTGAAAGTCTGCTCCAGTTATTCGGTTGAGTGAGAGGCGCCGCCTTTTAAAAAAAAAAAAAAAAAAAAACCTCTTCCTCACTGTCTCTGTTTTATCCCCACGCCCTCCCTCCTGCTCTCTCCTCTCTGAGGCCCGTTGGTTCCAGGTGACAGGCTTACTGAGGGTCAAGCAAGACTGCACACTGGGTAACTCACCCCGCTCACACGAAAACACACACATTTACTGTCTCTCGATCTCTCTCTCGGAGACATACACACACACACACACACACACACACACACACACACACACACACACGCTGACACACACACATACACGATGTGCTCACACACTGGGCTTTCGACTGCAGGCCTCATTAACTACACTACAGCTGCCCCTGTTTTAGAGACACTCCTCAGCACGCTGTCTCTCTCTGTCCCTTTCTCTCTCACAACCACACACACACACACACACACACGTACGCACACACACACACACAGCATCCTCCTCTCTCTTGGACTCAAACAGGCAAACAGACACACAGTTGCAGGCACATATATTGTCCTTCAAGCTTTGTATTTCTCTTTGCCCACTCCTCTTTTAGCATCACTATCTCTCTCCGTTTCTCATACAGGCACAACGCCATTCACTCACAGACCACTTATGCATGTTTATTACAGATTTTCAAGTATTTTTTTGTTGTTGTCATGTGCTCTTCTAGACCTAAAGCACCAACAGACATTGATAGAAAACAGCACAGACAGTGATACAAAGATGAAAACATTCAGCACAACAGCACAAAACATTGTATCTTGTAAAAGCACAAATAATAGTTGGAGTAGGAGTTGTACTTTAGGCTGATTGACACCTGGATTTCTATCCCTAACATCTGAATCTCTTTCTTGCAGCACATGGAAACGAATCACTACATTGCACAGTGAAGTCTTCTAGTTCCTTGAGGCAAAAACAAAAATGGCAGGTGAACAGAGTCAAGCATTTATCAAAACCAAAGAAACTCAAAAAATGTTCTCCGCAGGACAGAATTGTGAGTGAATATTGGACCTACCAGAGAAATCTTTAAGACGTGTTGATATAGTAAATCATGTCAGTATACGCCAACACGTGAAGTGAATAACACTGATTATCTGGTTATCATGGCACCGGTCAGTGGGTGGGATACATTAGGCAGCAAGTGAACATTTCCCCCTCATAGTTGATGTGTTAGAAGCAGGAAAAATGGCTACGCCTAAGGATTTAAGCACCTTTGACAAGCACTAAACTGTGATGGCTATACGACTGGGTCAGAGAATCTCCAAAACTGCAGCTCTAATGGGTGTGTTCCCAGTCTGCAGTGATCGGTACCTATCAAAAGTGATCCGAGGAAGGAAGAGCAGCAAGTCAAGGTGTTGACTGGGCCCCTAAATTCAATCGAGCATCTGTGGGATGGGAAGCCCAATCCATGGAGGCCCCACCTCACAACTTACAGGACTTAAAAGATCTCCTGCTGACGTCGACGATGCCAGATACCACAGCACACCTTCAGAGGTCTAGTGGAGTCCATGCCTCGATGGGTCTGGGCTGTTTTGATGGCATAAGAGGGACTGACACAATATTAGATATATAGTCATAATTTTATGGCTGATCGGTGTAAGTGATTTGTTGTAAAGTCAAGAATCATATACAAGGCTAGATGTGGGATCTTTTTCTAAATTTAAACTGAAGCTACCATTGAGGACATCCTTGAGATGTTTTCTGGAACACTGGGTATTATTTTACAGATGGATTCCAGTACATTTTACTTTTAGGTCAACAAATACATTGTAGATGGCTTTGAAACAAATTTTCATAGATAATTGGACTGGGCAATTGACTGAATAAATAGATAAATGCTTTAAATACAAATAATTAGTCTATATTTGGTGTCTGTTCTCTAGAGAACAGGAAACTAGGCTTAGTATTGCTAAAATCATGGCTACAGCCAGACTGCATTGTATACTGGATATGGGCGTGGTTGCATATACATCATAGTATGCGTTTTGGTTTGGTTTATATGTGATTATAGCTTTGTCTTCATCTGTACGTGAACGTCAGTTGAAGAATTAATATACAACTTAAGAGTGCAAGAGGAATTTCACCATTTTAAAAACAGAACCGTAAGAAATGACCGAGTACAACACTAAAGCAGTTGTAGCATAAATTGGTGGGCAAAATTAAGACTTTTTCCTGAAAGGTGAACTTCAGGTGATTTTTCTTTTACACTTTAGAAATGTAGTTTTCTGGAAATTAATCATATACTATACTGAATGTGCAAAAACAGCTAACATGGCACAACCACAATCTACTATATCATGTCAGACAAAGCTTAAAAATCTACATTATCTTCTTCCTCCTCTCCTTTGTGACTGGCTTAATAAAGGAGACATTATTTTTACCTGAATTCACCTCAGCAGTGCACTTCATGAAAAGAGTAACTATTTTTTTTTTATTTAGAAAAAAAGGGTAACTATTAATAATAGTAAGCACATTCGATGTATTTATGCGTATGCATATGTCTCCGTGCCTGTCCCATGGGATCCTGCATGGCCTCGGCGCAAACAGCTCTTATCTCCTGCGATCGAGTCTGACGCTCCAAAGCTGCTGCCATCAGCCACAAACTCATTAATTACTCTTTAGTATCAAGCCGTAATTAGAGACACCAATCAGGCCCCCGCTCTGCTACCCCACTCTATCCACCCACCCCCCCCAGTCCTATTAGCACTCCCCACCGCACTCTGTGAGCTAGTGAGCTAAGCTAGTTGCTGCACAGTAGCACAATGCTGAGATGAGCTCCCCCAAGTGTGAGATTAGGCCACGTGCGGTTAGATAGGAGCAGGAGAGGAGGGAGGGGATGGGGTGAGGCAGGCTGGATGTGTGCTGGGAGGAAATAAAGGAGGAAGAGAGGAGGGGAAGACAGAGGTAGCGAGGTGAGGGCGGGAAGAAGTACAAGAGGGAGGTGAGATGGTGTCGGTGCTCAGGAGGAGCATTAATTTGACATTAATTGTGTCATCACCGCTTTACCCCCCACCCCCACCACCTCCTTCCCTGCACATACACAAACACACACCTCTCTTCTTCTCCCACTCTTGATGAGTGGATCATTGGCGGATGAGGAGAGAAAAGATCTGATTAGATCTGTCTTGTCTGTCTGCACTGGAAGAGGGTGAAATGGGGACAAGAGGGAAGAGGGAAGAGGTGGGAGGGCGGGGGTTTGGAGTCATTAAGGACAGTGATTGGTTTAATAGGGCGCAGAGGAGAGTGATAGATAGGAGGATTTCCTGTTAGGTCATTTTCTTTTAATCAAGGAAAACTCAGTAGCACTGGACACCCAAGGGACGTTTGACTTGATTATGTAATCTGTTTCATTTTAGGGGGTGTTGGATAATTTAATTTAATGCAGAACATGTTTTTTTAGAAATAATGACATGGGCTTTGGCTTTGAGTCAAACTTACAGTTGCCATTGTTATTATTTTAGCCGGGTGCAAACAACTGTTCTTAAGTTCAAACTTAGCTTAGTTATAATGTAAGATTTCTGCCCTCATTATGAATGTGGGTGCACTGCTATGCAGCAAGCTTAACACATTTCCAATAAAGGTTGAAGACAAGGCGCTGGCCTTTGAAGTTTTCAGAGGAAGCAATTGTGTAACTTTGAAAATAGGACTAGACAGCAAATTCAGTGATATCAGAAAAGGATAAGATTCTATAAACAAGAGTTAGACCAAAGTTAAAGTCAAAATTCATTAGTAGGCTACAGTAACAAGGAATATGGATTCACAAAAGTATAAATTAGCCAAATAAGTTACAGCATGACAATTAATCTAGTAAACATACACATTGTTGACAAATAAAATACATAACAGTTAGATAGATAGTTCCATAGATTATTGTTTTAGCAACACATTAGCTTAGACGGCTGGTATTCTGCAATGGCTAGCTTCGCAGTGAGCTAGAAAAAACAAATACTAAAACACAAATCAGCAATCATAAAACAGAAGAAAGAGTAAGGCCTATGGGGAGTACATAACAATTAAGTTGAGCAGCAGCTGTTGGTAGTAGAAGTTGCTAGCCACATCGAGCCCAACTGAAACCAAATGCTGTTGACAGACTATTCAATTCAATTCAATTTGTTCAGATAAATTGAGATATGAAGTAACTGAATATGGTCGACACTTGATCCGAATGCTGAAATTGTTTGGGCAACATTACCAAGTGTAATTGGATATTCCCTATATTCTAAATAAATAATGCTAACTTGCAAATGCACATATTTCTTCAAATCAAATTGAGTCATACCTATAAAGGACAGTCAGTTAAGTTTAAAATATCACCTTCTCTTATTTTTGGAAGGTATGTTACAGCTTGTGAAGCTGCAGTGATGTACTGTTTACATAGCTGATTGCTTTTAATTAGAGCGGGACTACCGGTGTATCCTAGCAACTGATGTACACATTGCTAAAGTCTTTAAGATCTTTAAGTTTTTAATGGTGTAACCTAATGCTGTAAAGCGCTAGGTTGAAGCTCTTAGTTACTAAGGACTTAGGAAGGACTTCACACACGAAGTTAGTGATGGATTTACGGATAGCTGGTGCAACTCAATCCTGAGGCAGATTTCATGAGGTTATGTTGCTTTACAGTAGTATATCTCAGCCTGAAAGTAACTGCTAGGCATCGCTTGTGACTGATTTTTGTCTATCCTTTATTGATCACTGAACAGAGTCCATTCATCCCCCACAGCCCTGCAGAGGTTAGACGGAGCTGACAGGGACTGTAGAACATACAGGGATTCATTGTCTTGTTCAGGGACACTCGAGCAAGGTGGAGGCTTGGGTCTTGAACATTTTCCTTTTGGTTTAACGCAGATTTATAAGTCTTTATACGTTACACCTCCACCTGAATACAGACCTGAAGAACAAGCTGTGTCCGCCATTCATTTTCCTGACCTCTTTCGACATGGCTTCGGTGTGCATTATTGGACTGAAACCAAGCTATTGTTGATAGACTTCTTCGGGCAATTACGAAGTATGCTAATAAAGACCTCATTGCACTGCCAAATACAAGTTTATTGAAGTCACAATGTTTCAGAAGGATTAGATTTCATTTCTTTCTTATTAAAGCTAAATACTGTTATCAAGCACCATATGCACCAGATTATTAGACTTGTTTCAAGATAGCATGCCTTGATTTATCTGAGTAATACATTCAATTTATTTTTCAGCTTGAGCTGACAAGAAATGGTTGATTGCATGGTTGATGCACCGATATTCCAAAACATCTATTATGAGAAAATTAAGAAGCTTGCTTCACGAATAAGTTATTGAGATTATGCCAATTCAATGTTTGTCTGTAAGGTGCAAAAATAAAGAAAAGAGTAGCCTCAATACTAAAAGCACAGGATTGAAAACTCCCATCACTCCCAAATAGATTGACAGGTCTTTTAATACAGTGTCTAACAGTAGACAACAACTGAATCCAAGTTATTAATGTTTGCTGATGCTGTTAAGGCTTGTTTACATCAATGTGAGGAAAATTCAAGCCATGTGAAGTGACGCAAAGACCTCTCTGTGGTGTAATTTATAGAGCCTTAAAACTAAATTGTGCATCCTGCCTAGATTTACTGGAACACATCATACTACAATATATAATATTTTTATACTGTATCATGGTTTTAATTTTATTAATGCATTAAATTTCCTAGTGAATGAGAACATACCATATATATAATTATACTATATTTCTGTCTGTCCTTGAGGACAGTTTTTAACATGCTATTGTCTTATTTTTGTGCCAGTCTGTGTGCACTAGTCCCACAGCTTTTAACTCTGCCTTCAGCAGAAAATTCCCAGAGGCCTTTCTTACAACCTCTGCTAACACTACCCATGTGCCTCGGCTCGACTCCAAGGAGGTTGTTCACCATTTTAACACCTCTTCTTTGACTACATTCTTGATGCCATCGTTGCTTTCGAGAGCAAAAATAGGAGAAATACTACAGTGCAATATAATGATTGACCAATTTCTTTTAATGGAAGAATTTGTGCTGTTTGCCAAAAAATCTCACACATGTCATGATCTTTAGATTTTGTTTTGGGCATTTGCTGAAGCAACTGATGCTGAACAGTCTCAGTCTTTAATTCTGGTTGATTCTTCAATGGATCAAGCACTCATTAAGAAAACAATTCTCAAACTGTTGATCCTATGAACTGAGCCTGTCTTATTTTTTTATGAATAATTATGGATTTAAAAATAAATCTAGGAATACAGAATAACACAAAGACTGCTATTGGCCTTGGTGTAGCAGTGCTCCATTTTCAATGGTCCCCTTTCTTCACTTCTGTCTGGGACAGAGCATGGCGTCACTACAACTTGTTGGCTTTGGCTTTTAAAATACAACACGTAACTCCCAAATTCAACAGTTCAGCCAGCAGCAACCCACCTGGTTGTGTTCAGGTCTAGTCTCTGAGACTTTAACCATCTGTTTTAAGGGCACAAGACACACAGATTACAGTTGTTTATATGTCTGTGGAGCTTTGGAGTTACATTTTAAAAGTCATGGCCATTGACTTGATTATACAGTTTATTGAATATAAAGCTTTTTTTTTTTTTTTTTTTTTGCTTTTTTATTTACTTCTGTACTATTGTTTTCTTGCTTTTATTATAGGCGACAGTGGCTGGAAAAAGTATTGACACTCATTCTGGAGGCATTACATCAAACTCCACCCTCCCATATCAGTGAATTAATCATTTCTATGAACAATTGAATTTTGGAGATATAGCAGTTTTTCACTTTGCAGCTTGGCCGGAAAGTGAGAACTGCTGAATCCTCATAAGCACTCAAGGACATCAGCACCCTGGAGCCTTGCCTGGGTGGGTCTGTCTGTTAGCAGTTAGCGGTGTCCCCAGCCAGCCTTTAGCTCCAAGGGCGGTCTCTACAGCAATATCACTGGGCCAAGTAAGCAAGGACCTGCTCCCAGATGCTTGAGTGGATGAATAATGACACTGTAACACAGCTTCTCTCTCTCACTCCCTGATAATGAGGAACAGAAGAGCAGACCCTCCCTGAGGCACAGCACCTGGACTGGACTGCCTTCCTGTCTACATCAACCTCTATCTCTCTCAGGAGATAGGCAGGCGAGAGTGAGACTTTGGCCATATGCCAGGCTCTCAGTCTCAGTTACACTCAATCACGCTCAGTTTGGTCTAATTGTGAAATTATGAAACATCTTCTAAAGTTACTGGACCATGTTTGACCTCATCAGACCCCAAAAATGTTTGCAAAGACACTTTTAAATTGTTTTTCTGTCAGGTATCTTTTGCTTTAAGAGCCTATATCTTTCTCTTTCCCTCTACTTCTCACTTCATTCCCTGCAAGTGGAGTCAATTAAAACTGTACATCTAAGTGAGAAATGTCTGTTTGAGGGTGCATGTTGTGCGTATGGTTTCATAACTTCACTGTGTGCTTCTTTGTGTAAACGTGTGAATTTGTGGTATTTTCAAATGTATGTGTGTGTGTGTGTGTCTGTCTCTGTATATGTGTGCAAATGTCTGAGTGAGCATAGAGGCGGGGGGCTCCCCTGGGGCCTGGCAGTATGGCGCTGTAGTGTTGCACACTCCTCTTGTGAAAACGCCTCCAATGGGACTGGGACAGCTGTGGCCAACCTATACCGCTTCATGGACTATAACAAGCCATATGACAAACACACACACACACACACACACACACACACATATACACACCTATTACTCCAATCCTGGCAACTCTGTCTGGCTGTCTATCCTTGTTTAGTCTGTCTGTCAGGAGCTATCTCTCTGTCTGTCTTTCTCTCTCACTCACACAGAAAAAATCCCCCTATTTCCCTCTCCTTTCTCATGCAGCCTCTACCACAAGTGATGCTACCTGACATATGTGGAGGTACATTTTCTCTCCACATTTTTCATTCATACAGCCCACTCCTGCCTCCCACGCAGCAACTTGGTGTCCTGGTCAAACACCACTGCAAGGTGGTGGGAATTGGGGGGGAGGGTTGTGTACACGTGTGAAAGGAGTTAGATTTGAAATCTTCATAGGCATTTACATAAATGCAACAACATAGACAGTCTTTTTTTAAATTTTTTATTTCATTTATTTAACAGTCACCAGATGATGAGATACATTCTCTTAAAAAAGAAATAGACAACAAAACTGTTATTATTATTTTTGAGATTTTAAAAACTATTATACAATATTCTTAATATATAGATTTTGTACAAAATAAAAGTCAGTAAAAGGGGCTAAGGGAGAGTGACATCTTAAAAAAAACAGAGAAAAAAAGAGGAAGGGGATAGGAGTTGACTCAAACAACTACCACATTTAGGAGTGACAAAGACCAATCTCTTTCATAAATAAATATAGGAAAAATTAGACATCATATATAGCTCTCTCTCCAATAGCAGGGCATTGCTAAATGTCTGTAGCATAGGTTATAACATAACTGCTTTGTGAGGCCCATTTGCTTAGAAAATTCCACGTATTTTCCACATGGAGATTAACTGGAACCAGCGCGGCTAAAGGCCCTGAAATAAAAGGTATTTACCTCAATAATGGGTCTGATAGTCTGTGCCGTGCTTGACCTTTGGCTATAATAATAACCCCAACCCCACCCTTACCCCCTTCTTTGTGTGCCATACTTGGTACAGACTGAGCACAGAGTCTCCTTGAGGGAACTAGAGAATAGGGGTGTCCTCTTTTTTTCTCTCCCAAGGCCAGTGAGAAACAAGCTTCAGACTTTCCCCACTCACAAACACAGAGACAGTTGAGCAGAGCACATGTGGGAGGGGTGCACGGTATTGGAGCATAGGAAGGTCATACTGCACAACCAACATCATTTCACCATTGGATTCCATCCTTACAATATGGATATTTCAGCACTGTCCTCGTTGGTCCTTAGGATTTCAACAATACAACAACAACTACAAGACAACAGAATAAACACACAAAAAGTGGATGCAGATGGCTGTTGGGTAATACAACCCTGTTTGACATAGACTCATGCCTCAGATTGGCTGATTGTTTTCTCCTTACATCTCTCCCTTTGCACCTATTTGAGTATTTGAAGCTCGGGGTATAAGCACTGAAACAGGGGAACACAAAATGCAGATAATGGAGATGATTTACAATACAAATACACTAACTGTTTTCAGACAGACATCCAAAGAGCATGGAAACTGAGGCTGATGATTGATCCCACTGTAACAATAGACTTTTGTTCTATCCTTGTCTCCATCTTTTTCTTTTTGTACCCTCTGTGAGCAGGCAAACGGACAGTGACATTGGCCCTTCTCAGAGCAGGACAGCAGGCAGAGTGACTTGGCGTTAATCACAATTTTGTCTCGCTCTCTTGGCACATTAAGTTGGAGAGGCAAGCAGCGGCCCGGGCGGCCGGGGTGAGAGATGGGAGGACAACGCGTTAGATTCTCAATAATGACGCATCGCTGCCGCATCACTTTGGAGATTAAAAGCAAGATGCTGAATTTCAATCAAGCCACATTAATGGCTTGGTGTGAGGAATGGTCACTTTGTCTCCACTGGCAGGCAGAGAGAGAGAAGGAGAGAGAGAGAGAGGGGGGGGGGAGAGAGAGAGAGAGACTTTGAGAAGGAGAGAGAGAGAGAGAGAGAGAGAGAATCTGGCACAAGAAGTCCAGGTGAGACAAGGTGATACAGAATTTTAATTCACCAAATTGCTCGCTAGCCAGTAATGATAGAATCCATTTAGCGATGTAGTGACAATATTCTCTACCCAATGGCAAAAGGGCATTAACAAAATGTTATATGCAAGAGAAAAGTCAAGGCAGCAAGGACTAAATGCATTAAGTTGAAAATAACAGGTCTGCTTTAATAGTATTTTATTCATTCAAATTTTAGACTTGGTTAGGTGAGTGATAAAGAAACAGGCACAAGGTTTTGAGATAACACTGAATTTGTAAAACCAAGGATCTAAACATAAAGCAACTAAGCAACTAAGGATTTCTTTTGCACAGATCACTGTCCCCACTACTGACAATGAAAGCATATGAGAAAAGGAGATTAATTTTAATTCAATGCCAAGATCTGACACTTTATCAACAGAGCTTGTGATTTCCTCAATTGTTGCCATCAAGCACTGAAGCCACCTTACAAAACATGCCAAGCTCTGCCTGAGCTGCTCTGTGAATGCGATGCACTGCAAGATGTGACCCACTTGCAATAAAGTGCATTGAGAGTTCAATTCTCACGACAGATGAGAAGCGATGTTGGGCAAGCACAGCTGAGAGATTGTCATCACAGTATAGCTGATATGAAGAAAAACCTAATATGACATGAACTAGATCTCTCGAGGGGAAGGGAAATCAAAAGAGGATAGGGTGACAGAAGAATTGTCAAGTCAACAAAGAGAGATGGGAGTGTTGGTCCTATAGTCTCTGTGTCAAGTCAGGAATGTCACAGTTGAGCACAGTGCTAGTTCTTTCAGAGGTTAGGATGTCCTAGGCGTTCAGCCAGGCACCCAGCTCTGGTTGCTATGGGCTTGCTGTGGACCGGCCAGACCGCTCATTCCCATCCCCATGGTCACACCCATCCCCATACCCATGCCAATGCCCACCCCCTGGGCTAGGGAGCAGTCAAAGTTAAAATCCATCTCCTCCCCAGAGTCCATAATGTCATGGAGGAGAATGGACTCAACGTCGCAGTCCAAGCTACCGTGGAACATATCAATGTCCAGGTCAGCTGGTAGTCTCTCGTGGAGGTGAGGTTGATGATAGCTATGGTAGTTGCCACCAACACTACCATTCCCCATTGCCTGGCCAAGGTGATATGGTCCGTTGGTCATGCCTTGGTGTTGTGGGTCAGGATAATGGTTGTGACGGGGGTGTGGGTGTGGGGCAGTGGCCACATGGCAGGAGTCCTGGGGCATGCCAAGCATACCTGCTGGGTTTGGGGGAAGGGTGGTGGAGGCTGGGAGGTGGGCATGTGACGGGGGGCTGTACAGGTAAGGAGCTTTGTGGCTGTAGGTGTGCAGCTGATTGTTGTTGCCTCGTGGAGTTAGGGCCGCAGCCCGGGGCGGTGTGTGGTTATGGCTCTGGCTGAGGTTGTGAGTTGTGAGTGAGTTGTGATTGTGGTTGGTTACATTGTTGTGACTATGAGAATGGCTGTGAGTTCTGTTATGGCTATGAGCTGAGCTGTGACTAAGAGGTCCATTGTGGCTGTGACCATTGGGGTGGCCTGGGTGGTGGCTGTGATGGTTGGAGCCTACTCCATTACTAGCTTGACCCATCATAGGATGGCTTTCTCTCTCCTGTCCCAGCATCATGTCCTTGGAACAGTATTGCTGTCCACCTGTTAGCAGACTTTGCAGGGCATTGGTGCTGGAGTATGCCCGCATGGTTCCAGAGAAACTGGCTGGCTTGTTCTCCTGAATGGTCTGCATGGGTGAGTGGTGACACAACATCCCCATGCCTGTTGTACCATAAACACCTGCACCATACGGGCTCTGCGCCTTCACTCCAGAACTGTAGTGGTAGACAGGGGTTTGGTGCTTATGTCTGCCAACAGCTTGATGCTGCTGGTGTTGCTGCTGAGTTGAGTGATGGTGATGATAACTATCCTCCATTAGATGCTCATCCAAACTGATGGCACCTGTCAGGTTAGCCAGCTGAGGCAGCTGCTCCAAGGGAGGACAGCGGTTCCCTGCCCCCATGGATGGAGAGCGGGCACTGGTTGGTGAGGGATAAAGATGGGGGGAAGTAGAACAGGAAAGACCACCCTCCTCTGGTTCCTCTGGCTCTCCCTCTGCAAGGATAGGTGACAGACGCCCACTCAGGGTAGAGGCTGACGAACTAGCCCTGGAATGGAGGTCCGTCCAAGCATCAAACTCTCCATCTGTCCCAGATGGACCTCCAGTTCCTGGGAGTCCTTTCTGTGGTGGGCTGCTATGGTCGGGGGAGCTCTGGAGGCCCACCACAGCAGACCCAGCTCCTATCCCAGGACGGCCTACCCTCTTGCCTCTGATGCGGCCTTTGCTTTTTAAGTATTTGGTGCTGTTGTCCATGGAGACTGCTCGTCGGCGGGGGGCCTTTCCCATCTTGCCTCCATCTGGGTTCAGCATCCACCAAGAACTCTTCCCTGTTCCCTCATTCTGCACCCTGATGAAACGTGTGTGGAGGGATAGGTTGTGTCGGATGGAGTTCTGCAAAGAAGGAGAGAGAGAGAGACACACCATGAGATTTAAATTAAATTGTAATATATATCGCATTATTTATCACTTGTACACATACTGCTTTTTCTGAAGTGAACACTTTAAATTAATGGAATTTGCTCAAATAAAATGTTCCAGAGGAAAAAAAAGAATTTTGACATCAAATGTAATAACACAAACAAATCTAATCACAACCACAGCTGTCACCACTGCTTATAAATCATTACGTGGCAATACATGCTGAGTCATAGGAAAAAAAATGTGCCAAATTATCAGGTCGCTTCCATGTCTATTACTAGATATACAAAACACACAGAAGCAGATACACAACGACTATATACAGCAACTCTAAGCGATCAGTGTCAACCAAAGTCGGAAAATTGAGACCACGTTCAAAAACACAAACATGTTCGAAGGACAGCTACAGCTGGCACGGAGCAAGACCCTGTCACACTCAACCAACCTGAAACTTAGTCTTGAGACACTCTCCTTATGTACGTCAATCCTCCCACTTTCAGTTCCATCAATCCATCTGTCCTCCTCTACTTCTCCTTTCAGCCAGGCTGATGTAAGCTGCTGTGGTTGGGCGTACTGTATGTTTGAAGTCGGTGCCAGTCTGGCTTAGTGCCAGCTCTGTCTCTTTCGCTCTCATAGCTTGAATGGGGGGATGTATCGCAAGATTGAGCCGGGAGCAAGAAAGGCTAATGGATGTATCCCACCCCCCGACATCTACCTTCACTGCCTATCTTCCTTTCCCTCCCTTGTTCTGTCTTTATCACGAATGCATCTTTCTCTTTTGTCACCGAGTACTACATATTTTTTGTGACTTGATTTTCCCTTTTCTTATTTCACACAGTTCTTTGCATACAACAGCCATTTTCCACTTCTGCTTTCAATCTTAATGCCTTCAATTATACAGTGTGTCACAAATTACTTTCCCATTATCCTCCACACCGGCATGCACAGTCCCTGACTCAGTAATTCATAGGATATAGTTTTTATATTGTTTATTATCATTTACATCTCAAGGGTTGCTGAATGCTGAAGGTTCCTGATGTGCAACAGAGTCTGTCATTGCAATTCTGCTCTTTGTTGTGCGTGAGGCATTTTGACGCTCAAGCAGGAAAATATCAAATCAAAAGCACCTCCTGTGGTTTAGGAATATACTGGTACAATAGATTGTTTCAGATTGAGGGGTACTCACACTTCCACCATCTCCATTATGTTGCAGATTATTTGTATTCACACTGAATTGCACGGCAGGGAAACAAATAAATCAAATTGCGGCAGAGAATACATAAATGGGAGGCGAACTGAATTCAGGTGATCTGTGAATGCCTCCTTGGGTTATCTCGCTGTGACACCTCCGGCATTGGGTAACCATGGCAACCGGGTAAACGTGCAACAGCAGAACTATATCATATTGTGGTGAGAGAGAGAGAGAGAGAGAGAGAGAGAGTGGGGGAGAGTGGGGGATGGGGGAAAGGATGCAAGAGGAGGCGGTTGTTTGATGCTGCTGCTCCAACACTAAACAGCCTTTCATCTCGGCAGTGCAGGTCCGCAGGGGATGCCCGCTCCCTGCTTCTGACGGCTTCTCTACGTGCCGCGCCAACTCCCTGTCTCACCCTGGCTGGATCATCCACCTATCATACCACTCCAAATCATCCCCATCACGTCCTGTGCATGCCTGAATTAAAACATATGTAAGCTTTCATGCCATTCCACCACAGCCGGTTGAAATTGGGGCATCTTTTAGAAAGCTGAACCACTTCATACTATAACTCTGTGTGACCTGTCTGATTCAAATCGCGATTTATCCCTGTATGAGGGAAGAGCAGCCCCATTGAACTTGGAGGGATTTGTCATCATCCCAAACCCTCTTTATCTGATGAATCCACCTGCTAGAGAGATTTGAGAGATTTCGGACAGTGACCAGCCATGGCATCATCATCATCACAAGCTGATGGCTTCCTGTCAGATAGTTTTCCACCACATGTTTTTCTCTGTCATCCTGTTTGTGTGTGCGTTTTAGTATCTAAGAATAGCTCAGGTTGCAGGTGGTTCCACTGTGGGTGTGGTTCTGTCCGCCTCCTGTTCCCTGAGTCTGAGTCAGGGGCAATTTGGCCAGCCTATGGCCCTCACGCCCCCGAAACAAGCAGTCACTGCTAATCCCCCTCCATCCCAGAGTAATCCCAGACAATCCTGGGCTAATCCCAAGTTGATTCGGGGGCACTCCCAGCTGGGTGTCTCACACAGAGCCATGCCAGGTCACCACGGACACAGCAAGCAGTCCGGATATGCTATGATCCAATAGTAATACAGCATAAAGGAAGTTGGAGATGTGTGAAATAGGGACACTATAAAACCCTTACAGGATGTAGTGTTAAACTAATCCTAATGTTTGTGTGTGTGCATTTTAGTAGATGATTTCTGAGGCAGTGAACTGATGTTAACTGTTTTCTTAATGCCTCCATCGAATCAACTACCTTTGCTCTGTGTTCTGTCCTTGAGGGTTGGCTTTGCCACATTTTTACCCCTACGGGTTGAATAGAATAAAATTGAAAACTTTATTATGTATTAAATATTCATAAAATGGAAATTCTCTTTCAGCCCCCTGGCTTGCTAAGGCAGACGGATGAAGCCCGCAGAAACATACAATGACAGAGAGGAACACACACATCACACGCCTGGGCCCAGGAAGCTGCTTCCTATTCAAATCATACCCCTTTAATACAATGGGCCTAGTCGAGAGGGCTCTAAATAATGAATGAACCAGTGGCTGGGCTTATACTGAGAGATGCACTGCCTGGTCCCATAATGCTAAAAAGAACAGACAGAGTCATAAGTAGTGGTGCGACTTCTTTGTTTTGTTATCAGGGACCTCCACACAGAACTAAATCAGGCTGAAAGGGGTTAATTTGGCCATAAAATAAAAGACGATAAGGGAAATAGTTTACAGACCAATCAAAGTCAGCTAAGGTGAACATGTTTCTCTTGGTTGCAGGAAAATCAGCTTTGATTCAACTCTTATTAAGGCCTAGAAATCCTGATAGCTGATTTAGAAATTTAGCCCATAGACATCAAGGTGCAGCATAGCTTTCTTTGTTGTTTTAAAAGCTTATACTCTTTTTGAACAAATCTATGTTGACATTTTTTCCCCCAACACACAGGTGGACTAAGCAGTAAGAGGGTTTTCATTGGCTCAAGGAGGAAACTGGGGTGTTCAAACCAAACAGACACAGACATCTCTTACGTGAATCTGATCCAACAGATTATTGCTCAATATTTGTTGATGAGCAGAAACAGGTTTCTGGTATTCTTCCTGAATAACCTCTTAAAGAAGCATTCAGTTGGCTCTTGGAAATCTTACAATACCGATCAATTGCTTTACTGATCCCCCCCTCCCTTTCTTCCATGCAAACCCAGTTTGATTCAGGGACTGGAGAGGCCTATTTAGTGTTGGCAATCAATGAAGTTTAATGGCTATCAGTGCTGAGGCTTAGCACACATCAAGGTCTAACTAACTACACAATCTACCTGTATTATGTGGCCAATATGGGTGCTCAATATACCATATCCCCACTGTTCGCACAACAATGTCTAACCGCCATGGGCTTGTGAGTTAAGTGACTGCGCCATGCCCAAATTGGCTTAGTGCCCAATGCATCCCTCTGTTGCTACTCCCAAGATCTCAGTCAGGCATTAGCAGTGGGAGTAGATGTAGTATGGGGGGTAGGGGTTGTTATGTTGGGCCCAATGGTTCATCTGGGATAACCTGACTGACTGGCATGGGGGCAGCTGTGCTGGAGGGGTACAGCAGGAGGTTGAGGGCCTTGGGGGTAAGGGGTGGGAATTTAGAGGTACCGCAAGGGGCCCCTCCAAGCCGCACAAAGGGGTGCCCTCAAAATGCCCCCCACTTATCCCATCCCCCTCCATTAGTCCCCCATCAGAACCCACTCAGGGTTTTTCCCGCTCACACACCCACACACATGCTCACACACAGAGGGGCAAGGAAACAGGTCAAACGGTTTATAGGACCCATCTTGTGGCGAATGTGCACTCATTCAAACAGAACTGAGTGAGGAACTAAGGACTGTGAGTGGGGTCTGGGAACCAGCAAAAAGAAACCACTCACCCGATTCAAACAACCTCAAGGGTGAAGCAGCGTGGTGCGCTTGCCCAGCTAAGAACACAGCAGCTGTTCTTGTAGTGGCACCGGGTAAAGCCGTTTGCCACACTCGACTGGTATTACCAAACCATTTCATGCAGAATGGAGCCATTATGTATTGTCAAAGGGTATCCCACTATGGTGCACATTCATTTGATAAGCCTAAATCAAGGGGGAGTAACAGAAGCACTAACTGTGTTTATTGTGATGCTGTTTTTGCCTGTGCAGAAGGCAGGAGGGATCAGGGGGAGGGGAGGTTTCAACACAAGCAGTTTTGTTCAGCACAGGAATGAGTTTTGTCAGCTAAGCCTGTCTCCAGGCTATTGGTGGAAATTAGCGCCGGCTAAATATTCGCTTTCCATGATTGATGTCACGGCTCGCGTTGTCCCTTTGAAGGGAAATAAAGAATTTAGAGCCATGTGGATTAATAGGGACAGGGTAGGGGGAATTTTATGTGTCTGGGGGGACTTGAAGAGGGTCTGAGGGGCCTAATGGCTGCACAGATATGGCACAATGGAGCTGAGACGATGGTGTATCAGAGTGAGAGAAGACAAGTGAGACTATGACAGTGAGTACAAGGAAGAAAATTGGAAATTGTTTGTGTGTGTGTGTGTGTGTGAGAGACAGTTAGGGGGGGGTAGCGTGTGCGAGAGAGAAAGAGAGAGATGTAGCTATTTGCCTGAGAAGCCCAGAGTCAGATGATTAAAATCCCTTTAGGAGGCTTCTTTAAGAGAGACAGATGGGCAGACAGGCCTGTTTTTGGAATGCAATCAAATTGAAAAGATTAAAAAGGAGTCTCTTTTATTAGGAGGTGAGAAACAGTTACTTCTCTGCCACATGCCATCATCGCCTCCACAGCAGTGGTCACGACTGCATTGGCATGCAAGGCACATTACAGCCCTTGTTGGTGAAGAAATAAACCTGGGATTAGGAATTGCATCAGTCTCAGTGCATCACTGTGGGGTCTCTGAGGACTGGCAGCATTTGCAATTTCTTGTTGAATAAATACGACTTATGGTGGAAAAAATGGAAAACTTCAGGCTTTCATTTCTTATAGGATCATTATAGAAAAGGCCAGAGTGACCCTGAGTAACTCAAGGACCTTTCACCAATAACTGTCCTATTACAGACAGAACTTTCACTTAATCTCAATGCCAAATCTGTGCAGGTGCAATTCGAATGTGCATTCCCTTGGCTGCTATTGTACTTGAATAGACTGAGTTTGCACAGTAGAGTGATTCAAGCACTGTGAAAGGTGCTCTGTATTCGACCCTATTATTCCACAACACTGCAGGAGTGCCATTTATAAAAAGGCTTAAAATGGAAAGCAAGTGTGTGGTAGTGTGTCTGGTAGCCTCAGATCAGGAAGTGGCTGTGGAGAGGGGTGTAATGGAGTTGGTAGGGGATTCCTGCCTGACTGTGCACTAATTGCATCCAATGGCTGGCGAGTCATCAGCCATGCCCACCCTGGCGTCAAGGGAAGGTTTGGCATCGGGGTGGCAGGGTGTGGGATAGAGAAGGGCTGCCGCAGCTTTGGTGGGTAAAAATAGATGCTGACAGATTACCAGAGCATCTGAGACCCGGATAGGGGATCGGAAAATCCGCTCGCCTGATGCCAGGGACAGCTGAGTGTTTCCGGTGGGCGCAAAGGGGACACAATCTGGGTATCACGTCTGATGCCCACGCAGAAAACGGGGGAGCCTCAGAGTGGGTGTGGGCACATGAGCGAGCACGTGCCACGGTATATAGCATGGGTGTGGTTTTTCCGCTGGGACCTGCAAGGTAGGCAGAGCTCACGCCCTCCCACTGAGAATTCACACAACAGGTGTTTGGGCTGGGCCACCTGTGGGGCCGGCCGCCTGCTCGCACTTCACACCTCGTCTAGGGAGCAAACTAACATTTTCCACTGGGCTTGCCATGCTTTTGTTAAAGACCAACACGTTTCTGGAGAGGCTTTTACAGCTCTTTTTACAAGATCGGCAAGATATGCGTGTGTGCGCAAGCGTGCACAAGTCAATCTGCATTTATGCGAGCGCCTGTGTGTCTATATTTGTGTATCAGTCCATTTAATAGCCAACAGGCACAGTGTGGATTTGATTATATTGAAACCTCCCTCTGCTATATACAAAGAAACTGTCGGCCAACAATGGAATCAATGCAAGCCCGGGCTTTTTTCACACTCGGCCTCCACATAATCTCATTCATAACAATGAGAATCTCATTTCCCACATTCTAAAGGTCAGTGCACACCTCTGATCACACTTTAATAAACATCATTCTCAGCGTTTAATTTAATTTCAGCTGAGCAGGAAAGTCATAGGCAGCCATGCACATGGCATGCAAAATTCATCCGATCATCCCTTTAATTGCTTCAATTTTACAGTACATAGAAGAATGACCACAATCGCAGCGAAGAAAAAAAATAATGCACAAATATACAGAGACACAAACACACATCTACAGAACACCCAGACAAAGAAAAGATGAGTGGAGTCAGTCAGTCAAATGCCAGTTTTGGTTACATTATTTTTTAAATAGAAAATAAGCTTCACAATCTTTTTTGGGACCAGTACCAAGTAGTGGCTCCACATCTCTTTGTCATCGCACATTTTAACTCTCACCTAAATTGGCAAAGAGTACCAATCAACTACACATACATGGTCAAACACACACGCTCACTCACTCTCTCTCTCACACACGTACATTGCACACACATGCCAACATGACACAAAGCCTGGCACACCGGGCACACTCATTACCGCAATGCCAAGCTACCAGTTGCTAAGGAGACCTGTGGGAGAGGGAGGGTTCCTTGTTGTTGCCATAGCAGCCGGCTCGCTCCCTGCCAACTCTCTCCCTCGGGGAGAAACAAGGCAAGAGGTGGGGGGTGAAGTGGGTAGAGGTAGGGGGCAGCGGTTTAATAGGGCTATGAGGTGCAGAGGAACTTCATTAGCCATCAGTGTGTGCCACACCAACCACTGCTCCCCATGAATGCCTACCCACATGCAACACTTCAGCCTGCAGACTTCCACTTACTCACGCACAGCCCATAGACTCCCACTTATTTGCACACCTATATGGAGAAGAAGAAGATGGAGAATGGTATGCTTAGAATGAAAAGCAGGGAGTCGGGGGTTGAGGGAGGTGGGTCGAGTGTATCTGTAGGAGGAGGGGTTGAGAGGGCAGAGGTGGGTGAAAAACAAAAAAAAGGATGAGGGAACAAAGGAGAGTTAGAGAGGGTCTTGAATGTGGGGGCCCGCTTGAAAGGGTGGTCAGGATGTGAATAACAGACGCTTAGGTGGTTAAAGAGTGTATGGAGGTATTTTGCTCTCTGTAACCACCTCCTCCCAACCAGCCTTGACCTTCAGGTCCATCCTCTAACTCAAAGAATAGTACTGTACAGCCTAACACACATAAAAGTACTCTATAGATCATGTGCCTTTTCTGTAGTACACAAATGCAACTATATATTATTATATTTTCCTCATATGCCGTAAGCCAAGGTAAAGCGCACACGTTTGAAAAGGCTTTGTTAAACGTTTTTCACTCAATTTACATTTTCAGATTGCTTTCAGACAATCTACTGAAATGCCAACGCATGGATAGACAGTTAAAAAAAAAAAATGGGACAACAAATGGATGTACTACTAGTCAGCAAAGTAACACTCAGCTCAGCCACCTCTGCTTCTCAGTGATCTCTTATTTTCTGTTGCATTGTATCCAAGCACACACACTCCAGATGTCGTCGCTGACATATCTTTCGGTTATTGTTGCCAGACTGTACAACTATAAAACAGTGAATTATTTGTGAATGATGGTTATAAATGCTACCTGTTAACAGAGATGTCAAAAACACTAATGTATGATTGACAACATTTCAAGCTTTTCCAAACTACAAATGTCTCTTTGATTATTAGTTGTATTCTTGTTTGTTTTTTTTTGTTTTTTTTTAAAGCATACCATTGACCTTGGTAGCATTTATAACCATCTGTCACAGTTCTCAGATTTATCCAACTGGGAGAAAATATTTCATTTTCAGTTGTAGAGAATCTCAATTTGATTTGAATAGAAGGACATAACAGAGAAAATGTTTTTTTTATTACTTAGCAACATTAGCATACATGGCAGAAATAAGAATGAAATCAAGGAGAGGAATGGTTTCATTGACCAAATCTGAAAAAAATCTAACCATGTGTTGATAGTTTCCCTCCACATTTTGAGATCACTTTGTCTGCAGTCCTGGTTCAATTACTAAAAATTACAAAAGGCTGAATTGTCTTTTACTCGGGCAAGCCACTTTGAAATTTTAGTGTTAGTGTGTGTCCTTTTCGAGGATTCACAAAAACAATAACATGTCACTAGAGCAGCATTTTCATCTTTCCTTTTGCTCAAAAATATGAACTGTCGGTGCTCACAGTTGCTGCCTTAGTGTAGATCCAAATGAAGAGAGAGAGAGAGAGAAAAAAAAAAACAACGTGTTTCAAAATTAATCAAAGTTAGTGTGGACATGGCCTCAACTGTAGGGTCAAAGTCATTTCTGTATTCAGGAGCAGCGCTTCAAATATTGACAGCCTGTTAACCCGTGATGCTCTTGGCTTTCTTAACCACTGTACGTTTTGAATGAGGGAGAGTATTGATTCGGTCTGACTGAACTCAGTGTGTTTATATATAGTTAAGCATACCACCCACCACCTCAACCTCAACCTCCCCGACCCCAACTCGAGCTCGACCCATTCAATACAAGCTCACGAGGAGAGAAAATGAATGATAGTGAGAGTAAGACACTACAGACCAGCTGAGAGAGGAATGAGGAGATGAGGGACAAGAAAAGATAGGATTTACCCCTCCTCCCTCGTCCCTCCTCCCTCCTCCTCTCTTCGTTTCTTGAAACAAAAAGAGCCCAATTAAGTCAGTTTGAGTTAGGGTCTTATGTGTCTGTTTGTGTGTGTGTGTGTGTGTGTGTGTGTGTGTGTGTGTGTGTGGACAAAAATGTGTATCCAAATCATGAGTGTGTATGCAATAAATGGAAATAGGGGGGGGGGGGGGCAACGTACTGTAAATTGTAAAGACTGTCTGAGAGGGGGCAGAGGGGGTGAAAGGTTTGCTGGGGTTTGGGGGGAGAAAGAGGGCAGTGCAGCTCTCTCTCTCCCCCTCTCTCTCTCTCTCTCTCCCTCTCTCTCCCTCTCTCGCCTAAGAGGGCCAAACTTGCTCTCAGCTCCTCGACGGGAGACGCTGAAATATTAATCGCCACGCTCCAGCCGCAGACTAGTGAACACAATCGCTTCAAACTCCCACCCTAATGAGTGTGTTCATGAATGGCTAATGTGCACAGATGGGGGGCTGATGACTGGATAGATCGCAATGGGGGGGGTGAGGGAGGGAGAGGAGAAACGGAGGGAAGGGGGAAAGTGAAATTTCGATGGGGTGTGGTGGTGGTGGTGGTGAGTGGGGTGCAGAGGCGTGCCATGACCTTTTAAGAGCCTCCTGAAAACTTAATTAAGACTAGCCCCGCGCTACTCTCTTTCTTATACTTCATCTCCTGCACACACACTTTGGCTCATGTTTGCATGCCTGCACACACACATAAAAATATTCTCTATGATCCCGTGTTCTCATCCCCTCCCCTCCCAGTGTATGCCGATTGTTTACCCCCTTGCTCTTCGCAAACGCCCCACTGAGCTGATGTACAATACATTTCTGGGTATAAAACGACTCACACAGGCTTTTTATGAACACGCCAGTTTCTTCATGTTAACACACATACACATCCTGAAATAAACAAAAGTAGACATTAAAACTGCAGAGGTAGAGGTATGTCTTTCCTGGCCCCCTACATGGATACATCTCAGAAAGAGGATGAAACAAATCCACAGGGCGCTGAAGAGCAAGGTGAAGAGCTCTTTCACCTCATAGGCCATTTTACTTCCACAGAGAAGTTGGGAGTTACATCTCACTGATGGTTTGAATCCTAACCCGTTCACAACACAGAGCATGTAGGCCAAATCGCCCTCTCAACTGGAGCTTGTTCTTTGGGAATGTTAATGCTTCACATGCATCTTTTATAGCTAAATCTGACCTGTTCTTTCACTCCTGGGATACATTTTACCTCAGCATCCTCATAACTGACTAGTCTCCTCATCATCATTTCAAGTACTGACGTCAGAAACATTTCGATTACATGTGGAGAGTAACAGAAATGCGGGTTAACGGGGCTTCCCAAGACTCTTTATTACCATAGAGGCCACATACGGATTAAGAGCACCCAGTGTGCAGACGCATATACGGACACATACACACACACACACACACACATGCACAGACATGCATACACTCTCAGCATCTAATTAGAAGAGTGAAATGCTGTGACCTAATTCCTAACCTCTCCTTGGCAGCCAGGCTCGGGGGCCTTTGCTTCAAATCAGTTTGATCACATAGGTAAAGTATGGGAAAAAGGACTGGACAGAGGAGTAGCGATGGAAACAAAAATGTATTTCCAAGATAAAATGTGGCTTTTAGTTTTGTTGTCTTGTCTTGAGTTTTAGAAGTTAACCATGTAATTTTGTAGATACCTTGAATACAATGCATTCTCTTAATTTAATTAATTAAAACAAGGACTGTAGTGGTAACTCTATGTTGGCGTTCGCAGCTAAATTGTGCCATGACACTGTAATTTCTCTGTAACGCACATGTGAAAAACAATGCATTCTTTTTTTATCGTTGCAAGTTAATGTTTGGAAATTCAGTCCAACTTTCTGGAGACATTTTTATACTTCTTCTCAGTTTATGTTGCCAGGTGTTTTAACTCCTCGCACTCAGCCAAAGGTGACATATAAAAGACGGCTTACCATACATTTATCTGAAAAAAAAAAGTCCTAGACGAGAGAATTCTATTTCTTACCTACAAATGCCAGCTCAGTAGGATGCTCCGATGCATTTGGGCTGCAGCCACAGACTGTAACTTGAAAACTAGCAGCACTACAAGCTACTTTCCATGAGCAGTCCTGCCGTGACTGCCAACGCACTCTAGACATGATAGAGGGAAACTAGTGGAGGTACTGAGAGGGGAATTAACCTTTGAGAAAGGAACTGCATTGGCAATGCTCCCTGCGCTTTAAGAGGTTGAGTTCAAGAGAGATCCACAATTTAACATTGCTATCAACAGAATACTTCAGTGCATTTCTCACTTTTGACTAATTATGTCACGTAAATTGCAAAATAAAGTGGATTACATAAATGTAGCTTACTACTTCTATGCAACCCAGAGTCTATGGTGAGTATTTGTATTGTCTTCTCAGTGCTTTTACAAATTCATTTGTCATCAAGCTCACAGGACAAAAGAGAGATTGGTATCATCATTATCCAGCTAGCTGTACTCTGTGATTACCTCGATGTCCCACGTCCATCAATCACATAAAAATTCCCTGAAGACAGATGCAGCTGGATGGAGGCATATTTACAGTAAGTGCGTGACTGTGAGCACCACTGAGGAGTACTGTGTGTGTGTGCGCACGCAGAGAGGGTGATGGTCGCACACACACACACAAATACACATCTGTCAGCAGCTTTGCATGAGCTGATACATCCATGTGAGAAAGTGCTACACCTCTGTATCTTGTGTGTGTGTGTGTGTCACAGCACTCCTGGAAAGGAGGGGGGGGGGGGGCTGCAACGTTTCCGCCTGAGTGCGACTGTCAGTGGGCATCACTCAGCTTGGCAGTGTGGCAGGACGCGAGGATCATTAGTGGACACGGAGGGAGCGAGAGAGGGAGCAGAATGGAGGAGAGTAAAGGAGAAAAAGGGGAGAGAGGGGCTGTGACTGTGTGAGTCGGGCAGTGCGTCTTAATATCCGTCTTGAGAGCATTACACACACAGCAGTGCACTTTCCTCTCAGTCACGCAATCGCCCCACCGCAGAGACCCCAGCGCGGCCCCCTCCTCTGTCATTTTCTCCCCTCTGTCACTCTCCCCCCATCCATCTTACCCCTTTCACCCTGCATTTCTGATTGACCCTCTATGTCCCTCCCCATATCTCTCAAGCCGTGCCCTCACTTAAGCACAGTGCGTTGCAGCTTTTCATTTCCCCAGCTCCAGATTTATCCATCCTACTTCCCTTCTTCGCTTACATCTTTCCATTTCAGCCCATTGCTCCCATTTTCACCCACTCTGCATCGCACAGCCGCTCTTCTCCTTGCGCAAAGCATCATTGCTAGTTGACCTACTCTTAACCGCAAGTAAGGTGAAACAACTGTTCTACACATGTGAGACATGAGCTCTTTTCACGTTTCCTCATTCCGCCTCAGCACTTCATCACTTGCAGTTGTTCGTGCCAGCCAGTTCACTCCTTCAGCCATCAGCTTATTCATTTGTACATTTAAACATCAATCCATCCATTTATATGGCACTTTGTCAGTATGCTTCATGTCCACAATCATTCGTGTACCACTCTAACATCATTCCCTTCACTGACTCACTCTCTTGAGTCAGAGTGATCCCTCTGATCTCCCTCTACCCCTCTAGGTCTGTGACCTGTGCTGTGATGCCCTATGCTGAATACCAGAATCAACATGCCTGACATTTAACAAACAGATCAGCTTCAACAAAGCTAGCTGTGTTAGCACAAGTGCTAATTCTCCCGCCAGTTTGCTTGCTCAGTAGGTTTCCAGGTTCAGGGATCCATCTGTTTGCTGTACTGCTGTACCATTCATCACACACAGATTAGCCCTATTCTGTAATACATTTGTCCCAGTGAAACATTTGTGAGCTTGGTTTTGGCACCTGCTGTGAGTGTAGTTTAGCATTATAGCCCTGCTGATGACAGCAGTACAATCTGGCCAGATGCCAGCTCTGCTCTGAAAGATTGAAGGTTTTTGTTTGGATGGCATGAAGTCAGAAATACACTGGCATGTAAGCTATTGCACAAGAAACATGTGACTGATCAGATGCAACAAAGGACAGTGTGACAGCTACAAGGCAAACAAGGTCAGTAAAGTTTTTGTCTTTGGAGTTGTAACTTCACATTGGACCCAAAAACCTGGTGCTGAAATCATTAATAACAATGATTACTCACCTATTTGATCTACAGAAAAATTCCTGTAGGTTTCAGCTTCTATTGTCTGCTTCATATAACTATAACCTGCAAATCTGAAAAACCGAAAAATGACTTTATTAACGTAATAACTGACCTTCATGGTCAAATAGGCTGTAAATCTCCCAGCTACAACTTTCAACTTCTTGTCAGAGCCAGGGAACATCACACCTTTACTACACATCCTCTGCCACTAGCCTGATTCTCCCACACACATACACACACCTTCCTCAAGAGGAACACCAACATTTAGCCCTCTGTCTCTTTCTCTCGCACAGTTACGCACACGAATTCCCTTGCACGAATTACAACTTTTCCTGATCACCATTCCAGACACACAGCCCTGGAAATACAAAGTGCAAATACAAAGACATCTCTGAAAACACACACACACGTTCACACACACCCACACAGCCATGACTCTAGTAGTATCCCCTCAGCTGCCCCTCTTGCACCTCTGTGGCACTCATCTAGATCTCTCCCTGGCCGGTCTTTGAGCATGGATCACTTGTAAGGATTTGAGAAAAGACCTTGCTAAGCTGATTGCTAAAGAGGAGGGGGGGGGAGGGGGGCAAATTACCATTGCACAACTGCGTAAAAACCTTCTTGGGTCATGACTTGCCTTATGTAATAGATTGTGTGTATGAGTAAATGTGTGTACGTGTGCGTGTGTGTGTGTGTGTGTGTGTTCCCGAAATACCACCCCTCCCATCCTCCCTCCCTCCCCACAGCCCCTAACCCACGCCATTTACCCATTTTGCACTAATTGAGGGATCTTTTTTCGGAAGCTGTTATTGCACGCATTTAATTATTTATTTTGACGGGAAGCAATCTGGTGGCTAGAGAAGCGATTGTGTGTGTGTGTGTGTGTGTGTGTGTGTGTGTGTGTGTGTGTGTGCAAGAAAGTGAGAGAGGGAGAGAGAGAGAGACGGAGCAAGACTAGGTCAGTGTAGCTTTTTGGGTAAATGTGTGTGAGGACAGAGCTACTGTAAGCCAACTGCGCTGTATGTTTGTGGGGGTTCGCATGTATGAACAGAATAGAAGAAATCTGCTGTGTGCGTGTGTGTGTGTGTGTGTGTGTGTGTGCATGTATATGCGTGTGTGTTGCATTTCAGAGTGCATGGCTTTCTGAGTGCAATGGGAGTGCACTAATGGACACACACTTGAGCTGAAGTGTGCAGAGTGAAGCTGAAGTGCAGCCAAGTCTGGCTTCCAGTCCTGCTTGGAAGCCCTATAATCTACTCTCTACTATTCTAGCTCTCTTTCCTCTCCCCCTCCATTTTCCTCACTTCCCTCCCCTTGTCCTTCTATCTCTGTCTCTCTATCAATTTAATATTTTCATCCCCTCTTCATTGACGGAGCCAGTCTCCCCTTGTCTCCCCACCGTCTCCCCATTAAATCTCTTTATCCTGGTTCTGAGAGTGAAGACACACGGATCAGCCTCTTCTTTAGCTGGCCGTCGACTTTCCTTTCTACTTGGTTCCCCCCCTCCCTGCTGTGCGCTGAAGAGGATGAAATAAGGGAAGACGACATGTAACCACCAGTAGTCTTGACCTTTATCAAGCTCAAACGCCTGAGGTAGGGTGAATGAGACATTAAGAAAATGACTGAGCATTATTAACCCCTATTTACTTACACACACACACTCGTTGCACACTGTCTGGTCTGAATAATGGCTCTGATGCCTATTTCCTTGGTTGGCACTTTTCTGACAGTTAAGGATAAACTACAGCCAAACGATAAAACTGGGATAACACTTATGCATTCTGCGTCACGTCACTTTAGAAAGAAAAGAATGGCAAGACCGGCTCAGCCTGCCCGCTCTGATTGTTTAACTGTGATTGATCCCTTGTTGAGCTCCAGCTTCCCAGCACTCCTGTGAATGCCAAGTCCTGTTGAGAATTGATGCTTCATTATAAACCAGCCGCACAAGTTCTTCAAATGATGCATCAGCCTCTGAGAGAAAACTGGACCTGTGAGGGCCAGATGTTAACCCTGACGGCTGCAGTCCCAGCCAAGCTGCACTTCTAATGATGGATCATTTCCCTGCCTGTCTCTCTCCTCTCTTCTTCTCGCCTTCCTCTTTTTAGCCGGCGTGCATGTGTGCGCGACTGGCACATGTGCATGTGTGGCCATCCTTCTACTCCAGTCAATCAATGAGCAGAGACAATTCCCCGAGTGACATTTACGGAGAAGAAAGAGGGCCATTTATCACTTTAGTTTTGGGATAATAAAAGAATGACTGAATGAGCCAGTGTGCGTGTGTGTGTGTGCGAGGGAGAGAGCAGGCAAGACAGAGAGAGAGAGAGAGAGAGAGAGAGAGAGAGAGAGCAAGCTAAAGATGAAAAGGGGATTTCAAAAGCACATGAAAGGAGCAGGAGAAATGAGTGAGGGAAGAGGGAAATGAGTGATAAAAAGGCTACTTTGTGGGGAGGACTGCGAGTGTGAAATAGAACAAGTGAGGAGAGAAGAGAAGGCCGTGAGTGACTGACAGTGAAAAAGAGAGTATGAGAAAGAAGGGTATGGGGGGGAAAAAAGCCTGGGGTACGGAAAGAAAAAAGGCAGAGAGACAGCAAGAGGCTCTCGGCACAGAGAGAAGACGAAGGAGAAAGAGGGGGAAGAGACAGAGATGAAAAAAAAGGGGGTCCTACAGAAAGAGAGAAAGGGGGAGAGGAGACAGCGAGGCAGACGTGCTGGGTTCATTCAGGGCTATGAGCCGACTCGGAGTTCAGACCTCACACGGTCAGCATACTAAACACAGGACCCAGTGTCCTGACCCAGATTCATGCCACTGACATACAAATCCAATTGGGGAGTGAAGAATTTCATCCCCCTGCCTGACCATACCTCCTCGCAAATACACAAAAACACACACATCCCTTCCCCCCCTCAATCCCAGCTGGTCTCACAGTCACCTCATAACCCAACAACCTCGCCCCAATCCTGTAACCTCCCCATACATATGCTGGCTCCCACACAGATTTGCCCACACATGGCTTGTTTTACACATACAAATGTACACGTCCAGGAAGAATCGCACACGTAAAGTGATTTCTTTCCAAGGTCAGTTTCCTCTTTTCAGCTCAGGTGAGCAGACATTACAGCTCAGCGGGACGCTGCACCGGTTTCTGACCAACCACTACCCGAGGTGACCTCCAGAGCCCCATCCATCAGCCGCGGGCACATGGCTCAGCCGCAGCATATCCACCAGGCATTAGCATAACAAGCATCTTTCTTGAACATAATTCTTGCTACTCCTCCTCACCGCTACCCTCCTTTTTTTCTAACCACCTGCTCCGATCAGTCAACGTTAACTACATTTCCCTTTGTGAAGCAGTTCCCTCCATCACTTGCCGGGACCGCCAAGCTCAGGTAAACTGATCGACGGCCCTTATACGCTCTTCTTTCCCCTCCCACAATCCTTTGGCGTATGACAAGGGCTTTGATGGACAGGCAGAGAAGAGCGAGGGACCCAGCACATGGCTGCCAGGAAGGGTCCGGAGATGGAGTGTTGTGAAATACACCGTTTAGCTCTGCATACATCATGTCTTTCTCAGGGACAGACATGGCAATATCCGTGCACGTAAACACACACATTTACACACATGCGCACGGCCATCAATCCCTTGCATACAGGAAGAGATATCCGACGAAGAGAAAAATTGAATTAGGAAATATGGACACCATGATTTGTGGGAAGCGAGTTTTGTGGCCGGGAGAGAAATACAGCTTGGAGCGCACTTCATCTTGCAGCGAGAGCAAAGAGGAAGAAGCATCTGTGTTGTTTATCTAAAGCCCCCATCTAGTTACAATGACTTGATTTGAAATATTCATATACATGTATGACAAGATCAGGCCCATTATGTTGCTCTCTCGACGGGGCTTCACTGAATGGACTGAATGGAAACCCATCAGTCAGTGTAAATTATGAAGACAAGACACATTACATAAGCCTGTAGATGGGCATGAAGAGGAGTATTATTGTAGCCTGATATCAATCACAGCAACACACGTTCTACAGTGTCATCAGTATGATAATATGCTATAGGCTATTTCAAGGATAAACCCACCATTATAATATTTCACGACGCATATAACAAAAGCAAAACACATTAGCTTTGTGTAGTGTGCATCATCATAAAGCATTATATGGCTTATGTTTTCATAGATCTATAAGTAAACAAATAACACTTCAATCACTATAAACCATAAATCATATAACCTACAAGGGTCTAATAATTAATTTCCTTATCAACTGACATTGTTATTTTTTTACATCTAATAAATTATAAGTCTATAAACTGTGAAGGTGCCCAAAATGTGTCTAAAAATTGCTTTTTATTGTCTAAAAGAGTCAATTTATAATGATATAAAAGCAAGAAAAGCAGAAAAACTTCACATCTGACTGATATTAATCAATTATGAAAACTGTTGACGATTACGCTGATCAACTAATGCCATTAATCGACTTATTGTTCCAGCTCTAAGACCTACCGCATCATCCGGCAGATTGCGTCTTTGTTGGCAAACATAACAAAACATTCCATAGTGATGCTCAAACAGTGCATGGTCTGTGTCTAATCAGAAATATATGAGGCACATCTTTAAGTACAAATAAATAGCACGCTCATAGTATGTTACAGCTATTAAAAGGTGTACACTAATATGAAGTAGGCCAGCCTGAGGCCGTCTCACTGTGATGGGGCTGAGTATCGGAGACGGAGCAGAGCAGGCCCTGTAGTGGTGGAGAAAAAGACAGAGAGAGTCGACCCAGCGTGACTACCGCCTGCCTGAGTGGAGCAGCCTGCCTGCAATTAAGGTGGAATCAGGGAGAAATCTGCGCTGCCTTGATAATGAGCCTCGTCTGAATTATTAACGAGAGCTGTTCCCCCGGGACCCGGGCTCCCACTGAGCCCATCAACCCCCCCCAACACACCCACATGCATACACAGACACACACTCATACAGGGATGCAGAAAGAAGGGAGAGAAATACACTCATAAACATCCACACACATACACACACACACAACGACAATCACACATTATGCACATTGACACAGATGAGCAACAAGCATGCTGCCACAAACTGAGACCGACAATTTCCAGCACCACGAGGGCCAACACATTTTATTCAGACGCCGAAGTGAATATCCAAAGCCATTTACAACATTTGTAATACAGACAACATTTCTCTGGGACAATATAACTTCATCCGCTGCCGTTAGATTGAAACTGACAGACTTATCTCTGTATTAGAATAAGCTACTTCAGCGTAACACTTAACTGGATTTGAAAATGGCCAAATATTTCACATATTGGAAAAACGCTTTTGATGTGTGAATCCTGTCCATTCGGCTGCCTCTACTGATCAAGCATGTGTAATAACAATGGGCATTTTCTTAACCGCATGACATTGGGAAACAGCATACCGAGGTATTTCATTTCAGAGCCAGTTATTAGATGATGAGTCATTATATTGCATATTAGTCATTTTGGCAAGTATTTATGGTCATGAATGAAAAATGCTTTATTCTATGAAACGTATTCTGGGAGTAATACTACTATTAACTCAGCTGCAAAGATGTGTAAGCCCTCCCTTTTTGTTTCCTGTTCAACAAACCCACTAAAAACAGAATATACTCCAATTAATTTCCAATAAATTTTTATTAGTAGGACTACAAGTCACAAGAATACTAGTGTCAATAGAATGTGGATGGACCTGAGCAGATAAGAAACACAGTGACTGTATGTCTACAGCTCACTGTGTCTTCAGCATGACATGTTCCATCCCCGCCTCCCAAACTTCATGTCCTGTTCCTTGTAAATAAAAAGCGATGTGTGCACTGGTGGAACACTTGAGACCGTACCCCCTCTCATCAAATCTCCATGACATCAAACTCACACAGAATCAGAGACGCAAACACACACCACATTCTGTCCCTGCAGCTGTGTACAGTTTTGCCAAAGAATCCGCGGGCGCTTACCAAATAGTGCCACGCCTTCCGCATGAGCCAATCGCCACGAGTCAGACAGGTTTCAAAACAAATCAGACAGCAAAACAGCACCGCAGAAAGTCGCTTCCGCTCTCGGTCAGGCCCCCTCCTCTCCCCAAAAAAAAATGGTTCACCCCACCCAAGAACAGAGTGTTCCTCCATGGGTGGTTTGAGGAGGCACAAGTGTGTTGTGTGTTTCGTGCAAATGCGTGTGTGCATGAGCCAGAGGGAGTAGTGGAAACCATCACCCTAAATAGTGCAATGGGAAAAGAATGACAATTTCTCTATGCTTCGCTATTTTTCTTCAGTTTAGTGGGGGGGGGGATGAACCAAAAGGAGTATTTAATATTCTGAGAAATGTCACCAAAAAATAAAATGAAATAAAAATGCAGATGAGTAATAGGTTTGGTGAGAAACGCAGCTCAAGTTCATTTCAACTGAGAACATCCAAATTAGTTGAATTGGGAACTTGATGGTCTCATCGCCCTGTATTGTGCTCCAGAAGACCCAGTAGCTGAAAAGAGTCGAGCTGGGGGAAAATCCAGCATTGTTATCCTATTATCTCAGAGATAATGTGAGATATGAGATTTCTCTTGGATAAGAGGAGGCACGCTGCTTTAGGCAGTCGAGATCACTGGCAGGAGACTGCTAAAGCTCAAAATCCTGACGCCGTATAGCTCTCTTGAGAAAGACTCCTCACCTCAATTGGCCCTTGTGCCAAAAACCACTAAGACAGAAAAAAAAAATGTATAGAATGTCTGATAGATAGATGGATGGATGGAGCCAAAGAGAAAGGCGGAGAGATTAAAGAGGAGATAACATGGGTGTCTGCTAGATGGAGTGATAAAACAGAGTGAAGTAATATCAAAGGCAAAATTATATTGTTTTTCATATTACTGTCTCCTGATTGCTGTCTCCCATATTTGAATGCGTGCCCATGCTTTGGTAATTTGCATGTACATTAATCATTTTCAGTGAGAAATGAACTGCCACGGCTGCCTGAAGGCTGCAGGGGGAAAGGCAGTGAGAACGGGCTTCTTGGCATCAGATACCCGACTCAACCTGAATATACTGCCTGAACCCAACCTGGCTCCGGCTGCAGGAGCCAAGGGGAGATGTAAGGTGCTCATAATCCTACACCATAAATCTGTCCAGCATGCATCATATGCTCTCATTTTCTGAGTGTGTGTCTGCGTGTGTGTGTGTGTGTGTGTGTGTGTGTGTGTGTGTGTGTGTCTGTAGCACTCTCAAATTACTCTGCTCCCCTGAGCCAAGACGGAGGATAAAATATGAATCAGCTGAAGTCTAGGATAGTTTCCAGTCTCTCCAGACTCCCCAACCATCATCAAGCGACACGAGCATTGCATTCCTACACACACACACACACACACAAGCAACTCTATACACAAGTTTCAAGTCTCTCCACTTCATGCTAAGCTTCTGTCAAACACACTCTCTGCTGCACATTTGACATTCATATCCCTCATATTTGACAAGTGTCTCTCTGCTGCAGCTGCTGAAGCTCGTGCATGGTGACAGGATTACGAGAGTCTGTCTGTCTCTTTACCTATAAATCAATTAGATAAAGTGATATGATGCAGCGCTGTTATAAATACTACTGCCTGTGGAGACAGGGGTTATGTGCCTTCATAGAAGATAAGAATATACATATACCTAGAGAGAGGTCTTCTCTCTCTCCTCTTAATTTCCAAACATGCAGTTCATCTTTCCTTTTAACTACTCCACACACATGGTCACATTCATCTTTTTTTAGCTCCATCTTTCCGGTATGTCTAAATTCTGTCAATACAGGAAACCCCGTGACCTTTTGCCCTGCTGACACTGCACAGACCGTTACCTAAAGACACTTATAAATAACAGTCTAGTCGCTTTGGATTAAATTGTCTGAGTGACTGCCTGGCACCCTTGACGACCTGCTGCACAATCCCCTGGCATCTGACTGCCCCGAGCGGTGGAAAAAGCTCTGCACTGTAAACACATACAGAGAAAACTGAGTTGGGTGTTAAAGCAGGCAGAAACAGACACTTTCCACATAGTAGTTGCAATTGCATATACCCAAAATATACTGTGATATTTCAGAGCCATGCATCACATATTTCTTTTAAAATATACTTAATGCAGCAAAAGCAATGATGTATTATGGATTTATGTATCCCATTACAACTCATGCTGATATATACAATGAAGCAAACCCCGCCAGCGTAACAATGGCATTATCTAACCCCCTTGAAGTTAATGAACTTCTGGGCGCCTACAGGGCAATCCCCGCACCAAGTTCCCTTTAAACCCCGCCATTAGAGGCATTATGAAGTCAAGGGCGTGACTACGCACCATTCTCTGCAGTGACATGCTGTCAGACCAATCAGTGGATCCAAACACACACGCCTATAGAAGTAGACAGCCCCTCCCCCTGCACTAGCCCCCACAAAGACACACATACACACACACACAACACTACCAACCCTGACGCTTTTGTTGCAATAGACATGTGCTTCTCCCACGCACAAATGCACTATGCACCCGTGGATTCTTGCACTCAGATATAATTAGCCATAAAGGGCTCAACCATACATACAGGGCTTCTGACTCAATTTCTAACTTTAGTCCTGCAAATTTCTATGTTGGATCAGTTTAGTTACAGAGCACCGGAAAAAACAAAGGCCAGTGAAGTTGACACTAATCTACACTGCAGTAGTGACTAGCACCCCAGTGGAAAGTGTAATCGGTTCACAACACGATTCAACGTAACCTCCCTTCAGTAAGGAGGTGATTAGGCAGCATTGACCTCAGAATATTGCAGCCTTCCTAGAAGTCAGAAGCCATTAGGTATTTATAGGAGCTTAATGGTACTGTCTCTGTGTCCTGGCTGTCTAGTACCCATCATGAAGCCAGCATCACATCCCTTCCAATACCAGTCATGGCAGCATAATCTACAATGCACAATCTGATTTTGAAGATTATTTTCCTCGAACTGCCACGTATATTCCAGGTTCAATAAACTGTCTCGAGAGCCTTTGCATTCAGATGGTCGTCCACAGCCCACCACCACCCCAACCCCCTGTCTGCCCACCCGCCTCCTACGCAAAAGGCCATGCTATACTACTTAATTTCATTTTATTTCATCATCAGCTTACCAACAGTTCTTTTATCTATCACCCCTCCCACCCCCACCGTTTCCCCGTCACCAAACTGTTTTGCATCAAGTGCTTTGTTCGTGTGTGATATTGTTGATTGAGATGAAAACGTAGTGGATGAAACAAGTAGTGTTTTCAAACACGCAAATGCTGCAGTCAAATATAATTACCTGATATGATTGTAAAATTACATGTATGAGAGAGTGCACTTGTTTTTATGCGCATGTGAGGGGGGAGGTAACATTGGATCCTGAATCTGACTTCATGTTAACCTTGTCTTACAAGCTGACTTCACAAACAATCTTACTGTTAATCGTTCATAAAACAGATAATGTTTTAGGTGTCCACGCTGTCTATATTTCATAATACCCGTGATCAATTTGCATGTAAATTTCTTGCCATGCAGTGCAAAAATGAGCTCACCACAGTATTCAAATATTAAGATTTATGGACCTCCTGTCACACTATCAGCAACGACAAAAAACAATATTCTACATGGCTTCATTATGTATTCAAAATCCAACAAAATCAAATGAGATTCTCACTTGACAAGTTCACTTAAAAGTTGAACAAAGATAGGCAGTTGAAATTTGGGTTTTACTTTACTTAATATTTCCATCTGCTCTTTGTTTGGTTGCTATAAGTAAGCTACACATGTGACTCCTAAGTGTATGTTTATATTGACCAAAATCAGGTCAGTCCTGTTACTGACATTATGGCTGCCTGCTTTAAACGACTTACCTAATGCCCCGTCATTACCTGGAATGGGCCCCATGTCTCGCCTGTGGCCTGAAATATCCCAGGACCTCAGACTGCCACTGTCAACCCCCCCTAATTTGCAGTTTCATAAATAGCAGACTGGGACTTTGGCGCTAAAGATAAAGAGGCCCTGTGGTTAACTCCTGGTGCAAGTGCAGGGCTACTGAAACGAGGTCTACCTGGAGACACACCTTAGCAGGGTTCAGTTTAATGGGACAGGCTTAAGGTGTCAGTCAGGTGCTTGTGATTAAGGTTGAGGCCAACAGAGGAGACTCCACTCTGAGCGGTGACAGAGTTTATGTTATGCAACAGCAACACAACAAGTTTTGACAACACACAGATTCCTCAGACATATAAAAAGAATGCATGGTATTGGACACGTGCCATTGTTTTGGTCTTTGATTGAGCCTGATGATATGAATTTCACGCCTAGATAGTTCTGAACGAGTATAATGCTCTATTTAATGATGGATTTAGCTGGGAAATGTGTATAGGGGGGCCAATGTGTTGTGGCCAACACATAGACTAAAGAGTCTAGAGGAAGATTCTGATGATGGACAATGGATCCACAAAGAGCTCTCCTCCTGTACAGCCTCTACCTTCTCACACATTGCCATGAAAATTCTGCCAACTTTAACATCTATAGTCTTGTGGTCTCAGCTCACCAAAGGTGCACCATCAGGGCAAGCACTGCTGCCCTGCTAATCTCCCTGCCCTTTCCCATAATGAATAGAAAGGAGATGAGGCTGGGAGCAGAGGCTGATAATATGGGCAGATGTCCAGGAGGTTACTCTAGGCTCTCAGCCAAACAGGCAGCTGTGGTGGACTGTGGTCAGTTGTGAACACCCCTCTGAATATTTACATCGTGGACAGCTGACCTGTGATCTCCTACAAGTGTCCCTCTGTTGATTCTTTTTTAAAACTGACAAGTAGAAGTAGATGTGCACTGCCTATTTGCATTGAACAGTTTCTTCCGTTTGGAAATATTAATCATTGTGGTCCAGGTGAAACGATTTCAAGCACTACTACGGACGCTGTTGAGCCATCACGAGCTGCTCTCTGCAGCTGGATGAGTCTTGTTACACACACACACACACACACACACTCACACACATACACACACACACAGCGAGTGACTCCCCTCCAGTCCATTACATTCTGCCATCAATGATCTATTAGAATGACTGACGGCAGTAATGAACTAAGACAAGATAACGCATGGCACCATTCATGCGTAACCGACACGGAATCCCACGGTGACATGTGTATGGCACGAGGGGTGAAAGGAATCAGGATGGCTTAGTGAACAAGAATAATACTCAATATTATCACTTGACACTCTGTGATTAACACGTCAAAAAAGCCCAGCATGCTGGTTCGTGTGTTTTATTCCTTACCTTCCAGCCAGCTGAGCTATTACTGTCACCCTTATCCTTGAAATAGGGCACATAACGGACCATCCAGTCGTATATCTGTGACAGCGTGAGTCTCTTTTCTGGGGTGCTCTCAATGGCGCGGGTAATGAGATCCGCGTAGGACTGGTTCCCCCACGCGTTCCGCCGCGAGGATTTGGCTTTGCGCAGCGGTCCGGTCACATCGAGCGCAGCGCCAGCCAGGCATGGGTGCGTCGCGCCTGTGGGTGCCGGGGCGCCGGCTGGATGCTTCAGCTCTCCCGGCGTTCCGCCCACGAGTCCCGCTCTGCAAGCCGGGACGTCCTCTGGTTCCACCTTGATGTTGGCCAGTGGAAGACCTCCGCTGACCTCGTGTCCACCGGGGAAATCCTCCGGGCATGGCAGCGGCCAGGTGCAAGAGCGAGGCCGGCTTTGCGGCTCGAAATCCGAATCAACCTGATGAGCGTCTAATTCGTCGTCCTCCATCATCAACATTTACCCTTCAGTTGAGAATGGTATGAATCAAATGAAGAGCAAGGGAGGGAGATACCTCCACGAACCCCGTATCCCACTGTCCTCGTAATAACTGAAATTCGCCTCGTAATACTGCTATTAAAGCTTACAGTCTGAATCAATAAGCGGCAATTCAACGGAGTAGAAAGATCATGATGGATACAAGCACAAATCACAGCCTGGCGTGTAGAGATAAGAGAAGTAATAAAAGTAATAATAATTTTTCGTCCATTTTACCTGGAGTAAAATCTCAAATGGTGATTTAAATGCTTCTCAATCAACAGTCCACATCACCTGAAGACAGTCGGTCTCAAACGCGTGTTAGAGCCAGTCATGGGGAAGGGGGGGCTTTTCAATCCAGTTGCAGCAACAGATGATATTTCAGATAAGGAGCATATTTGCAAGGTAGTCGTCGATAAATCCTCCAGAAGACAACAGGAAGAATAGGAAAAGAGAGAGGGGAGGAAAAAGGAAAAAAAAAAAAAATCACCGGGGCTGTGTAGAGAGCATCCACTGAGGCGATAATGCGTGATTACCGTGAATTATTAAATCTTCCAGTCTGCACGGATTAAGCTGGCAGAGGCACATTCAAGTCCATTCAGCCTGAACAGCACCCAACTGTCTGCAATTATAATGAAGAGGCGTGCGCATGTGACGAATCGATAAATTCCCCAGTCTGAAAAATATAAAGGAAGAAAAAAAAATAGTCCAGCAATCAAATTTCGTATCCACTTGTCAGGTTGATAAAACTGAGCTTTTATTACTCCTCCTCTCGCTCCCCTCTATCCCCCCTTTTGCCTTTTCTCACTCTCAGATCCCACACATGTTCTCATTTGCTTACAACTCGTTCCGTCGATGTGAACCGAGGATGACGCGCCGGCGCTGTAGTGGAGATGCTGCCAATTGGAGTGCGCTCACGAAATCAATACTCTCCGAACATGATTACAGCGAAATCCCGAACTCTCTCTCTCTCTCTTTCTGTCTTGCTCTCTCTCTCTCTCTCTCTCTCTCTCTACCATCTCTGATATGAACGAAGAGAGCAAAACCCCAAATTCTTAATCAAAACTCTGCATAATGATCTCTCCGGCGGAGCGTCACACTGCCCTTTGTGTGCCAGCCCTCCACGTCCAGCCGCGATAAAAACAACACAATGTGGAAGCTACACAAGGTGGAAATTCCTACACAATCTCCACACACGTTTTGTCCTTTAAAAAATACAGTGTCTGGTTCGTCTTTGTGCGTAACAAATTGTCCCGTGCAACGTGTGCAGCGTCCAAATGCCCTCCAGGGAGAAACTCTCTCAGTGCGCAGCAGGTTTCACCTCTGCTGATTATTTGCGGGCTATACCTCAGCGAGTGTAATTTTCTATGCCGATTAGACAGATTTAGTTCAGATTAAGAGAGATTAGGTAACCCTAGATTTTAATCCCGGGAGGAGTGAGGTGAAATTGGGCTTCAAATCATCTCCAACCACAGAGAGGAGAGACACAAAACACCTCTCATAGCATCATTTCAAATCGCATTTGCCAAGCCTCGGTGCCAAAGACACGCTGCTCTGGCAGACACAAGCCCAGGTCAGACCCTTGTGCGTAATTCTGCTACACTGACCGAAGGGAGGGAGGGGGGGGATTCCTCCCCTCCATCCCACCACCACCACTCCCTCCCACAATCTGACAGCAGGGCGGGCACGCAGTCACAGGTGCTCGAATCCCATTGGCCGTTTATTTCCCTCATAAATGCTTTTAGTTTTTCTTGT